>CM058233.1:43398950-43998950 GCA_030180135.1 Orychophragmus violaceus
TAAATTCTCCTTAACCCTCTGATGCATCTTCTTGACAAACTCAGCTTTGGTCTCCCCTTCTGTACTTGAATAAACAGCCTGTGGTAGTGGTAACAAGTCTATAGGGGCCAATGGATTGAATCCATACACAACTTCAAAAGGAGACAATTTAGTAGCAGAATGTTTTGCATGGTTATAAGCAAACTCAATATAAGGTAAGCAAGATAACCAATTTCTCAGATTTTTACCCACTGTGACTCTTAATAGAGCTGAGAGAGTGCGGTTCACCACCTCTGTTTGTCCATCAGTTTGGGGATGGCAGGTTGTAGAGAACAACATCTTGGTACCCAACTTCTTCCATAGAGTTCTCCAGAAGTGACTTAGGAACTTTGTGTCCCTGTCTGAAACTATGGTCCTTGGAACTCCATGTAACTTCACTACTTCTTTGAAGAATAGGTCTGCCGTCTGTGTTGCATCATTGGTCTTGTTGCAAGGAATAAAGTGAGCCATTTTTGAGAACCTGTCTACAACTACAAAGATAGAGTCTTTGTGGTTGATCTTGGGCAGTCCTAATTAAAACAAAATCCATAGATATATCCACCCAAGTCATGTTAGGAATAGGTAAAGGCATGTATAAACCATGTGGATGTAACCTGGATTTGGCTTTGAGACATGTTATGCACTTAGCACAGAACCTCTCTACATCTCTCTTCATGTGAGGCCAATAAAAGTGCTCCATCAGTACACTCAAAGTCTTGTCTCTGCCAAAGTGTCCCATTAAGCCTCCTCCATGGGCTTCTCTGGTTATCAACTCTCTCATGGATCCATGTGGTATGCACAGCCTCTTCTCCCTGAATAAGAACCCATCTTGTTGACAAAAGACTCCATAGGCACCTTTGGTGGTTTCTGCGTAAGCTTCTTTGAAGTCTGGATCTTCTTGATAGTTGTCCTTCATGTGCTCAAAACCCATGATCTTAGCTTCCATAGTGGTGATAAGAGAATATCTCCTTGACAAAGCGTCTGCAACTATGTTTTCTTTTCCCTTCTTGTACTTGATTACATAGGGGAAAGTCTCCACAAACTCTAACCATCTAGCATGTCTTCTCTTGAGTGTTGTCTGCCCTCTTAGATGCTTGAGTGTTTCATGGTCTGTATGAATGACAAACTCCTTGGACAGAAGGTAGTGTTGCCAAGTCTCTAAAGATCTCACCAATGCATAGAGTTCCTTGTCATATGTAGGATAGTTCAGAGCAGCTCCACTAAGCTTCTCACTGAAATATGCTACTGGCTTTCCTCCTTGAGTTAGAACAGCTCCAATACCTGTTCCTGATGCATCACACTCTATTTCAAATGTTTTATCAAAATTTGGCAATACCAGTACAGGAGCATGGGTGAGGCTGTCTTTCAGCTTGTGGAATGCCTCTTCTTGAGCTGGTCCCCATTCAAATGCAACATTCTTCTTGATCACAGAGGTTAGGGGTGCTGCAATGGTGCTGAAATCTTTGACAAACCTTCTATAGAAGCTGGCCAATCCATGAAAGCTCCTTACATGTCCAATGTTGCTTGGTGTTGGCCATTCTTGGATTGCTTTAATCTTTTCCTCATCTACTTTGAGCCCCTGTGAACTTACAACAAAGCCTAAAAAGACCAATTGATCAGTGCAAAACATGCATTTCTTCAGGTTTGCATATAGGTGCTCCTGGCGCAGTGTGTTCATAACCAACTCTAGATGTTTCAAATGATCAATCAAGCAAGTGCTATAGATGAGAATATCATCAAAGTAGACAACTACAAACTTACATATGTAGGCACGAAGGACATGGTTCATCAGCCTCATGAATGTGCTTGGTGCATTTGTTAAGCCAAATGGCATGACCAACCATTCATATAAACCCCTCTTAGTCTTGAAGGCTGTTTTCCATTCATCTCCTTCTTTCATCCTCACTTGATGATAGCCACTTTTAAGGTCAATTTTGGAGAAGATTGTAGCTCCACTTAACTCATCCAGCATGTCATCTAGCCTTGGGATGGGATGTCTGTACTTAATGGTGATGTTGTTGATGGCTCTACAATCAACACACATCCTCCAAGTACCATCCTTCTTAGGTACCAGCAAGACTGGAACAGCACAGGGACTTAAGCTCTCTCTTATGTACCCCTTAGCCATTAAATCTTGCACTTGCCTCTCCAACTCTTTGGCCTCCTCTGGATTAACTCTGTATGCTGGTCTGTTGGGTAATGGTGCTCCAGGAACAAGGTCTATTTGATGCTCTATTCCCCTGATTGGTGGTAGACCTGGTGGTATATCTTCTGGAAAGATGTCCTTGAACTTGTCCAACAATGTAGTCATCTCCGTGGGTAGCATTTTGTCCTCTGTTTCTGCAAGCAAACCTTCCTTAAAGATCATGAGTATTACCTGTGTCTTTGATTCAATAGCTTTAAGGACAGTTTTAGGTGTAATATATAAATTGGTTTTACTTATCTTTGCACCCTTGGCCATTGTGGTTTGCATCTCATGAACCTCCTGTGGTGTGAGTGGTGCTAGATTGTGTTTCCTGTTGTTATGAGTGAAGCTGTAAAAGTTGGTGCGTCCATTGTGCATTGTCTCTTTGTCAAACTGCCATGGTCTTCCAAGGAGCAGATGACCAGCTTGCATAGGGACTACATCACACTTCACTTGATCACTGTACTTTCCAATGGTAAATGGCACCATGACCTGCTCAGCAATCTTCAACTCTGTCTCATCATTCAACCACTTCAATCTGTAGGGTCTTGGATGCTTAGTTGTTTTCAGGTTCAGCTTATCCACTAGATACTTGCTGGCTACATTGGTGCAAGATCCTCCATCAATGATGAGACTGCACACTTTGTTGTCAATGCTGCACCTTGAGTGGAAGATGTTTTCCCTCTGAATGGTTTCTGGATCAAAGAGTGCACTAAGAGCTCTCCTCACAACCAGTAGCTCTCCCATTTCAGGATAATCCACAACATCTTCTTCTGATCCTGCTTGCTCTTGTTCTTCATGTTCATCTTCTGATTCATACTCCCCGTTAGCTTTAAGAATCATTACTCTCTGATTTGGACACTCTCTTGCATAATGTCCTTTCCCTTGGCACTTGAAGCATGTAATATCTCTAGCTCTCTGGTTTTGAGGCTTGTTTTGTTCAGCCTTTTCTCCCTTAGATGCTTCTGGTCCAGACGGCTTGAACTTGGATGTTTCACCAGTCTTGTTCTTGTCAAAGCTTCTTTGTGGTTGTGGTGTCCATGAGGTCTTGTTTCTGGTTGTTGAAGTTGTTTTCCTCTTAATGTGTTGTTCTGCTTGAACAGATAAGTGCAGAAGCTCTTCAAGATCTCTATAGGTTTGCCTTTCAACCTTCCTGGCGATCCTATCATGCAAACCATCCAGAAACTGGGCCATTAGAGTTTCTTCTGAATCCTCAAGCTCCAAACGGTTTTTCAGTGTTTCAAACTCCTCAAAGTACTCCTCAACTGACTTGGTTCCTTGGGAAAGCTTTCTGAATCTCTTCTGCAAGTCTCTGTGGTAGTATGCAGGTACATATCTCTTCCTCATATGATACCTCATATCTTCCCAAGTGTTGATTTGCCCATGTCTGTGCCTTCTCCTCTCACTGACCTCTCTGTCCCACCATGCTAGAGCATTGTCAGTAAGCTGTGCTGCTGCTAATGTCACCATCCTAGCATTGGAGTATTGATAGTACTCAAAGATGTACTCCATTCTCCTCTCCCAATCCAAGTAAGCTTCTGGATTAACTTTACCAGCAAATGTAGGAGGTGTCAGCTTGAGATCTTTTCTACCATGCCATGGTCTGTCATTTTCATGATCTCTATCTCTGGACCTTCCTCTTTGTCTGCCTCTATCATGTCTTCTATGTAGATTATTAGGATCAGGTGGTGGATGATCAGCATCATCTTCCAGACTTGGCATATCATCATCAGTTTCTTCCTCAGTTCTTCTCTGGTTCTGTCCAATAGATGCACCACGGATTGGACCTCTTCTAGGTGGTGCTTGTCTCTGCTCTAGTGCAGTCATGCGTGCACTGATGCTCTGGAGTGCTTCCAGCATTTGAGTCATGGTAAGTTGGGCAGTGTTAGCTTCTTCTCCCATTGTACTTTTGTTCCTGCTTAACAAGTTCAAAGTATCAAAGCCTAACAAAGGAGTTTAAAAGAAATAGTAAAAAGGTAAAACTCAATGTAACAATTCAAATACTTTTTTTTTTTTTTTTTGGTAAAGTAAAGAGAGATTTCGAAAAAAATGATAGAGTAATGAAGAAAATATGCAGATTTCCTTTTTAGAGAAACCTTGTGAAACAAATAAGGTAAGAATATTTTTTTTTGGTTTTTTTTGAACAAAATTTCGAAATTAAAAACTGCAAATAAGGAAAACTGAATAACACAAACAATTTTTTTTGGTTTTTGCTTGAAGAAATCAGATCAAACAGGCTGAAAAACTAGAAAACAAGATGAACAGAACAGAAACTAAATAGAATGAAAATCAATAAGACTAATCGTAATGGAATAGATAACACCTGATTTGGAGCCTAAGCTCTGATACCAGATGATGTAGGATCAGCAAGTGTTGATCTCACAGATGGATGGAGTGATGAGGTTTATCAATGGTTGTAGAACACTCTTGATAAAACCAGTGGATGAAGATGGATTGAAGGTGGGCTGAGATGGAGAATCAACAAAGGAACGTACGTTTCTCCTTGTTGCTTCTATTGGATGGGATGAACTTGATCAGGGGATCAAGGATGGATTGATAGACGCCACACAACCTGATGGAGAAGGTAGTGATAAGTCTGGGCTCTCTGATCTCTCAAGGAATCACACACAAGAGAAAACACAGAAAATAAACTCTTTGCTTGCAAAGAAACTTGATTGAATACTATGTAATTTCGTGTCTGATACAAGAGAAAGACTAAAGCCTTATAAGGCAGAATGAAGCTTAATGAAAAAGCAGATTTGGTGGAAATTAAAATCAAAGTGAAAGAAAAGTAGCTGTTGGGTCTTGATGGTGAATCTGTGTGTCTTCAGTTATGGCAAGTGTGATATTTCAAAGAATAGCTTGGAATTCTTTGCTCTCCTGTCTTCTAGAAACTCATTTAATTGTTTGAGTCTCTGGCCCTCCTTATGCATTTCGAAATATGCTGAATATGGTAACTTCTTGCTGACCTTGTAAAACCGGCAGAAAAGGCAGTGTTGATGTTTTCTGGTTCAAGTAGTCTGGTTCCTTTGGTTTCTTCTTAGATTGAGCTTCCTCTTGTACCTTAAAATCCTCATGATCCTTGGAAGTATAGATTTCAAGTTCCCTTGCAAGTGGAGTCTTCAAACAGAGTTGGTCTTCAAGATGTGTCTTCTCGGATGCATTGAGCAAAGTTATGCTCTCTGGTGCTTCTGGTTCTTCTATGGTGATCTGATGGCAGTGACCTTCCTTTGAGTTGTTGCATTGCTTGTCTTCATAGTTTGGCATGTAAGTGGTCTTGAATTGGTGAGGTTCCTCCTTTGGTTCAGTTGGTGTCTCCTGGATAATCTCCAGCTTAAGTAGTTTCTGTTTAAGCTCTTCATGCTCCAAAAGTGTGATCAAGCTTTCAATTGAGTTGTTAAACTCTTCCCTTAAGCTCCTGGTGCCTGATCTGGTCCTTGGTGTTTGTCTCATGGTTGGGATCTTGATCTCCTGCTCAGCTTCCTCGGTTGGGCTAATCTCCATGTCCTCATCAGTTATTGTGTATGAACAATTCCTGTAGTAAAGAAAATGTTGTACTAAGATCAAAGCTAGACTTTGTCGGTCAAGACACCCACTCATTTCCCTTCCATTCTTAAAGATGCCAGGAGATGCTTAAGACCAAGGTACAAGAACTCCATCTCTCCTTCAGTGACACATCCTGCTTTTCTTCTTGTAAAAGAAGTATTAGCCAATGCCTTGTAGACATAGCAGATGATCGGATGGTGAATATTGGTTGCCTTCATCAGTCTCGGATTGTACTCTCTAAATCCTATTGACACCCACAATGATATAGCCCCTGAGACTACAGAGATTGATTGATGAAGAAAAAGTAATCGTATCAAGGCTCTCCTACTTTCTCGGTTGTGATGGATTGATGGAATGAAGATGGGATTGATTCTGCTGGTTTAAGAACTCTCTCAGAATAATCAGTGGATGGAATATGGATTGATGGTCGCCACAAAGATCTATGGATATGTTCTTTGATAAGACATAACTCTTCTCCTTGGTTGAATCACACAAACACAGAGAACAGCAGTTTCGATTTTCTTTGCAAGAAAACTCTGACACTTTATTGATCTAGGGTAAATGATACATTGATGTGAGGGGACTTTATAAAAAGTCCAAACAGCTATGCCATTCTAGGGGTCTTGAAGCAAATAACTATAAAAGAAATACAAAGACTCGCTTGGACCAACTGAAATCAGAATACAAAGGATACTTTACTGAAATAGAACTAAGGATAAACTAAGCTGCAAAATAAATAACAAACGGTTATAAGATGTGTATAAAATGTGATTCAGACCATACCTTAGTTTAATTGGGATGCTCCTCTAATATGGTAAGTATGAAGGCAGCTTGGTTTGTGAATTGTGGCGGTTGATCAAATCTGTGTTTTGGTGTTGGCAATATGAGCTTGGTGTGATTCTATGAATGGTAAGTCCTTTTTGTGCTGACTTAAATAAGACTGGATTGTCCATCTTGATGTCTGTTTGTTCTTGTTCTTGTTCATGCTCATAAGCTTTGCTTAAAATGCATTGCACATCCTTGTTGACTTGATCTCTCAGATCCTTTATGGCGGATCTTTTCAATGGACCTTTCTAAACAATAGGCATTGGGTCTTATGATTCTATGTCCTCATCATTCCCTCCCCCTGAAGAGGTTCTTACTTCAAAACTGATTCACATGCATTATAAGGGGATAAATCAGACACATTAATGTTGGAGAAATGTTTAACTCACCCGGTAACTCAACCTTATAGGCATTGTTGTTGATCTTCTTTGGAACTTTGAATGGTCCATCTCCTCTTGGTTCTAGTTTTGATTTCCTCTATTTGGGAACCTTTCCTACCTCATGTGCAACCAGACCCAATCTCCTAGTTCAAATGTCACATCCTTTCTTCCTTTATCAGCTTTCTACTTGTACTTCTCAGTCTTCTTCTGCAAGTTCTCCTTAACTCTTTGGTGCAGCTTCTTGACAAAGACTGCTTTTGTTTCTCTTTTTGTACATAAGTAGATAACTTGTGGAAATGGAACAAAATCTAAAGGAGTCAAAGGATTAAATCCATACACAACTTCAAAAGGGGAATGGTTAGTAGCCGAATGCCTTGCATGATTATAAGAAAATTCAATGAATGGCAAGAAAGATAACCATTTATTTGGGGATGACAAGTGGTGGAAAAGAGCAGGTTACTGTCTATCTTCCTCCAAAGTATCATCCAAAAGTGATTCAAGAACTTGGTGTCCCTGTATGAAACAATTGTTCTTGGAATCCCATGCAACTTAACTACTTCTTTAAAGAGTAGGTCAGCTATCTGCACAACATCATTAGTTTTTTTGCAAGCAATATTGAGCCATTTTAGAGAACCTGTCAACAACTAGAAAATGAAATCCTCGTTGTTGATCTTGGGGAATCCTAAAACAAAATCCATTGAAATATCCATCCATGGTGTGTTAGGAATTGAAAAAGGTAAATATAAACCATGTGGATGTAACATGGATTTGGCTTTTAGGCAAATGATGCATTTGGCACAGAACCTCTCCACATCTCTCTTCATGTGTGGCCAAAAGAAATGCTCTTTCAGAACATTATAGGTCTTGTCTCTGCCAAAATGCCCCATTAAACCTCCTCCATGAGCTTCTCTGGTTATCAACTGCCTCATGGATCTATGTGGTATGCATAGCCTCTTCTCCGTGAAAAGAAACCCATCATGTTGATAGAACACTCCAAATGCAGTCTTACACGTCTCCTTGTATATGTCCTTGAAGTCTGAATCATATTCATACTGCCCTTTGATGTGTTCAACCCCATGTACTTAAAATCCATTGTTGATATGAGAGCATGGCGCCTGGATAGTGCATCTGCCACAATGTTTTCTTTCCCCTTCTTGTACTTGATCACATATGGGAAATTTCTATGAACTCCAGCCACTTTGCTTGCCTCTTCTTAAGTGTGGTATGTCCTCTTAGGTGCTTTAGAGTCTCATGATTTGTATGAACCATAAACTCTTAAGAAAGAAAATAGTGTTGCCAAGTTTCCGGGGATCGTACCAGGACATACAACTCTTTATCATATGTAGGATAATTGAGTGTTGCACCACTGAGCTTTTCACGGAAGTAACTATTTGTCTTCCTCCTTGTGTCAACACTACACATATTCCTATACCAGAAGCATCACACTCAATCTCAAACATCTTATCAATGTTAGGGAGTACCAATACTGGTGCATTGGTAAGGCTGTCTTTGAGGCGTGTGAATGCTTGTTCCTGAGCCTCTTTCCATTCAAATGATGTGTTCTTATTGATCACTGAGGTAAGAGGTGCTGCTATGGTGCTGAAATCCTTAAAAAACCTCATGTAGAAGCTTGCTAATACCATGGAAACTCCTGACATGTCATATTGTTGTATGTGTTGGCCATTTTTGTATTTCCTTGATCTTCTCATAATCCACCTTAAGTCCTTGTGAACTTACAACAAATCCTAGGAAAACCAATTGATCAGTGCAAAAGATGCATTTGTTTAAGTTTGCATAAAGACCTTCTGATCTAAGTGCTTGCATAACCTGTTCTAAATGCTTAACATGATCATCTAGGCAGTGGCTATATATCAGTATGTCATTAAAATAAACTACCACTTGTTCATTAGTCTCATGAATGTGCTGGAAGAATTGGTGAGACCAAATGACATGACAAGCCATTCATACAGCCCTTGCTTGGTTCTGAAGGTTGTTTTCCACTCATCTCCTTATTAATTCTGACTTGGTGATATCCACTCTTCAAGTTTATCTTCGAGAAGATGGTTGCTACACTCAGCTCGATCTCTGCCTCTATCTCCATGTCTAGGCTGATTGTCTCTTCTTTCTCTGCTTATTTGTCTGTCTCTGCCATTGTTTTTTTTATGACCTCTGCCTCCTTGGTGTTGGATCAGGAGGTAGCTTATCTTCTTCTAGCTCAAGCATATCCACATTTTTTATATCATCATCTTGCTGCCTTTGGCTCCTTTGCAGATTGTGGATTGGTGCTCTTTGTGGAGCTGCTGGTTGTATTGGCCTCTGCTCTGGTTGTGTGATCCTATGACTGATGCTTCTCATGGCTTCCAGAAGTTGATTCATAGTGATCTGATGATCAGTAGCGGCTTCCTCTCCCATTTTCTAATTTAGTTCCTGCCAAAGAACAGAAACTGGTGTATCAATATGTTCTGAACTGCCTTAACCTAAGGATAAACCAAGTTCTAATATGGTGGTTTGTGAAATCAAGCACAGTTTGGAACTTGTTTTAGAAAATAAGGAATTGGTTTAGGAATGCTTGTTTTCTTAAAACTTTTCAAAAAAAAGCAATGAAGTTCTGGTTTTGTAAATCAAACACGGTTCAAAGGTTTTTAGGAAGCTTTAGAAATCAATTTAGGAAAAATGGTTAAACCTCTTCAAAATTTCAGAAAAGCTGGTTAAGAGTTGGTTCAAATCAAGTTTTCACACGTTTTTGGTTTGGTATTTGGAAACTATAGCAATTAATTGGTTTAAACTTTCGAAAAGTAAAGAAGAAATTGATTTTTGAAAACAAATAAGGCTCTTTCCTTTTTATGTAAATCCTCACACTATTTTGGGGTGTAAAATAGGAAAACAAATTTGGGTGAATAACAATTGAAGCCTTGGTAGATAGTTTTCGAAAACTAATGGGAAAACAATAAGGAAACTAACAACTTTTTTTTTGGTTTTTGGCTTAGGAAATTGAAGCAAACTAGCAAACTTCTTCTTTTTTAAACTTTTCTGGTTTTATGAAATCAACAAGAACTATGAAAACTCGAAAACACAAAGCAAACTCACGATTTTTCTTTTGGTTTTGGTAATGGAAATGCAAGATGAGAATGAGAAATAGATTGGATTAATAAAGTAATGCGAACAGAATGATAACACGATGATTTCTTTTTGGTTTTTTTTATGTATGATGCAATAACGATTTAATGATGAAACTAGATGCCGCAAACACTTTTTATGGCTTTTCTAATTGGATATGCAAAGAAACAGAATGAAAACTAACATGATGACAAAAGCATAATGATTTTTATAGGTTTTTGATTTGAGATGCAATGAATAAGATCGATAATCTAAATGCACAGAATGGATGCAATCGATTTCTATTGAATGAAAAAGGTGCTATCTTTTTTGAAAAAAGAAAGAAAGAAAAAGTTGCTATCTAGTGAAATAACAAAGAACAAGGATAGAAAACACATGTTTAGGATCCTTTCAGCTCTGATACCAGATGATATAGCCCATGGATAGAGACTACAAAGATGGATTGATGAAGAACAAGTATTGGTCTCAAAACTCTCCTACTTGCTCGATTGTGATGGATTGATGGAATGAAGATGGGATTGATTCTGCTGGTTTAAGAACTCTCTCAGAACAATAAGTGGATGGAATATGGATTGATGATCGCCAAAAATATCTATGGATATGATCTTTGATAAGACGTAACTCTTCTCTTTGCATGAATCACACTAACACATATAACAGCACTTTCAATTTTCTTTGCAAGAAAACTTTGGTACTTTATTGATCTAGGGTAAATGATACACTGCTGTGAGGGGACTTTATAAATAGTCCAAACAATTATACTCTTCTAGGTGTCTTGAAGCAAATAACTAGGAAAAGAAATACAAAGACTCGCTTGGTCCTACTGAAATCAGAATACAACAGACACTTTATTTAAATAAAGCTAAGGATAAACTAAGCTGCAAAAGAAAGATCAAACGGTTAGAAAATGTGTATAAAATGTGATTCAGACCATACCTTAGTTTAATTGGGACCCTCCTCCTAATATTGTAAGTTTGAAGGCGGCTTGGTTTGTGAATTGTGGCCGTTGATCAAATATGTGTTTTGGTGTTGATAATCTGAGCTTAGCGTGATGCTAAGTATGGTAAGTCCTTTTTGAGCTGAGTTAAATAAGATTAGACCTTCCATATTGAAGTCTGTTTGTTCTTGTTCAGCATAAAAGCTTGGTTTAAAATGCATTGTACATCCTTGTTGACTTGATCTCTCAGAACCTTTGTGGTTGATCTTGTCAATGGACCTTTCCTAACAATAGGCATTGGATCTTCTGATTCTATGTCCTCATCACACAACCATTGAAGCTCATTATTTAGAAACTAGAACCCAAATATCCCAGTTATTTCATTGAAGCTCATCATGTGGCTGGTTCTCTCCATATTGAATTCAATGAACCTAAATCCTAACTCTGATTTTTCAGCCTCCTCATTCTTGTAGAAGTTTGCTTTCAAGGAGGCAATGAATTGATGGGTATGAGTTTCAAATGCTCCACTAGGTATGGTGAAGAACTTCTTAAGACCCATGTTGTGGAAGATCGTCTTTAAATCATCAAGCATTCAAAGCTCCTCCAAGCTCCCAATGTGTGGGTATATGGTTCCTTCAAAAGGAATGGCGCTAATCTTCTTGAGGATTTCAACATTGGTTGGGATCCTTGGCTTGGATTTAGGAGTCTTCTTCTTTGAAAGCAATATCTCATCTACCGTCCCTTTTGCTCAATTTCCATAACCGGCTTCCTTTGAGCATTCTTCTCTTTTTCTTTCTTGCTCTTTTTCTTTAGTGAGAAATTTTAAGCTAATGCACATATCTCTTTGGTGCACTTGGTGTTGGTTGGGCATCACTTTTTCTTTGGACTCCCATTGTTCCTACAAAATTTAGGAAAGAAATTAGTTCTTTGTTCAAAGCAAATCACAAGAATCAATACACTCATTTCTATCCTTGGTGAACTTTATAAACCTATATCACAAGAATAATGGTCTAAACAATTAATTAAAGAAATTATTTTCTTAAGAGTTGCCCCCTCTACAGTGTAGCTTCCGCAGCTTTTTTCCTCATACAGTGAAGCTCTTTTTAGTTTCCAATCCCCCCCCAAAATTTTTTTAATTAAATTTAATGAAAAAAGTCCTTAAACATATTATCTTTTCCCAATTCCACATACGAAATAAATAAAAATTAAAAAAAAAACTAAATTACATTCAATTATGTTAAATTCTGTTTTGAATGAATAGTGATTGTCCACCCGACCCGACTATCAAACAAAACAAAGATTTAAACTCTTGACCCTTTTTGAAAAGATACATAAACACACTACCATTGTGCCAAAGAGTATTTTTGTAGATACTACTAACATATATGTATTTATGTCTATCTATATTTATACCTAAAACCAAAATTTCCCTAAGCCATCTTCAACAAGTTCTTAAGTTCTCTTTCATGAGAGTTCTACCTTTTGAGTGCAATAATTAGTTATTTCACTATGAAATTAAAATTTCATTGCACAAGTAGCTTTAAACTACCTTTACAAGCAATTTTCACCATAAGCTCCATTTATTGACTAAACAAGCTTTTCATAGACTTCCATTTATTTTGAATAGCTTTAAAGAGAGAGAGAGAGAGAGAGAGAGAGAGAGAGAGAGAGAGAGAGAGAGAGAGAGAGAGAGAGAGAGAGAGAGAGTGAGAGAGAGATCAAGGTTTTATGAGTTTTTAATTGTGATATAGGTCTTGTATATAGAGTATTTTCAGTGTTTTGGAGTCTTTTAGGGTCTTTACAGGTATATGGATGTTTGGAGCTTAATAGGGATTTTGGGATCATTTGGAGAATTATTGACGAGAAAAGCAAGTTGCAGTCACCCATTGTTGTTGGTGTCGATCAGCACCACCTCTGGAGTCGGTTGACACTTATTGATACGCAAGTTTTGTCGTAAGAGTTTGATGACTTTGAATAATTTTATAGTTTCCCATATTTAAAAGAAACCCACAATCATGTTTTATAATTATATATTAGGTTTTATGAGCCATTTTTAGGCTACGCTTTATTTTTATTCCAGAGAGATTTGTAGCAGAGTTTTTGGGGTTGATCTCCATAATTTCGAACCCCAGTTTTTCTTCTATTGATTTCTTTTATGCATTATATTCTTATTATGATTGTTGTTTCAGTGAACATGTATGAGTAGTTTGCTAGTTAGGTTTAGGGTTTCTCATTAGGGATTATAAGGATTGCTAGGTTTATTGATTAGTTTTAAGAATTTTGGAACTCTAGTTCTTCGTCTAAGTTGTTCTTATTCCTTGATCTGAATTAACTACTTAGATCCTTGATCATAGGTTGATTCTCGCAACAATAGTTGGTTAGTTAACAAGAGAGAAAATTGCTTATTCTCAAAGGAATTTGGTTTTAGGGAATTTGTAAACAAATTGAATCTGAATAAATGCATGTTTATACTTTAGAACTCGCAAAGAAATTTGGTTTTATAATTTGTTAGACATAGATAGTTTTCACAGAGATAGCTGGTCTACTTTATCTTTGTGCTTCGAGTTCTAGGACATAGCAGAATCCTAACTGATTGGTTAGCTACCATTCCTGATTTTCTGAGAATTTCATGAGCCTAATATTTTCTCCTAATGTTTACGTTTACTGGTTTTATTACTTTCTTTCATTATATTCATCTCATTTAGCTTTATTCGAATCGATAAATCTGTTGCGTATTCTTGAGATCCTTTGTTTGATACCCTATATACTATAATTGATTTGATGTAAACTTGCAGTCAGTTCTTAGGGATTAAATTTTGACCTATCAAGTTTTGGGGCCGTTGATATGGGCTTCTTTTAGTGCGAATATATTTTAGTAGTAGCGTTTTGACTAGGCTTTTTCTTTTTCTTTTTGTTACTTACGTGTTTCTCTCTCTTCTTTGGTGTTTCAGGTGTATGTTTAATTACAGAACCAGGAGAAACAAGGATCAGCAGCTAGTTTATCTCATAAATAAGTAGCTAGCAGAGTTAGAGAGCGCTAACATGAAATCTAAAAAGCCTGCAAAGATGATGAATTATGTGATTTTTACTCGCGACAAAGCTGTTGATTTACGAGACCAAGAGGGTCACATCTGCAATGCACAAGGGCAGAGACTTGATGGGTAAGGAGACTTTGTAGGTGTACAAGTCATCCCAGGTGCAGGTAATGGGCAGTTGGCACATCGTTTGGTAGGAGCAAGTGGTCGGGGGGGGGGGGGGGACGCTTGCAGATTAAAACCGGCCTGATAAATTCTATGCTAACAGGTCTGCGATTTGAATACCTGCATTTGAGAGGCATGACTTTGAGCTGAAACCAGTCTACCACAATCTGGTTAGTCAGCATCAGTTCCATAGAATGTCTCATGTGTTGGGATAGTGTCCTGAAATCACGCTTGTACTTACTCCTGATGATAGTTGTGTGTCGAGATCAGACATTCGTATAATACTGGGCGGTTGCAATGTTTTGCTAGAAGCCTCTTGCAATCTGTAAGTTGTAGACTTACTGCCAGTATTATATGATCCTATAGGGTCACACACCTAAGCAAACTGGAAGCTGCGACATGAGCAAGTGATGATCTCCACTTCAATAATTAGTGTGTATTGGATACACATTGTTATTGACAAAATGGTGTTGTGTCGATCGACACAGCTTGTGTGTCGGTCGACACATTTCGGGTTTTCGGAAAGGCTTTTCGAATTAAGACTTAAATAAGTCTGGCCCGTTAAGTGTGTTTTAGGTCGAATAAAACTCGTGAGGTTCGACCTAAACAGATAGCCGTCGAGTTTTTCTTAGTAAGAAAAGCAGAAAAACCAGAAACAGTTGATTCCCATTGATCCGGCACTAGCATCCCGTTTCCAGCTTGTGTGCGTGTGTATCTGGTAGAGGCAAGGCATCTGCGTTGCTCAACTGATCTCGTTCACCAACTCATTCCGCTGCCAGTTCCAGGTAAGAACGAGGTTGGTTGTTTTCAATATATCAAACCCTAGATCCATAGGGATCCAACAGTGGTATCAGAGCATGTTAGTGTTTAGAATATTGAAACTGATGCAATTAATTCGAAACTTGATGTTGTTGAATTGGATATTGCCTGTTGAAATCGCGTTTTTCATATGTTAATCTCGGTTTTGTTCCTGTTGGAAAAACGAAGAACTGTTGAAATCGCACTGTGTCAATCGACACAAAGCGTGTGTCGGTCGACACGACGCGAAATAACGCGTAAAATATTTAGGGTTTGTCGCAGAGTGTCGATCGACACAAAGCGTGTGTCGGTCTACACAGAGCGAAAACTCGCAAATAATTTTAGGGTTTCGATCAGAGATCAAGTACCCGCATTCCTCCTATGTCGATCGATACACTGGGTGTGTCGGTCGACACAGGCAATGCGATTAGATAGATCGGTTCAATTGGATTGAACCGGCTGTCTCGCTCGGTTAATTTTAATTAACCAATTGGTTCTGGTTTGGTAATGTCGATCGACACAGAGTTGTGTGACGATCGACATGGACCATTAAACCGAACCGGTTCAATTAGATTGAATCGGTTAATGAAATTCGATCCGGTTTGACCGGTTATCGAAGACCGGTTTAAATTGTGTTGTATTAACCGATGCCAATGGTTGGCGTCGATCGACACACCATTCGCAAACAGACTGGTTGGACCACAAATTTGCAGATACCGGACCAAATTTAATCCCAAAGTTATGAATGAACATAAACTTAATAAAACTGAATGTTTTAATTGAATTAATAACTTCTTGGATGTATATTGGATGTACATCAAGATTAAATAGTTCCTTTCCTCATCAAAATATCAAGTGATATTGATGTCTTGCCCGATCTTGTCTACTGTCAAGACTCGTTTCGTTGCTGGATAGCCTTGGAGTCCTTGGTATCCACAGCTACATGAGTAAGGCAGGTGATCATTGATAGACTTGCAGTGCGACTGTCAATGATCACAAGACTGAAGAGATTGGTTTACTTGACTGGGCCATCAGAAGTTCTGGGCCCAGAGACATCAGAGTGGATAAGACATGGATTGTCTCATCTGCGACCAAGAATTGTACTGGGTACAATTAGCAATGATTTTCTTACCTAGATAACTGAAGTTTGGGTGATGGCGAGTCGTCCACTCAAGTTTTGGTGATCTGAGGATCTTGGTTCATTGTTTTCATCTGAGGAAACATAGTTTTGAATACAATGCGAGTTTTCTTATTAGATAAGAATTCTCATTTTCTTGAGCATTATAACTAAAATATCTACCTCTCTTAATTACAGCTATGTCTGTTTCAACTCACATCAACACTTTCTCACTGAGATCCGTCCTTGAGAAGGACAAGTTAAATG
Source organism: Orychophragmus violaceus (assembly GCA_030180135.1). Classification (NCBI taxonomy): domain Eukaryota; kingdom Viridiplantae; phylum Streptophyta; class Magnoliopsida; order Brassicales; family Brassicaceae; genus Orychophragmus; species Orychophragmus violaceus. The sequence continues at coordinate 43,415,341 of CM058233.1, forward strand.
GATCTAATTTCTTGGAATGGTATCGGAACCTGAGAATAGTTCTCAGGCAGGAGAACAAGGAATATGTCCTTGAAAGAGTTCTCCCCGAGAGGCCACGTTCCAATGCCCCGCAGACAGAAAAGAATGCTTGGGATAAGCATTCAGCTGATGTCAAAGATGTTAATTGTCTAATGTTGGTGACTATGAACTCTGAGCTGCAGAAGCAATATGAGAACGTGATGTCACCCATTGAGATGATTAACAGCCTGAAAGCTTTGTTTCAGGAGCAAGCTCGCACAGAGAGATACCAGACGGTTAAATCTCTCATGGATTGCAAGTTGGCTAAGGACAGTCCAGTAAGTCCTCATGTCCTTAAAATGATGGGTTACATTGATAACCTGGGGAAACTGGACTGTGCCATTAGCCATGAGCTAGCCACTGACATGATTTTGCAGTCTTTGCCGTCGTGTTTTGATCAGTTTATCATGAACTACAACATGCAAAACATGACTAAGACATTGACTGAGTTGCACGGTATGCTGAAGACAGCAGAGCCAAATCTCAAGAAGGCTACTCCCAATGTCCTGATGGTACAAGGGGGTAAAAGGTTTAAGAAACCCAAGAAGGATAAGGGAAAGACCCAGGTTGTCCAGACTGAGAGTCAGGACAAGCCCAAGCCAAAGCCCAAATCCGGGCCTTCTCCTGAGGATAAATGCAACTACTGCAAGCAGCTAGGGCATTGGAAGAGAGATTGCAAGAAGTTCATGGAAGATTACAAGAAGCTGAAGAAGACGTATGATGCGTCTGACTCAGGTATTTATGTTAACGAACTTAATGTTATATCTTCTAGTTCTACTTCGTGGGTATTGGATACCGGCTGCGGTGCTCACATTTGTACTGATGTGCAGGCACTAAGAAACAGTAGAACGCTGAAGAAATGACAAGTGGAGCTACTGGTCGGGAATGGAGCTAAGGTTGCTGCACTGGCCGTAGGCACCTACGATTTGTCTTTACCTTCGGGCATGGTTTTAGCTTTGAATAATTGCTACTTTGTACCTGCGATTAGCAAAAACATAATTTCAGTTTCCGTTTTGGATTTGGAAGGTTTTGATTTTGCTGTTAAGAATAAAGTTTGTTCTTTTAATCGTGATAGTACGTATTATGGTAGCGCCCCATTAGATAATGGGTTATATGTTTTAAACCAAGAAATGCATGTCTTTAACATAAATACAAAGCGGTTTAAGTCCAATGACGAAAACCCGACTTTCTTATGGCATTGTCGTTTGGGCCATATCAATGAGAAACGCATCCAAAGGCTCCATCGAAATGGGCTTCTGGGCTCATTTGATTTTGAATCATGTGAAAAATGCGAATCTTGTTTGATGGGCAAAATGGCTAGATCCCCTTTCAACAAACCAAATGAAAGGGCCAGTGATTTATTGGGCCTTGTTCATACTGATGTATGTGGGCCGATGAGCACTTTTGCCAGAGGAAATTACAAGTACTTCATTACCTTCACTGATGATTTCAGTAGGTATGGCTATGTCTATTTGATGAGACACAAGTCAGAATCCTTTGATAGATTCAAGGAATTCAAGAATGAAGTACAGAACCAACTTGGCAAAAGTATCAAAGTTCTGCGATCGGATCGCGGAGGAGAATACTTGAGTCAAGAGTTCAGCGACTATCTGAGCGAGTGTGGAATTGTTTCACAACTCACTCCTCCTGGAACACCTCAATGGAATGGAGTGTCAGAGAGGAGGAATCGAACCTTATTGGATATGGTTCGGTCTATGATGAGTCATTCAAATCTTCCATTATCCTTTTGGGGATACGCTCTAGAAACGTCTGCGTTTACACTAAATCGAGTGCCATCTAAATCAGTGGAAAAGACACCACATGAATTGTGGACTGGGAATGTTCCAAATCTGTCTTTCCTGAAGATTTGGGGTTGTGAGGCTTATGTCAAACGTTTAATCTCTGACAAGCTCGCACCCAAATCAGATAAATTCTACTTCGTTGGTTATCCTAGGGAAACCAAGGCATACTACTTTTACAACCAATCTGAGAACAAAGTATTTGTTGCTCGGGACTGTTCTTTTCTTGAGAGGGAGTTTCTCTCTAAGAAAAGCAGTGGGAGTAAAGTACATCTTGAAGAAATTCAAGATGCACAGGAGACTGCTCAACCTGTTGAGGAAGAGCAGCAGTTGGATCCACAAAATTCTGTGGAACCGGCGCCTGTGGAGCCTGAAGTTCGCAGATCCGGAAGGATCCGTCACGAACCCGAGAGATACTATGGATTTCTCGTGACTAATTCAAATGATCTGATGATCATTGATAGTGACGAACCAGCGACCTTCGCGGAAGCAATGATGGGCCCGGAATCCGAAAAGTGGCTTGGAGCCTCTAAATCCGAAATGGGATCCATGTCAGAAAACCAAGTATGGTCCTTGGTCGATTTACCTAATGGTGTAAAAGCCATTGAGTGTAAATGGATCTTCAAGAAGAAGATTGACGTGGATGGCAATGTACAGATTTACAAAGCGAGGATGGTGGCTAAAGGTTTCAAGAAAATTCATGGTATTGACTATGATGAAACCTATTCCCCAGTCGTTATGCTTAAATCCATTTGGATTCTTCTAGCGATTGCAGCTCATTATGACTATGAGATTTGGCAAATGGATGTCAAAACCGCATTCCTGAATGGTATTCTGGAAGAGGATGTGTATATGACACAACCTGAAGGTTCTGTCGATCCTAAGAACGCTGGGAAAGTATGCAAGCTTCATAAATCCATTTATGGATTGAAGCAAGCATCACGGAGTTGGAATCTTCGTTTTGATGAAGCAGTAAAACAATTTGGTTTTATCAAGAACGAAGAGGAACCATGTGTTTACAAGAAGACTAGTGGGAGCAAAATTGCGTTTCTTGTATTGTATGTCGATGACATACTCCTCCTCGGTAATGACGTTATGTTGCTTCAGTCAGTTAAGACTTGGCTCGGAAGTTGTTTTTCCATGAAAGACATGGGAGAAGCCGCGTACATTCTTAGAATCAGAATCTACAGAGATAGAGTGAATAGGCTGATTGGATTGTGCCAAGACACTTATATCGATAAGGTGTTGCACATATTCAAGATGCAGGATTCCAAGAAGGGCTTCATACCGATGTCTCATGGCATTAGTCTCAGCAAGAAGCAGTGTCCGACGACACATGCTGAGCGAGAACGCATGAATAGGATTCCTTATTCTTCCGCAATATGATCTATTATGTATGCCATGCTCTGCACTCGTCCAGATGTAGCTTACGCGTTAAGCATGACGAGTAGATACCAATCTGATCCAGGTGAAGATCACTGGACAGTTGTCAAGAATATTATCAAGTATTTGAGACATACTAAGGATAAATTCCTGGTGTATGGAGGAAGTGAAGAGCTTGTAGTGAATGGATTCACAGATGCGAGTTTTCAGACAGACAGAGACGATTTCCGATCACAGTCTGGATATGTCTTCTGTCTGAATGGCGGTGCGGTGAACTGGAAGAGCTCTAAGCAGAATACTGTAGCTGATTCCATGACGGAAGCTGAATATGTTGATGCTTCAGAAGCGGCAAAGGAAGCTGTTTGGATCAAGAAGTTCATGATTGAACTTGGTGTGGTCTCAAGTATCTTGGAGCCAGTGGCTTTGTTGTATGACAACAACGGAGCCATTGCTCAGGCGAAAGAACCCAGGTCACACCAGAAGTCCAAACATGTAGAGAGGAGATATCACTTGATTTGTGATATCGTCAATAGAGGTGATGTGAAGATCAGCCGAGTTCCGACGGAAGAGAATGTCGCTGATCCTCTGACTAAGTCACTCCCAAGGCCTAAGCATGAGAGTCATACGACTGTTGTAGGCATTAGAGATCTGAAGATGTAATCTTGATTCTAGTGGGAGTTTTGGTTTTATTTTAGTTATAATAAGATGCTCTTGTAAACATACTTTTGGATATGTTTAATGAAATTTGATTTCAGCATTATTTATTGTGATCTAAATAATGGTCCCAAAATAAGTTTATGTCATATTATAGGTCATCAAGTTGAGGACTTGATCATGAAACCCTATAAGTTTTAAATGACATAAATTATGTTGTCCCTAGTCAAGGTTGTCAAAGTGGGACAATGGCAACCGCGAGAGACTAGATTGTGAGGTGACTGTTGGCTAAGTTTCATGGAGTCAATGATATGAGTATCACAGTCAGTCACATAGATATATGTTGGTGAACATATGATCGGACATGACCCGCTAATGAGAAGTCTCCAGGATAGTTATATATGTGTCATGAGAGGTTCTCATTACGACTATAGAGTATAGTCCTTAGACCTGAGTTCATCATGCTTTCTTGCATATGAATTGGTACACTTTGACCTTGTCTAACGTCGACCCGTAACTGGCGGCTATAACGGCACTGCTCAGGTGTATCCTGAAGTGTGCGTTGAAATAGGGATGGAACAAGATGGGATTTGTCCCTCCTGAATAACGGGAGATAAATATCTCAGGGCCTATCAAAGATTAAATACTGAGAAAATGTGTGGCCGCACTCAAACGAACTGTAGTTCAGTTGTTTGTAATGTTCAGTATGAGATCAGGAGTTCGATAAACACGATGTTGGCTTAATAAGGATGACACCAATCTTGCCTTATGCCAAATCGAGATATAGAGACAAAAGGATTATAGGAATTGATGATTCCAGTACAAGTGGGAGATTGTTGGGATAGTGTCCTGAAATCACGCTTGTACTTACTCCTGATGATAGTTGTGTGTCGAGATCAGACATTCGTATAATACTGGGCAGTTGCAATGTTTTGCTAGAAGCCTCTTGCAATCTGTAAGTTGTAGACTTACTGTCAGTATTATATGATCCTATAGGGTCACACACCTAAGCAAACTGGAAGCTACGACATGGGAATGATCATTATGGTAATGATCATATTAGTGTTAGAATATGAGTTTAGGTTGAGAATGTTGTGTAGATTGAAGAGAGAATGAAGAGAGAAGCTAGGAGACCCGATTAGGGTTCTTAGCTGTTTAGAGAGAGAGAGAGTTTGTGGCTGCTTAGAGAAGAATAATTATCTTGTGTAATCATCAAATGATTTACAGAACACATATATACTAGAATACAACTAGGGTAAGCAATAAACACAGCTATATAAACATGGAATGAGTAAATATCCCCTTTAGGAAAGAGAGTATCCATCCGGGTATGGTAAGAGAATGGCGCCTAAGTTTCCTCCAACGGTCATATTCTCCTTAGCATTCAAATATGAACCTGATCAAGTCTTCATCTCAATAGTAATCTGATTCAAGTGATGATCTCCACTTCAATACTCCCCCTCAAGCTTGAATTCAAGAGTTGAATCAAGCTTGGAATGACATTGGAGATCTACCTCATTAAAAACCTCCATGAAGAAAACCACATGGGATAAAACTTCATGAAGGGAAAAAGAGTATAGACTCCATAGCCTTAGGGGATTCTGGAAGGTCCATGAGTCCCAGCTTTGGATGAATAGACTCACACACCTTCAAGCTTGCTGCCTTAGTAAACACATCAGCTAGTTGTTCTTCACTCCTTGTAAAGCATGGTAACACCACTCCTTGTTCAATCATCTGCCTCACCTTGTGACCATCCACTTCTATATGCTTGGTCCTCTCATGGAAAACTGAGTTTGATGCAATGTGAATAGCAGCTTGGTTGTCACAATGCATAGTGATTGGCTTTGAAGTCTCAATCCCCAAATCCACAAGAAGGCCTTTGATCCACGCCAATTATGTTGCTAGCTTCCTCATTGCTCTATACTCTGCTTCAACACTAGAACATGACACTATCTTCTGCTTCTTGCTCTTCCAAGTAACAAGGTTTCCTCCAATGAAGGTACAATATCCAGTAGTAGACCTCCTGTCCACTCTATCTCCTGCCCAATCAGCATCACAATACCCAACTATCTCTGTGCTTTGATTTCAGCCCATCCAAATGCCTTGCTCGGAAGTACCACTTAGGTATCTGAGTATCCTCTGAACCATGTCCCAATGATGCACCTTTGGTGCTTGCATGTGTTGGCTTATCTGGTTCACAGCAAAGCACAAGTCAGGTATGGTTATAGTTAAGTAGATTAGCTTACCAACAAGTCTTCTGTATTGAGTGATGTCCTCAAATGGTCTGTCTTCAAGCTCCCCCTCTCTTATGACTTTGTAGCCTTCCTCCAGTGGTGTCTTAGCTGGTCTTGATCCAATCTTTCCTGCTTCAGACAATAAATCAAGTGTGTACTTCCTTTGAGATAAGAAGAGTCCTTCATCAGACCGACAAACTTCTATCCCAAGGAAGTACTTTAGAGTACCAAGATCCTTAATATCAAACACAGATTTAAGATAAGCTTTGGTTTCTTGAATACCTGACTTGTTACTCCCTGAAATGATAATGTCATCAACATAAACAAGGATGACAATGATACCTTCCTGATCTTGAAGAGTAAACAAGGTATGGTCTCCCTCCGATCTCTTGAATCCTTTTTGCATAAGGGTTGAGCTCAACTTGTGGTACCAAGCTCTAGGTGATTGCTTGAGTCCATAGATCGCCTTCTTGAGCCTTAGCACCTTCCCTGGTTTCACAATGCTTTCAAGACCAGAAGGTGGTCTCATGTATACCTCATCTTCAAGCTCTCCTTGAAGGAATGCATTCTTGACATCCATTTTCCAAAGTTCCCAACCAAGGTTTGTTGCTAGTGATAAGATGATCCTAACTGTGTGAAGCTTAGCTACTGGTGCAAGGTATCCAAGTAGTCCTTTCCATAGGTTTGTGTGAAGTCTCTTGCAACTAGCCTTGCTTCGTACCTTTCAATCTCTCCATTGCTTTCATACTTGATAGTGAACACCCATTTAGAAGTCACTGCCTTCTTTCCCTTAGGAAGGTCAGCTTCATACCAAGTCTCATTGTTCTCCATAGCTTTGGTCTCTTCATCAACAGCCTGCATCCGTCTCTTATCTCCTTTGGCCTCTTCATAGGTTGTTGGTACATGCTCTTGATCCAACTTCCCAATGAACACCTGATGTTCCAAAGGTACATGAGCTAAACTGCAAACCGCTTGAGTGGGATGAGCTACTGCATTGCTGTTGAAGTAGACTCTAGTCTTCTTCCATTCTGATGGATCCTTTTTCTCCCTTGTACTCCTTCTTAACACCTGAACTTGTTTCTCATTTACCTGGATCGGCTGTTCCTGTTCAACTTCTTCATTGTGATGTTCCACCTCTTCATTATGATGACCCAACTCCTCAGGTTCTACCTCATGTTCTTTATGCTCCTCAGTCTCAGCTTGATCATGTGTAGATGAATCAGATTCTTGCGGTTCTGGAGCTTCTGGAGCTGATTCTTGAGTATCCCCCTCAGGATCAAGATGGACTGATTCTTGTGGAGCTTCTGAAGTCACTATTGGTACTGTAGGAGCAGGGCTTGTTGCAGCCGGTTGGGAAGATATACCAATTCCAAGGCTTTCCATAATTCTCCTTAAGTTCTCAGCCCGGTCTGATTGAGATGTTGGAAGGTCCTTCAAACTATCCCAATTCCTTTCATCATAGAAGCCTCTTGTCTCCATAAATTTCACATCTCTTGAAATCAAAACCTTCCTTGTTTCAGGCACATAACACTTGTATCCTTTCTGTGTTGTAGAATATCCAATGAACATGGCTTTGGTGCTCTTAGCATCCAACTTATCCCTTTGTTCTCCTGGTATTAACACAAAGAAAAGACACCCAAACACACGTAAGTGATCAACTAATGGATTGGTTTTGTTTAATACCTGAAATGGAGATTGATCCTGGAGAACTTTTGTGGGAGTTCTGTTGATCAAGTAACAAGCAGTCATGACTGCATCTCCCCAAAACCTCTTAGGCACATTCTTGTAGAACATCATGGATCTTGCCACTTCCATCAGATGTCTGTTCTTCCTCTCAGCCACTCCATTTTGTTGTGGAGTGTAGGGACAGCTTGTTTGATGAAGAATCCCATGCTTGGACAAGTGTTGCTTGAAGGAATTGCTTGTGTACTCACCACCATTGTCTGATCTAAAAATTTTGATCTTAGCATTGAAATGGTTAGTAACATGACTTTGAAAGTTCATAAAAGCCTCTAACACTCTATCCTTAGTTTGCATCAATGTTATCCAAGTGTATTTAGATTTTTCATCAATGAAGGTGACAAAGTACTTATGATTTTCTCTAAACATACAAGGAGCAGTCCACACATCAGAATGAACAAGATCAAAGCAACTTTCATAAGTGGTTTTAGAGACTGAAAAAACAGATTTGCAATGTTTTCCAAGAATACAAGCCTCACACTCATCATTCTTAAAAGAAACAGTAGGTAATAATAGTCCTAAAGCCCTAGAGTGTGGATGTCCTAGTCTAGCATGCCAAATAGAATCATCCACACCAACACAAGTAGATAAAGCAGTAGATAAAACAGTAGATAATTCAGAAGGAGGGTTGGTGTCTTCAACCATATAGAGCTCATCCTTTGTCACACCTTTCCCAATCAACTTACTTGTCTCAATATCCTGAAACACCACATCATTAGGACTAAAAACAACATTGCAATTTAAATCAGTGGCTATTCTTTTAACAGAGACTAAGTTGGAGGTGAAACTAGGCATATAAAAAGCTTTAGATTCTTTGTCAAACAATTTCAGGTTTCCTATGCCTTGTATTGGAATTTTATCACCATTTGCAATTACTACACTTCCTAAGGCAGGTTCAACACTATTTATCAACCTAGAATCACTTATCATATGATGAGAGGCTCCTGAATCAATGATCAAAGGTTTCAGTTTGTTTGAAGCAGAGAGTGAAGTTCCAAGGATCATACCAGAGTTCTCCTTGAGAGATTTAATGAGAGCCTCAAGGTCTGACCTCCTTACCACATCATTCTGAGCAGTCACAGTTGGTGCTTGATGGACCACCATTGCTCTCCCTTCATCACATTGCTGCATTGAAGAAGAACCTGGTCCCGCTGCACCATATGAGTAGTTTGCCCTTTGATCTTTGAACCGGTTGTTGTGAGATGAAGGCCTGAGGTTAGGATGAAGGCGCCAGCATCTATCCTTCAAGTGCCCACTCTTCTTGCAAAAATCACACATCAAGACTCCTCTCTTGTCACCTCCACGGTTCTGCCTTTCTTCAGCATGAAACACACCTTTATTGGCGGTTACCAACTCTCCTTTCCCTTTGAACAGCCCAAATGAACCTTGCTCTTTTTGAATCTGTCCACACACATCATCAATATCAGGTAGAGTGTCTGCCCTCAGGATGTGCTTAATCATCCCATTGTAGGATGAGTTCAAGGTGAGCAGAAGAGCAAAGACTTTATCTTGCTCTCTCCTTTCTTGTAACACCAAAGGATCACTGCTTGGTGGCCTTAACATCTCCAGCTCTGACCACAATGAGCTAAACTTGCCAAAGTGAGCCTTAAACTCCATATCTTCTTGCTGGAGGTTGTTAATGGCTAGCTTAACTTCAAAGACTCGGGTGAGATTTTTTTTGTTTCCATAGACCTTCTCAATGGTGTCCCATAGCTGCTTGGAAGTCACACAGTAGGAGTAAGCCTCCAAGAGATGTTGGTCCAGTGAGCTTTGAAGTATGGAGAGGACATTTTGATCCCCTTGAACCCACGCTTCTTCATCAGCTTCAGATGTGTCCTCATGCTCAACATCTTCTTTACCTTCTTTTGCCTTCACCACCTTCTCTGGAGCTGTGCTCCTTATGATGTACTTCCATAAACCTCTGCCTCCAAGAGCAGACTTCACCATCTTGGCCCAAACAATGTAGTTGGCACCTTTGAGAGTCACAGGAATGATTACCCTTGAGTTCTCCATTGCTAAAACAGATTTGATGCAAGGAGGGAGTTTTCAAGGAGTACTTCTGAATAAACAGGTTCTCAACTCACAGAGAACACACACTAGAGAGGGAAAAACGAGGAGGAATGCTTGAAAGTTTTAGTACTTTCAAGAACAACAATCGGATCTGTTTAAGAACAAGTTTAAGAGAAGATGAACAAGAACTAGAAAAAATCAGAGTTTATGCGGAATTAAATAGATATAGGAGCTTATGGCTCTGATACCATGTTAGAATATGAGTTTAGGTTGAGAATGTTGTGTAGATTGAAGAGAGAATGAAGAGAGAATGAATAGAGAAGCTAGGAGACCCGATTAGGGTTCTTAGCTGTTTAGAGAGAGAGAGAGTTTGCGGCTGCTTAGAGAAGAATAATTCTCTTGTGTATTCATCAAATGATTTACAGAACACATATATACTAGAATACAACTAGGGTAAGCAATAAACACAGCTATATAAACATGGAATGAGTAAATATCCCCTTTAGGAAAGAGAGTATCCATCCGGGTATGGTAAGAGAATGGCGCCTAAGTTTCCTCCAACGGTCATATTCTCCTTAGCATTCAAATATGAACCTGATCAAGTCTTCATCTCAATAGTAATCTGATGCAAGTGATGATCTCCACTTCAATAATTAGTGTGTATTGGATACACAATGTTATTGACAAAATGGTGTTGTGTCGATCGACACAGCTTGTGTGTCGGTCGACACAGTTCGGGTTTTCGGAAAGGCTTTTCGAATTAAGACTTAAATAAGTCTGGCCCGTTAAGTGTGTTTTAGGTCGAATAAAACTCGTGAGTTTCGACCTAAACAGATAGCCGTCGAGTTTTTCTTAGTAAGAAAAGCAGAAACACCAGAAACAGTTGATTCCCATTGATCCGGCACTAGCATCCCGTTTCCAGCTTGTGTGCGTGTGTATCTGGTAGAGGCAAGGCATCTGCGATGCTCAACTGATCTCGTTCACCAACTCATTCCGCTGCCAGGTCCAGGTAAGAAAGAGGTTGGTTGTTTTTAATATATCAAACCCTAGATCCATAGGGATCCAACATCATGAGCATCCTATGGACCACATTGAAAGATTTGAGGACTTTATCACAAGCATTAGATATAATGAAGTCTCCAATGACTACATATTCTGCAATATCTTCCCTCGCTTGATGGGAAAGAACCCTAGTGGCTGAAGCAGTTGGAACCAGTTTCTTTGACAACCTAGGAACAGATCAAGAATACATTCCTTAACAACTTCTAAGATGATGCTAGGTCTGAGGATCTATGGACAAAGATCTCTACCTTTAAGCAGGGTCAGACATAAGCTTTTAAATCTGCTTGAATCAGGTTTAAAGCCTACCAAAAAGATTGTCAACATCATGGGTTCAGTGAGGTTCAGCTACTGGGAACCTTCTTTAGATTTTTTTGATTGGAGATATCATATGATTGTAGATGTTGCGAGTAATAGAATCTTCAACACTAGGTACCCAAAATATGCATACATTCTGATTGAGAACTTGGCTTCTAGAAATAGCACAAGGAATGATGACTTTGAGAGGAAGAAATCTACAAGCATTGAGGGAAGTGAAATTGCTACAGTTAATGCTAAGTTGGATTCTATTCACAACTTTCTGATGGGGAATAAGTTTGTCCAGTTTTCTCCAGAGGTTGAAACCTTTGAGGAAGATGTTAGTTACATCAGTAGAGTTGGATTTCCGAATAACAAATGTGCCTTCACATGCAATCAAAACTCCTTTGGATTCATTTCTAAGACAGCTTATCAGAAGCCATTCGAGAGTAGTTCATTCATAGGGAATCATGGCTCTTATTCATACCAGACACTCCTGCACAAACTCAAGAGAGCAGACTAGAGTCTATGATGGAACAACTTCTACAAGGAACGAAGAAGATTCCAGTTGATTTCAATGGGAAGATGGACTTCATGTATCAGAATCTTAGTGGGAAGTTGGAGACATTCACAAATCAAGTTGACAGAATATATGCTCCAGAGGAATATGACAACGATGTCTTTGTTCATGTTGAGAATGAGATGGAACGGGAGCAAGAAGTTGGTCAAAAGGATGGGAAATCATAAAACACTATCGTGAGGATGAAGTTGCAGATATGTTGTAGATCAAAACCCATACATGGTGTCGGTCGACACTAGTAGAGGTTCACGAGTTTTCGAGTGATGACGGACCAAAATCGACTGAGATCAACACAGAAAACTTGGTGTCGATCGTCAGTGTTGATCGATACCAACCTAGTGTCGGTCGAAACTAACATCCCATGGATGAAATTTCTAATTTTGACAGAGCAAAATCGATCATGGTTGACATAGTACAATTAGTGTCGACCCAGGAGGCCAGTGTCGATTGAAAACCCCATGTTTTTGGTTGACACCCATCAAATGTGAAAGCCTGGCTTGCTTATTTTGAATCCAATGTCGACAATCCTACCCTAATTTTACTCGACACATGCCCAAACGACCTAAAAAGCCTGAGAATCCTAAGATACCATTCCCTAAGCCTCCTATGAAGTCCAAACAAAAGTTGGATAAGGCCAGATGTAAAGCAATGATGGATAAGGTTCTTATTTAGATTCCACTTGTTGATGCTTTGAGGATTACCCCTTGTCTAAGGAGGTATGTGAAGAAGATGATCTCCAAGGATAAAGATCTAAAAGAAGGGGTGATGATGATATCCAAGAAAGTCAGTGATATGATGCAGAACAAGAGTCCAGAGAAGCTACCAGATACATAAGTCGTTGAGCTAGACTATTCCATCTTCACACAATTTCAAGCATTCTCTGTGTGATATGGGATCTGCTCTGAACCTTATGCCATAATTTGTGGTTGTAAGGTTGGGATTGGTGGACTTTCAAGGGAGTAATATATCTTTGATCCTAGATGATTGCTCAAATATATTTCCAAAAGGGTCTAGAGGACATTCCCATCAGAGTTGGAGAATGCTTGGATCCCACAGATTTTAAGCCGTTGATCTTCGTCGATGACCGATTTTGACCCCAACAGTTAGCTCCCATCTTGTCAGACTCATGTATGATGATGACGAGTTTTGAAAGTAGTCATTACAAGACCAATGGAACAACTTCTACAAGGAATGGGTACAACTGAACCCATCCTAAGAACGACTGCCTACGTACCCCTTTTTAGGATCAAGTCCTCTTGTAGTTTATTGTTGGTGTTGCTCGGTGATCAGTTTATTATGCGTTGATTACTTGCTTGCGTTTTTCGTCAGCTCTACTTCTTCGTATGTTTTTTTCCGGCTCGTTCTTTTTGAGGAGTTTGGTTCTGCTCGACTGTCTGATCTAGTTCGGAATTATGGTTCGCCTTGTCAGTCGTTTCATCTCATGTGGTTAATTTATGAATTCATTACAAACAAAATCTTTGAGACTCACTGATTCACCAAGTTCTCCAGCTAGAAGCTTTGTCATAAGTTTTGCACTTAAGTTTCGACAGTTCGCAAGGTATAATGGTACTCGCAGTATGCCTTTTCATCGTAAGTGTTGGAGTTTCTCGTCCACGTGTTCTATGACCTCTTTGCTTCGTTCGATCCAACTTGATTATTGTGTTCTCTGCCAGATTATGGTCCCTCATGGTGTCTATATCCGTTGTTGTGTGAACTTATTTTGATGCTTTGTGGGATCAAAGGCAAAGGAAGGTTTTTGCTTTGATGATTCGTCAAGCCGTACTTCTGTGAAAAAAAATCTTCATCTCTTCCTTGTTGATTATGAAGTTGGAGGCCTTGTTCATAGTGTCTTGGATGATTGGGGGTCTGTTCAGCGATATCTCCTTTCTGAATTCCAGCTCAAACCACAATGCTTTTCTCAGTGCATCGAGAGCAGCTTTGTCGCTTAAGCCTTCTACCTTTGATACGGTTCTTTTGAATTCCTATGAAGTCTCATAAGCTTTTTGTTGGTTCCTGCGACATGAACCACAAATCGACATCAGAATTTCACAATCCATAAACATTGAATATTGCTTAAGGAAAGCTGGGGAAAGTTTTTGAAAACTTTTGATGGAATTCCGCTAGAGTCTCTAGAACCACTCAAGTGTTGCTCCTTTCAAGTGTTTCACGAACAAGAGGAAAAACCCAGCATCCTTCTCGCTCTCTTTCAGATTGGCTCACCCTTCTTTGATATTTGGCTAGTTCCTCTTGTTGAACCCACATTAGGTTTTCCTCTTCCTCCATAAGTTCTCTTGTTTGTTCTGAGCCAAGTTATCTTGCTTCTGATCCTTCTCGGTCATTCCAAGGTTTCTCTTTGATTCGGTTTTAAGCAGCGTCTGCCCGCCAGAAGGTTGCAAAGATGGCCGTCCTCCCAGATTTCTTGTTGAGCCGCTCGGTGCGGCAAAATTGGGTCTTCTTCGATCGGCTGGTCCCAAGTTTACCATGCGTGCACTTTGCACTTGGTTCTCCATCCTGAGCGTCTCCATCTGTTCGGTTAGCTTGTGTTCACCTTGTCCTGGTCTTGAAATTTTTTGATTAGTGTAGCTATCATCTCTTTCTGCTCGGTTAGAGTTGTGTTTGTTGATTCGGTATTAGCAAGTGGAGTGTTATCTCCGGTGTTGATAGGGTTTCGATGATCTCCTCCGCTTTTGTCAATGTCGGTTATCATCTCTTTAGATCTCTAAATTGGTGGTCTTTAGGTGTAAGAAAATCTCTTGTTCCCCAAAGACAGCGCCAAACTATGAGAGTCAAAATCCGTACAATCAAAACTTGCAAGGTTTACTTTTAGGTATTCGAAATATCTAAGTTAAACTCACAAAACAATTATCCAAAGATGTTTTTATTGATCACTTTTTAGATAATCGTTTGCAAGTATGCAAAGAAACCAAAAGCAATTAAGCATTTCTGCTAGGTAAAAATTTACCCCAAGAATGAACAAGCCTTCTGTCTTTTATATCTGCGTCTAGTCGATTTGGAGAGAATATTTTGTGATATTCTCGAAGATTTTACGTCATCCTTCTTTCCTTTTTCTTACCACTCGGATTTATTTTCTCTTCTTTCCTTTTCTTTCACGAAGTTATCTTCTTACGACTAGATCTTATGTTCTGAAATGAATCAAAGTAGAAACCAAAAGCCCAAGCAACTCTTATTCTTTTCCTTGGCTCAGACTTAGTCATGAAAATGGGTTATCTTAGAAAATAGCTCGCCTTCTTCACAAATTTGTCGTTTTGGCTCTCTTTGAAGAATTTAATTAACTTTAGCTCGTCATAAATCACAATGGCTGGCTCGTCGTACAATCATTTCTCGATATCATCATAAGCTTTGTTCCGTGCATTACATGTAAACGTTCCTCTTGGCGATGAGCGATAGTTTGGCTTGGTACCGATCATAGGATTTTTTTATATAAGTTACATCTCGGAGAAGTAGAATGTGGCAGGATGGCGAGGTGTTTTTCAGCTTGCGCGTGCTGCTGGGGAGTTTTTCCGATCTGGAGTTATTGTGGATAGTCGCTCGGCTCGAAGAAATGGGATAACAGCTCAAATGAGAACTAGCCTGATCGGCATTCTGACTTTGTTGGTCTTCTCGGCAAATGCGTGTACATGCGAGGTGATGATGATGGTCCTGATCGGCTTCATACGCATCTGATCGTGTGGTAATGTTCCGAGCATTCTTTCACCGGTCGATATCTAAGTTTATCGTGAGAGTTAAAATACTTTGAAGAATTTCACAATTTCCCAGAAGTTTCTCATATTTATAAGAAAATCTTAATCATGTTTTATCATTATATATTAGGTTTTATAAGCCATTGTTAGGCTACGGTTTCTTTTTATTTCAGAGAGACTTATAGTAGAGCTTTGGGACCGATCTCCATAGATTTCGAACCCTAGTTTTTCTTCTATTGATTTCTTTTAAGCATTATATTCTTATTATGATTTATGTTTCAATGATCATGCCTGAGTAGTTTGCTAGTTATGTTATGGTTTCTCAATAGGGATTTCAGGGATTGCTTGATTGATTAATTAGTTAAGGATTCTC
Organism: Orychophragmus violaceus; assembly: GCA_030180135.1. Classification (NCBI taxonomy): domain Eukaryota; kingdom Viridiplantae; phylum Streptophyta; class Magnoliopsida; order Brassicales; family Brassicaceae; genus Orychophragmus; species Orychophragmus violaceus. Next base: position 43,431,228 of record CM058233.1, read on the forward strand.
GTACTCTGGTTCTTTGTCTAGGTTGTTCTTATTTCTTGATATGAACTAGCTACTTAGATCATTGATCATATGTTGATTCTTGCAACGACATTTGGTTAACTAACTAGAAAGAACCTAGGTGAGAAAATTTCATATTCGCAAACGAATTTGGTTTAGGAATTTGTGAACAAATCTAACATGATTAAATGCATGTTTAGACTTTAGAACTCGCAAAGAAATTTGGTTTTCTAGTTTGTTAGACATAGATAGTTTTCGCAGCGAAAACCGGTTCACTTTATCTTTGTGCTTCGAGTTCTAGGACATAGCAGAATCATGAGTGATTGTTTAGCCACCATTCCTGATTTTCTGAGAATTACATGAGCCTAGCGTTTTCTCCTTATGTTTACATCGTTTGTTGCTTTGATTACTTGCTTTTATTACACTCATCTTGTCTAACTTAACTCGAATCGATAAATCTATTGCACATTGTTGAGAACCTCTGTTCGATACCCTATATACTAAATCTGATTTGTTATGCACTTGCAGTCTGTTCTTAGAGATTAAACTTTGACATATCAGAGAGAGAGAGAGAGAGAAAGATATAGAGAGAGAGAGTGGGGGGAGAGAGAGAGAGAGAGAGAGAGAGAGAGAGAGAGAGAGAGAGAGAGAGAGAGAGAGAGAGAGAGAGAGAGAGAGAGAGAGAGAGAGAGAGAGAGAGAGAGAGAGAGAGAGAGGGAGGGAGAGAAACTTATGTCATACCTTTCTTTTTTTAGTTATATGGTCGAAATCTTGATAGGAACCTCAAAGAAAAATCAAGAAAATGAGTTTTTGAACTCAAATCTCCAAGAACAAAGGGAGAGAAAAGAGAGAGTTTTTATGGAAGTAAATTGAGAGGGAATGATGAAAGAGAGAGTTGGAGAAGATTTTTTTGTGGAGAGGAAACAAGGAATAATGTGGGGGAGGAGGAGGCCAAGAATTTGTCAGATAAATCAAAAAAGACTCACCTTTGCATATTACCTTAAATTGGTCGCGGGTTTGATGGCGGTTTTCCCAACCCGTTATGGTCTTGACCGTACTAGAATTTGTCTTGGCTTCGTTCTAATATAACCGCCATGCAGTGACCACAAATTCTCTTGCCCGAATGGGGAATTTTCGCTTGCGTTCAGTTGTGATTCATGCTCATCGCTACGTCCTTGATCAATACGGATGCTTGGCTCAAAAACGGTATGCTGATACCACTAGGCATTCGTCACAAAATCTGCTGGAACCATTTGGTTTTTAGCACACATTTAATTGAGCTTGGGTGTGGCCCATGTGAGTCGTTTTGCAGTGACTGATACATAAGCTTAGATCGACAACAGTTTTTTCAGTCCGGTATGCTCAGACTGTTACGGATGCTTGGCTTGGCAGTGATCTGTTTAAACCATTGTGCGCTGACCGCAATTTTCCCTGGTGAATCATGTGGTTTTGGTACGTCTCGTCCTTGGCCATTTGTTAATCGTGGTCAAGCCCAACCGTTACACTCGACCGCCGAACACAAAATTTTGTCGACATCAGTTTGACCTGACCGCTTCCACGACCTGTTGTGCTAAAAATTTAGACCATATACCGCCCATTGCTCCATGGCTAATAGCTTGATCCAACTCACCCAATCTTACACCATTCAAAAGATTCTGAGAAACTTAAACTAAAGACATCAAAAATGACATGAACAATATAATATTTACATAGATAAACATGGAACTATCTCCCAAGTGCGCTTTATTTTAAGTCACTAAACTCGACTTTGCAAATCATTTTAAACGGAAAGAGCGTTGGAGAGAGGAACAGAAGTCCCATCGTCAATGTAATCTGAAGCTGAAAACGACTTGAACTCCACATTGGTTTTGTTCCAAAGCACTATACGGCTTTACCACTTTAACCTTGAAAGACCCGGACCATATGGACTTAAGGTTCCTGGGAAAAAGCTTCAACCGGGAGTAAATCAACAAAATAAGATCACCAACTTTAAAGTCCTTCTTCTTTATACCCTTGTCATGGAAGGCCTTTCTCCTATCCTTTTATATTTTAGAGCTCTCATAAAAATTCAATCTAATCTCATCAAGCTCATGAAGTTTAATCAAGCGCCTCTCAGCTGCACTCTTGGTGTCGAAGTTCAGCAACTTCACAGCCCACATCTCTTTGTACTCTAGCTCTACTGGTAGATGACATGACTTCCCATATAGGAGGTTGAAAGGAGTTGTTCCTATGGGATTCTTAAAGGCAGTCAGTCATATATGTCAAAAGAGCATCATCCAAATTCTTTGTCCAATCCTTCTTTGAGCTTCCAACAGTCTTTTCTAGAATGACCTTGATTTGTTTATTAGAGACATCTACTTGGCCAGCTTGTAGGTGGTCAGGATTGGCTACCTTGTTCTTAACTCCACATTTCTTGAGAAGGATTTCAAAAACCTTATTGATAAAGTGGGTTCTACCATCTTTAACACAATCCTTGGTACACCAAATCTTAGAAAAAATGATACTCTCAAACTTCTTCAAGGCAACCTTAGCATCATTTGTCGGATTAGCAATGAACTCAACCCACTTTAACACATAATGAAAAGATACAAGTATATAGTTGTTGCCATAAGAAGAAGGGAATTGACCCATGAAGTATACGCCCCAAACATCAAAGACCTCAACTTCTAAAATGGGTTTTTGAAGAATTTCATCTCTCTTCCCAATGTTCCCCTTTTTGGCATGAGTCACACCTTGAGGCGTGGGTATGAGCATCTTTGAAGAGGCTTGCCACCAAAACTCAGCTTGAAGAACCTTGGTGGCTGTTTTAAAGGAAGAAAATGACTTCCATAGTTGATGAGGCCATCAGACCCGTAGCTGAACCAGAACTCAGCCAGACCATATGCACAAGACTGATCAGACCCGACAAAGACATATGTGTCTTTTATAGAGCATATAAATCTAGACAGAAGGATTTAAGCTTCAAACCGACTTATTTTGGAATCATAATCCATTGGAGAACCACTGAGAATTGGAATCACGTCAGAAGGTGTTCAGAATTGGAAGTTACAGATTTTACAAGTTGGCAGATTGGTTTCAGACCTAACTATGCGGCTAAGACAAAGATCGAGTTACCTAGCTCAACTCAGAAACTATCTCGACCAAAAAAAACTTGAAGGTTATTATTGGGTTTCTAAAGGTTTTGTAAAGCCCAATGCCTAAGAAAATGTCCATCGGACCATCAAGTAATGCCCAATTTTCCAAAACGGGATGACTTGGTTCCATTTACTGCAAGTATCAAGCTTGATTGGTCTAATTCTCTCCAAACCAGAGTTTGGCGTCCTGGAGTGATTATCATACATATAGAGGCCCTTAAGGAAGATATAAAACGCACCAGCAAACACTGGATCAGAAGGTTCCTTTCTTGCAACCACTTACCTAAAGTATACACATTCACACTTGGACGATTGATGTGCAACAGCTACCTTATTTTTGAGCTGAGGTATGGAACACGAATTGAATACCTTTCAAGATAGACATAGGCTTTCAAAGAATGGATTTATAATGAAGATCGCACGCTATAAAGATGGCGCCTCCACTTTCCAAAATTGGCCAATCAACATCATGGACCAACGGCTACGCTTCCACAAGCCACCTTGATTTATTTTTATTATTCTCAAACATTTTATTTCTTTTTCTGAATTCTAAACGTTAGGACTTGTGTCTTTCTACTTCTTTATAAGCTATTTCACTTCCCATTGTAAAGACATCTTTGATCATTCTAAAAACCGAGTAAATTTTCTTTGAAGCCTTTTGTGCTTTGTTTCTTGTCTACTTGAGTCATTGGTGGATTCCTTGTTTCTAGTATTCTTGTGAATTAAGGTTGTTTGTGGATTCAAACTCCATTTGTTCATGTGTTGATTGTGGATTCATTTAACAAACCTCCATCTCCATCTCTACCTTTGGTCATCTTCCCCGATAAGCTTGGAATCTCTTGATTATCATTTGATCGTAAGTTTGGTGGATTCCAATCTTATATCAATAGTCTCAACCATGAAAATGGTAGATGATGTCATTCATCTATGCTTCAGGTACACATCTTCTGAAAAGTCCATCTGAGCATCTCTTGTAGAGGTATGACTCATCCTAGTAGAAACTATTTGCATCTCGAAATAATTTCTTCTTGTTGTATTTGTTTACCTCAAGTGACTCTTTCCCAGTAGTCAAATAGTTCACTAAATCAGAATACCATGGCAAGTCATCATCCTTAAGACCCTTGACCTCCTCAATCTTCTTGCTCACGAGGTAAGCTTCCTCCAAGCTATATGAAAATATGTATATTCACTACAAGAAAAAAGCTCTATTCTTAGCACACGAAAAACGCCATCGTATGTATATGATGGCGTTTGTGATAATGCTATGTCTGCCCCAGCTATAATAGGTAGGCCAGATATGATAGCGTTTTTGTACGTGCTATAATAATTTACATATATTATAGCATTGTTTGTTTATGCTATTATTTGGTTATCTTATCATAGCTTTCGTTTTGTTTGCCATTGAAATACATGTTATAGCTTTGTTTCAATGCCCTAATAGCTTTTTTTATTTATCATAATATTATTATAATAATTGACAATTATAATTATTTTATATTTTATAATATATTTTTCTGTTTTATATTTGTACAAAAAGAAATAGATTTAATATTTTAAACCTTCATTAATAAATCAAAATGTCTTACACAAACATTTTAAAATCAAAAACTAAGGCAAAAAACAAAGCTCCTCTTAGCTAGAGAGCATTTTCTTGTGACTTCTCCATCATTGACACAATGATCCATAGCCCAACTTGAGCGGTAAAGTTCCTCGAACTTAGCTGCAGCTATATCTTCATGTTTACTCAACAAGACCAACGTAACAACAAATCAAACTCTGAAGAGTCACTCATCATTACTCAAGAACCATAGACAATAAAAAGATCACCAAACGTGTTACTCTTCGTTGTAGAGACCTGAGAGATCAAAAAGAGAATACACATTACAGATTTGTCTAATGAACCGATAGTTTTTTTTAAGTAATGTGAGACAGCTTAAGCTTACCGGGTTGCGAGGAAGCCGCAGCAGGAAGAGCCGAGATTCTAACAGCTGCAAAAGAAGAAAATAAACGAGTGCAAGTAAGCATAAGAGAGATGACAATGTCAGAGAAGCTGAATACAATTAAAACCACACACTTTTTTACTATCTGTCAGGTAGAGGATGGGGATTGAGAAGAAAAGGCCATGGGGATGGAATGTTATCATTGAGAACAGAAGTGAAGCTTATTCTCGTGTATTGCAACTAATCACATGTTAACATCACTAACATATGACACAGATTCAGCCACACTGCCACACAATAGTAAAAAATGATAGTCATCAAGTAATACTCTATAAGAAAAGATGAAGGACATGGGCGTGAGGATTGCAATACCCTCAAATGTGACGACCGCCTCCTCAACTCCAGCACCAACATCAGCCATTATCAAGATATTTCCATGGAAAAACCTGAGACATGGTCTTGGGATCAACATAAGAAAATACTCGAGATACACCCATATAATTAAAAAGGTTCAACTTACTTGAGCAGGCGGACGAGTTTCATCACCATCAAACTGGGTGTTGGTATTAGGACAATTAAAACTTATCTCCATCAACGAGTCTTTTTGTAAATGCATATAACAAAATCAGGAACTCAACTAGCGTATATACCCTTACAAGAAAAGCCAAACATTTCAGAAAGTGATTGAATGACAAAAAGCAGAAAACAACTCATAGCTCAATAGCATTTTCCTAATGAATAGTAGATAATAATGGTTCTTTACCTGATGAATTATTGGTATCATGCTCTCTGCAATCTGAAAATGACTGAGGAGAGATCTCAATGAAGGTGGCTAGGAGAAACCGCTCAGGTGAGCTAGAGCTGCAGCTAAAGTCTCCTAAGTCACACTCCAGAGACCTCACTGTTCTCTTTTGGCTGCTGCTGTGCATGAGAATGGCTGAGCCTTCTTTCCTTGCATGACTAATACGACCAGAACGGTGCACAAAAGTCTCCGGGTCATTAGGAAGTTCATAGTGGATAACCTGTAAAAGAAAATGTCAGAACAAACAGACAAACATGCCATTAAAGAGGATCAACTATGTAGTGAAACTTTGAAAACTTACTATGTCTACGTTCGGGATGTCAAGTCCACGAGATGCAACATCAGTGGCTACATCAGTTTTGATGTCGATGTGGCTGTGATTGCATAAAGTTTGATCCCCTCCGTGAGCTTCTCATCTTGGTCTCCAACCTGCAAAATCCAGTAAAAGAAACAAGAAGATAGCATTAACCATATGAGTCAAACCGAAATAGTAAGAAGGAACAATGAAGCAAGCAAAGGAAAGCTTTTACCAGATCGATATTCAATGGATTGTCAAGGTACTTCCTCGCCAACTTCTTCACCCAAGTGAGCATAGTTGCTGAGAAAAGCATGCTTTGTCTCTTCCGTGGGAGATTCTCAAATCTTGATAATAATGGTTCTTTAGACAAATCTTGTTCATATTAGACACCAAATAACAAACAGGTTGGTATGAGGCAACATTCTCAGGAAAGTTAGACACACGTTCTACTATCCATCTACAGATCAAGAAAAAACAGAAACCAATAAGATTAATTCAACTTTTAAACACAAAAATCCAAAGGCCAAAGTTTCATAATTTCAGCCATTAACAATGTCGATGTGGTCATCATCCACTGAAAAAGTTTGGGGTTTAGGTCTGGTACACAGAAAGTTGTCAAAATCGTCAAACACCCATTAGAAAAACAAAACCTATTACGAAATCTACAAGGGGAAGAATGAAATTGAAACAGAAAAAGAAAGGTCTTACAATTTCCGGTCATTGTCGACCTCAAACTCACCAGTATCAATCTCGTTCATAGTCAGAATCAGTCTCAGTCACGGATTCAGAATCTGAATCGGAGGGTCGTTTTGCATCTGAAGCGTCGTATGTGGTTTTGCCTGGAAAATGATTGTGACAGTAGAAGACAAATGATATTTGAGGGGAAGTTTTGGTTCGTGTTCTTCAACGGCGAGATTAATGGGTGGCTCACAACATTTTTGGATCTTCGATGATTAGGTCTGAGATGTGTAGGTCTGAGAATTTTTTTTAGTAAATTACTGGACTAGAGGGAAAATGAAAAAGTCATGGCGCTTAAATGAAAATTTTAGGCAAGTGTACCGCCAATAAAATTTTGGGACTAAAATTCACTTAAATGTTGGCGGATTGGGCTAATTTTATTTCCCGCTTATTAAAACCATATCTTAGCATTCTATCAATGCTATTAAAAGTTAATTTTTTTAGAAATTGTCTACAATAGCAGTTTGGAAAACCGTGCTATTGTATTATGCTATCAATAAAGATAATTTTGTAGTGATTGTGACGAAATTTTAAGACCAAAATTATAAGTCACAAATCTATAACATAACATAGACGTTTTTCTGAATAAATATTTATGTGACAAATAAGTAGTTGTTTCGTCACAATATTGTGCCGATCTAAATTGTAACCAAGTTTTCTTGCAATTAGTGACTTAAGTGTGACGATATTTATGATCTCATAAATGTAACATAATTGTGACTATATATATCGTTGCACTTGTAAACGAATTTTGAACTGAATGGTGAGTTTCAATGTGATGATAGAGATACTAGTACCTGTTAATGACTAATGGGTAGAAACCGATGAGAAATAAGATTCATCAAATTATAAAATTCACATTTTGGGATTTAAAAGTTTTAAATTTTTGATAATCTACAAGTCTGAGGCATAAACAAAAACAAAACGGACCGAATTAGGTGGACACGCTATGGATGGCGGCTTAGAAAAGTTTTTTGGGAAAGATGAAGAAAATTAAAAAATGATGTCATTCACTAAAAAAATTAGTGCGTGTATAGGAGTGAATTATGGTGATATATATATAATTGTCTTTATATTAATTATGAAATATTTTTGATTTTATATTTACTTTCTTGATTACTAATTTACCGTTGATAAAATTAGGCTAATTACTAATTAACCTTAATTTATATTGATAATTTTATTATGTTTTTAATTTTATTTTGGAGATATGCATAACATTGAATAAAAAAAATAAAAAAAAATAAGATGAGATAATAAGTACGAAAATATTTATAAAGATTTTTAATTTTATTTAGATATATACATAACCTTCAATTAAAAAATAATAATAATAATTATGAAAACATTATGAATATTTTTAAATATTAATTAATATTATTTTTAGATTTTTTTTAGTAAATTCGTATTATTTATATAAATTTTGAATTTATATATATAAATGATAAAATATTTTTAAAAATATTTCTATATTTTTTTACATAAAATATATAATTACAATTTATTTTATTACTATTAATTTTATTTATAATAAATTATAAAAAATTTGATTAAATATAATAATATATGTATAAATAATTATAAATAGTCACATATATATTTTTATAATATTAGTATTGTTAAATTAATTTAATAATTTTTTAAAAAATTATGTACAATAATATTTGTGCTCGCACATAGTATGAACGAATCATATTAGTATATATATATATATATATATCTATATTATCAAAACGAGGGATCAACTATGCATGTAGTTGAATAGAAAGTTATCATAATCACATCTTTAGAATGCATATTATATATATATATATATATATATATATATATATAAATGAATGGAAATTTCACTTATTTATATCATAATAAAAATGAAAATATACTTACTAGCTACAAATAATTTTGTCGCTTTTTAAAAATAAATTTTTTTGGCGCTCTCAAAAAAAAATTCCGATTAAATATTTATTCTTAACTAAATATTAAGTGTGTATTGACATATAACCACAAAAATATATCGTGGCAATATACTATATATTATTTGCAAAGTCGAATTATTAAAATCGATGATGTGGATGATTTTTAGTCAATCAAAATTATGATGTCATTGATGGCATGGCTTTAATGAAATGTTTTGATCGGTCGAGAGTTTTTTCCACATTAAAAATAAATCAAAAAATTCATTTTGGAAAGTTTTTGCTTAAAAAATCAAAATTCGACAATTAATAAAATTTATTAATTAAATGTGGTTTCCTAAACTTTCGAATTGTAATCTTAACTTATTCCCTAAATTTTATATTACGATTTATATTTGTCTCATACTATATTTCTTTATTTTTAAAATTTAAAATAACACACAACCTAAAATTTAGCAAATAATAATTATCGACAATAATGAGCAAATTTGAAATTAGAGTATCTTATAGAATATTCTAATCTTACAATAGAAAATTTAATAATTTAGTCCAACCCTAAATAATTTGATCCTTATAAATAGAGCCTTTACCAGGCTCATAACATCCACATCTTAAAACTTTTCTTTTGTTTCAAATTAATATTGTTCTAATATTTTTTTGTTTTTGATGAATTTCAGCTATTTTTCATAACAAGCCAAACGGTAGGTATTTATTTCTTACAATTAATATGGTTCTAATTTTGTTTTGTGTTTTTGATGAATTTGCAGCTATTTTCATACCAATCCAAACGACAGGTATTTATTTTTTACCATTAACATGGTTTTAATTTTGTTTTGTGGTTTTTGATGAATTTGCAGTTATCTTTCTTACAATTAATATGTTTCTAATTTTGTTTTGTGTTTTTATGAATTTGCAACTATTTTCATACCAAGTTAAACGATAGGTATTTATTTTTTACAATTAATATGGATATAATTTTGTTTTGTGTTTTTGATTAACTTCTGCTATGTTTCATACCAAGTCAAACAACATGTATTTATTTTTTTCAATTAACATGGTTCTAATTTTGTTTACTGGTTTTTGATGAAGTTGCAGCTATGTTTCATTCCAAGCCAAAAGATATGTATCTATTTCTTACAATTAACATGGTTCTAATTTTGTTATGTGGTTTTTATTAGTTTGATGAATTTTGTAGCTATGTTTTATACCAATACGTTGACTTGGAAGATTTTTTATAAGACAAATTCAGAAGATACCTACTTATCAACAGTTTTAATAAAAATTCACACAAAAAGAAGATTAAGCACGAAGTTAAGCAAGAATTAAAAAGAAGTATATTATTTACAATATTGTTTTGTATGTTCTTTAAAGTTCACATTTGTATACCTTTATTGTTGCATTACGAAACCATCTTTAAATAATAATAAAAAATTTCCCTACTTTACTTGTCCATTTAATCATTTACTTTTGTTTTGGCTTTGTTTAATAAAATAAATGTTTCTACATAGTAATCCCTATATACAAATTTGATTATGGTGGTGTAGTTTTCCAATATTACTCATTGAGTTGTCTTCTCGGTGAGATGTATTGTTCAAACAATGGAATTTTTAAATTTATATTTAGATAAACGTTATAATAATATATGGTATCTGGTATCATAAGCAAAATGCATCGGTCTAATAAGAAAAAATCGTCATCACAACCATGAGTGACATATTGTGTATATGCCCCGTTTAAAGATCTTTCAGAATTAAAAAAAAAAAATTACGAGATTGAAGTTAACGTGTTACAATGTCATATGACTCATATCTCTTCTTCGTTATTGATTGCATGTGTTTTTGTACAATTTTGTTTGGATGTTATCAATATTGTTATTAATAGAATATTGGATACAACGCTTTAATCCAATATTTTAATTCCTTAATTAACAACAAAATTTATATTCAAATACTTTGTATCGTAATTCCATTAATAATTATGAGTGGCAAATTATCATTTAACTAAGGAAACAAAATATATGATTCAAATTTCAAATGCGCAATTAAAAAGATTTTGTGGAGTCAAATCTGCAACAAAATTTTTAAATTATAATAGACCTACTTTGTTTGGATTATTCTCCAAGAGTGCAATATCATTCATAATATAATTGTTTGAAGACTTGAGAATTATATTGGAGAGTATCAATATATTCTCGAAAATACCTTGAAAAGAGGTGGTGCCGATTCTGATAAAGAAAATGATTCTGTGTCACCTCCATTACAGAAACGTGAGTGATTTAAATTATATAATTCTGTTTATAAACAATATATGATAACCATGTATATGAAAATGGTCTTAGGTGGAAGAAGATGCCAGAACAAACCGATATCACATTCTCTTCAGAAAGGTTTGACTTCGATATAAAATACCATTAGATTTCTTACAACGGGATGATTCATTGATACGATTATACTTAATTTAAACAGTAGGTAGACCGTCAACCAAGTCTTTGAGGGCATCTTCAAATATCAGAAATGGTCCGAGCGAGAATGACATTGGATCTGTCACTCAGATGTGAGATATTACTAATATTCTTCCTCGGAGAGCACATGTTTCAAATGAAAATATGTCTCACAGAAATCACTACAAAAGTCGTGGTACTTTTTCTTTGCTTGACTCTTTAATCGAATTTAATATTTGAAACGTCAATCCTCTTTTATATTTATTAATTTTGGAAAATATCACACGACGAAAGAGTTTGAAATGCACAAGTGGTAGCTCAAATTCCATATTGTTATAGACCATGGAGTCAGTAGTTACATCAGGTTTTGCTTGTCTATTATTCTATTACAAAAATCATATATTAATTAAACCATTGCACTAACCGTATACTTTTGAATGGAATTTCAAGATACGTCATCTCAAGGAAAAAGAAAAGCCAAAAGCCAAAATACATTCGGTCCATCACCAGTAAATGTGGAGCAAAACCCGTCTAATGCTCCCCCTGTAACTGAGATTAATTACCTTCCTCAAGATATTGTATTAGCTTTAATCAATAGACAAGTGTAAATTACTATAATTTCGCACAAAAGCTTTTAGTTATTAATTTGTATAACTATATTGCAAAAATTCTATATTAGCTTTTGCAAACAGGTATGCCGATGTAAGTGAATCTGATGATGAAGATAATGCAAGTGATGTAGATTCAATTGAAGAGGATATAATTGATGCATCCCATCACATAGAAAATGATGTAAATAACCAGGCCACTTTAGATGATATGACTGTTATGTTTTAATATTTTTCTTTTTTCACATATCAAATAATAGCACCCATCTTTTAAAACATCATTTACAAATAATTAATAGGTTAGTGTGACAATGAAGATCCATCTTATAAGTGCCAATACTGTAGAGCATACATGTGGTATGGAAAACGAATAGGAAAGAGAAATAGACAAATGCAGCCAAATTTTACAATGTATTGTAAGAAAAGAAAAATCGTCCTACCGAAGCTCAAGAATCCTCCAATGGCGTTAATAGAATTACTTCGGAATGGTAGTGAATTGTCCAAGCATTTTCGTGAATTTATCCGTGCTTATAATATGATGTTCGCATTCACATCACTTGGAGGGAAGATTGATCATACCTTCAACGATGGACGTGGACCATATGTTTTCAAGATGCATAGCCAAAATTATCATAGAATTGGTGCTCTCTTCCCAAACATTGGAGAGTGTCCTAAGTTTTTGCAGCTATACATTTATGATACCGTAAATGAACTTACTAATAGAATTGCGGCATACGGATAAGAGCTTATTACTTTTTATAAATGCTAATTGTCTATTCTTCATATGTTAGTTTTAAAATGTGTTTGATTAATATGTTTTTTATAGGGGCGATAACGACAGAGATGTAACAAAATTGAGGATTTTTGTTGCCGAAATCTTGAAGAATATGTTAGATGAGGTTAATCCTTATGTTGCCTCATTGAGGGCAGCCAGAGATAGATTTGATGTTACCCAAGATACCGGTTTCCGTCTCAGATTCATTGAAAAATAGAGCAAAAGATGCAATGACTCACAATATGCCAACAAAAGATGAAGTGACTGCACTTATTTCCAGAGATTTTGTTTGTAACATGGAGACAAGGGACATTATATTGGAGACAACCGAGGGTAGATTTCATAGGATTAGTGAACTTCATCCAGCCTACTAGCCTCTTCAATATCCAATTATGTTTCTATACGGAGAGGATAGTTTCCGATTACAAATTCCTATAGGTTTGACAGATGATGATAGAAGAAAGAGGAAAGTTATTTCTATGCGTGAATTTTTTGCATATAGAATTTGTGAAATAGTTGGCGAGGCCCCTACAATAAACAGATGTAGAAGATTGTTTCAACAGTTTTTGGTTGACGTATATACGATGATTGAATCCAACCGGTTGCGTTATGTTCGGAAAAACCAGAAGAAGCTTCGATCAGAAAATTACAAAAAAAATTCAAAAAAATGGCTGAGGCGGGAGGTGTTAATCTTCTAAAACAAGGTCAACGCATATTTGTTCCATCAAGTTTTACAGGTGGTTTTAGGTATATGCATCAATATTATTTGGATGCAATGTCTATATTCAAATACTTAGGTTTTCCTGACCTTTTCATTACTTTTACATGCAACCCTAAGTGGCTGGAGATAACTGTTGGGATTATGTCCTGAAATCACATTGTACTCACTCTAGAGATAGTTGTATTGTCGAGATCGGACAATTCATGTGATACTGGGTAGTCATAATGTTTTGCTAGAAACCGCTTATGACAAATGAGTTGCAACTCATTTCCAGTATCGTGTGAACCTACAGGGTCACACACCTAAGCAAGTTGGACAAACTTCGTATGGGATTGATCATTGGCATATGGTCTGGTCGATGTGTATTGGATACACATCGAATATGAGTTTTGATGAGGTGTGTCGATCGACACCACTAAGTGTGTCGGTCGACACAAGGCCGAAACCGAAACTGATGTTTCGGTTTACGTCGTGGTCGATACATATATAAGTGATCTTATGTATTTCGACCTAGTAACTGAAGACAACCGCCCCAGAGAGTTTTCTTGACAGAAAACAGAGACTCTTCCTCTAGAAACTCAGTTCCCAGGAGATCCGAGCCCCGACACTAGCATCCCGGCGGATTCCAGCTTGTGTGCGTGTGGACTGCAGTAGAGGCGCAGCATCTGAGGCGCTCCAGAGATCTCGTTTATCTGACCATCTTCCGCTGCCAATCTCCAGGTAAACGCTAGATCGATCCATGATTCAATTAACTAGACCCTAGATCCTAGGCTTCGGGAACCTGACAGCAATTCTGAATCTGGTAGAATTGGCTCAAGTTCCTTCAGTGGTATCAGATGAAGGAATTTCTAGCAGATCCTAATCCAATTAGGCAATCCTGGTCTGAATTCCGAGCCTAGGATCTAGGGTTCATGTAATTGAATCAATGGAATCTCAGAATTACCTGGTGATTAGCAGCGGAAGATTTGCAGATAATCGAGATCTAGAGCGCCTCAAATGCTGCGCCTCTACTGGTATCCACACGCACACAAACTGAACAGCAGGGATGCTAGTGCCTATAGAGATCCAATCTCTTCAGAGGTTTCTATTCAAGTTCTGGTGGTTGTGAATTAGGTTGGCAATCAGTTTAGGTCGACCATATATCTTATATATGTCGACTTAAACCATCACGGAATTAACCAACGATTAAACCGAATTAATCTGATTAATCCGCGAGTTGCATCGATCGATGCACTACTGCAACGATTGACACTGCCCCAGAATATTGATATCGAATGCATATCAAATATGCATTCACTAGATCATTACATTAATGATCAACCTCGTCTTTGACGCCCAGTTTGCTTAGGTGTGTGACCCTGTAGGATCATATAACACTAGCAATGAGTTCTCAACTCATTGATCATAAGTGGCTTCTAGCAAAGCGTTATGACTACCTAGTGTTATGTGATTGTCTCATCTCGACTATACGACTTTCACTTAGAGCAAGTACAATAGATTTCGGGACATTCCCAACAATCTCCCACTTGTACTGGAATCATCTATTCCTTTAATCCCTTCGTCACTATATCTCGATCTGGCATAAGGCAAAATCTGTGTCACCCTTATTTAGCCAAGATCATGTTCATCGAACTCCGATTTATACTGACAAGACAAACGACTGACAATCACCTCGTTTGAGTGTGGCCACACATTTCTCAGTATCAAATCTTCGATGGGCCCTGAGATATTTATCTCCTGTTATATAGGAGGGACAAATCCCATCTTGTTCCATCCCTGTTTCTTCACACACTTCATGATACGCCCAATCAATGCCTTTATAGTCACCAGTTACGGCTGACGTTTGACAAGGTTAAAGCGGACCAATTCATATGTAAGAAAACATGATGAACTCAGGTCTAAGGACTATACTCTATAGTCGTAATGAAAACTCTCATGACACTTATATAACTATCCCGTAGAGTTCTCATCAGTGGATCATGTCCGATCATGTGTTCTCTAACACATATCTATGTGATTGACTTTAATACTCTTATTAATGACTCCATGAAACTTAGTCATCAGTCACCTCACATACTAGTCTCACGCGGTTGTTAATGTCCCATTTTAACAACCTTGACCAGGGACCAATCATAATTTATGTCATTTATTATCTATAGGGTTTCATGATCAAGTCACATACTTGATGACCTATAAAATGTCATAAATTACTTTGGAACTATTATTTAATAACCATTATTAAATAATACAGATGTCAGATTTCAATAACATAATCAAATTATGTTTATACGAACATCATATCATAACTAAAATTAATAACAATGACTCCCACTAAAATTAAGATCACATCTTAAGACATCTAATGCCTTTAGCAGTAGCCTGACCCTCATTCGCCCTTGCTCAGCGTGTGTCGAAAGACACTGCGTCTTGCTAAGAGTAATACCAAGAGTCATTTGCACGAAGCCCTTCTTGGAATCCTGCATATTGGACATGTGCAAGGCCTTATCACTATAAGTATCTTGACACAATCCAATTTGCTTATCCAATCTATCTCTATAGATTCTTATTCCTAGAATATATACGGTTTCTCCCATAATTTTATCGAAAAACAACTTTCGAGTCATGTCTTAACAGACTGAAACGATGGAACTTCATTTCCGAGAAGTTGTATGTTATCAACATACAATACTAGAAATGCAACTGCGCTCCCACTAGTCTCTTGTAAACATACGGTTCCTCTTCGTTCCTGACGAAGTCAAACCTTTTGACTGCTTCCTTAAAACGAAGATTCCAACTCCGAGATGCTTGCTTCAATCCATAAATGGTTTGATGAAGCTTGCATGTCTTCCTAGCTCCATTAGGATCAATGAAAAACTTCAGGTTGTGTCATGTACACATCCTTTTTCCAGAATTCCATTAAGGAAAACTGTTTTCACATCCATCTGCCAGATCTCATAACCATTATGAGTGGCGGTTGCTAGGAGAATCCGAATGGACATAAACACGGTGACTGGGATTAGGTTTCTTCACAGTTGATACAATGAATTTACTTGAAACCTTTTGCCACCAACCTTGCTTTGCACATCTGAATATAACCATCCATGTCAACTTTTCTTCTTGAAAATCCATTTACTCACAATGGTTTCTACACCATCGGGTAAATCAGCTCAAGTCATACTTGGTTCTGTGACATGGATCCCATTTCGGATTCAGCGGCTTTCAGCCACTTTCGGAGTCAAGGCCCATCATTGCTTCTTCAAAATTCGCAGGCCCGTCACTTTCAATGATCAGTAGATCACGGCAATTGGTTACGAGAAATCCATATTTCTCGGGTTCGTGACGGATCCTTTCGGATCTGCGAGCTTCAGTTTTCTGTAAAAGTCGCGCACACATATCTCATATGTATACTTTTACCACGACCTAATTAACCAAGATTTAAACCGTAGTTAATTAAGTCATAAACCAAAATCAATATTTGGTTCGCGATCTGTGTCGATCGATGCAACTTTTGTGTCGATCGACACTTCTTCAGAAACTCGCCATTTAAATGTATATCGAATATACATTCACCAGATCCTTTATAAACTCTAGGCACCACAGGTGCAGGTTCTACAACTCTTTGTAGATCCAACTGCTGTTCTTCCTCATCAGGTTGAGCAGTCTCCTGTGATTTCCGAATTTCTTCGAGTTGTACTTTTACTCCCACTGTTCTTCTTGGTAAGAAAGTATTTCTCAAGAAAACATAGTTCCGAGCAACAAACAATTTGTTCTCGAACCGGTTGCAAAAGTAACATGCCTTGGTTTCGTTAGGACAACCAATGAAGTAGCACTTATCAGATTTGGGTGTGAGCTTATCAGAGATTAAACGTTTTATATAAGTCTCGCAATTCCAAATCTCCATGATGGATAAATCAGAAACATTTCCATTCCACATCTCATGTGGTATTTTTGTGACTGATTTTGATGGAAACCTATTTAGTGTAAACGCATATGTTTCTAGAGCGTATTTTAAGAAGGATAATGGAAGATCTAAGTGACTCATCATTGATCGAACCACATCTAATAAAGTCCGATTCAGGAGGAGTGAATTGTGAAACACTTTCACAATCTCTCAGATGATCACTAAATTCTTGATTTAAGTATTCACCTCCATGATCTCATCGTAGAGGTTTAATACCTTTGCCAAATTGATTCTGTACTTCATTTTTGGAACTCTTTAAGCTTTTTTTTAAAGATTCTGACTTATGCCTTATAAATAAGGCATAACCGTACCTTCTGAAAATATCAGTAAAGGTAATGAAGTACTGAAATTTTCCTCTAGCACTAGTCCTCATCGGTCCATATACATCCGTATGTATAAAGCCCAATAAGCTTCTGGCCCTTTCATTTTGATCGTTCGCAACCTGTATCAACCGACGCCCCGTTTGTGTCGATCGACACTACCTCTGTTGAAAGGAGCCTTTGTCGTTTTACTTAATAAACAAGATCCACTTTACTCATTATGATTCTCAATCAGATGAGCCCAAAAGCCCATCACTATGGAGCTTCTGAATCTATTTCTCATTTATGTAGCCCAAAACGACAATGCCAGAGAGGAGTTTGACTCGTATCATTTGACTTGAATCTCTTGGTATTAATGTTATAGTTAGGCACATTCTGGTTTGGAACATAAAGTCCATTCTATAATGGATTGCTACTATAAAATATATCACTGTAATCAAATGAATAACACTTATTCTTAACTTGAAAACTGATATCCTTCCATATCCACGCAAGGAATAGAAATAATCTTTCTGCTCATAGCAGGTACATAGTAGCAGTTTTAAGTTCAAAACATGCCATAAAAAGGAAAAACAAATGAAATACTCCTACGGTTAATGCAGCAACTCTTGCTCCATTCCCACTCATAGGTCCACTTGTCCTTTCTCCATAGTCCTACTTTTGCTCAGGCCCTGCACATTTTCACAAAATATGAGTACCACAGCTGGTATCCAATACCCAATAAGTAGGACTATAAGAAGTAACATTTACTTCTATAACATAATACCTAAAGAAGAAGTCTCGTACTTCTTCTTCAGCTTCTCATAATCTTCCAAGAATTTATTGCAGTTTCTTTTCAAATGCCCATAACCATTACAATAACGGCACTTAACATCTTCAGAAGGACTGATTTTAACCTTAGGAACATGGCCAGACTCGCTTGGATTCACAATCAAGCTCGTCTTGCCATCACCTTTGTTCTTACCAAGTTTCTTAAACTTTTTACTCTTTTGTACCATAAGGACATTTGGGGTGTCCTTCTTGATGTTAGGTTCAGCAGTCTTAAGCATCCCATGCAATTCAGTCAACGTCTTCGTCAAGTTGTTCATGTTATAGTTCATAACAAATTGATCATAGCTTGACGGCAGCGACTGTAGAATGATGTCAGTAGCCAACTCTTGGCTAATGGGACAATCCAGTTTCTCCAGGTTATCAATATAACCCATCATCTTAATGACATGAGGACTAACTGGTTCGCCCTTTGGTAGCTTGCACTCAATCAGAGATCTAACCGTCTGGTATCTTTGAGTTCGTGCCTGCTCCTGAAATATACTTTTCAGGCCAGTGACCATCTCTATTGGCGACTCCACGTACTCATATTGCTTCTGCAATTCCGAGTTCATGGTAGCCAACATGAGACAACTCACATCCACCGCATCATTAGAATGCTTATCCCAAGCATCCTTATCTGACTGCAAGGCATTGGCTCGGTACTTCTTGGGGAGAACTTTCTCAAGGACATAGTCCTTTTTCTCCTGTTTGAGAACAATTCTCAAGTTCTGATACCATTCAAGAAAGTTGGATCCATTTAACTTGTCCTTCTCAAGGAAGGATCGCAGGGAGAAATTGTTACGATGGTTTGTGCTAGACATAGCTGAAAAACAAGGGAGGTTTTAGTTATGATGTTCAAGAAATGAGAAGTCTTAACAATTAAGAAAACTCGCATTATATTCAAACAATGTTTCCTCAGATGAATATAATGATCCAAGACCCATACTTCACTAAACTTGAGTGAGCCACTGGCTATCACCCAAATTTTAGCTATCTAGGTAAGCAACAACTTTGCTAGTTATATCCAATATAACTCTTGGTTGTGGATTGACATCTCATGCCCAATCCACCTGATGTCTCTAGGCCCAAAACGATTTTGATAGCCCAGTCAATTAACCAATCTCTTAAGTCATGTAATTGTTGACGCCTTGCACTGCAAGCCCATCAACACGATTACTTTCTGCCTTACTCATGTAATTGTGGATACCTTGCACTGCAAGCCTATCACTCAATGAAACGAGTCTTGACAGTTGACAAGATTGGAAAAACATCAAGTATCACTTGATATTTGATTGAGGAACAAAACTATTTAAAACGTTCAGTTTTATCATGTTTTAATTCTTCTAATTGATTGATTTATCTTGCTTTGGTTCTGTGATTTCAGGTTCCATAACCTAAACCATCAAATCTGATGTCGACCGACACTACTATAGTGTCGATCGATGCAGAATAACCAAAAGCAATCCGCGATAACCGATCAATCCAATTGATCCGGTTTTGAATACCGGTCAGTGTCGATCGATGCTACATTAGCATCGGTCGATACCAACCTAATCAAACCAATCGCAATTAAACCATTCACAGTTTTTAACCATCATTAACCAAGCTCGATAACCGGTCCAATCCAATTGAACCGATTCATCAATCTCGCGAGGTTTGTGTCGATCGATGCAATGCTTGTGTCGATCGACACTAGGCGAAAACTAAGGTTTATTCGGGTTTTCGCCCTGCATCGATCGACACCATACGAAAAACCCTAAATTTCATTCGGGTTTTCGCCCTGTGTCGATCGATGCCGGATTGGCAACGATCGACACCATGCGAAAAACCCTAAGACGTTTTTCGAACAAACCCTAAACTAGGTTTTTCATGAAAACGAATTTTAGCAAGTTTGTATCAACCATACACAGATTCAGATTCAACTAATCTAATCAACATGCTACAGATTCAATGGAACCCTAAAGCTCTGATACCACTGAAGGAATTTCTAGCAGATCCTAATCCAATTAGGCAATCCTGGTCTGAATTCCGAGCCTAGGATCTAGGGTTCATGTAATTGAATCAATGGGATCTCAGAATTACCTGGTGATTAGCAGCAGAAGATTTGCAGATAATCGAGATCTAGAGCGCCTAAAATGCTGCGCCTCTACTGGTATCCACACACACACAAACTGAACAGCAGGGATGCTAGTGCCTATAGAGATCCAATCTCTTCAGAGGTTTCTATTCAAGTTCTGGTGGTTGTGAATTAGGTTGGCAATCATTTTAGGTCGACCATATATCTTATATATGTCGACTTAAACCATCACGGAATTAACCAACGATTAAACCGAATTAATCTGATTAATCCGCGAGTTGCATCGATCGATGCACTACTGCAACGATCGACACTGCCCCAGAATATTGATATTGAATGCATATCAAATATGCATTCACTGGATCATTACATTAATGATCAACCTCGTCTTTGACGCCCAGTTTGCTTAGGTGTGTGACCCTATAGGATCATATAACACTAGCAATGAGTTCTCAACTCATTGATCATAAGTTGCTTCTAGCAAAGCGTTATGACTACCTAGTGTTATGTGATTGTCTCATCTCGACTATACGACTTTCACTTAGAGCAAGTACAATAGATTTCAGGACATTCCCAACATCAGAGTCTTAGGGTTTAATCATTGAATCTGAAGCATATAATTCGAAAACTGATGTATTTGAATAGATTTATGCTTGCTGTTTCATGTTTTGATTAAGAAAAACTCGTTTTTGTCTGTGAATTGAAACGATGAACTGCTGTCTTCGCATGGTGTCGATCGACACACTGGGTGTGTCGGTCGACACAGAATGGCGAATTCGACAGAATCGGCGGCTAGGGTTTTTCGCGAAGAAAAACCGAAAGCCTACTGTGTCGATCGACACAGGTTGAGTGTCGGTCGACACAGATCAAATTCGGCGGCTAGGGTTTTCTCATAGAAAACCTAAAAGCCTACTGTGTCGATCGACACAGGTTGAGTGTCGGTCGACACAGACCTAGCGAATGGTTAATCGGTTCAATTGGATTGGACCGGTTATCATGCTTGGTTAAGTCTGATTAGATCGGTTTAAATTGGATGAATTGGTTCAATTGGATTGAACTGATTATCTCAATTAGCATGAACCGATGGGTTGAATCAGTTTTATTGGATAAAACTGTTCAATTGAGTTGGATCGGTTATCGCAATCAGTTGAAACTGGTTAAAACGGTTTAAAATTGGATGAATTGATTCAATTGGATTGAACCAGTTATCGCAATTAGTATGAACCGATTTGAATGGTTAAGGTCTATGTCGACCGTCACACACGGGTTGTGTCGATCGACATGACCGGTTCGATGAACCGGGTTAATTGGATTAACCGGTTATTGAAGTCCGGTTTTGTTTGGTGGTGTCGATCGACAGACATAGTCTGCGTCGATCGATACAGTGCTCGAAATTCTGGTTATTGAACCTTGAATTTGCAGAAACCAAACTCGACCTAAACCTTGATCAAAGCTTAGCTTCAATATGGTCAACTGTCAAGACTCGTTTCGTTGTGTGATGGTCTAGCCAAGAGCTTGGTGTCCACAATTACGTGAGTAAGGCAGGTAGTTATGTTGATGGATTTGCAGTGCTAAACATCAACAATTACATGACCTAAGAGATTGATTTGCTAAAGTTTTGGGTTTAGTTTCCTCAACTAAATATCAAGTGACCTGGATGTCTTTCCCAATCTTGTCTACTGTCAAGACTCGTGTAGTTTGTTGGATAGTCTTGGAGTCCTTGGTATCCACTGCTACTGTTGGGATTATGTCCTGAAATCACATTGTACTCACTCTAGAGATAGTTGTATTGTCGAGATCGGACAATTCATGTGATACTGGGTAGTCATAATGTTTTGCTAGAAACCGCTTATGACAAATGAGTTGTAACTCATTTCTAGTATCGTGTGAACCTACAAGGTCACACACCTAAGCAAGCTGGATACACTTTGTGTGGGATTGATCATTGGCATATGATCCGATCAATGTGTATTGGATACACATTGAATTGAGTTTTAAAGAGGTGTGTCGATCGATGCAAGGGGTGCAACGATCGACACAAGGTCGAAACCGAAACTGTAGTTACGGTTTGTAAACCGTGGGCCTATTTATAGGAGCTAGGTTACACGACCTAAATCGATCGAGCTGTAAGTGTTGCTTCTTAGTAAGAAAGCAGAGACACAGAAACTCAAAACCCACAGGAGATCCGATTCCCGGTACTAGCATCCCGGCGGATTCCAGCTTGTGTGCGTGTGGACTACGATAGAGGCGCAGCGATTGAGGCGCTCTAGATCTCGTTTACCTGCTCCAATTTCCGCTGCCAATCTACAGGTAAACACGAGGTCAGTTCTTAGATTCAATCACCTAGACCCTAGATCCCAGGGATTCCAACAGTGGTATCAGAGCCATAGGGTTTAACAGATTGAATCAGTTGCCTGGAATTCGATTAGAACGGTCTTTTAATTGAATTGATGCTAGCTAGGATTCGTTCTGATAATTAGAATCTCGGATTTGTTAGTTATCGAAAACGAAGAACTGTGTTTTCGCACAGCATCGATCGATGCACTGGGTGTGTCGATCGTTGCAACGCGAAAACGACAAACCTGATTTAGGGTTTTCGCACAGCATCAATCGGTACACTGGGTGCATCGATCGATGCAGTGCGAAAATGCAAAAGCGATTGTGTTTTCGCATAGCGTCGATCGACACAAACTGCGAATTCGCCTAATTAAAACAATGGGTTTCGATTTAGAAATCGCACTGTGTCGATCGATACACTGGGTGCATCGATCGACACAGGCTGTGCGAGAGGATATATCGGTTCAATTGGATTGAACTGGTTGTCTCGCATGGTTATGTCGGTTTAATTCGATTAAAATTCCCCGATACCCAACTGTATCGATCGGCACAAGTTTGGTGTTGGTCGACACAGGCCTTGCGATTGGTTAATCGGTTCAATTGGATTGAACTAGTTATCATGCTTGGTAAAGGTAGATTTAAACGGTTTAAATTGAATGAATTGGTTCAATTGGATTGAACTAATTATCTTAATTAGTGTAAACCGATTTGAATGATTAAGATCAGTTTGATCTAATAAGTCGGTTTAATTGGATTGGACCGATTATCAAAGAGTGTCTTCGGTTTAGGTCTATGTCGACTGTCACACACGGGTTGTGTCGATCGACATGACCGGTTCGATGAACCAGGTTAATTGGATTAACCGGTTATTGAAATCCGGTTTTGTTTGGTGGTGTCGATCGACAGACAGTGTCTACGTCGATCGACACAGTGCTCGAAATTCTGGTTATTGAACCTTGAATGTACAGAAACCAAACTCGACCTAAACCTTGATCAAAGTTTTGCTTCAATATGGTCAACTGTCAAGACTCGTTTCATTGTGTGATGGTCTAGCCAAGAGCTTGGTGTCCACAATTAGGTGAGTAAGGCAGGTAATTATGTTGATGGACTTGCGGTGCTTGACATCAACAATTACATGACATAATAGATTGATTTGCTAACCTTTCAGAGTTTAGTTTCCTCAACTAAACATCAAGTGACCTTGATGTCTTGCCCAATCTAGTCTACTGTCAAGACTCGGTTCATTGTTGGATAGTCTTGGAGTCCTTGGTATCCACAGTGATCTGATCAAGGCAGGTGATCATTGATAGACTCGCAGTGCGACTGTCATTCGCAAGACAGAAGAGATTGGTTTACTTGACTGGGCTATCAGAAGTTCTGGGCCCAGAGACGTCAGAGTGGATGAGACATGGATTGTCTCATCTACGACCAAGAGTTGTACTGGGTACAATTAGCAAAGGTTTGCTTACCTAGATTACTAAACTCTGGGTGATGACTAGTCGTCCACTCAGATTTTAGTGATGTATGGATCTTGGATCATTATATTCATAGAGGAAACACTGTTTGAATATAATGCGAGTTTTCTTATTAGATAAGATTTCTCATCATATACATAACTAAATCTTTGTTTTTCTTGGATTTCAGCTTATGTCTATGACTACTTTCTCGTTGCGATCCGTCCTTGAGAAGGACAAGTTAAATGGATCCAACTTCCTGGATTGGTATCGGAATCTGAGATTCATTCTCAAGCAGGAGAGCAAGGACTATGTCCTTGAAAAGGCTCTTCCAGAAAGGCTTGGGACCAATCGCTCGCATGCAGCATATAAGGCTTGGAATAAGCATTATATTGATGTGGTAGATGTGCGTGGTCTGATGTTGTCTACCATGAACTCGGACTTGAAAGGTCAATACGAGAACATGGAGTCGCCAATAGAGATGATCACCAGCCTGAAACTGAAGTTTCAGGATCTGGCACGAGTTGAGAGATTCCAGATGGTGAAGTCTCTAACTGAGTGCAAGCTACCAGAGGATGCTCCAGTAAGTCCTCATGTCATTAAACTGATGGGTTACATTGATAACCTGGGGAGACTGGAATGTCCTGTCAGCTTAGAGTTGGCCACTGACATCATTCTGCAGTCACTGCCGTCAAGCTATGATAAGTTCATTAAGAACTATATTAAGAAAGGCTTGATGAAGACGTTGACTGAGCTGCATGGCATGCTCAAAGCAGTAGAGCAAGACATCATAAAGGGCAAAAGATTTGAGAAATCTTGTGCTGGCAAGGGTAGAGACAGGGCCGTCCAGATTTGGAATCAGGATAAGCCTGTGTCATCTTTTAAGCCCAAGTCAGGCCCATCTGGTGTTAAAAGGTGCTTCTACTGTGATAAGTCAGGGCATTGGAAGAGAGATTGCATTAAATTCTTGGAAGATTCACAAGAGATGAAGGAGATGTATGGTACTTCTTCTTCAGGTATTGTGTTATTACTTCAAGTCCTACATAAGTATTGGATACTAGTTGTGGTACTGATATTTTTGAAATATGCAGGACCTAAGCGACAGTAGAACGTTGAAGAAAGGACAAGTGGAACTGCGTGTCTGGTATGAAGCAATGGTTGCTGCATGAGCCGTAGAAATTCTCCACTTGTAGGAGCCTTTCATACTTGGTTTTAGAAATTAAGTAATTGCTAATATGTATCTGCCTTGCGCAGAAATGTCTTTCATCTTCTTGTAAAGAATTTGGATGTTTTTCATTTTGATAAAAGACAAATTTTGATCTTTAGATCTTAATGAAATATCATATGGTAGCACCCCGTTTGGAATGGGTTTTATATCTAAACCAGCGTAATTTTGAATATAACACAAATACTAAAGGTTTAAGTCTGATGACTCAAACTCGACTTTTCTTTTGGCATAGTCGTTTAACCATATAGAGTGAAGCGGATTCAGAAGTTCCATAGTATTGGACTCATTCGATTATTAATCATTTGAGATATGAATTCTGTTCACTGGACCAAATGACTAAGCCCCTTTTTAGCAGAGCTAAAAGAAAACGGGCCAGAGGCTTATTAGGCCTTACACATACTGATGTATGCGGCCCGATGAGCATTAGTGCCAGAAGAAATCTTATGTACTTCATTACCTTATTGATGGTATCAATAAGTATGGCTGTGTTCATTTGATGAGACACGAGCAGGAATCCCTTGAGGAGCTCCAAGATGATGTGTAGAACCAATTTGACAAAAGTATTGAGATCCTCGATTGGATCGCGGAAGAAAAAATATTTGAGTCATGAATTGGGTGATCATCTGACAGAATGAATCGGATCTTATTAGATACGCTCCGATTAATGATGAGTCACAGGAATCTTCCATAATCATTTAAGAATACGTTCTAAAATGTCTGTCTTTGCGCAGAAAAGGGTTTCTATCAGAATCAGTGAAAAACACCACATTGGATGTGGACTGTGTGATTTCCAAATTTGTTTTTCTGATTAAATGGGATTGCAAGGTTTGTGTAAGACAGTAGTCAACAAACAAACTTGAACCCATATTTGATAAGTTCTACCTCGCTGGTTGTCCTAAGGAAACCAAGGCTTGCTACTTTTGCAACCAATCCGAGGACAAATTATTGTTGTTCGGAACTGTGTCTTTTGAGAAAGATCGTATTTTCAAAAGGAACAGTGGGAGTAAAAAGTACACATCGAAGAAATTCGATAAACACAGGAGGCTGCTCAACCTGTTGAGGGAAAGCGGCGGTGAGATCTACAAAGTGCTGTAGGATCTGCACCTGTGGAGCCTGAGATTCGCAGATCCGAAAGGATTCGTCACTAACTCGAGAGTGATTTCTCGTAACCAATTGTCGTGATCTGTTGATCATTGAAAAGTGACGAGCATGCGAAATTCAAAGAAGCGATGGTGAGCCCCAACTCCGAAAATTGGCAGGGTATGCATGTTAGCTTCACCGATCCATTTCTGGATTGAAGAAAACACCTTGGAGTTGAAATCAACATTCTGATAAAGTGGTCAAAAGTTTTGACTTAATCAGAGAAGAAATGAAACCATGCGTTTACAAGAAGACTAGTGGGAGCGTAATGGCAATTCTCACACTGTATGTAGAATGTTGGAATTGTGTCCAGTAATCTCGGTACTGTCTCTAGAAAGTAAGAGTATGTCAATGATCAGACATAAGTCATATAATACTGGGGGTCATGATGGCTTGCTAGAGTCCGCTCATGATCTATAAGTCTTGGACTTATTGCCTTTATTATATGATCCCATATGGGTCACACGCCTAAGCTAACAGGAAAATGTGTAGGAACGGCTTAGCAGAAGTACGGTAAAAGTGCCAGGCATTTGTCGTACTTAGAGAGAGATTAATGGGTCTGATTAAATCCAAGGGATTTAATCAGATTGGTAATTGGGCCCAAAAGCCCAAAAGGGAAAGAGAAGGGTTTTATAAACTAAAGGCCAAATCTCTTTCTCCTTTAACCCTAGCCCCCAGCCGCGACTCTCTCTCTCTCTCTGCGCCTCCCACAGCTTGGTCTAGCAGCCTCTCTTCCTGCAGTGTGCGTGTGTGAACCTCTGGAGGAGTTATCACTTGGTGGCTCTCTGATCTCTGACCATACCTTCTCTTTCCGCTGCATAAACAGGTATAAGGTGAGATCCATTATTGTTTCTATTCAAGAGAACCTAGATCTGCATGTTTAGGACTGTTGAATCTGAGAATTGAATCTGGATTAACACCAAAACATCCTTCAGTGGTATCAGAGCTATTGGTTCTGGTTTTTCTTGTTTAGATTCATGTTTAGGATTGTTTTTCTTGTTTAAGAAGTGTTTTGAATCAATCTACTGATAAGAGAAATCACTTAAGAAACAAGAATTGAAACCTAAACAAACTATTGAAAAATCGCATGACCAAGCTATATTGATTTGGTATGCGTCGGTTTGATGATGCACGGACCGATCGCTTTGCGGATCGAGTCGCGTGATCATCCGATCGCGGCAAGCTGGACCGGACGACCGAGCGGATCGGATCAACGCGATCACGATCGCTTCATGCATCGTCCCGGCGAGTCCAGCCTGCTGTCCCGATCGACCGTGAGGCGCAGCAACGCATGGATCGCGTCATGCGTTCGATCGCGAGAGATGGGCCGATCGATCGGATCGATCGCATCTCGTCCCGATCGTCGCCTCGCGTCCCGATCACTCGTCCGGCCATTGTCCCGAGCGTCCCGATGGATCGTCCCGTCCGCTGCCGTCTCGATCTCGGATCGTTTGCGTACGGCTTGCGGCTGGGCATGGTGATCGTGGAGCTAGGTCACAACCATGATTGGTTCGTGACCAATTCGGTTCGGTTCGGTTTAAAAACTTGATTAAAATCAACGTCACGGTTTAATAAACAGAATTAATAATTTTATTAAGTTCTGGTTAAACCGGGATAAGAAATCCAAAGTCGAAAAATTGGATTTTGTGCCTAAACCAGGATTTTCTAATTTGATTTGGTTGGACCAAATAAATTGAGAAAATCCGGTTTAGTAAATAACCGGTTGACAATTGTGGTCATCGTAGTAATTAATTTTGGTTAAGACCAATTTTAATGAACCAGACCGGTTATGTCATTTAATTGGACAATTGGGTCATGTCTTGGACATGGACCAATTCTTGGGCCTCGGGCCAAGAAGTTAAAACAATTGGGCCAATTATTTGAGTCTTTTCTTCAGATTAATTTAAAATTTATTTTATAAAGTTGTATAAATCGATTTTAAATTAAAGTTTCCGAAATTTTGAAATTAGAAAGTTTCTTAAAATAGAAGTTTCTAGATTTGCAAGTTTTGGATTTTAAGAAATTTCTAAAGTTAGAAAGTTTCCGGTTTTAGAAAGTTTCCAATTTTAGAAAGTTTCCAAAAATAGTAGGTTTCCAAAAATGGAAAGTTTTCCAAAATAGTAATCTTCTATTTTGGGATGAAATTTTAATAAACCTACGAACCTCAAATAATATCAAGCGTTGGATGTCTTGTCCAGGCTATGTCAGCTGTCGAAGCCCATTCAATTGTATTCATGGCCTTACAGTGTGAGGGTGTCTACTTTTGCGTGGATAAGACGGTTTGTGATTCATAAATGTCATTGGGAGTCCCAGACATTAATGATTACATGACTGTATAGTCTGGTTTTCTTGACTAGGCCATCGGGAGTCCCGGGCCTTGAGACATCAGAGTGAATTGGGCCTCGGGCCCAGATTCACAACCAAGAGTTATATCACGGATATAATTAGCCGACATAGGGCTTACCGATATAAGCTAAGGTTGGGTGACGGCCAGTGGCCCACTTTGATCTTAGTTATATGTGGATCTTGGAATCATTATATTCTATTGAGGGTAACTTAGGTTATTGAATATAATGCATGATTGATCATATTAAGTATAATATAAGATTAATCATATTGAACATATTAACTAATAACCTTTTATCTTATATATTTCAGCTATGACTACTACAAGCACACAAAACACATTCTCAATCCGGTCTGTTCTCGAGAAGGAGAAGCTGACTGGAACGAACTTCCTGACATGGTCAAGGAACTTGAGGCTGGTCCTCAAGCAGGAGAAGAAGGATTATGTCCTTCGTGATCCTCTCCCCGAGAGGACTGCTAACAATGCCGCCAGGACTCTGCATAATGCTTGGGAAAAGCATTCGTCAGATGAAAACGATGTGTATTGCCTTATGTTGGCGACAATGACTGCTGAGCTGCAAATGCAGTTCGAGAGTGTGTTGTCACCAATTGAGATAATGGCAAGCCTGAAATCGCTTTTTCAGGAGCAAGCAAGGACTGAGAGGTTTCAGACGGTTAAGAACCTCTTAGACTGTAAGTTGGCTGCCAATGCGGCAGTGAGTCCTCATGTCTTGAAGATGATGGGTTATCTCGATCATCTTCAGAAACTCGACTGCCCTATCAGCCAGGAACTTGCTTGCGACATCATTCTGCAGTCATTACCTGCAAGCTATGATCAGTTCATTCTGAACTTTAACATGCATGGCTTGAGTAAGACATTGCCTGAGCTTCACGGAATGCTCAAGACTGCAGAGCCCAACTTGAGGAAAACCGCCAAGGACCCCAATGTGCTTATGGTGCAAAAGGGCAAGGGATTTAAGAAATCCTCTGCTAAGGATAAGGGAAAGGCCAAGGCTGTCCAAGTCGCGGACAAGGACACGCCAAAGCCCAAGCCCAAGTCCAAGGCTGGGCCAACTGACATATGCAGGTTCTGTAAAGAACCAGGGCATTGGAGGAGAGAATGTAAGAAATTCCAAGAAGGTCTAAAGGAATTGAAGAAGAAGACTCTCGAGACTTCTTCGACAGGTATTTTTGTTATAGAAGTTAATACAACTACTTCTGATAATACCTCATGGGTTATGGATACTAGTTGTGGGACTCATATTTGTACTAATATGCAGGCACTCAGCAACAGTAGAAGGCTGAAGCAAGGACAAGTGGAGCTACGAGTTGGGAATGGAGCGAAAGTTCCAGCACTAGCTGTAGGCACATACTTGTTGTCTTTACCTTCGGGATTGATTTTAGAACTCAATAATTGTTATTTTGTACCTGCTATAAGCAGAAATATTATTTCAATTTCTTTGTTGGATTTGGAAGGTTATGATTTTTCAGTTAAGAATAAATTATGTTCCTTCAATCGCAACAATTTGTTCTATGGTTGTGCCCCTCTTACGAATGGGCTTTACATACTTGATCAATCCGCGCCAATTTATAACATTAATATCAAACGGTTCAAACCTAATGAGGAGAACCGAACGTTTCTATGGCATTGTCGTTTAGGGCACATCAGCGAGAAACGCATCAAGAGGCTCCATTCGAATGGACTTCTTGGCTCATTTGACTTTGAGTCATGTGAGAAATGCGAATCCTGCATGATGGGCAAAATGACACGGGCCCCCTTTAATAAACCTAACGAGAGGGCCAGTGACTTATTGGGCCTGATACACACTGATGTGTGTGGCCCAATGTCCACAAATGCAAGAGGAAACTATCAGTACTTCATTACCTTCACTGATGATTTCAGTAGGTATGGATATGTTTATTTAATGAAACATAAGTCTGAATCTTTTGAGAAGTTCAGAGAATTCCAAAATGAAGTACAGAACCAACTTGGCAAAAGCATTAAGGCTCTTCGGTCCGACCGAGGAGGAGAATACTTAAGCCAAGAATTCAGTGATCATCTAAGAGAGTGTGGGATCGTATCCCAACTCACTCCTCCCGGAACACCTCAATGGAATGGTGTGTCTGAGAGGAGAAATCGGACCATATTGGATATGGTTCGATCTATGATGAGTCACACAGACCTTCCAATATCCCTTTGGGGATATGCTCTGCTAACAGCAGTGTTCACTCTAAATAGAGCGCCATCGAAAGCAGTAGCAAAGACACCATATGAATTATGGACTGGAGTGTCTCCAGTGCTGTCTTATCTAAGAATTTGGGGTTGTGAAGCCTATGTCAAGAGATTAATCTCAGACAAGCTTACACCAAAGTCTGATAAATGCTACTTCATTGGTTATCCGAAGGAAACCAAGGCTTATTACTTCTATCTACGTTCCGAGAACAAGATCTTTGTTGCCCGGGATTGTAACTTTCTTGAGAGGGAGTTTCTCTCTAAGAAAGACAGTGGGAGTAAGGTACTGCTTGAAGAAATTCAAGATGAACAGGATACTGCTCAACCTAATGAGGAAGAGCAGCAGGAGGACCTACAAGAAATTGTAGAGCCTGAACCTGTAGTACCTGAAGTTCGAAGATCCGGGAGGATCCATCACGAACCCGAGAGATATCAAGGATTCCTCGTGACTGACTGTCATGATCTTTTGATCATTGATGTTGATGAACCATCGAACTTCAATCAAGCCATGATGGGCCCAGATTCCTCTAAGTGGCGCAAGGCCACTGATTCCGAAATGGACTCCATGTCGGTCAACCAAGTGTTTTCGTTGGTTGACTTACCCGCTGGTGTAAAAGCCATCGAGTGCAAATGGATCTTCAAGAAGAAGATTGACGTGGATGGAAATGTCCAGATTTATAAAGCCAGGTTGGTGGCAAAAGGTTTCAGACAAGTTCACGGTGTGGATTACGATGAAACCTATTCACCAGTGGCTATGATGAAATCTATTCGGATTCTACTAGCAACTGCAGCTTTTCATGATTATGAAATTTGGCAGATGGACGTAAAAACCGCCTTCCTGAATGGTATTCTGGAAGAGGATGTGTATATGACGCAACCTGACGGTTACATAGATCCAAAGAATGCTAGGAAAGTATGCAAGCTTCATAAATCCATTTATGGATTGAAGCAAGCATCGAGGAGCTGGAATCTTCGTTTTGATGAAGCAATCAAGCAATTTGACTTCATCAGAAACGAAGAAGAACAATGCGTGTATAAGAAAACTAGTGGGAGCAAGATAGTATTTCTTATTCTGTATGTCGATGACATACTGCTTCTCGGAAACGACATTCCAATGCTAAAGTCGGTAAAGGACTGGCTTGGAAGTTGTTTTTCCATGAAAGACATGGGTGAAGCCGCATACGTTCTTGGAATCAGGATCTACCGGGATAGATCTAGAAGGCTGATAGGCTTGTGTCAAGATTCATACATTGACAAAGTCCTACAAAGATTCAGCATGAAAGATTCCAAGAAGGGCTTCACGCCAATGGTACATGGCACAACGCTAAGCAAGAAGCAGAGCCCTACGACGGCTGCTGAGCTTGAGCGCATGAAGAATATTCCTTATGCATCTGCTTCTTGCTTAGCGTTGTGCCATGTACCATTGGCGTGAAGCCCTTCTTGGAATCTTTCATGCTGAATCTTTGTAGGACTTTGTCAATGTATGAATCTTGACACAAGCCTATCAGCCTTCTAGATCTATCCCGGTAGATCCTGATTCCAAGAACGTATGCGGCTTCACCCATGTCTTTCATGGAAAAACAACTTCCAAGCCAGTCCTTTACCGACTTTAGCATTGGAATGTCGTTTCCGAGAAGCAGTATGTCATCGACATACAGAATAAGAAATACTATCTTGCTCCCACTAGTTTTCTTATACACGCATTGTTCTTCTTCGTTTCTGATGAAGTTAAATTGCTTGATTGCTTCATCAAAACGAAGATTCCAGCTCCTCGATGCTTGCTTCAATCCATAAATGGATTTATGAAGCTTGCATACTTTCCTAGCATTCTTTGGATCTATGTAACCGTCAGGTTGCGTCATATACACATCCTCTTCCAGAATACCATTCAGGAAGGCGGTTTTTACGTCCATCTGCCAAATTTCATAATCATGAAAAGCTGCAGTTGCTAGTAGAATCCGAATAGATTTCATCATAGCCACTGGTGAATAGGTTTCATCGTAATCCACACCGTGAACTTGTCTGAAACCTTTTGCCACCAACCTGGCTTTATAAATCTGGACATTTCCATCCACGTCAATCTTCTTCTTGAAGATCCATTTGCACTCGATGGCTTTTACACCAGCGGGTAAGTCAACCAACGAAAACACTTGGTTGACCGACATGGAGTCCATTTCGGAATCAGTGGCCTTGCGCCACTTAGAGGAATCTGGGCCCATCATGGCTTGATTGAAGTTCGATGGTTCATCACCATCAATGATCAAAAGATCATGACAGTCAGTCACGAGGAATCCTTGATATCTCTCGGGTTCGTGACGGATCCTCCCGGATCTTCGAACTTCAGGTACTACAGGTTCAGGCTCTACAATTTCTTGTAGGTCCTCCTGCTGCTCTTCCTCATTAGGTTGAGCAGTATCCTGTTCATCTTGAATTTCTTCAAGCAGTACCTTACTCCCACTGTATTTCTTAGAGAGAAACTCCCTCTCAAGAAAGTTACAATCCCGGGCAACAAAGATCTTGTTCTCGGAACGTAGATAGAAGTAATAAGCCTTGGTTTCCTTCGGATAACCAATGAAGTAGCATTTATCAGACTTTGGTGTAAGCTTGTCTGAGATTAATCTCTTGACATAGGCTTCACAACCCCAAATTCTTAGATAAGACAGCACTGGAGACACTCCAGTCCATAATTCATATGGTGTCTTTGCTACTGCTTTCGATGGCGCTCTATTTAGAGTGAACACTGCTGTTAGCAGAGCATATCCCCAAAGGGATATTGGAAGGTCTGTGTGACTCATCATAGATCGAACCATATCTAATATGGTCCGATTTCTCCTCTCAGACACACCATTCCGTTGAGGTGTTCCGGGAGGAGTGAGTTGGGATACGATCCCACACTCTCTTAGATGATCACTGAATTCTTGGCTTAAGTATTCTCCTCCTCGGTCGGACCGAAGAGCCTTAATGCTTTTGCCAAGTTGGTTCTGTACTTCATTTTGGAATTCTCTGAACTTCTCAAAAGATTCAGACTTATGTTTCATTAAATAAACATATCCATACCTACTGAAATCATCAGTGAAGGTAATGAAGTACTGATAGTTTCCTCTTGCATTTGTGGACATTGGGCCACACACATCAGTGTGTATCAGGCCCAATAAGTCACTGGCCCTCTCGTTAGGTTTATTAAAGGGGGCCCGTGTCATTTTGCCCATCATGCAGGATTCGCATTTCTCACATGACTCAAAGTCAAATGAGCCAAGAAGTCCATTCGAATGGAGCCTCTTGATGCGTTTCTCGCTGATGTGCCCTAAACGACAATGCCATAGAAACGTTCGGTTCTCCTCATTAGGTTTGAACCGTTTGGTATTAATGTTATAAATTGGCGCGGATTGATCGAGTATGTAAAGCCCATTCGTAAGAGGGGCACAACCATAGAACAAATTGTTGCGATTGAAGGAACATAATTTATTCTTAACTGAAAAATCATAACCTTCCAAATCCAACAAAGAAATTGAAATAATATTTCTGCTTATAGCAGGTACAAAATAACAATTATTGAGTTCTAAAATCAATCCCGAAGGTAAAGACAACAAGTATGTGCCTACAGCTAGTGCTGGAACTTTCGCTCCATTCCCAACTCGTAGCTCCACTTGTCCTTGCTTCAGCCTTCTACTGTTGCTGAGTGCCTGCATATTAGTACAAATATGAGCCCCACAACCAGTATCCATAACCCATGAGGTATTATCAGAAGTAGTTGTATTAACTTCTATAACAAAAATACCTGTCGAAGAAGTCTCGAGAGTCTTCTTCTTCAATTCCTTTAGACCTTCTTGGAATTTCTTACATTCTCTCCTCCAATGCCCTGGTTCTTTACAGAACCTGCATATGTCAGTTGGCCCAGCCTTGGACTTGGGCTTGGGCTTTGGCGTGTCCTTGTCCGCGACTTGGACAGCCTTGGCCTTTCCCTTATCCTTAGCAGAGGATTTTTTAAACCCCTTGCCCTTCTGCACCATAAGCACATTGGGGTCCTTGGCGGTTTTCCTCAAGTTGGGCTCTGCAGTCTTGAGCATTCCGTGAAGCTCAGGCAATGTCTTACTCAAGCCATGCATGTTAAAGTTCAGAATGAACTGATCATAGCTTGCAGGTAATGACTGCAGAATGATGTCGCAGGCAAGTTCCTGGCTGATAGGGCAGTCGAGTTTCTGAAGATGATCGAGATAACCCATCATCTTCAAGACATGAGGACTCACTGCCGCATTCGCAGCCAACTTACAGTCTAAGAGGTTCTTAACAGTTTGAAACCTCTCAGTCTGTGCTTGCTCCTGAAAAAGCGATTTCAGGCTTGCCATTATCTCAATTGGTGACAACACACTCTCGAACTGCATTTGCAGCTCAGCAGTCATTGTCGCCAACATAAGGCAATACACATCATTTTCATCTGACGAATGCTTTTCCCAAGCATTATGCAGAGTCCTGGCGGCATTGTTAGCAGTCCTCTCGGGGAGAGGATCACGAAGGACATAATCCTTCTTCTCCTGCTTGAGGACCAGCCTCAAGTTCCTTGACCATGTCAGGAAGTTCGTTCCAGTCAGCTTCTCCTTCTCGAGAACAGACCGGATTGAGAATGTGTTTTGTGTGCTTGTAGTAGTCATAGCTGAAATATATAAGATAAAAGGTTATTAGTTAATATGTTCAATATGATTAATCTTATATTATACTTAATATGATCAATCATGCATTATATTCAATAACCTAAGTTACCCTCAATAGAATATAATGATTCCAAGATCCACATATAACTAAGATCAAAGTGGGCCACTGGCCGTCACCCAACCTTAGCTTATATCGGTAAGCCCTATGTCGGCTAATTATATCCGTGATATAACTCTTGGTTGTGAATCTGGGCCCGAGGCCCAATTCACTCTGATGTCTCAAGGCCCGGGACTCCCGATGGCCTAGTCAAGAAAACCAGACTATACAGTCATGTAATCATTAATGTCTGGGACTCCCAATGACATTTATGAATCACAAACCGTCTTATCCACGCAAAAGTAGACACCCTCACACTGTAAGGCCATGAATACAATTGAATGGGCTTCGACAGCTGACATAGTCTGGACAAGACATCCAACGCTTGATATTATTTGAGGTTCGTAGGTTTATTAAAATTTCATTCCCAAAATAGAAGATTACTATTTCGGGAAACTTTCTATTTTTGGAAACCTACTATTTTTAGAAACTTTCTAAAATTGGAAACTTTCTAAAACCGGAAACTTTCTAACTTTAGAAATTTCTTAAAATCCAAAACCCGCAAATCTAGAAACTTCTATATTAAGAAACTTTCTAATTTCAAAATTTCGGAAACTTTAATTTAAAATCGACTTTATAATTTTATAAAATAAATTTTAAATTAATCTGAAGAAAGACTCAAATAATTGGCCCAATTGTTTTAACTTCTTGGCCCGAGGCCCAAGAATTGGTCCATGTCCAAGACATGACCCAATTGTCCAATTAAATGACATAACCGGTCTGGTTCATTAAAATTGGTCTAACCAAATTTTAATTACTACGATGACCACAATTGTCAACCGGTTATTTACTAAACCGGATTTTCTCAATTTATTTGGTCCAACCAAATCAAATTAGAAAATCCTGGTTTAGGCACAAAATCCAATTTTTCGACTTTGGATTTCTTATCCCGGTTTAACCAGAATTTAATAAAATTATTAAATCTGTTTATTAAACCGAGACGTTTGATTTTAATCAAGTTTTAAACCGAACCGAACCGAATTGGTCACGAACCGAACCGAATTGGTCACGGCCGTGACCTAGCTCCTCGATCATGATCGACCAGCCGCAAAACGTGCGATCCAAGATCAACGATCGGGATGGCCGATCCTCACGCGATCGTCACGCGAGCTGGACGGGACGGTGTGCCGGGTCGAGAGCGAGAGAGACGGGACGATCGACGAGCACAAGTCGTGCGATCATGACGCGATCGCTGTCGATCGGTCGACTCAACTCTCGCGGTCGGTCGGGACGTGAACGGATTCGATCCATGCGATCGTACCGATCGGATCCTTGCGATCGATCTCGGCCGATCCATGCGATCGTGCTTGCGCCATCTCGCCGACCGTTCCAACTGGCCAACGCAATCCAAATCATATAGTTTGGGTTTTGCGATTTCATTAGTTTAGGTTTTCAATTCTTGTTGCTTAAGTGATTTCTCTTATCAGTAGTTGATTCAAAACACTTTTAAACAAGAAAAACAATCCTAAACATGAATCTAAACAAGAAAAACCAGAACCAAAAGCTCTGATACCACTGAAGGATTGTTTAGGTTAATCCTGATTCAATTCCAGATTCAGATCATCCTAAACATACAGATCTAGGTTCTCTTGAATAGAAACATAATTGATCTCACCTTATACCTGTTTATGCAGCGGAAAGAGAAGGTATATCAGAGATCAGAGAGCCACCGAGTGATAACTTCTCCAGAGGTTCACACACGCACACCAAGCAGGAAGAGAGGCTGTTAGACCGAGCAGGAGAGGAGGCGCAGAGAGAGAGGAGAGATCGCGGCTGGGAGGCTAGGGTTAGAGAGAAAGAGATTTGGGTTTTAGTTTATAAAACCCTTCTCTTTCCCTTTTGGGCTTTTGGGCCCAAATACCAATCTGATTAAATCCCTTGGATTTAATCAGACCCATTAATCTCTCTCCAAGTACGACAAATGCCTGGCACTTTTACCGTACTTCTGCTAAGCCGTTCCTACACATTTTCCTGTTAGCTTAGGCGTGTGACCCATATGGGATCATATAATAAAGGCAATAAGTCCAAGACTTATAGATCATGAGCGGACTCTAGCAAGCCATCATGACCCCCAGTATTATATGACTTATGTCTGATCATTGACATACTCTTACTTTCTAGAGACAGTACCGAGATTACTCGACACAATTCCAACACTACGTTCCGAGAACAAGATCTTTGTTGCCCGGGATTGTAACTTTCTTGAGAGGGAGTTTCTCTCTAAGAAAGACAGTGGGAGTAAGGTACTGCTTGAAGAAATTCAAGATGAACAGGATACTGCTCAACCTAATGAGGAAGAGCAGCAGGAGGACCTACAAGAAATTGTAGAGCCTGAACCTGTAGTACCTGAAGTTCGAAGATCCGGGAGGATCCGTCACGAACCCTAGAGATATCAAGGATTCCTCGTGACTAACTGTCATGATCTTTTGATCATTGATGGTGATGAACCATCGAACTTCAATCAAGCCATGATGGTCCCAGATTCCTCGAAGTGGCGCAAGGCCACTGATTCCGAAATGGACTCCATGTCGGTCAACCAAGTGTTTTCGTTGGTTGACTTACCCGCTGGTGTAAAAGCCATCGAGTGCAAATGGATCTTCAAGAAGAAGATTGACGTGGATGGAAATGTCCAGATTTACAAAGCCAGGTTGGTGGCAAAAGGTTTCAGACAAGTTCACGGTGTGGATTACGATGAAACCTATTCACCAGTGGCTATGATGAAATCTATTCGGATTCTATTAGCAACTGCAGCTTTTCATGATTATGAAATTTGGCAGATGGACGTAAAAACCGCCTTCCTGAATGGTATTCTGGAAGAGGATGTGTATATGACGCAACCTGACGGTTACATAGAT
Source organism: Orychophragmus violaceus (assembly GCA_030180135.1). Lineage (NCBI taxonomy): Eukaryota > Viridiplantae > Streptophyta > Magnoliopsida > Brassicales > Brassicaceae > Orychophragmus > Orychophragmus violaceus. The sequence goes on from CM058233.1 coordinate 43,470,161, forward strand.
CCAAAGAATGCTGGGAAAGTATGCAAGCTTCATAAATCCATTTATAGATTGAAGCAAGCATCGAGGAGCTGGAATCTTCGTTTTGATGAAGCAATCAAGCAATTTGACTTCATCAGAAACGAAGAAGAACAATGCGTGTATAAGAAAACTAGTGGGAGCAAGATAGTATTTCTTATTCTGTATGTCGAAGACATACTGCTTCTCGGAAACGACGTTCCAATGCTGAAGTCGGTAAAGGACTGGCTTGGAAGTTGTTTTTCCATGAAAGACATGGGTGAAGCCGCATACGTTCTTGGAATCAGGATCTACCGGGATAGATCTAGAAGGCTGATAGGCTTGTGTCAAGATTCATACATTGACAAAGTCCTACAAAGATTCAGCATGAAAGATTCCAAGAAGGGCTTCACGCCAATGGTACATGGCACAACGCTAAGCAAGAAGCAGAGCCCTACGACGGCTGCTGAGCTTGAGCGCATGAAGAATATTCCTTATGCATCTGCAATAGGATCTGTCATGTATGCCATGATCTGTACTCGTCCTGATGTTGCTTATGCATTGAGCATGACGAGTAGATACCAGTCAAATCCAGGTGAAAACCATTGGATTGCCGTCAAGAACATCCTGAAGTATCTAAGACATACAAAGGACAAGTTCTTAGTATACGGTGGAAGTGATGTGCTTAAAGTCAGTGGATTCACGGACGCAAGTTTCCAGACAGACCAAGATGATTTCCGGTCACAGTCCGGTTATATCTTTTGTCTGAATGGCGGTGCAATCAGTTGGAGAAGCTCCAAGCAAGACACCGTTGCTGATTCCACTACAGAAGCTGAATATATCGCCGCCTCAGAAGCAGCGAAGGAAGCTGTTTGGATACGAAAGTTCATTATTGAACTAGGTGTGACACCAGATGCGGCTGAGCCTCTGGCACTGTTTTGTGACAACAATGGTGCTATTGCTCAGGCAAAGGAACCAAGATCACACCAGAAATCCAAGCATGTTCTAAGAAGATTTCACTTGATACGTGACATCATTAATAGAAAGGAAGTCAAGATCAGTCGAGTTCAGACAGATGATAACGTCGCTGATCCGTTGACAAAGCCACTCCCAAGGCCTAAGCTCGAGTTCCTGACTGAAGCTGTAGGCATTAGAGACATTGAAATGTAATCTAAATTTGAGTGGGAGTTTGAGGGCTTTATTTAGTTATTTGATATGTTCTTGTAAAACATTTTATGTTTAATGAAATTATTATTTCAAGATTATTTTAACTGTGATAAAATAATCGTTCCAAAATGATATGAACCATTTTATAGGTCATCGAAGTAAGTGACTTGATCTTGAGTTATCAAAGTCATTTAGCTTGATCATGAGACCCTATATTTGATAGATGGCTTATATCATCATGTCCCTAGTCGAAGGTCGTTGAAATTGGAACACCAACAACCGTGTGAGACTAGATTGGTATGTGACTTATGACAAAGTCTCAGTGTGTCATAGATGCGCGGCATCAAAGTCAGTACATAGGTGTATGTTGGGAACATACGACTGGACATGACCCGCTTAAGAGAACTCTTCAGGATATTTATATCTGTGTCATAAGAGATTCTCACTACGACTATAGAGTATAGTCCTTAGACCTGAGTTCGCATGCATGTGACTGCACATGGACTGATGCACTTTGATCATTGTCTAACGCTGTCGTTCTGCGATAGTTATAAGGACCTTGTTTGGGTACATTATGAAATGAGTAGTTTACAGTGATGGAACAAGACGGGATTTGTCCCTCCAATATAAATGGAGTGAATATCTCTAGGCCAATCGGAGATTTGAATACTGGAAAATGCATGGCCATGCTCAAACGGACTTTCCCGAGTCGTTTGGATTGTCAGTATCAAATCAGAGTCCGATGAACAAGATTAGGCTTTATAAGGATGACACTAATCTTGCCTTATGACTAATCGAGATATTGAGACAAAAAGGATTATGAATACAGAGATTCCAGTACAAGTGGGAGATTGTTGGAATTGTGTCCAGTAATCTCGGTACTGTCTCTAGAAAGTAAGAGTATGTCAATGATCAGACATAAGTCATATAATACTGGGGGTCATGATGGCTTGCTAGAGTCCGCTCATGATCTATAAGTCTTGGACTTATTGCCTTTATTATATGATCCCATATGGGTCACACGCCTAAGCTAACAGGAAAATGTGTAGGAACGGCTTAGCAGAAGTACGGTAAAAGTGCCAGGCATTTGTCGTACTTAGAGAGAGATTAATGGGTCTGATTAAATCCAAGGGATTTAATCAGATTGGTAATTGGGCCCAAAAGCCCAAAAGGGAAAGAGAAGGGTTTTATAAACTAAAGGCCAAATCTCTTTCTCCTTTAACCCTAGCCCCCAGCCGCGACTCTCTCTCTCTCTCTGCGCCTCCCACAGCTTGGTCTAGCAGCCTCTCTTCCTGCAGTGTGCGTGTGTGAACCTCTGGAGGAGTTATCACTTGGTGGCTCTCTGATCTCTGACCATACCTTCTCTTTCCGCTGCATAAACAGGTATAAGGTGAGATCCATTATTGTTTCTATTCAAGAGAACCTAGATCTGCATGTTTAGGACTGTTGAATCTGAGAATTGAATCTGGATTAACACCAAAACATCCTTCATAGATAACATACTCAAATCTCATAAACGACGTTCCGACGCTAAAGTCTTGTTAAGATTTGGGTCGGAAGTCAAATTTAAACAAAAGGACATTGGGAGAAGGCCGCGTGAATTCTTGGAATAAGAATCTATTGATATAGATTGAGTAGGCTAATTGAATCGTGTCAAAATCCTTATGTTGATAAGGTATTGGACAGATCTAATGTGCTTGATTCCAAGAATGGCTTCATACCAAAGGTCTTATGGCAATAATCTAAGCAAGATGAAGTGTCTTGGACACTGGCTGAGCTAGTAACTATATTAGCAAGAAGAAGTGTTTTGAACACTGTCTGAACTAGTATTAATGAGTGTGATTGCTTATGCTGATGCAATAGAGTCCATCATGAATGCCATATTTTGCGCTCGTCTATATGCAGCTTAAGCATAAAGCATGACGAGAGAATACCAATATGTTCCGATAATAGTCACTGAACAGTTACCAGAAATATCCCAAGTGTTTGAGAAACACTAAGGATAGGTTCGTGGTGAACTAATAAAGTGACGAACCAGTTGAAAGTAGTTAGACGGACAAAGACGATTCCCGGTTCCCACCTGGTTATGTCTCTTTGTCTGAATAGCGGTGCTATCTGTTGGAAAGGCTCCAAGCAGTGGACCGTAGAATAGTGCTTTTATCTGAATGGCGGTGTGATTTGTTGAAATTGTTTCAAGCAATAACACAGCAGTCTCTCCCACAACCTAAGTACGGAATTTGTTCTGAGTACTGTAGGTATAAGATGTCTAAAGAGATGATCTTGATTCTAGTGGGAGTAACTTTAGTTATGTTATAGTCTTTACATAGACATGCCATGGTAGTGTTTATGTAAATTAAAACTGACATCAGCATTATTTGATCATTGGATGATTAAATAATGGTCCCAAGAATTTTATGTTCATTTTATAGGTCATCAAGTTGAGGACTTGATCATGAAACCCTATAAGTAAAAGATGACATAAATTATGATTGTCCCTAGTCGAGATTGTCAAAGTGGGACACTGATAATCGCGAGAGACTAGCTTGTGAGGTGGCTGATGACTAAGTTTCATGGAGTCAATGATATGAGTATCACAGTCAGTCACATAGACATATGTTGGTGAACATATGATCGGACATGACCCGCTAATGAGAACTCTACAGGATGGTTATATCTGTGTCATGAGAGTTTCTCATTACGACTATAGAGTATAGTCCTTAGACCTGAGTTCATCATGCTTTCTAGCATATGAATTAGTGCGTTTTGACCTTGTCAAACGTCGTTCCGTAACTGGCGGCTATAACGGCATTGCTTATGGGCATCATGAAGTATGTGTAGAAACAGGGATGGAACAAGATGGGATTTGTCCCTCCTATAAAAGGAGATAAATATCTCAGGGCCCATCGAAGATTTGATACTGAGAAAATGCATGGCCGTGCTCAAACGAGGTGATTGTCAGTCGTTTGTTATATCAGTATAGATCAGAAGTTCGATGAACATGATATTGGCTGTAATAAGGATGACACAGTTTCTTGCCTTATGCCATATCGAGATATAGCGACAAAGGGATTATGGGAATAGATGATTCCAGTACAAGTGGGAGATTGTTGGGATTATGTCCTGAAATCACATTGTACTCACTCTAGAGATAGTTGTATTGTCGAGATCGGACAATTTATGTGATACTGAGTAGTCATAATGTTTTGCTAGAAACCGCTTATGACAAATGAGTTGTAACTCGTTTCTAGTATCGTGTGAACCTACAGGGTCACACACCTAAGCAAGCTGGATACACTTTGTGTGGGATTGATCATTGGCATATGATCCGATCAATGTGTATTGGATACACATTGAATTGAGTTTTAAAGAGGTGTGTCGATCGATGCAAGGGGTGCAACGATCGACACAAGGTCGAAACCGAAACTGTAGTTACGGTTTGTAAACCGTGGGCCTATTTATAGGAGCTAGGTTACACGACCTAAATCGATCGAGCTGTAAGTGTTGCTTCTTAGTAAGAAAGCAGAGACACAGAAACTCAAAACCCACAGGAGATCCGATTCCCGGTACTAGCATCCCGGCGGATTCCAGCTTGTGTGCGTGTGGACTACGATAGAGGCGCAGCGATTGAGGCGCTCTAGATATCGTTTACCTGCTCCAATTTCCGCTGCCAATCTACAGGTAAACACTGAAGGATTGTTTAGTTGAATCCTGATTCAATTCTCTGATTCAGATTAACCTAAACATGCGGATCTAGGTTCTTCTCGAAAAGAAACAATTGATGATCTCACCTTATACCTGTTTGTGCAGCGGAAAGGGATGGTATGTCAGAGATCAGAGAGCCACCGAGAGATAACTCCTCCAGAGGTTCACACACGCACACCGAGCAGGAAGAGGCTGCTAGACCAGTAGGGAATCGGCGCAGAGAGAGAGAGGAGGCTCGCGGCTAGGGCTTATTTTCGACCTGAACTCGTCTTAAGTTTATATAACTCGTTCAGTTCGTTTTGGGCCATTTGGCCCAAAGGCCAATTAACTCCGAGGCGTTCGCGCACTGTGTCGATCGACACTCCTTGTGTATCGATCGACACACAGTGGCCAAACCCAATTATTCTCTCTAAGTACAGTAAATGCCTAGCACTTTTACCGTACTTCTGCTACACCGTTCCTACACATTTTCCTGTTAGCTTAGGCGTGTGACCCATATGGGATCATATAATAGAGGCAATAAGTCCAAGACTTATAGATCATGAGCGGACTCTAGCAAGCCATCATGACCCCCAGTATTATATGACTTATGTCTGATCATTGACATACTCTTACTTTCTAGAGACAGTACCGAGATTACTGGACACAATTCCAACAATCTCCCACTTGTACTGGAATCTCTGTATTCATAATCCTTTTGTCACAATATCTCGATTAGTCATAAGGCAAGATTGGTGTCATCCTTATAAAGCCTAATCTTGTTCATCGGACTCTGATTCGATACTGACAATCCAAACGACTCGGGACAGTCCGTTTGAGCATGGCCATGCATTTTCCAGTATTCAAATCTCCGATTGGCCTAGAGATATTCACTCCATTTATATTGGAGGGACAAATCCCGTCTTGTTCCATCACTGTAAACTACTCATTTCACAATGTACCCAAACAAGGTCCTTATAACTATCGCAGAACGATAGCGTTAGACAATGATCAAAGTACATCAGTCCATGTGCAGTCACATGCATGCGAACTCAGGTCTAAGGACTATACTCTATAGTCGTAGTAAGAATCTCTTATGACACAGATATAAATATCCTGAAGAGTTCTTATAAGCGGGTCTTGTCCGGTCGTATGTTCCCAAACATACACCTATGTACTGACTTTGATGCCGCGCATCTATGACACACTGAGACTTTGTCATAAGTCACGTACCAATCCAGTCTCACACGGTTGTTGGTGTTCCAATTTCAACAACCTTCGACTAGGGACAGGATGATATAAAACATTTATCAAATATAGGGTCTCATGATCAAGCTAAATGACTTCGATGACTCAAGATCAAGTCATTTACTTCGATGACCTATAAAATGGTTTATATCACTTTGGAACGATTATTTCATCACAGTTAAAATAATCTTGAAATAATAATTTCATTAAACATCTTAAATGTTGTTTCAAGAACATATCCAATAACTAAATAAAGCCCTTTAATAACTCCCACTGAAATTAAGACTACATCTTAATTTCACTTATCCTACAGCAACAGTCCGCGACTCGTGCTTAGGCCTAAGGAGTGGCTTCGTTAATAGATTAGCAACGTTCTCATTCGTTGAAACTTGCTGATCTACTTAACATCTCTGTCATTTATCTTACGGAATAGGTTATACCTATCCTCAAGGTGTTTGGACCTCTGATGTGCAGCTAGTCTCATCTATGCTGGGAATCACATCAAGTTCAGTGACGAACTCTTCTTTCCAAACAACCTCTTTCGCCACTTCCCAAGCTGCGAAATGTTCAGCTTAAGTCATTGAGTCAGCAACAGTGCCTTGCACCGCCAGATAGACACAAGATATAACCGGACTGTGATCGGAAATCATCTTTGTCTATTGGAAACTTGCCTTTCAGACTCTATCGACTTATAGCACCTCACTTTCTCCGTAAATCAAGAACTTATCCTTAGTATTCCTCAAATACTTTAGGACATACTTTAGGAAACTTGATTCTTTGCTGGATTTGACTGGTCTTTATTTGTCTTGCTTAACATTAAAGCAACATCAAACAAGTATGTTTCATGGCATACATGATAGATCCAATTGCCGACGCATATGGAATCTCATCCATGCATTTAAGCTCAGCAGTTATCGTAGGATACTGTATCTTGCTTAACTTAATGCCATGTGACATTGGCATAAAACCCTTCTTGGATTGCTCAAAACGTGTAGGACTTTGTCAATTTAAGAATCTGACTTTGTCCTATCAGCTCTTTTGGATCTCTATCTTTAGATCCAAAATCCAAGAACTACGTGGCTTTACCCATGTCAATCATTAAACCAACTCCCAAGCTAGTCCTTTACCGACTACAGCGTTGGGACGTCATTTTCGAGAATCAGTATGTCATCGACATACAATATGAGAAATGCAATATCGCTCCCACTAATCTATTAGTAAACACACAGTTCCGCTTCGTTCCTGTTCAAGTCAAAACCTTGACTACTTCAACAGAACGAAGATTCCAACTCCGATATGTTTGCTTCCATCCATGAATGGATCGATGAGGCTAACTTACATAAAATGTAATTTTTCGGAGTCCGGGCTCACTTTCGCTTCTTTGAATTTCGCAGATTCGTCGCTTTCAATGATCATCAGATCATGCGAACTTTCAATGATTATCAGGTTCAACTAATGACGAGAAATCACTCTCGGATTAGTAACTGATTCATTCATATCTGCGAACTTCAGGCTCCACAGGTGTAGATTCTACAGAAATCTGTAAATCCTTCCGCTGCTCTCCCTTAATAGGTAAAGCAGCCTCCTGTATTTCTCGAATTTCTTCGAGTTATACTTTTACTCCCACTGTTCTTCTTGGAAAATAACTTCCCTTCTTAGAAAACAGAATGGACGTAAAAGTAACAAGCCTTGGTTTCCTTCGGACAAGGCTCCACAGGTGTAGATTCTACAGAAATCTGTAAATCCTTCCGCTGCTCTCCCTCAACAGGTTGAGCAGCCTCCTGTATTTCTCGAATTTCTTCGAGTTATACTTTTACTCCCACTGTTCTTCTTGGAAAATAACTTCCCTTCTTAGAAAACAGAATGGACGTAAAAGTAAGAAGCCTTGGTTTCCTTCGGACAACCAGCGAAGTAGTACAACTACAAATACTCAGTAAAGACGAATTTGGATCGATTCCAATCCACATTTACGTGGTGTCTTTCAACTGATATTTGTGGAACTATTTCAGCGTAAACTTAGATATTTTAGAGCGTTATTCTTAAATAATATCATGGAAGATTCGTGTGACTCATCTTTAATCATTTCTTATAAGATCTGATTCTTTCTCACAGAAAAACCTTCAGGTTTTCAGGAGAAATGAGCTGTGAAACGATTTCACACTCATTCAGATGATCACACAATCAATGACTTAAGTATTCTCACTCGTGATTTAATCCAGAGTCTTAATACTTTTGTCATTTAGATCCTATACTTCATTCTGGAACTCTTTCGATCATGTCAAAGAATTCCGACTTGTGTCTCATCAAATGAACACAGTCACACTCACTGAAGTAATCAGTAGAGACAATGAAGTACAGGAGATTTTCTCTGGCATTACTGCTCATTGGGCCACATACATGAGTATGTTCCAGGTCCAATAAGCCTTTGGGCCTTTCTCTAGCTCGGCTAAGATAGGCCCTTTACCTTTTGGTCTAGTAAACAGAATTCAAGTCTCATAAGATATTTTATCAAATGAGCCCAACAGTCCATGACTATGGGATTTCTGAATCCGACTTACTCTATGTGACCAAGACTTTATGCCAAGAAAAATCAGGTTTAATTCATCAGATTTAAACCAATTCGGTATTTATGTTACATTTAGGCACTCTTTGGTTTAAGATATAAAACCCATTCCATGAATAGGGTGCTACAATTAATATTTCATTAAGATCAAAAGAACAAAAACTTGTCTTTTATCAAAATGAAAAACATTCAAATTCTTACAAGAAAATGAAAGACAACTCTGCTTAAAGCAGGTATATTGTAGCAATTACTTAATACAAAACCAAGCCTCAAAGGGATCTATAAGTGAAAAACCCTACGGCTGAGGCAGCATCCCAAGCTCCTTCCAGACATGTAGTTTCACTTGCCCTTCCTTCAACGTTCTACTGTTGCTTAGGCTCTGCATATTATCACAAATATCAGTGCCACAACCAGTATCCAATACCTTTAAGGTAGAACTTGAAGTAATAACATGAATACCTGAGGAAGTAGTCTCATACATCAACTTCAACTCCTCATCATCTTCCATGAATTTAATGCAATTTCTCTTCCAATGCCCTGTCTCCTTACAGTAGCAGCACTTACCAACGTAAGAGGCATCTGACTCGGGCTCAGAAGACACACGCTTGCCATGATTCAAAATCTGGACAACTTTGTCTTCACCCTTGTCAGCATTAGGTTTAGTAAACCTACCCTTCTCACTCATGAGATTGTACAGGGTACTCTTCACGTTTGGCTCAACTGTCTTGAGCATATCATGCAGTTCAGTCAGCGTCTTCGTTAAGCCTTTCTTGATATAGTTCTTTCTGAACTTATCATAGCTTGACGGCAGTGACTGCAGAATGATTTCAGTTGCCAACTCTTGGCTAACTGGATAATCCAGTTTCCTCAGGTTATCAATGTAACCCATCATTTTACTGACATGAGGACTCACTGGATTATCATTTGGTAGCTTGCAGCCAGTGAGAGACTTAACCAACTGGTATCTCTCCACCCTTATCTGCTCCTGAAATTTCAATTTCAGGCTGCTGATCATCTCTATTGGCGACTCCATGTTCTCATATTGCTTCCGCAAGTCTGAGTCCATGGTAGCCAATATCAGACCACGCACATCTACCGCATCATTATAATGCTTATTCCAAGCATCATATACTGCATGAGAAGCATTGGACCCGATCCTCACGGGGAGAGCTCTCTCAAGGACATAGTCCTTTCTCTCCTGTCTGAGAACTAGCCTCAGGTTCCGCGACCAAGTCAAGAAATTTGATCCGTTCAGCTTGTCCATCTCAAGGACAGACCGGATCGAGAAAGTGTTTTGATTGTTTGTGCTAGTCATAACTGAAAATTAAGATAAAAGGATTTTAGTTAATATGTTCAATATGATTAATCTCGTATTAATTTAATATGATTAATCATGCATTATATTCAATAACATCAGTTACCCTCAATAGAATATAATGATTCCAAGATCCACATATAACTAAGATTAAAGTGGGCCACTGGCCGTCACCCAACCTTAGCTTATATCGGTAAGCCCTATGTCGGCTAATTATATCCGTGATATAACTCTTGGTTGTGAATCTGGGCCCGAGGCCCAATTCACTCTGATGTCTCAAGGCCCGGGACTCCCGATGGCCTAGTCAAGAAAACCAGACTATACAGTCATGTAATCATTAATGTCTGGGACTCCCAATGACATTTATGAATCACAAACCGTCTTACCCACGCAAAAGCAGACACCCTCACACTGTAAGGCCATGAATACAATTGAATGGGCTTCGACAGCTGACATAGAATGGACAAGACATCCAACGCTTGATATTATTTGAGGTTCGTAGGTTTATTAAAAAATTCATTCCCAAAATAGAAGATTACTATTTCGGGAAACTTTCCATTTTTGGAAACCTACTATTTTTGGAAACTTTCTAAAATTGGAAACTTTCTAAAACGGAAACTTTCTAACTTTAGAAATTTCTTAAAATCCGAATCATGCAAATCTAGAAACTTCTATAAATTAAGAAACTTTCTAATTTCAAAATATCGGAAACTTTAATTTAAAATCGATTTATAATTTTATAAAATAAATTTTAAATTAATCTGAAGAAAGACTCAAATAATTGGCCCAATTGTTTTAACTTCTTGGCCCGAGGCCCAAGAATTGGTCCATGTCCAAGACATGACCCAATTGTCCAATTAAATGACATAACCGGTCTGGTTCATTAAAATTGGTCTAACCAAATTTTAATTACTACGATGACCACAATTGTCAACCGGTTATTTACTAAACCGGATTTTCTCAATTTATTTGGTCCAACCAAATCAAATTAGAAAATCCTGGTTTAGGCACAAAATCCAATTTTTCGACTTTGGATTTCTTATCCCGGTTTAACCAGACTTAATAAAATTATTAAATCTGTTTATTAAACCGTGACGTTTATAATTTTAATCAAAATATTAAACCGAGCCTTAAACCAACCATGTCGATCGATGAACCAACCGTGTCGATCGATCCATCAACCGCATCGGTCGATGCTCTTAGCATCGATCCTGCATCGATCGTGCATCGATCCTGTATCGATCGATGCTCTCACGCATGCACTGAACCGAGCCAAAACCCTAACCGTGTCGATCGATGCACCAACCGCATCGGTCGATGCACCAACATCGAACCTGCATCGATCCTGCATCGATCGATGCTTTCACGCGTTAACAGGTTTTGCCGAGAGTCTGTATCGACCGATCCATGCGATCGTATCGATCGATCCATGCGATCTCCGATTGTATCGACCGATCCATGCGATCGTATCGATCGATCCATGCGATTCTGGCCGATTCTCATTCTCTCGGATTCGATCGCATATCAAATCATATAGCTTGATCATGCGATTTTTTCATATGTTTAGGTTTCAATTCTTGTTGCTTAAGTGATTTCTCTTATCAGTAGTTGATTCAAAACACTTTTAAACAAGAAAAACAATCCTAAACTTGAATCTAAACAAGAAAAACCAGAACCAATAGCTCTGATACCACTGAAGGAATGTTTAGATGAATCCTGATTCAATTCTCTGATTCAGATTATCCTAAACATGCGGATCTAGGTTCTTCTCGAATAGAAACAATTGATGATCTCACCTTATACCTGTTTGTGCAGCGGAAAGGGATGGTATGTCAGAGATCAGAGAGCCACCGAGAGATAACTCCTCCAGAGGTTCACACACGCACACCGAGCAGGAAGAGGCTGCTAGACCAGTAGGGAATCGGCGCAGAGAGAGAGAGGAGGCTCGCGGCTAGGGCTTATTTTCGACCTGAACTCGTCTTAAGTTTATATAACTCGTTCAGTTCGTTTTGGGCCATTTGGCCCAAAGGCCAATTAACTCCGAGGCGTTCGCGCACTGTGTCGATCGACACTCCTTGTGTATCGATCGACACACAGTGGCCAAACCCAATTATTCTCTCTAAGTACAGTAAATGCCTAGCACTTTTACCGTACTTCTGCTACACCGTTCCTACACATTTTCCTGTTAGCTTAGGCGTGTGACCCATATGGGATCATATAATAGAGGCAATAAGTCCAAGACTTATAGATCATGAGAGGACTCTAGCAAGCCATCATGACCCCCAGTATTATATGACTTATGTCTGATCATTGACATACTCTTACTTTCTAGAGACAGTACCGAGATTACTGGACACAATTCCAACAAACACGAGGTCAGTTCTTAGATTCAATCACCTAGACCCTGGATCCCAGGGATTCCAACAGCTACATGAGTAAGGCAGGTGATCATTGATAGACTTGCAGTGCGACTGTCAATGATCACAAGACTAAAGAGATTGGTTTACTTGAATGGGCCATCATAAGTTCTGGGCCCAGAGACATCAGAGTAGATAAGACATGGATTGTCTTATCTGCGTCCAAGAGTTGTACTGGGTACAATTAGCAATGATTTGCTTACCTAGATAACTGAATTTTGGGTGATGGCGAGTCGTCCACTCAGATTTTAGTGAAGTATGGATCTTGGATCATTATATTCATAGAGGAAACATTGTTTGAATATAATGCGAGATTTCTCATGGAAAGCATAACTAAATCTTTGTTTTTCTTGGATTTCAGCTTATGTCTGAGACTACTTTCTCATTGCGATCCGTCCTTGAGAAGGACAAGTTAAATGGATCGAATTTCCTGGATTGGTATCGGAATTTGAGATTCATTCTCAAGCAGGAGAGCAAGGACTATGTCCTTGAAAAGGCTCTTCCAGAAAGGCTTGGGACCAATCGCTCGCATGCAATATATAATGCTTGGAATAAGCATTATATTGATGTGGTAGATGTGCGTGGTCTGATGTTGGCTACCATGAACTCGGACTTGAAGAGTCAATACGAGAACATGGAGTCGCCAATAGAGATGATCACCAGCCTGAAACTGAAGTTTCAGAATCTGGCACGAGTTGAGAGATTCCAGATGGTGAAGTCTCTCACTGGGTGCAAGCTACCAGAGGATGCTCCAGTAAGTCCTCATGTCATTAAACTGATGGGTTACATTGATAACCTGAGGAAACTGGGATGTCCTGTTAGCTTAGAGTTGGCTACTGACATCATTCTGCAGTAACTGCCGTCAAGTTATGATAAGTTCATAAAGAATTACATCAAGAAAGGCTTGACGAAGACGTTGACTGAGCTGCATGGCATGCTCAAGACAGCAGAGCAAAACATCAAAAGGGGTAAAAGATTTGAGAAATCTTGTAAAGACAAGGGTGAAGGCAGGGTCGTCCAGATTTGGAATCAGGATAAGCCTGTGTCATCTTATAAGCCCAAGTCAGGCCCATCTGGTGTTAGAAAATGCTTCTACTGCGATGAGTCAGGGCATTGGAAGAGAGATTGCATTAAATTCTTGGAAGATTCACAAGAGATGAAGGAGATGTATGGTACTTCTTCTTCAGGTATTGTGTTATCACTTCAAGTTCTACGTTTGTATTGGATACTAGTTGTGGTACTGATATTTTGGAAATATGTAGGACCTAAGCAACAGTAGAACGTTGAAGAAAGGACAAGTGGAACTGCGTGTCTGGTATGAAGCAATGGTTGCTACATGAGCCGTAGAGATTCTCCACTTGTAGGAGCTTTTCATACTTGGTTTTAGAAATTAAGTAATTGCTACTATGTATCTGCCTTGTGCATAGATGTCTTTCATTTTCTTGTATAGAATTTGGATGTTTTTCATTTTGATAAAAGACAAGTTTTGTTCTTTAGATCTTAATAAAATATCTTATGGTAGCACCCCGTTTGGAATGGGTTTTATATCTTAAACCAGCGTAAGTTTGAATATAACACAAATACTAAAGGTTTAAGTCTGATGACTCGAACTCGACTTTTCCTTGGCATAGTCATTTAACCATATAGAGTGAAGCGGATTCAGGAGTTCCATAGTTTTGGACTCATTCGATTATCAATCATTTGAGATATGAATTATGTTCTGTTCACTGGACCAAATGACTAAGGCCCTTTTAGCAGAGCTAAAGGAAACGGGCCAGAGGCTTATTGGGCCTTACACATACTGATGTATGCGGCCGATGAGCATTAGTGCCAAAGGAAATCTTCTGTACTTCATTACCTTATTGATGGCATCAATAAGTATGGTTGTATTCATTTGATGAGACACGAGCAGGAATCCCTTGAGGAGTTCCAAGATGAAGTGTAGAACCAATTTGACAGAAGTATTGAGATCCTCGATTGAATCGCGGAGGAAAATACTTGAGTCAAGAATTGGGTGATCATCTGACAGAATGAATCGGATCTTATTAGATATGCTCCGATTAAAGATGGGTCACATGAATCTTCCATAATCATTTAAGAATACGTTCTAAAATGTCTGTCTTTGCGCAGAAAAGGGTTTCAATCAGATTCAATTGAAAGACACCACATTGGATGTGGACTGAAAGTTTTTCAAGTAAGTTGTCTCTGATCATTTGGGGATGAAAGCTAATAAGCTTGAACCCAAATCTGATAAGTTCTACCTCGCTGGTTGTCCTAGGGAAACCAAGGCTTAGTACTTTTGTTGTCCAGAACTGTGTCTTTTAAGAAAGATCATACTTTCCAAAAGAACAGTGGGAGTAAAAGTACTCATCGAAGAAATTCGATAAACACAGGAGGCTGCTCAACCTGTTGAGGGAGAGCAGCGGTGAGATCTACAAAGTGCTGTAGAATCTGCACCTGTGGAGCCTGAAATTCGCAGATCTGAAAGGATCCGTCACTAACTCGAGAGTGATTTCTCGTAGCCGATTGTCGTGATCTGTTGATCATTGAAAAGTGACGAGCATGCAAAATTCAAAGAAGCGATGGTGAGCCCCAACTCCGAAAATTGGCTGGGTATGCATGTTAGCTTCACCGATCCATTTCTGGATTGAAGCAAACATCTTGGAGTTGGAATCAACATTCTGATAATATGGTCAAAAGTTTTTGACTTGATCAGAAAGAAATGAAACCATGCGTTTACAAGAAGACTAGTGGGAGCGTAATTGCAATTCTCACACCGTATGTACATAATGTACTTAGTCTCATAAACGACGTTCCGACGCTAAATTCTTGTCAAGATTTGGGTCGGAAGTCAAGTTTAACGATAGACATGGGAGAAGGCCGTAAAATTTCTTGGAATAAGGATCCATTGGAATGGATCAGAAAGGCTAATTGGATCGTGTCAAAATCCTTATGTTAATAAGGTAGTGGACAGTTCAAATGTGCTTGATTCCAAGAATGGCTTCATACCAAAGGTCTTATGGCAATAATATTAGCAAGATGAAGTGTTTTGAACACTGGCTGAACTAGTATTAATGAGTGTGATCCCTAATGCTGCTGCAATAGAATCCATCATGAATGCCATATTTTGCGCTCGTCTAGATGCAGCCTACGCATATAGCATGACGAGAAAATACCAATATGTTCCGGTAATAGTCGCTGAACAGTTACCAGAAATATCCCAAGTGTTTAAGGAACACTAAGGATAGGTTCGTGGTGAACTAAGGAAGTGATGAACCAGTTGAAAGTAGTTAGACGGACAAAGACGATTCCCGGTTCCCACCTGGTCATGTCTTTTTGTCTGAATAGCGGTGCTATCTGTTGGAAAGGCTCCAAGCAGTGGACCGTAGAATAGTGCTTTATCTGAATGGCGGTGTGGTTTGTTGAAATTGTTTCAAGCAAAACACTGCAGTCTCTCCCACAACCTAAGCACGAAATTTATTCTGTTGTTGTAGGTATAAGATATCTGAAGAGATGATCTTGATTCTAGTGAGGGTAACTTTAGTTATGTTATAATCTTTACATAGACATGTTATGGTAGTGTTTATGTAAGTTAAACTGACATCAGTATTATTTGATTATTGGATAATTAAGTAATGGTCCCAAAGTACTTTATGGTCATCATATAGGTCATCAAGTTGAGGACTTGATCATGAAACCCTATAAGTAAAAGATGACATAAATTACGATTGTCCCTAGTCAAGGTTATTGAAGTGGGACACCAATAACCGCGCGAGACTAGCATGTGAGGTGACTGTTGGACTAAGTTTCATGGAGTCAATGATATGATTATCACAGTCAGTCACATAGATGTATGTTGGTGAACATATGATCGGACATGACCCGCTAATGAGAACTCCACAGGATAGTTATATCAGTGTCATGGGAGGTTCTCATTACGACTATAGAGTATAGTCCTTAGACATGAGTTCATCATGCTTTCTAGCATATGAATTGGTGCATTTTGACCTTGTCAAACGTCGTTCCGTAACTGGCGGCTATAACGGCATTGCTTAGGCGTATCATGAAGTATGTGTAGAAACAGGGATGGAACAAGATGGGATTTGTCCCTCCTGGATAACGGGAGATAAATATCTCAGGGCCCATCGAAGATTTGATACTGAGAAAATGCATGGCCGTGCTCAAACGAGGTGATTGTCAGTCGTTTGTTATATCAGTATAGATCAGAAGTTCGATGAACATGATGTTGGCTATAATAAGGATGACACAGTCTCTTGCCTTATGCCATATCGAGATATAGAGACGAAGGGATTGTAGGAATAGGTGATTCCAGTACAAGTGGGAGATTGTTGGGATTATGTCCTGAAATCACATTGTACTCACTCTAGAGATAGTTGTATTGTCGAGATCAGACAATTCATGTGATACTGGGTAGTCATAATGTTTTGCTAGAAACCGCTTATGACAAATGAGTTGTAACTCATTTTCAGTATCGTGTGAACCTACAGGGTCACACACCTAAGCAAGTTGGACATACTTCGTATGGGATTGATCATTGGCATATGGTTTGGTCGATGTGTATTGGATACACATCGAATATGAGTTTTGATGAGGTGTGTCGATCGACACCACTAAGTGTGTCGGTCGACACAAGGCCGAAACTGAAACTGATGTTTCGGTTTACGTCGTGGTCGATACATATATAAGTGATCTTATATATTTCGACCTAGTAACTGAAGACAGCCGCCCCAGAGAGTTTTCTTGACAGAAAACAGAGACTCTTCCTCTAGAAACTCAGTTCCCAGGAGATCCGAGCCCCAGCACTAGCATCCCGGCGGATTCCAGCTTGTGTGCGTGTGGACTGCAGTAGAGGCGCAGCATCTGAGGCGCTTCAGAGATCTCGTTTATATGACCATCTTCAGCTGCCAATCTCCAGGTAAACGCTAGATCGATCCATGATTCAATTAACTAGACCCTAGATCCTAGGCTTCGGAAATCTGACAGCAATTCTGAATCTAGTAGAATTGGCTCAAGTTCCTTCAATAACCAGATTCCTGGAGAAATTTAGATTGACCATCGAGGATAGACCATATATCATTTGTCGAATTTTTAAAATAAAACTTGACAGTTTGATCATGGAATTGACCAAAAAAGGAGGAGGTGTCTTTGAAAAGACTGCTGGAGGTATATATTTTACGCGCACATTATTTACCTATTCATCTAAATATACTACATATATTGTGGCTAATAATTTATATACATATTAGCGTGGTAGAATGACAAGTTGAAAATTCAAAAACTTTTATTTTGTTCTTATATTACATCAATGTACACTATTGAGTAAAGAGGGTTGCCGCATGCGCATATTCTACTATTTATGGAAAAAGGTTACAAATTCCCAACAACAAAGACATAGATAAGATTATTTGTGCAAAAATACCAGACAAGGTTACACAACTGAACTTATATTGATGTGATCTTAATGGAGAAGATCATTGCCCTTTGATGCACTTTGTGAGTCTGGTTGTTTGATGGATGATAATCAGAATGGATGGACAGATTGTAGAGATTAGAAACCGTGGATTGAAAGAAACTTCCTGAAGCTGCGGAATCACTTCAAGACTATCGAACTCAGATCTTCTAGGAGATGAAATACCAAAAGAAGAATCAGAGATGAATGGATATTACACACCATTCAGATCAAACACTTCCAGAAGTTTGATAAAAGTTCAGAAATGGCTACAAAGAGTTTTAAATAGAAAATGCAACAAGGCTGCATGAACAGCAATTAATTCACCTAGGAAATAACACAAAGACCAGAATTAAACACATATTGAATCTGGAAAATGACCCTTCATACTCCATTTTCGTCACTTTTCTTGGGCTGAAAATTATCAACTTGTTTTGGGCTCTTCTTGGACTTGTAATGGGCATAAAATAGGCTGGACTTGATATCTCCTCCATTGGGTCGAATTCTGGATGCTATGCCATGGTCTAGATCAACAAATGGGTGATTTGAATGTGAATCATTTGCCTCATTAAAAACCTTGTCAAGAAAACCCAGTGGGACAAAACTTGACAAGGGAAAAAGAGTACAAATGAGACACATGCCCATTTGATGATCATGTATCAAAACCAGTGAGGTTAAGATAACATCTTTGCCATACTCTTTCTCCGCTCTAAGCGCATCCTCTGGTTCAAGCTGCTCCTCAACTCCGAGTTGCTCATTTGCTTCAAGCTTAGTTCCATCAGGTTCAAGCTCCATGTATTTAGTGATGGGCAGGATCACATCATATACGCAGCAGTGTCAGAATGCATAATGCATGGTTCATGTGGAAACGCAAACAAAAGTAGTATTTGTATGGTAAACGGAAGATGTTTGAAGAGGTATCCTAGGCCGGTAAACAGTAGGACAACAATTGATATTAATAGTTTTTCTTGCTACAGACGTAGAGATGATCAAAGGTTTGTTGAAAAGGGAAAATTTAAATTTGACAATGGATATGTTGTTCCATATAACAAGGAACTCATGTTTCAATATCGTGCACATATTAATGTTGAGTGGTGTGTCCAGTCGCGAGCCATAAATTTTTTTTTTTAAATACATTCATAAAAGTCCTGATTATATTGCGGCTACTATTGTAAAAGAGAATGAAGACGGTGTTATTGACGAAATTGAGCACTATTACAACTGCAGGTATTAGACCCGTTTTTTGTATACTTGATTATATGTATAATATTTATGTTAATATTTTAATATATTTCTTTTCACTCTGTGATTGCTAGATATCTTTCACCGCCCGAAGCAACATGGCGTATATTTTCATTCCCTACACATTACCGTAGTGTAGATATTGAGAAACTTGGTTTTCATCTTCCAAACCAGCAGATTGTCTTCTTTGATGAAGATTAACCCATTGAGACTTTGCTTATTAAAACGACGGTTATACAATCTATGTTTATCGCTTGGATAGTTGCATGTAGGAAATATCCTAATCTTGCAAAGGATATCACTTATTCTCAGTTCCCAACTAAGTTTACATGGGTATCAAAAAAGAGGTTATGGAAACCAAGGCAGAGAAAGCTTGGTGTTGAGATTGGTAGGATTGCCCATGTGAGTCCAGCATGCAGTGAGTTGTATTATTTAAGAATACTTCTAAACTATGTTAAAGACCCGGAATGTTATGAGGATATAAGAAAATTCGAAGGAATTGTCTATCCTACTTTTAAAGATGCATGTGATGCTCAGGGATTGCTAGATGATGACAAAGAATTTATTCTAGCAATTGAGGAAGCAAGTGAATGGGCCAATGAAAATTATCTTCTGGATTATTTTGTTCAGATGTTAATAACATATAGTATTTCCCATCCTTTGGTTGTTTGGAATGCAACATGGGAATATCTAACAGAAGATTATTCTCAACAGAAGACATTCTAATTGATGAAAGGAGAAATCGTCGGAATCCTGGTAAATACTAAAAATCTTTACAAACGTTTTATTAGTTGTTTTGATTGTTTATATTTGTTTCTTATATAATATTTTAAAACATTCAAATACCTCATGAAGATATAATATTGTCATCATTGTTTTAATCATTCAGATTTGATTTTAAATGATGATCAAAGGAAAAACATAGCATTGACAAGAATACAAAAAAAGTTGGAAAGTTATGGTGGATCGCTTACTAAATGGCCTGAGATGCCACTACCTGAAGATTATGAAGAGTACAATGGCAACCATCTAATAGATGATGAGAGGAATTATAGCCGAGAGGATGAAAGAAAAGAATAAGAGAGAGTTCTTGCCATGATAACGGACGAGCAATGAATAGTATATGAAACTATATTGGATGCAGTTGTGAATGATAAAGGAGGAATGTGTTTTCTTTGTGGGTTTGGAGGTACGGGCAAAACATTCATTTGGAGTTTACTAAGTGCATCTATTCGTTCCAAAGGTCTTATTGTGATCAATACTGCTTCAAGTGGAATTGCAGCTTTATTGTTGAAAGGTGGGAGAACAACACATTCAAGATTTGCAATTCCGATAAATCCAGACGAGTTCACAAGTTGCAATATGAAGCCAGGATCCGATCTTGCTGAATAGATGAAAGTTGCTAATCTGTTAGTTTGGGATGAAGCTCCTATGATGAGTAAACATTGTGTGCAAAACTTAGACCGAAGTTTGCGCGATATTATCAGAAAAAGGAGGACATGCCATTTAGAGGAAAGGTAGTTGTTTTTGTGGTGATTTTAGGCAGATTCTTCCAGTAGTTGCCGGAGGAGGAAGATAAGAAACAATCTTTGCAACTTTAAACTCTTCGGTGGCAATCAGGTAAAGTTCTAACACTTACAAAAAACATGAGATTTCTTGGTGGGATTAGTGATGAAGATGCTGAAGAGTTGAAAACATTTTCAGAATGGTTATTGGATATAGGTGATGGCAATATTAATATTAATTCTCTAAATGATGGAGTCGTTGAGATCGATATTCTTGAAGATTTGTTAATAATCGAGTGTGAGAAACCAATCGAGACAATAGTTAATGAAGCATATGGTCCACACTTTGTTAACTCAACAAATGGTCGAGTATTTAAAAATAGAGCTATACTAAGCCCTACCAACTATAATGTTGATGAGATTAATGATTATATGCTTTCCAAATTGGCAGGTATATACCTTTCTTACTTATTAGACTATTTTAACCTTATTCAACTAAATTATCTTTGAATTTGTCTAATCTGTTTAATTTACTTTATAGGCAAAGAAGTAACATATCGAAGCTCCAACAGTATTATTCCTTCAGATGCTGCCATAGATGATGATATCAATTATCCTACTGAGTTTTTGAACAGCATAAAGGTGTCTGGATTACCGAAACATTGTTTGGAAGTCTTATCAGACCATCCATTCTGGGTCTTCAATCTGAATAGTGACACAATGGCAGACAGCTTGCTATGGTGTGTGCAGTTTGGATACAGTGGTGTCTCTGCATCTGCTAGCTTAGCCAAGAACTCATCTTCTTCCCTGTCCTCTCCCTCTGCCATCTCACAGAAGTCAGGCGGACTAACCAAGTCTCCATCTAGATACTCAACAGCTCTATATAACCCAATAATCTCTTCATTCCACACATTTGATCTCCTTTCACCTTCAGCTACGGAGATGACTTCTCCATGATGGTAACAGTCTTTACGCAGCTTATAATCCTCATCCATCCCTCTTGTAACAAGGTGGTCTACTACATCACTCCCTAAATGACGATCTACATTGCGGCAGTCCTTGCAAGGGCAAATTACCAGCTGTCTTTCTCCTCTATCCGCAGCCACAGAGTTTACAAAATCCCATGCACTTCTCTCGTATGCAGGATCGAGTCTTAAGATAAAGGATTGTTTAAAATCTTAAAAGTCTAAAATCCACAAACAAAAACTTAGTAATTTGTTTATGTTAGATCAGTACCTGCATAGATGAACCCATTTCTTCTCCAACATTTAAATGATCTAACCTTATTTAAGTTGTAAGAACAAGAATCCAAACCGTTGACACAAACAAATCAGTTGGGTATACACTATGTAAAGGGTTAGTATACACTATGCCACATAAACTCATGCTCATACAAATCAACCAGAACATACACTATGTCAGACAGAAACAAGGTGCTGTTGGAAATCATCAACAATTAAGCCAAGAGGAAATAAATCAACATCAGTTTCATTAGTCTACTATCCATAATAAAATCACATAAACCATAGCAGTTAAACCAAAGAACAAAATCAACCACAGTTTCAATAATCTACTTTAGATAATCTATGGCTGCATATATATAAGGACAAAACAAAACATCTCAAACACAATCAAGAAGACAATAGGAGAAGCATAAGAAATATGCAACAAACAGTATATTTCCAGATGAAACTAACCTGAACTTTGGCCTGAACAAATGTGAAGTTTTAGATGTGGAAAAACCTGCCACGAACACTCGAAAAACAAATAGAGAGTCAGAACACAGAAGAAATTTGTACTCCTCGGGTTGAAAGGGTAAAAGAGATGAGCAAAATACACATTTTAAACTTCGGTGTTTAAGAACCCTAAATCTAATTGATTCACAGAAAATACACAAGAACCGAAATTATTCATGCAAGGAAGTAAAGATTTGTAAGATGAAACAGATATCGATTCTTTGCAATCGATGTGTAAGAACCCTAAGTCTGATAGATTCTCACGAACACCACAAAATTTCAAAACGAAATTGATAGTACCGACTAATAAAAGAAGAATCTTTGGCTAAATACCTTCGATTTTGTTCACCGAAGTCAAGCAACACTATTACGAGCTGCTTGAATGTGTTTGTGGAAGTAGTTGGCGAGCTCTGAGTTTTTTCGAGACAGAGATTGAGCTGCTTTGATTTTGAGTTAAGTGTGTCTATAGGAGAGAGACATTGAGATTGAGCTGATTGTTTTGGGGGGGAATTTTTTTAGGGTTCGCGGTATTGAGATTTTTAGCTAAGTATAGCTGGAATAGAAGAGGGGAAAGCTCGCGGGCTATTGAAATTTCGCCAAAGTATTGGCGTATTGGGCTAATTTGTGTTCCCGCTTATTAAAACCTTATCTTAGCGTTTAAACATTGCTATTAAAAGTTAAAAAAAATCCGAAAATTATCTACAATAGCAGAATGGAAATCCGTGCTATCGTATAATGCTATCAATAAGGATAATTTTTGTAGTGGAAGCTAAATGTTGGTGCTGCAGTGATGTGTTTGCATAACATTGATCCTAACGGTGGTCTTTGCAATGGAAAAAGGTTACTTATTACTCAGGTCATACATCATTGTATGGAGGTAATGATTTTAACAGGTAATAAATCCGTTATTGGTCGGAATATACTTCTAAACAGAATGTATGTCACACCATCAGATACAAAGTTTCCATTTATGATGCGTCGGCGACAATTTATTGTGGCGTTAGAATTTGGAATAACCATCAATAAGAGTCAAGATCAAACACTTGAGAATGTCGGTTTGTATCTTCCTAGACCTGGGTTTTCACATGGACAATTATATGTCGCTTTGTCTAGAGTGAAATCAAGATTTAGATTGAAGATTCTTATTAGAGATGAAGATGGAAATGTGATGAAAAAGACTACAAATGTTGTTTACAGAGAGGTATTTAGAAATCTTACTTAGTAGATCAGGAGTAGCTTTTCTCGTTATGTTTCAATGGATTTTACTTCATTTGTTTTGGACTCTTATTTCTTTTCAAATCATTTGTTTTTGAGTAATTGTTTCCAATGTTAACCATTAATTTTTGCATGTATCATACAGACTGATTGATGAACAATCTTCTAACAATTTTTAATTAAAAAATACATTGTGGCCCAACAATCATATAATGTCCAAACATTCCGTAAGGAAAGTATTTTTTCCAGAATTTAAAATAAAAATTCATATGTCTTCAATTATAATCATAATTTGATTTGACAAAAACCTACAAACAATACACATTTAGTATCGTGCGTATAATATAGATTCTGTCCGACATGCAAGAAAGCAAAACGGATTCCGAGAATGTTGATATAAGGAATGATATTAAATGATCATATTAAATGCAAAATCATAGACGTTTCTAATAAAAACCAGCATATGTATTACTAAATCTAACACAATATTTCTTAACTTATATATTATGCAGTAGAGAGATTTTCGGAATTGTTATTTTTGTTAAAGCGATTTTTTATTTAAAAAAAAAATTCAACAAATTTAACAGCCACAAGGAATGAATATACATAAACAATAAATTATGAAAATAAAATATTATTTACGATCCTAATAAAATCTTTCTATACCCCATTAAAAGCAATATTAAAACCACAACCACCACTTCAACTTCTTAAACTTAACTCTTGAATGTTTACATTTTGCATTTACAAACGGTTGCTTCAAATTTGTCCAAAATGTACGAACGTTGCTATATTTATCATTTCTTCTTTGCTTCCAAAATAAAATTCTTCCATAACAGAAAAATTGAACCAGACAAAATGGAAAACTGCACTCTCTTGTGGGATGTCAACAACACTAAAAACGATTGGAAATGTCGCTTAAAAATCATTAGAAAGTGGTTCACAAACGTACATTCAAGTGGTCTTCAAGGTCATGTCATCTTTAGTGATGAAAATGTTAGATTTTTTTCGATTTAGTTAACTTATATAAGATTTTACCACATACTCTTTTATCTTAGGTTCATCTACTTATTATCAGAATAATTATCAAATTTTAGGGTTTCAAGATTGAAGTCACAATACCCACGAATGCCTTTAAAAAAATAAACGAAAACTTTGAGGAGAGCTCATGGAAGTATGTCCAAAACTTTGATGTCATCTACAATCAACTTGATTCGAGATACACTCCTACACCAAAAAATAGTGATAAACTCTCAAACTCAGATTTCAAACTGCTTTACTGTTGTTGATGATAATTTCTACGATTTTTTTTTGGATTGGAAGCAATATTAGATAGGAAAATATCATCAAAACACACAATTGGTTGAGCGTTTAAATCTTTATATTTATCTTACAATATATTTTGTTAAACCATGCATAATATTTTCCGAAATATTCATATATTTGTTTTGTAGATGTCATTGGATGCATCAAATTTGTGGGTCATCTAGAATCAAGTGAGCAAGAGAGGATTAATAGAAGACAAATCTCATCCAACTCGGTGAAGCAGATTTGGTTTCATCTTAGGGAAATGAAGTAAGACAATCTAAATTTATATATTTATTAAATTTAAATTTATTTATAACCACTTACGACACCATTAATATTTTTTATTTCAACTATAAGTTTATATATTTTTATAAAAAATAACTATTTTTAAATACTATAATTGTAGTGGAACCTACATAAAATGCCTGGTTAGGGGTCCTCATGCAATGAAGTTTCATGAATTTTGGCACTCGTCCGAAAATTATGAAACAATTGTTGTGTTGAGGTTTTGGAGAGTCAATCGTACTTTGGATAAGTAAATATTTTTTCCTACATATTTACTTAATTTTTTCCGAAAAATGATAACTATAATATCTAAATTAATTATATTGTTTCTCGCTTAGGTACACCTTATGTTGAAGATTCCGGACTGATTTCCCAAATTGAATTTGATCTGAGTTGGAAGAGGTTAAGCAGATGAAAGAGTGGTATGTTTTTCAACAATTACAATACTTTAATTACATTTTTATGGTTTACAATGTAACACATTTTCCTTTTTACCTTTTAGGGCTCACTCGACCAAAGCCACGAGAGTCAATTTCAAACCACGATCCTCCTCATCTTATTCAAACTCATTTGAAATTAAGAACTTATTATATCGTTTCTTTTTTTGACTTAACGCCCATCTAAGGGTTATCGTGAAACATTACCTCTTTTTATCTTATTAAATATGATGATACTTTATTCTGCATAATATTATTATTTATCTAGAATTACGGATAATTAGAAACAAATAAACATATGATTGCTAAGATGAACAGGCTGTCAATTATTAAGTTGTTGCATATATCTGAAAATATTAATATTAGATATAATTTTGTTTATATTTTGGTAATTAAAATCTTTTAAAATAAATTTAGATTTACAATATAAGTCATTGGATTGCAACATCTGTATTGTATTTTTACTTCTTAAATATTGATTTTAATTGAAGTAGATACTTTTGTATTTTATATGGATCAAATCATATTATGTTCGTTTAAAAGGCCCATTACATTTAACTATTTACAAATAATTGTTTAAGGTCTGAGATAAAATTTTCTTCATCGTCGATAATATCGAAACAAAATAAAAGTACAATAAATATTTACCAAAATCGGTAACATTATCTTCACTTTCTGTTTACCGTACATTTCCTTACTGATTACTCTCTTCAGACAAAGACTTAATCGAAGGTATGTAAACCCTAACCTTAACCCTTCAATTTTTTTAATCCGTTAGTAGATTTAAGTTTTTTAGGGTTTATGAACAACATATATTACAAATTTACTATACGATTGAGAGGTTTTTCTCTTCATACTTTCGATTACGCATTCGGCAGTCCTCTCCATGATGTTCCACTTTTTTGGAACTATATTACTTAATATATCTAAGATTCATTTGATCAAATTAAGATCAAACTACATCCGACAACAGCAATGGCGAATCAGAATTTTGTGAAACCCCCTCTTTCACAATCCCTTGATGATGTGGTATGTAATCAAATTTGTTCCACTATATTTATCTTCATTTCTTGGATAATTTTAGTAACTTCAAACTTCATATCAAAAGTTTGATCTTTATTGCAGAATATCCTTGTCAAAGACAACATTTTGAAACTAACAGCCACCAAAGACACCATAAAAAAGCAGAATTGTAAGTGCTCATCATATATAATATTCAGAATTTTTACTTATTGCTCATTCATGATTACTGAATTTTTGAGAAACAATCAAAATTGTGTTAATGTAGTTTCTGTCTTAGAAGTTTATAAAGTTAAATGATTTGGAAAAGGCTGTAGGAAAAACAATAATATTGGCAAATGAGAGTGGTGATTGGTGGCCTGGATTTTTAGTGATGGAGTTTGGAAGTACTAAATGTCATTTGCGTTTAACAGGTTTCTTAAGCGATTTTCTTACGGCAAACAACATCAACCCCAACAACACTTTCATGTTGGAGTTACTCTAGGAAAATCCAATGACTCCTTGGTTATTCCTCTGTTCAAACAACAACACGAGCACTTGATATTCTTTTAGTCTATATTGTTGTACCCTTTAAAACATTTTCAACTCGAACTTAAGTGTATGTTCTGGATTGTATGTATTTTCTGAAACTCCTTTGTTAAAATTTATGTTTCATACAACTGCTTCTTCCTTATATAAATGGTAGAAAACTATTTGCCACAATGAATGAAATTGTAGAAATTGATTAGGAAAAATATACAAAACAAATATATGGACTTTGCTGCAAATAATGCTTCACTAATTGTGACAATTCAATAAAGTAATTTAATCTAAATTATGCTTTTGGTTTACAAAATATATGGCAATCTTTTATCACTAGAATTATAGAAGTAGTTACCAAAAATTAATATAATTATAATACAATTCTACTATATAAAAGAAACAAATGGAGATTAAGCACATAACTAATGATATATTCTACCCATTAACTTACATCTTCTAATCTCTATAAATATAGTATTGATATATTCAAATGGAAATTTGTCTCCTAAATAAAATTAAATAATCGTCGACCAAAAAATAATTCACTCCGGCGAGTCATCTAGTTAGAGTTTTAAAAACGGGAAACCTTACTTTCTTTTTCTTATTTATTTTTTTCTACACGCCTCTGTCTCCACCTCCTTTTTTGGTAAAATATAAAAATTTATATCAATTTTAAATTTTAGATAGAAGTACAAAGATAACTAAAAATACAGAAAACAGAAGAAGAAACTACGCAAAGCAATAATAAACGAAACCTAAGAAAACAGATAAATCAACCGAGAAAGCAAAGCAGTCTCAAGACCCAAAGTTCGGATACTGGTCGAAATTTGCTTTCTAGAAACACCGATTCCAAACACAAAGTTCGGAAATTTACGCTTGCAATTCCGAAGAACTTGTAAATTGGTTGGAATTTTCCTTCTTCCCCTTCTTCTCTTTGTCTTTACATACTATATGTGGAAACTGGTCGGGCCCAAACTGTGTATTGGTTTCAGGAGGTTTGAAAATATTTCATCATATTTCTTGATCACATTTTAATTGTTTGTTTTCCAAAGCGGTCGCCGATTCCTTGCCGGAGTTGATGACAATTAACACTTGGAATCTCCGCTCTCAATCTCAAGTTTCATATTCTTCAGGTCATGGCTTTCGATTCCCGCATCGGTTGGCACGAGGAAGAAGGATCCTCATGTGTTTTCGTTCAAAATGAGCGTGTCCTCGTAACTTATATTATGTTACCTTTTTCTGGACAGGCTTGTCTCTTACTTCATTATATTACTCTTTGATCTTGTTTACGTGGTTTCTTTGGTGTTGTCTTCCGGATGTCTATATATTTAACTCATTTGTGATGTTAGCAACTGTAGATTATCTTGGATGGAAAACATAACAATCCACAATTGTTCTTGGAATTGATGAATGATTTTTAATAAGGGTTTTAGAGATCTTATTTGTTTTTCCTGCACAGATTTACATTACGAAGCATAATGCATTGTGTAAAACTGATTGTGATAGCAAAAAAATTTCCTATACCTCGAGGCTCGAGGAAATCTTACCTGGTCTCATTGCGGGATATTTCTGAGTGAGAGCCTTAGGAAAGAGTTGCGTACGAAGCTAGAGGAGGCCAAAGCGATGAAAGCCCTCCTTCTTGAAGTAAGTGATTCTTTCTTCTTCTTTTTTGTCTAAAGCATTTCTGTTTTATTCACTTTCTTTTGCTATTAAAAAAATGAGTACATTTCTTTTATCATTTGCACTGTTCAGATTTGATATTGTCAACGATATATGGTGATATGTTAACAGTATGGTTTGTCATTATGTTAATTGTGTTTTCATTGGCATGATATATGTAGTATTGCTCTATCAAGGGATTGGCTTAACTAAAGGATGATTGGTTGATAGAACATTCTAGTTACTGAAGCCACATAGAAACGTAGACCTGGTAAGAGGAGGAAGAGGAACCAAACTGAAGTTACAGCCGAAGGTTCTAATGATGATAACTTTACTTTGTGGTCGTGGTTATTGAAACGGTGGTGGTGGTCAATTCAGCTGAGGCAACTAAAGATGTATTTATTTATATTATAAGTTTAATTATTTAATATTTAATTTTATTGTATTACAAATTATTATTCAAAATAAAATTAATTTATTTTTTTATTTTCTTCTAGTTTAGTTTATTTATAAATTTAAGATTTAATTTCAGTTTTTTATTTGTATATTTCTAATTAAATTATGGTGTACAGGTTGTTTTTTTAGGTTTTTTTTTGAGAGACAATGTTAGAACTGTAATAGTTACAAATTATGACAATTTGAGACAATTCTCTAAATATGTAATTGTGATGGACGGATGACGACGTTTCGTCTTTTAGTGGCAACATTTTGTGACTATTTAATCTATTACATGGAGTGACAAAGTAGGGACATAATAAATGTAACAGATCACAACAATTTGAGTCAATTTGGTTAGTCAGTGTTTTTGACATTGTTGTTACTCTTTCGTATCATCAACATTTGTGATAAAATAGTTACCAAATATATATGTCACAAAAATGTTGGCGACTTTTTATGGAGAAACATGTGTGAGAACCATATTGTAATCATTAATATTTTGTCACCAAATCGTCACAATGTTTGCATTGTTACGAACGAAAAATGTTATCATTGTGACGAAATATTTTGTTACAATATTCTTATTTTCTTATAGTAGGGCATTGCATCCTCAATCCTAAGATTTGACAAATGGTATGTTATTCCATTCTCAATACATTTCTTGTCATTGATCTCTAAGTTAAATTCTTGAAGAAGAAAAACCCACCTCAATAGTCTTGACTGGCTTCTTTCTTGGCCAAAAGATATCTCAAAGTTGTATGATCCGTGTACACAATGACCTTAGACCCAACCAAATAAGATATGAACTTCTCAAATGTGAAGACCACAACTAAAATTTCCTTCTAGGTGGTGGCGTACCTTGTTTGAGCATTGTCCATAATTTTGCTCGTGCAATATATCATATGAAATTTCTTGTCTTTCTTCTGGCCGAGGATTGTTCCTACTGCATAATCGCTAACGTCGCACATGATCTTTAATGATAACGCCCAATTAGGAGCTTGCACGATAAGAACACTGACCAAATTCTTCTTGATCTCATGTAATGCAGCCAAACACTCCTCATCAAACATAAATTCAGTCTCCTTGCATAGGAGTCTATTGAGTGGCCTAAAAATATTCGAGAAGTCTTTGTTAAATCGTTGGTAGAATCTTGCATGTCCAAAGAAGCTTCTGATTCCTTTCACTGAGGTTGGTAGTGCTAAACCCATCATCACATCCACGTTTTCCTTATCCACCTCAATTCCGCTCTTAAAGATCTTATGCCCGATCACAATGGCTTATGCTACCATGAAATGGCACTTCTACCAGTTGATTACCATGTTAGTCTCCTCTCACCTCTTAGGTATATTGCACAAGTTCACAAGACAAGCAGAAAACAAGGACCCATATATAGAGAAGTCATCCTTGAAAACCTCAACAATGTCCTCGATAAGAGCTGAGAAGATCAACATCATGCACCGCTGAGAAGTAGCAGGTGCATTACACAATCCAAATGGAATCCTTAGATATTTGAAGGCATCATAAGGGCAGGTAAGTATCATCTTATCCTGGTCGTTTGGGTGAATAAGAATCTGAAAGAATCTGTTGTACCTGTCGAGGAAGCAATATAATATATGATTAACTAATCTCTCAAGCATTTGATCAGTAAACGGAAGAATAAAATGATCTTTCTTAGATGCACCATTCAACTTCGTACATTATATGCACATTATATTCCATGTGAATTTTCTAATCGGTATAAGATCTTTTATCATTCCTAATCACAATTATGCTCCTTCTTCGGTACAACATGCACAGGGAAAATCAATGTACTATCAGAAATAGGGTAAATAATTCCATCATCAAGCAATTTCTAGACCGTTTTGTTCATTACTTCTTTCACGTTAGGGTTCAATCTCTCCTTTGATGTTTAATTTATGACATGTTTTCATCTTCAATGTGGATTCTATGCATGGATAGGTTAGGTGATCGACCTCTTATATCATCTAGTGAATAACTTATTGCCTTCCTAAACTTTTAAAGTGCATGCAACAACAACTTAACCTCATCATCAACAAGATTTTCATTTACAATGAAATGATAAGTTGATTTGGGTCCTAAGAATGTATACCTCAGCCCTTAAGTAAGGGCCTTAATTTCAACCTTGGGCGCTTTAAGCTCGCTTCAATCTTCATCCTTGCTAGACTTACCATTTCTAGCATCATCCACACTCTCGGCCTCAACATCCAAATAACATGCATTGTAGACCGCTATATCCTCAAACTCCTTAATCCCAAGATCCATGAACTCATTGCTTCCAAGAAGTGGCTTACGAGAGTCCAACAATTTCATGTAACTAACACTCTCCACATCAATTTATCCATATTCCTCCATGTGCTTAAGTGAGGGCCACTTGCAAATGATCCTCCAAACTCATCTCTTCCAGCAATTCATCCACCAATGCATCCGTGGCTTCAATGTTGAACGATTGCCCTGCGATTGTGGGTTTTCTCATGACGTCCTTGATTTCAAACTAAAGTTCCAAATCCTTTCATAAGTGAAGATCTATTTTGCCTTTCCTTACACTGATGATTGCTCGTGCTGTAGCTAAGATGGTTTCCCTAGTATGAGGAGATCCTTGGATTCCTCATCTATTTATAATATCACAAAGTCTGTAGGAACCTCAAAACACAAATCCTAACCGATAGATCTTCTAACAGCCCAATTGGATATCTCATTGACCTGTTTGCTAACACTGAGGAGATCCTGCAAGTTTTGTATGGGAGAGAACATGTGATAGCGTATTATAAATAATATGTTTTACATGTAATTTTTTATTATCAATCTTTTTATGAACTTTCTTTTTCTTTTAAATAAATTTTTATTTCATTCAATCTCTTGTATCATATTTTAATATTTTCAATATATGTACTTGTTATTTATATTTTGTATTTATTCATTTCTATTGTTCTAATAATATTTTAGTTTTTTTTATCATTTTGAATTTCATTAAGTTATGCATATATTTATTTTTTATTCTGATATTTGTTTATAATTTATTTGTTTCTATTAACATTTATCTTACTTTATCACATTTTCTTTCTATTCTTACTAACCATCACATCCATTTTTATTAAATTTATTTTTGTTCTATATATTTTTTAAATTTTATTTTTTAAAATATTATTACATTATTCTAATTTTTTATTTTTATAATTTTTAACTTATATTAAGTTTTAATTTTCTTTGCTAATTAATTGCGCAAAAATATAAAAATGTATTTAAATTTTATAATATATAATATTTATATATTACTAAATTCTAAATTAAACTAAAATTAATTTATTTTAAATTTATGTTTATTTATTTTAACTAATTAAATTAAATGATTTTATATTAAATAGTTTATTATTTCGATTTAATTGATGATTTGGAAAAAGATATATGAAATAGGCCAACCAATGGGTTAATGTGTAAAGCCATTTCAACTATTGGGTTTATCGGTTGGGCCTCTTTGTTATATACTTAGGATTGTTTGGACTTTGGTCCATTTGTAAACATACCCAGTTTAGGTTTAACAAGAAAGCCGACGAAATTTTTTGTACTTAGTTTGTATATAGATATCACATCTATGCACGGAAGCAGCCACTTAATCCAAGGATTTACAAATTCTGAAAACCTAATTACTCGGAAGAGAACGCGATTCAATGGCGAAACTCAAGGTTGCTGGGACATGGGGAGGCATCTTAGAGGTGGAACTCGAGAATTGGACTCTACACATGTTGAGAGACGAAGTCGCTCAGCGATCGGGTCTCGATCCTGAATCAATCAAACTAATTTGCGCTGGAAAAATCCTCAAAGACGACGGCGATGACACTAAGACCCTTGCCCAATTGGGTATTAAGAAAAACTCGAAGATCCTCTCCAGTCGAGGTGCTGCACCAGAAGAAGGCAAGTCGATCATGGCTGAGGAAGAGAGGTCAAGACGTCTCTCCCGTGTCAAGTTAGTCTAAATTTCTCCTATTGCTTAGTGTCTAATTGCTTGCAATAACCTAAATTTTACGATCTACAGACTATTTTTTCATCGTATTGATTGTATTTCATGATCATTGGTGTGTCTTTGGCTCCTTGATGAAGTCAGTATTGTACTGTCAAGTGATTGACTGCAAAGAACCCAAGTTTGCAAATTTCGATAGATAGACTTTGGATAAAATTTCATAGAATTGTATGTCTGACCATGATCGCTGTCTGTCTATGTTAATCTTGCAGAGCTGCAGCGACAGCATTGTCTAAAAGACACGCTGATGGTTCATTGCCGATCGAAGACTACAACATAGAGCTGGAAGATCAGGGTGGTCATACAGTAAAGTTTGGAACAGAGACTGATCAGAGGTATTGCTCAATCAGGTTGAAACACTAAACTGTTACCCCTAACTTTTATGCTAATAAAATCCATTTTTTCGGGTTTTATTGTGCTCCACAGTGCTGTAATGATGGGTCTTATGTTACATACTAAGGGAAAAAGTCTAATAGAAATGGAAATGTATTCGGATGCAGTAGAAGTTCTTGCCATGGCAGAGGTAAGTTTCCATGGAATCAGTTTTTTTTTGCAAGTATATTTCTATTTTCGGACTGCTTCTGAAACACATTTCTGCTTTTTTTGTAGGAATCGTTCTTGCTTTGTGATCCCAAGATTCTCGAGGTCTTTTCTCTATCCTTTGAATTATATTTTTCATTATTATACTTTCTGAATTGCCTCAATGGGTGTTATTGGTTTTGACTTTCATCTAATCTCTTTTTCCAGCATATGGTGTCAATATTTATCCTCTTACGTAACTTGTTTATAAACATCTAGCTACATTTTCACTATTGAATTTTGCTTGATCTCTGAGTATCTTCTTACATGGCTTAATATATTCTTAAAGCTTGTTGACAACATCCCTATCATGGAAATCGACATTGTGTGGTGCTATTT
The DNA here is from genome assembly GCA_030180135.1 of Orychophragmus violaceus. Classification (NCBI taxonomy): domain Eukaryota; kingdom Viridiplantae; phylum Streptophyta; class Magnoliopsida; order Brassicales; family Brassicaceae; genus Orychophragmus; species Orychophragmus violaceus. The sequence continues at coordinate 43,504,337 of CM058233.1, forward strand.
CTTGCTCCGGGACCTCAAATGTCTTTCTGATGCTGGTGTTCGCCTAGAGAAAGCAAGGAAAGGGCTTGAACGTGCTCATGGGAAGGACCTCTCTCGTGTGAGACTCCTACAAGCTGGTCAATGTCCAGAATTAGCACTGTGAGTTCAGTTTCAGTATATTTGATGTTTTCTACAGAGTAAAACATTTTCGTTAAAAGAATAATTTGTGTTTCTACTGGCTAGATATGTGAGACTGGAGTTACTAGAAGGTGTGGTGGCATATCACACTGGTCAAAATGATAAAGCCTTGAATGCTCTGAAGTCCGCGCATGCCAAATTGTTGCAGGTCAGTGAGTTGTTCTGTAATATAACTTGACTATTTTTCGACATATAACTTAAGTATTACTGATATTCAATTGTTATAGAGTTAATGTTGTTGTGCATGCATTGTGATGCAGCTACAAATACCTGATGAAACGCTGTCCTTAGTTATGGGTATGGGCTTCCAGGAGAAGGATGCTAAGAGAGCTTTGCGACTGAACAATAAGGATATTGCGAGTTCTGTTGATTTCCTCATTGAAGAGAGGGCCAAAAGAGCTCAAAAGCACAAGGATGATCTCCAGAGACAAAAGGAAATATTGTATGTTTTTTTATTACCGAAATTATACCAGTTATGATCTTTAACTGTAGGGACTTTATGATTTTAAAATAAGCTAACTAGAGCTAATATTTCAGTGAGCAGAAGACATATGGAGTGACACCCATGAAGAAAGCTGTTGATATGCAGATGGTGGCTAGGCTCGTCTTGATTGGGTAAGCAATGCACTATGAGTATATATACTGTTGTTTATACTGCCATATATAGAGTTGCTAAGAAAATATAAGTTAATTGTTTCTTTTCAAACTCATTGAACAAAAAGGTAAACAATGGTTTGAAAAAGTTATTAGAAAGCCCTTAGCTCCCTTTATATCATCAAGAGTGGTTCGCTTTGGAAATAACAATTCGCTTGGGTGTTATTTCCCAATGATTTTCTTGAATATCTGGAAACGTTTCATATTTTTTTGAGCATTGAGTATGACTTAAAGCGTTGACCTTTGCAGATATGCAAGGGATCTTGCTGCTGAATCCCTCCGGAGACATGAGAACGATTTTCAGAAAGCCCTTGATGCACTTACAAGCCCAGAAGCTAATTCGAATATACAGGTTTACATTGAATCGAGGAAAAGAAAACGTCAAGAACAACTAGTGGGTATAACAATCGACGAACTTGTTTCTATGGGCTTTGAACGAGGACAAGGTAATTTCCTCATCTGGTTTGTCTTCAATTCCCTTATATTTCAAAGTCAAGAATTGACAAAATGCCATTACATAACTGGTTTGGCACTGCAGCAACCTCTGCTTTGAACGCTGGTGGCAGGCGAGAAGATATAGTCCAAAGGCTACTATCTTTACCAGCAGCAAACCCGGGAATTGCCTCTGTTTCAGGTTCTACTTATACAGCAAATGATGGTGCAACGAGCAGCGCCAACAACGAAATTGATGGTGGGGCAGATGACTCTGAGATGAAAGATGAAACAACGGATGAGATTGCAAACGGAGGAACTGATGGTGAGGAGGAAGAGCGGGACCTTGAGATAGAAGAGGAAATAGCGGATGAGATTGCAAAGGTTGACGCTTTGTCGGCTTATGATATCAATCTTGACAGGGAGATTGAAGCTATAAATGAGTACCTGGGCATGATGGATGCATCTCAGGATTCTGGTTGAAGAAGCTATTTGTTAGATATCATATGCTCCAAATTGGCCCTGTTGTATAGAACAAAAGTTGTGGATAAACGAATAATACTCCTTGGAGTTATTTGCAAGGCCAACTGATTTATGAGAACGTTTTTATAAGGGTGAATTGCATAGGTTATATCTTTCTCTTTTTTAGTGCATTTTAGTATTTTTTTTTTATGTTTCATATCATTTTTGTATTTTTTTGGCAACTTATTATGAGAGTGTTGGACCAAAATATCCCTGGAATTATTAACTATTTGCTCTAACTAGATTGGTTTTGGTTTCACTTCTTTCGATGCTATTAGTTTTTTGAGTTAAATGTTGGCGTTTTATTTATTTTAGATCTGTCCCAGAAAAATCTCTCTCTCTTTCTTTCCTAAAACAATTTCGGCAACATATACCGGCAGACGAGAAGACACAGTTTGGAGCAGTTTTCGAGTTTGTGTTGTCGACTGCTTTCTCGAGTAGGCTTTGAAGCGGGTTGGGAGAGCTTTCGTTGTGGAGTTGTTAAAGGTAAAGTCTCGGTAATCCTAAATCATTCTTTCCTGTAAAAAACATTCAGGAGCTCCTCTGGTTTGAATTGCAGACATGGCAGACGAAAAATTACCTATACGACTTTATCAGACGGATCATTATCCCGAAGGCCGATTGAATATATATATTCAAAGCCCGATATTTTAAACAAAGTGTGGAGGAAGATTGTGTCTACACCAGAGTGGGATGTCATCCTAAATTCCAGTTTCAGAGAGTTGTTTAAGCTTCCAGTTAAGCTCAGTCCCATATCTGGAAAAATGATCCACGGATTGTTGACAAGACAATTGATTACAAAAAAGAAATATGAACTTACCTCAGTGTTTGCGAGTCAGCCAATGTACTTCTCGTTACTTGAGTTCGGCATGATAACTGGGTTAGATTGTAATGAGTGGCCGGAACCGGAGGAGATAGATGAGAAAACAAAAACTCATGAAGGGTCAAAAACAGTGTGGGAGGAGTTGTTTGGCGATATGGGTAAAGGGGGGAGAAAAGGAGTCACCGGGATGAAGATTTCTGACATTCTTGCGATGCTTGATGATCCTGAGTTGGATGGTCCAAAAAGGTTGAAGCTTGCACTCCTTTGCATCGTGGATGGAGTGTTAATAAGTAGCCATCAGAATGCCAAAGAAACACCCGATTATGTTGAGATGCTTAGGGATGTGGGTTTCTTTCTACGGTATCCATGGAAGCGTGAATCTTTTTTGAAGACAATTAACTCAATGAAACCAGTACAGAGGACTGCTAGAAGTGTGGAGGATCCTGTCCAGACCTTTAGGATGCAGCTGCTACAGCAAACGAAAGTTGTGTATGGATTCCCTCTTACTTATCAACTGCTAAATATTTGTTGTATTTCTGGGTTGATGGGGAGAATGCCTGATTATGGATCAACTGATAACTTTATGGATAGTAATTTTCAAAGTATCCCGAAAAACAACAAGATCAGCGCGGAGACCGTACTTGACATTGAGTTTGGACCTGAGGTTAGTGTATAGTCGCTCTATCCACATTTACAACAACATCTATGTATTTACCTATCCACAAAATTCTGTACACAGGTGAGTATAATTCCGTGTTTGAAGCCTGTGGAGCCTCTAGTGGATGAACCTTGGTGGGAATGGTGTGATGAGATAAAAGATAAGAAAGTTCAGTACCTTGAGAAGCTGGTCGAAGAAGGACACAAGTTTAGAAAAACAGACTGGCCTGGTGGTGACTCTTCTATGCGGTTGATTAGACACGACCCTAATTTGAAGGCCTCTGTTGAGAATAAAAGGAAGAGGAGACCTCCTGCAGCACCTACAGCGAGTGAAACAAGCAGTGAGGCCGACTCGGTTGGGAATGAGAAGTTTAAGAGTAAGGTAATGAAAGCAATTAAGGTACTAACTCAGGAACAAAAGAAATTGCATGAGGATCAGGTAAAAATGAATGAGTTACTGCAAAAACAAGAAGAGCAGATGTAGTGTCTTAGATAGAAGTTGGGGTATCAGTCGTGTAGGATTCCTGAAGAGCAGCGTCTTCACAGCCCTCCGCAGAGAAACACACTGACGTTAATGAACAAGCGGCGCAAGAGTAAATCTTCTGATATTCCTGGACAGAGTACTAGCAATGGATACGGATCAGAAGGCTTTGTTACCAACGGGCAGTGGTGGGAGACGGTGAAATCTATTATGTCTGATCTCCCAAACACAGAATTTGATGAATCTTCTTTCGACCAGCGGAATCTTGGAGGGGAGTTTCAGGTTGACCCGTTGAACGTTCCTATCTTTTGTACTCAGCCAGCTATTGCTGTTGTTCCCTCCAGCGATCTATCCATTGATGTTGGGTCACCTACTTACTACGGGCATCAAGATGATCAGAACGTTATATATGCAGCTCAATGCTTGAAATAAAAGGGATAAGAGAAGGCAGAAGATAGCGTGGGTGTGAATGAATCAGAGCAGATATTCTATGGATACAAATGTGAGAGTTTGAATTATGTTATAGTAATATGAATTAACTTTACATTTTCTATACTCAGGATGTTAGGATGGCCGGGATTGTTGTGCATATCAATGAGGATAAAGAGGTATCCAGAAATTTGTAAGAAGATGTAATTCGTTTTATTTATGTGGCACAAATATGATTCTGAGTATTGAGCGCCTATGCGGGGGAGACTATCCTGGAGAATGAAGCTGTAACGGGGGGTTTGGACGATGATGTACAAGATGATGGACAGAAACCTGTGTCAGTGAGAAAACGGTCTAGGGTAAGAGTGGGTTTCCTAATAAGATTTATTCGTTTTATTTAGGAATATAGCTTATCTTAGCGTCCGTATCCATTTATAAGGAATCAACTGAAACAACACATAAGAATATTGTGGATTTTGAAGAGGTATCCATGACTTGTATCAAATAGCACATAGTAGCTTGATTTGATTATTAGGTAAGTCCGTTTGATGTTTTATAACTTCGGGGATTACTGTTATGGCCAGGTCGTTCACATAGAGGATGATGTTTGTCAGCTACCGAAAGACATATCTATGGAGCCCCTAGTGGACAATGAATTGAAGGGAATGAATGATGGGCAGGAGCCTGGGATTGAGAGAGATGGATCGGTGGTAATCAAACTATTGCTGTTAACAAAAAAACGTAGTAGAATAGAAAACTACATCCTATATTTGTATATTAACTATTGTATTGTGGAAATTGATGAATATTATTGATGAAAGAAGCTCTGCATATATACAGAGATGGGAGCTCTATACAGACACTATACAAGGAAGGAGATATTCTCCGTTAATGATATGAACGTTAGGAAGACGTAATTGAAGGATTGACTTATATGAGAATATATACTTTCTATACTCTAATACACCCCCTCAAGATGGACCGCCGGAGAAGAGTCCAATCTTGTCTCGTAAAGCTTCGAACCGAGATCGGGAAAGTGGTTTAGTCAGTGCATCTGCCAATTGGTCGTTTGTGGAGACATGTGATACACGGACTTGCCCGGTCTGAACTTGATGACGAACAAAATGGTAGTCCAGAGCAATGTGTTTCATGCGAGAATGGAAGACCGGGTTTGCCGCCAGATAAGTTGCTCCAATGTTGTCACAGTATATAGCCGGCATGTGTGGAATGCGCAATCCTAGTTCGGACAGAAGAGATGTAATCCAGCAAACCTCAGCGGCTGTTGATGCTACCGAGCGATATTCTGCTTCGGTTGAGGATCGTGCAACTCCAGTTTGCTTCTTAGATGACCAAGCTACTGGATGGCTTCCAAGATAGACAATGTAAGCGCCTGTTGAAGTATAATCATCTTTATTTCCAGCCCAATCTGCATCGGTAAAGGCATGCAACATCGGTGTATTCTTGGCTGAGAAGAACGTGCCATGGGACATTGTACCAGAAAGGTAGCGGAGGACTCTTTTGACTGCTGTCCAATGCTCCGTCGTGGGTCTGTGCATAAACTGGGAGAGTTTGTTGACGGCAAAAGAGATATCTGGCCGGGTCAGAGATAAATATTGTAAGCTTCCAACTGTAGCACGATAGGATGTTGCATCGTCAAGAGCCATGCCGGAGAGGAGCGAGAGAGGTGTGTTGGGACACATTGGTGTCGAGATAGACTTGGCATTCGTCATCTTCGTCCTATGTAACAGATCTGCAATATATCGAGTTTGAGATAAATGTAAGCCACAAGTCGTTCTAGTTACTTCTACACCAAGAAAATATGATAAGTGTCCCAAATCTTTAATAGAGAAGCGATGAGAAAGGGAAGTGATAAACCGGTTTATGTGTGGTGTGCTATTGCCTGTGATGACAATGTCATCCACATACACCAACATGTAGAGAAGTATGCCATTGTTGTTGTAGATGAAGAGTGAGGCGTCAGCTAGTGAGTTCGTGAAGCCAGATTGAAGTAGAAACTGACGGAGCTCGTTGTACCATGCCCGTGGAGCTTGTTTGAGTCCGTATATGGCTTTACGAAGTTTGCACACTGCTGTTGGGTTATCTTTATCAACAAATCCAGGTGGTTGAGCCATGTACACTTCTTCGGTAAGGTGTCCTTGAAGAAAGGCTGTGGTGACATCGAGTTGTCGTAGAGGCCAGTCTTGTGTCGTTGCTGTACTGAGAACAATTCGAATTGTAGCAGGCTTGACGACAGGGCTGAAGGTATCATGATAATCAATGCCAGGCCGTTGGTTATAGCCTTTAGCTACGAGACGTGCTTTATAGCGATCTATCGAGCCATCTGCCTTCCTTTTAATTGTAAAGATCCATCTGCATCCAACAACATTTGAGGCATTAGAAGCATCAGTTAAATCCCATGATCTTTGTTGAACCTGTGAATCGATTTCTTCACTCATGGCTTTTCGCCAATGAGGTGATTTTAGAGCGGCTGAGACTGATGTTGGCACGTTTGTGGGAGGTACATCCACATGAGTATGAAGGTTTAGCTTCTGTACAGGTTTCTTCATGCGAGTGCTTGTCCTTGTCGGAGCAGGAGCCTTGGTTGGTGCAACAGGTGCAGTCGTCTCTGTCTGCTGTGGCAGGGGTTCTGCATTTGGCGAATTTTGCTGTTGCGGTTTATCTTGCAGTGCAGGTTCAGTTGTTGGTTGTGTTGTCGATGAAACGGGCGAGATGGCTGTTGTGTTATTTGGTGCTGGATTGTTTGCTTGAGTGTGTTGCACAGCGTGTGGAGGTACCTGCAGGCAAGAAATATTACGAACAAAAGAGCCTCTTTGAGTGGTTAGTTCATTAGTGTCATCTAGTTGTTCAAGAGCAGGTGATGGTGATTGAAATGGAAATACTGATTCATGAAAAATTACATGGCGAGATGTATAAATACGAGACGTAGCTCGGTCTAAGCAAAAATAAGCGCTTTGAGTAATTGAATATCCTAAGAAAACACAAGGTGTTGATCGATCATCTAGTTTATGAGAAGCGTAAGGTTTGATCCAAGGAAAACATAAACATCCAAAAATACGCAGTTTATGAAAGTTCGGAGTATGACCATGTAAACATTGAAAAGGAGTCTGAAACTCAAGATTTGGGGTGTGCATTCTATTAATAAGGTAAACGGCTGTGGCGAACGCATAAGTCCAATACGACTTTGGCATAGAGGCATGCGACATTAGAGCAAGACCGGTTTCGACTATATGTCGATGACGGCGCTCAGCAATGCCATTATGCTCCGGTGTATGCGGCAGACTTGTCATATGCGAGATGCCATGAGATGATAGAAAGGCTGCTAAGCCAATATATTCACCTCCATTGTCCGAATATAAAGTTTGGAGTTTTTGTTGAAATCGATTTTCAACCAAACTCTTAAACTTTGTAAAAACTTCGAAGACTTGAGATTTCTGTTTTAAAGGATACAACCATGTGTATCTTGTAAAATGATCAACAAAAATAACATAATATTTGTAACCATCAACCGAGATTATCGGAGAGGTCCAAACATCTGAGAAAACAATCTCTAAAGCATGAGAAGATTTTAAAGACGACATGGTAAAAGGAAGCTTGTGCATTTTATTAATAGAGCAAGCTGAACATGGATGTGTCAGCAAAACTTTTGAAACAATAGGCAAATCAAATTGAGAAATAACTTTTTGAAGAATAGGTAAAGCCGGATGGCCTAAACGAGAATGCCGATCCGTAAGGGTTGTTTTAACTACTGAAGCAAAAGCAAGAGATGGTCGCGTAAAGCTGGAAAACGTCGGCCACTCATATGTGCCATCTTTAGGCTTGCCCTCCAGACGAAGAGCCCCCGTTTGTAAATCTCTCACCTGGAAGTACGTAGGTGTGAAAACCACAGCAGCATCATTAGATTTACACAACTGAAAAACAGATATTAGGTTCTTATCGAGAGAAGGAACACAAAGGATATTATTTAAAAAGAAGGGCTTAGTGTAAGAAGGTAAAGAACCAGAACCAGAGTGTGTACCTTCGCACAATCAAATCAAAGGCTGATGATCTCGCGCTTCTCGGAAAACCCATGGATCCCGAAGATCTTACTGAACAAATCCTTGCGGGACTTCCTGAGGAATACAAACCGGAAATAGACGCAGTCAATGGTCGTGACAATCCCATCTCCTTCACCGAGCTCCACGAACGTCTCTTGAATCGTGAGGCGATGATTGTCTGCACTGATGTCTCCCCTCCTACTGGTCCGATTGTTGCTCATGCTTCAGACTCTCGTCCACGTCAGGCTCCAAGGCAGTACAACCAAAATCGCTATGTGCACCAGAACCAACAACAGACTTCATACAACAACAATAATCGCTCCTCCAGACCATATCTTGGGCGATGCCAAGCCTGCGGGATACAAGGCCACAGTGCCAAGTACTGTCCAGAATTCAAGATTGTCAAGTCTGGCTCTTCCACATCATGGTCTGCTTCATCGCAGAATATGCAGCAGTGGCGTCCTCAGCAGAATCAACAAATGTGGCAGCCTCGTGCTAATCCAGCCATGCTCTCGGATCCTTCAACTTGGCTTCTCGATTCAGGAGCGTCGCACCACATGACCACTGATCTAAACAATCTGTCCATGCACGCTCCATACACAGGTGGTGATGACGTCCTCCTCGGTGACGGTTCTGCGTTGCAGATCACACGCTCTGATACCATATTGTATTGTGGAAATTGATGAATATTATTGATGAAAGAAGCTCTGCATATATACAGAGATGGGAGCTCTATACAGACATTATACAAGGAAGGAGATATTCTCCGTTAATGATATGAACGTTAGGAAGACGTAATTGAAGGATTGACTTATATGAGAATATATACTTTCTATACTCTAATATTAACTAGTATTGGTTGTTTTTATCGTGGATGCATTGTGTCCAGCCTATCCACCCGGACAGAGAGATTCAGACGACAGCTCGCGGAGAGGAGACTGTGAAGACGGTCAATGAATTAGTGGTAATTAACATCTTTTATAAGAGGATTATCATTCGGCCGTGTTTCCACAGATGATAAAATCTACTTTGGCACTGCAGGCATTAGAAGGCGAATGGTCTTGTGTGATAACAAAGAGTGCCGAAGATGTCAAAAGAGTGATTGTGAAAATACTACAGATGATAATGGAAAGCCAGTGGATAGGAAGAAAAACATGGGAACTCTAGTAAAAAAAATCACGAAAAAGAAGCGACTTCCTGACCAGGAACAGGTTGGCAGTACTGAAGAAAGTGTTGTACTGAGTGACTCTTATCCACCACCAAAGCGTTCAAAGCAAGTGCTAACCGATGAATATGTTAATCTAGCTAATCAATTTTCAAAAGTGGTTGAGTGTGATGGTTAGATTGTTGGCCAACACCCCCAGTGGCAGGAAGCTCTTCGGCTTTGTCCTACCAGGCAGTTCTTACTAAATGACCTGATGTTTTGAGAGCTAATGATAACTAACCAAGACTTGTTGGACCTGTCAGAGCCTATGAAATTTGTGACCACATCGGTTAGGATTCCGTTAACCTTCAAAAATGTTTGTTTATGTTAGCATGTAATTTTAGCATATGAAACTAATTTATGTATGTATTCCAGCATATGCAAATACTCGGAGAGCTCATATACATGAAGCATGCAAAACGATATGCAGAGGATATGGTGGTCTTTCTGCCGCCTTGGTTCTCTAACTATTTGCAGGGAAGGAATAGAAGCTTCCTGTCGTACCGTGAGAAGGGTTCATATCGTTGGGGCAATCGTATTAAGGAGTTTGTTAGCGGCGACTGGGCTCGGGGACGTATTAAGGCCAAGTGGTTTGAAGATGTCTCTACGGTATACGTGCCAATGAATTGGAACAAGGATCACTGGGTTGGTGTTGTTATCAATCTCGAGGTGGGATCAGTTGAAGTGCTTGACCCATTACCTACCCACTATCGCGAACAACCAGCGGCTAACGAAATCGCTCCCATTGTGCACGCGGTGCCTTATATTGTGGAAGCTTTCTTCAATATGACGCCGAAGCTGGTTGTATGAAGCCAAAGGGTCCAAAGGATGCAAACAAACCTGTGGATGCTTATAGATGGAGTCGTCCGCTTTGTTACTACAAGAATCAACGCACTGGAGATTGTGGTCCTGTATCCATGAAGTTTGTTGAGATTCATGCGCTACTACAAACAGAAGAGTTGGCATCCATGACAGATATTTTCGTCGACCAAGCCAAACAACAGTACGCAATGAAAATCTATAAGCATTGGGTTATCCCGCAAGTTCTTCCCTAAACTTTGAAGAATTATTATCCAGTATTTCAAATAATGAAGTTTGTCAGAATTGTTAAGTTGTGTATGGATATGTATTTAATTGTTTGGAAATATGGAGTTATGTTTATTTCATGGGATATTACTTTCATGATGGCCTTATTCTAACTGCGATGGTTATGATAATGACATTATCTGCATGAATAAAGAGGATATAAATGTAGATATGGATAGTCTGAGTTAGTTGATTTAAGTTGGTTTTATGGATATATATTCTCTGTCTTTCGTGTAGGTATTGGTAAGTCTTTGTACAATATGGATACACATATTTGACCAGGCGTTGTCACATATTCATTATGGATACGTGGAACACATTACACCCTTTAAAAAAATGTGTGTACAACTAGCGATCTATTAACATGGATAGACATTGAAAATTATAACATTACTTTCATTCAGCTATGTTGCTATGATTTTTTTTGATGTCAATATATGGATACATATTGCCAAACACTCTACTCCCACCCACGGATACACCAATGAAAATGTAAAAACTAAAAAAAAAAGTTACATATATCGTACGTTTTAAGCACATCTCTATTCATTATATCTCTGCTTATACATAAATTTGTCTCGACATAACGACATGTGTAGTTGTAAAAAACTAAAAGTCAGGTGTGTTGTATTATCTGTCTGTATATGGACAACTGATGCCCTATGAAAACCTAATAGATATCCACAATCAATATACTAGTGAAAATATGCGTTGCGTGTTTTATGACACATTGGAGGGCGTATCGCAATTTGTTCAGTATATTATCAACTATGTTACTTTGTTTTGACAGTGTATTATTAAAAAAGAAAAGTAGTACTATATCCATAATAACTCTTGTACATGGACAGTGTAGGGAATCACTTGTTAAACAATATTGAGTTAACAAGTAATTTATAAATACATGTATGTTTGTATATGGATAATATTAAATGAAGTGGATATAAAGTCGACTGCTTTCTCGAGTAGCCTTAGAAGCGGGTTGGGAGAGCTTTCGTTGTGGAGTTGTTAAAGGTAAAGTCTCGGTAATCCTAAATCATTATTTCCTGTAAAAAACATTCAGGAGCTCCTCTGGTTTGAATTGCAGACATTGCGGACGAAAAATTACCTATACGACTTTATCAGACGGATCATTATCCCGAAGACCGATTGAATATATATTCAAAGCCCGATATTATAACAAAGTGTGGAGGAAGATTGTGTCTACACCAGAGTGGGATGTCATTCTAAAATCCTGCTTCAGAGAGTTGTTTAAGCTTCCAGTTAAGCTCAGTCCCATATCTGGAAAAATGATCCACGGATTGTTGACAAGGAAACTGATTACGAAAAAGAAATATGAGCTTACCTCAGTGTTTGCGAGTCAGCCAATGTACTTCTCGTTACTTGAGTTCGGCATGATAACTGGGTTAGATTGTAATGAGTGGCCGGAACCGGAGGAGATAGATGAGAAAACAAAAACTCCTGAAGGGTCAAAACAATGTGGGAGGAGTTGTTTGGCGATATGGGTAAAGGGCGGAGAAAAGGAGACACCGGGATGAAGATTTCTGACATTCTTGCGATGCTTGATAATCCTGAGTTGGATGGTCCAAAAAGGTTGAAGCTTGCACTCCTTTGCATCGTGGATGGAGTGTTAATAAGTAGCCATCAGAATGCCAAGAAACACCCGATTATTTTGAGATGCTTAGGGATGTGGATTTCTTTCTACGGTATCCATGGAAGCGTGAATCTTTTTTGAAGACAATTAACTCAATGAAACCAGTACAGAGGACTGCTAGAAGTGTGGAGGATCCTGTCCAGACCTTTAGGATGCAGCTGCTACAGCAAACGAAAGTTGTGTATGGATTCCCTCTTACTTATCAACTGCTAAATATTTGTTGTATTCCTGGGTTGATGGGGAGAATGCCTGATTATGGATCAACTGATAACTTTATGGATAGTAATTTTCAAAGTATCCCGAAAACAACTGGATCAGCGCGGAGACCGTACTTGACATTGAGTTTGGACCTGAGGTTAGTGTATAGTCCCTCTATCCACATTTACAACAACATCTATGTATTTACCTATCCACAAAATTCTGTACACAGGTGAGTATAATTCCGTGTTTGAAGCCTGTGGAGCCTCTAGTGGATGAACCTTGGTGGGAATGGTGTGATGAGATAAAAGATAAGAATGTTCAGTACCTTGAGAAGCTGGTCGAAGAAGGACACAAGTTTTAAAAAACAGACTGGCCTGGTGGTGACTCTTCTATGCGGTTGATTAGACACGACCCGAATTTGAAGGCCCCTGTTGAGAATAAAAGGAAGAGGAGACCTCCTGCAGCACCTACAGCGAGTGAAACAAGCAGCGAGGCCGACTCGGTTGGGAATGAGAAGTTTAAGAGTAAGGTAATGAAAGCAATTAAGGTACTAACTCAGGAACAGAAGAAATTGCATGAGGATCAGGTAAAAATGAATGAGTTACTGCAAAAACAAGGGGAACAGATGTAGGGTCTTAGATAGAAGTTGGGGTATCAGTCGTGTAGGATTCCTGAAAAGCAGCGTCTTCACAGCCCTCCGCAGAGAAACACGATGACGTTAATGAACAAGCGGCGCAAGAGTAAATCTTCTGATATCCCTGGACAGAGTACTAGCAATGGATACGGATCATAAGGATTTGTTACCGACGAGCAGTGGTGGGAGACGGTGAAATCTATTATGTCTGATCTCCCAAACACAGAAGTTGATGAATCTTCTTTCGACCAGCGGAATCTTGTAGGGGAGTTTCAGGTTGACCCGTTGAACGTTCCTATCTTTTGTACTCAGCCAGCTAATGCTGTTGTTCCCTCCAGCGATCTATCCATTGATGTTGGGTCACCTACTTACTACGGGCATCAAGATGATCTGAACGTTATATATGCAGCTCAATGCTTGAAATATATGGGATAGGAGAAGGCAGAAGATAGCGTGGGTGTGAATGAATCAGAGCAGGTATTCTATGGATACAAATGTGAGAGTTTGAATTATGTTATAGTAATCTGAATTAACTTTACATTGTCTATACTCAGGATGTTAGGACGGCCGGGATTGTTGTGCATATAAATGAGGATAAAGAGGTATCCAGAAAGTTGTAAGAAGATGTAATTCGTTTTATTTATGTGGCACAAATATGATTCTGAGTATTGAGCACCTATGCGGGGCAGACTATCCAGGAGAATGAAGCTGTAAAGGGGGGTTTGGACGATGATGTACAAGATGATGGACATAAACCTGTGTCAGTGAGAAAACCGTCTAGGGTAAGAGTGGGTTTCGTAATAAGATTTTTTTCGTTTTATTTAGAAATATAGCTTTTCTTGGCGTCCGTATCAATTTATAAGGAATCAACTGAAACAACACAGGAGAATAATGTGGATTTTGAAGAGGTATCCATGACTTGTATCAAATAGCACGTAGTAGCTTGATTTGATTATTAGGTAAGTCCGTTTGATATTTTATAACTTCGGGGATTACTGTTATGGCCAGGTCGTTCACATAGAGGATGATGTTTGCCAGCTACCGAAAGACATATCTATGGAGCCCCCAGTGGACAATGAATTGAAGGGAATGAATGATGGGCAAGAGCCTGGGATTGAGAGAGATGGATTGGTGGTAATCAAACTATTGCTGTTAACAAACAAAAAAAACGTAGTATAATAGAAAACTACATCCTATATTTGTATATTAACTAGTATTGGTTGTTTTTATCGTGGATGCATTGTGTCCAGCCTATCCACCCGGACAGAGAGATTCAGACGACAGCTCGTGGAGAGGAGACTGTGAAGACGGTCAATGAATTAGTGGTAATTAACATCTTTTATAAGAGGATTATCATTCGGCCGTGTTTCCACAGATGATAAAATCTACTTTGGCACTGAAGGCATTAGAAGGCGAATGGTCTTGTGTGATAACAAAGAGTGTCGAAGATGTCAAAAAGAGTGATTGTGAAAATACTACAGATGATATTGGAAAGCTAGTGGATAGGAAGAAAAACATGGGAACTCTAGTAAAAAAATCACGAAAAGAAGCGACTTCCTGACCAGGAACAGGTTGGCAGTACTGAAGAAAGTGTTGTACTGAGTGACTCTTCTCCACCACCAAAACGTTCAAAGCAAGTGCTAACCGATGAATAGGTTAATCTAGCTAATCAATTTTCAAAAGTGGTTGAGTGTGATGGTTAGATTGTTGGCCAACACCCCCAGTGGCAGGAAGCTCTTCGGCTTTGTCCTACCAGGCAGTTCTTACTAAATGACCTGATGTTTGGAGAGCTAATGATAACTAACCAAGACTTGTTGGACCTGTCAGAGCCTATGAAATTTGTGACCACATCGGTTAGGATTCCGTTAACCTTCAAAAATGTTTGTTTATGTTAGCATGTAATTTTAGCATATGAAACTAATTTATGTATGTATTCCAGCATATGCAAATACTCGGAGAGCTCATATACATGAAGCATGCAAAACGATATGCAGAGGATATGGTGGTCTTTCTGCCGCCTTGGTTCTCTAACTATTTGCAGGGAAGGAATATAAGCTTCCTGTCGTACCGTGAGAAGGGTTCATATCGTTGGGGCAATCGTATTAAGGAGTTTGTTAGCGGCGACTGGGCTCGGGGCCGTATTAAGGCCAAGTGGTTTGAAGATGTCTCTACGGTATACGTGCCAATGAATTGGAACAAGGATCACTGGGTTGGTGTTGTTATCAATCTCGAGGTGGGATCAGTTGAAGTGCTTGACCCATTACCTACCCACTATCGCGAACAACAAGCGGCTAACAAAATCGCTCCCATTGTGCACGCGGCTTTCTTCAAATATGACGCTGAAGCTGGTTGTATGAAGCCAAAGGGGCCAAAGGATGCAAACAAACTTGTGGATGCTTATAGATGGAGTCGTCCGCTTTGTTACTACAAGAATCAATGCACTGGAGATTGTGGTCCTGTATCCATGAAGTTTCTTGAGATGCATGCGCTACTACAAACAGAAGAGTTGGCATCCATGACAGATAGTTTCGTCGACCAAGCCAAACAACAGTACGCAATGGAAATCTATAAGCATTGGGTTATCCCGCAATTTCTTCCCTAAACTTTGAAGAATTATCTATCCAGTATTTCAAATAATCAAGTTTGTCAGACTTGTTAAGTTGTGTATGAATACGTATTTGATTGTTTGGAACTATTGAGTTATGTTTATTTCGTGGGATATTACTTTCATGATGGCTTTATTCTAACTGTGATGGTTATGACAATGACATTATCTGCATGAAATAAGAGGATATAAATGTAGATATGGATAGTCTGAGTTAGTTGATTTAAGTTGGTTTTATGGATAGATATTCTCTGTCTTTCGTGTAGGTATTGGTAAATCTTTGTACAATATGGATAAAACATATTTGACCAGGCGTTGTCACATATTCGTTATGGATACGTGGAACACATTACACCCTTTAAAAAAATATGTGTACAGCTAGCGATCTATTAACATGGATAGACATTGAAAATTATAACATTACTTTCATTCAGCTATGTTGCTATGATTTTTTTTATGTCAATATATGGATACCTATTGCCAAGCACTCTACTCCCATCCCATGGATACACCAATGAAAATGTAAAAACTAAAAAAAAAAGTTACATATATCGTACGTTTTAAGCACATCTCTATTCATTATATCTCTGCTTATACATAAATTTGTCTGGACATAACGACATGTGTAGTTGTAAAAAAATAAAAGTCAGGTGTGTTGTATTATCTGTCTGTATATGGACAAATGATGCCCTATGAAAACCTAATAGATATCCACAAACAATATACTAGTGAAAATATGCGTTGAGTGTTTTATGACACATTGGAGGGCGTGTCGCAATTTGTTCAGTATATTATCAACTATGTTACTTTGTTTTGACAGTGTATTATTCAAAAAGAAAAGTAGTACTATATCCATAATAACTCTTGGACATGGACGGTGTATGGAATCACTTGTTGAACAGTATTGAGCTTAACAAGTAATTTTATGTCAATATATGGATACCCATTGCCAAGCACTCTACTCCCATCCCATGGATACACCAATGAAAATGTAAAAACTAAAAAAAAAAGTTACATATATCGTACGTTTTAAGCACATCTCTATTCATTATATCTCTGCTTATACATAAATTTGTCTGGACATAACGACATGTGTAGTTGTAAAAAAATAAAAGTCAGGTGTGTTGTATTATCTGTCTGTATATGGACAAATGATGCCCTATGAAAACCTAATAGATATCCACAATCAATATACTAGTGAAAATATGCGTTGAGTGTTTTATGACACATTGGAGGGCGTGTCGCAATTTGTTCAGTATATTATCAACTATGTTACTTTGTTTTGACAGTGTATTATTCAAAAAGAAAAGTAGTACTATATCCATAATAACTCTTGGACATGGACGGTGTATGGAATCACTTGTTGAACAGTATTGAGCTTAACAAGTAATTTATAAATACATGTATGTTTGTATATGGATAATATTAAATGAAGTGGATATAAAGTCTGTCCGGAATAATTAAGAGTCCTAACTAAGATGGATTCTATTCAAAACTATTTTATTGGCAAAGATTATATGACGATTTGACAACCAAGGCTTATTCAGAAATCTGGAGGATATAGAAAAGCTACGAGACACTGACACACGTAGGCATGCGTAATTTATTGGGGCATGGTAAGATTGGACGATTTTGTTCAAAAGTAATTAACCTATATAAAATCATTAGTTAGTTACAGTGAAAAGTTCGTGGATAGTTAAATACGAATCGGATATGACTACGTATGGATAGGAACACAAAAAGAGACTATAAAATATCTTCCTGACACCGTATAGTGTATATCTGTTTCTTATTATATGTGTGATGAATGAGTTCGATCATTGATAGATACTTGAAAAATACATTGTTAACTGGAGTAGATGGAGATGATTTGAGTTACTTGTTGATAATCGTTTGATATATAATTATGATATTGGTGTCCATGTATATAAAAGTTTGTTCGGATTATAAGTAAGTGGATTTTATAATAACAATTTATGGGGGTATGCATTTATAGGATATCGAGAAGGGTTATGTAGTGATTTGACACTAGCGATGATCTTGCAGAATTAGAGTAGACATAGCGACTGTGACTGGCACATATAGCCATGCAAATTTAAATGTGGGGAGGATTTAAATTTTTATTAATTGATGTTGATAAAAAGTCGAACACGGCAAAATTCACATGGATAGTTTGTGCAAATCGAATATAAATCATATTTTATGGATTGGATGAGTAAACAACTGAGTGTTTGAATTGTATAGGAACAAATTCTACTGAGGAATTTGTACGGATGAGGGAAATATGTCTGTGTCCATGGGGTAGTTATGTATTTCTTATTATGAGTGTGTTGAATGGGTTCACTCATTTATGGATACATTAACACAATAGCTCATGTCGTGGATTACATAGGCCTCGGATAGGATTTAAAAAAAAAGGCACGCTAAGCTTTAGTGTGTTATAAAAGTAATAATAAATAAAGTTTAAGGCCTCTTGGAACTCGGGACTAAGATTTGACGGCTGTAACCTGTATGATTTATTGTTTGTTAGATACATCGATCCTTGGGCTGGTAGAGTATTAAAGGATAACTCTCGAAAAAGGAAAATTATAATAAAAATGTGTGGATACGTAGAAAGTCTTGTAATTTTATAGCAACTTAGCAATATTTTACCGTGGATACATCAAAAACGAAATACCAAAATATAAGATGATAATTAAAATAGTACCACGAAAAAAAAAGATAATTAAGATTAATTAGCAAAAAACATTTAAGTTCGCCCCTTAAGCTCCCCACACCGCCAGAATGATGTCTTTTTCATCACCAAACCAATCGACAGCGTCTTGTGCCTCACCGAACCAGTCGTCAGCGTATTGTTCATCACCATATCCCCAACCACTGTAGTTGTCCAGATATTCGGGCCACCTTAGGAAAGTCTGAGGTATTATTCGGAAAAACGCTAGAATTTCGATAGTCCAGAAGCATGTCTCACACATTCCTGGTCCTTTTACATTTTCATCGAGCAAGTACAGCCAGTAACGATGAACAGAGCAAGTGCATGTCGCGAGTCTTCCTTGGTCAGAAAATTCTCTTATGATTGCGAGATCAACAGTGATACGATCAGGTTTTAATCCCTAGATCTACACTGCAAGTGCACACGCGTGAACTAGTAGTATATAGGGTATCGAATCCACAGAGACTCTAGATTCTTACGATAGATTGTAGAATGTCAAATTAAGCTAGGTGAGACTAATCAGAAAGCAAATAACTAAGCAGAAAGTAAATCAGTAGTGAGAGTGGTTTTGAAAGCAAGTACTAAAAGCGTCAAGTCTAGGGAGTTCTCAGGAAATCAGACAAGCAGATAAACTATCAGTCAGGATCAAATTAAGTTCAGTTCTAGAACTCAATCACAGATATAGAACTAACCAACTTTCGTTGCGAGAATTGTCTAAGTCTAATAGCAGAAACCCAAATTTCTTTGCAATTCCTAACAGATTAAACTAGCCTTAAGTGCAAGTTTGATTTGTTCACAATTCAATTAAACCAAATTTCTTTGCAGAAAATTAAATTACTCAACTTAAATAGTTCAGATTCTAAACCACACTTTCGTGTCAATTTAATAACCTAAGGTCTAGATGCTAAGTGATCAGGTTAGAAACTAGTATTAAGTGAAGGAATTTCTATCAGATCCTAATCCAATTAGGCAATCCTGGTCTGAATTCCGAGCCTAGGATCTAAGGTTCAAGTAATTGAATATATGGGATCTCAGATTTACCTGATGATTTTCAGCGGAAGTATTAGCAGATAATTGAGATCACGAAGCGCCTCAAATGCTACGCCTCTACTGGTATCCACACGCACACAAACTGGACCACATGGATGCTAGTGCCTTACGGAGATCTAATCTCCAGAGAGGTTTCTATTTATGTTCTGGTGGCTGTAAATTAGGTTAGAGACGAGTTTAGGTCGACCATATATCTTATATATGTCGGCTTAAACCACAACGGAATTAACCAACGATTAAACCGAATTAATCTGATTAATCCGCGAGTGCATCGATCGATGCACTATATGCAACGATCGATGCTGCCCCAGAACATTGATATCGAATGCATATCACATATGCATTCACTGGATCATTACATTAATAATCAACCTCGTCTTTAACGCCCAGTTTGCTTAGGTGTGTGACCCTGTAGGATCATATAACACTAGCAATGAGTTCTCAACTCATTGATCATAAGTGGCTTCTAGCAAAGCGTTATGACTACCTAGTGTTATGTGATTGTCTCATCTCGACTATACGACTTTCACTTAGAGCAAGTACAATAGATTTCAGGACATTCCCAACAATCTCCCACTTGTACTGGAATCATCTATTCCTTTAATCCCTTTGTAGCTATATCTCAATCTAGCATAAGGCAAGAACTGTGTCATCCTTATTAAGCCAGATCACGTTTATCGAATCCCGATTTGTACTGATAAAAACAAACGACTGACAATCACCTCGTTTGAGCGCGGCCACGCATTTCCAGTATCAAATCTTCGATAGGCCTAGAGATATTTAACTCCTGTTATATAGGAGGTACAAATCCCATCTTGTTCCATCCATGTCTCTTTTATATTTCATGACACGCCTAATCAGTGTCTTTATGATCACCAGTTACGGCTGACGTTTGACAAAGTCAAGACGAACCAATCCATATAAGAGAGGACATGATGAACTCAGGTCTAAGGACTACTCTCTTTAGTCGTAATGAGAAACTCTTATGACACTCATATAACATCTTGTAGATTTCTCATTAACGGGTCAAGTCCGATCATGTGTTCTCTAACACATATCTATGTGATTGACTTTAATACACTTATTAAATGACTCCATGAAACATAGTCATCAGTCACCTCACATACTAGTCTCACGTGGTTGTTAGTGTCCCATTTTAACAACCTCGACTAGGGACCATTTATAATTTATGTCATTTGTTTCTTATAGGGTTTCATGATCAAGTCACATACTTGATAACCTATAAAATGTCATAAATTACTTTGGGACAATATATATATTTAATTATTCACAATTAAATAATGCTGAAACAATTTCATTAATATAACATAACTAAATTATGTTTTTCGAACATCAAGTCATAACTAAAACCAAATATAACTCCCACTGAAAACAATATCATATCTTAAGAAATCTAATGCCTACAGCAGCAGTGTGAAACTCATGCTTAGGCCTTGGGAGGGGCTTGGTCAGCGGATCAGCTACGTTCTCATCAGTCGGGACTCTGCTGATCTTCACATCTCCTCTATTCACAATATCACGGATAAGGTGATATCGCCTTTCTATGTGTTTGGATTTCTGGTGTGATCTAGGTTCCTTTGCTTGCGCAATGGCTCCATTGTTGTCACAATACAAAGCCACTGGCTCAGAAATGCTAGGAATCACACCAAGTTCAGTGATGAACTTCTTGATCCAAACAACCTCCTTTGCCGCTTCAGAAGCAGCGAAATACTCAGCTTCAGTTGTGGAATCTGCAACAGTGTCCTGCTTGGAACTCTTCCAGCTGACTGCACCGCCATTCAGGCAGAAGATGTAACCAGATTGTGATCGGAAATCATCTTTGTCTGTCTGAAAACTTGCGTCTGTGTAACCACTTACTACCAGCTCATCACTTCCTCCATACACCAAGAATTTATCCTTAGTATTTCTCAAATACTTCAGAATATTCTTGACTGCTGTCCAGTGACTTTCACCTGGATCCGATTGGTATCTACTCGTCATGCTTAAAGCACAAGCAACATCTGGACGAGTACAGAGCATGGCATACATGATGGATCCCAACGCCGAGGCATAGGGAATCCGACTCATGCGATCTCGCTCAGCAGGTGTCTCAGGACACTGCTTCTTTCTGAGACTTATGCCATAAGACATTGGTATGAAGCCCTTCTTGGAATCTTGCATTCTGAACCTGTGTAAGACTTTATCGATATAAGTGTCTTGACACAGTCCAATCAACTTGTTTAATCTATCTCTATATATTCTTATTCCAAGAATATATGCGGCTTCTCCCATGTCTTTCATTGAAAAACAACTTCCGAGCCAAGTCTTAACAGACTGTAACAACGGAACGTCATTTCCGAGAAGAAGTATGTCATCTACATACAACACGAGAAATGCAACTGCGCTCCCACTAGTCTTCTTGTAAACACATGGTTCTTCTTCGCTTCTGATGAAATCAAACTTTTTGACTGCTTCATCAAAACGAAGATTCCAACTCCGAGATGCATGCTTCAATCCATAAATGGATCGATGAAGTTTGCATACTTTCTTAGCTGCATTTGGATCGATGAAACCTTCGGGTTGTGTCATGTACACATCCTCTTCCAGAATTCCATTAAGGAAAGCTGTTTTCACGTCCATCTGCCAGATCTCATAATCATAATGAGCAGCTGTTGCTAGGAGAATCCGAATGGATTTAAGCATGGCGACAGGTGAATAGGTTTCTTCATAGTCAATACCATGAATTTGTTTGAAACCTTTTGCCACTAGCCTTGATTTATATATCTGAATGTTTCCATCCACATCAATTTTCTTCTTGAAAATCCATTTACACTCAATGGGTCTTGCACCATCGGGTAAATCAACCAAAGTCCATACTTGGTTCTGTGACATGGATCCCATTTCAGATTCAGCGGCTTTCAGCCAATTTTCGGAGTCAGGGCTCATCATTGCTTCTTAAAAATTCGCTGGCTCGTCACTGTCAATGATCAACAAATCATGACAATTGGTTACGAGAAATCCATATCTCTCGGGTTCGTGACGGATCCTTTCGGATCAGCGAATTTCAGGCTCCACAGGCGCCGTCTCTACAACTCTTTGTAGATCCAACTGTTGCTCTTCCTCTACGGGTTGAGCATTTTCCTGCGGTTCTCGAACTTCTTCGAGTTGTACTTTACTCCCACTGTTTCTCTTGGAAAGAAATTCTCTCTCAAGAAAAACGCAGTTCCGAGCAACAAACACTTTGTTCTCGGATTGGTTGTAAAAGTAGTATGCCTTGGTTTCCTTAGGATAACCAACGAAGTAGCACTTATCAGATTTGGGTTCGAGCTTATCTGTAATTAATCGCTTAACATAAGCTTCGCAACCCCAAATCTTCAGGAAAGACAAACTCGGAACATTTCCAGTCCACATCTCATGTGGTGTCTTTGCAACTGATTTTGACGGAACCCTATTAAGTGTAAACGCAAACGTTTCTAGAGCGTATCCCCAAAAGGATAATGGAAGAGTTGAGAGACTCATCATTGATCGAACCATATCTAATAAAGTCCGATTCCTCCTCTCAGACACGCCATTCCATTGTGGTGTTCCAGGAGGAGTGAGTTGTGAAACAATTCCACAATCTCTTAAATGATCACTGAATTCTTGGCTTAAGTATTCTCCTCCACGATCTGATCGAAGAGCCTTAATACTTTTACCAAGTTGATTCTGTACTTCATTTTGGAACTCTTTGAACTTTTCAAAAGATTCCGACTTGTGTCTCATTAGATAGTTATAGCCGTACCTGCTGAAATCATCAGTGAAGGTAATGAAGTATCGAAAATTTCCTCTGGCACTTGTGCTCATTGGGCCGCACACATCCGTATGTATAAGGCCCAATAGGTCACTGGCCCTTTCATTTGATTTGTTGAAAGGGGCCTTAGTCATTTTGCCCAGTAAACAAGATTCACATTTCTCACATGATTCATAATCAAATGAGCCCAGAAGCCCATCACTATGGAGCTTTTGGATCCGTTTCTCGTTTATGTGGCCCAAACGACAATGCCAAAGAAAAGTCTGATTCGTGTCATTTGATTTGAATCTCTTGGTGTTAATGTTATAGATTGGTGCAGTCTGGTTTCAAACATAAAGCCCATTCTCTAATGGGCTGCTACCATAAAATATATCATTGTAATCAAAAGAACAACATTTATTCTTAATTGAAAACTGATATCCTTCCACATCCAAAATAGGAATGGAAATAATATTTCTGCTTATAGCAGGTACATAGTAGCAATTATTAAGCTTTAAAACCAAACCAGAAGGTAAAGACAAGTTATATGTTCCTACGGCTAATGCAGCAACTCTTGCTCCATTCCCCACGCGCAGGTCCACTTGTCCCTTTTCCAACTTCCTACTGTTGCTTAAGCCCTGCATATTTGTACAAATATGAGCACCACAGCCGGTATCCAATACCCAAGAAGTAGAACCAGAAGTAGTAACATTTACTTCTATAACATAGATACCTGAAGATGAAGTCTCGAAAGTCTTCTTCTTCTTCTTCTTCTCTTCCAAGAATTTGTTGCAATTTCTCTTCCAATTCCAGGCTCTTTACAGTAATGGCACTTATCAGTCTCAGATGGGCCCGGCTTGGGCTTCGGGGCTGGCGCAGGCGTGTCCTGGTTCTCAACCTGGACTGCCTTGCCCTTTCCCTTTCCTTTGCCAAGTTTCTTAAACTTCTTACCCCCTTGTACCATAAGTACATTAGGAGTGCCCTTCTTGATATTAGGCTCAGCTGTCTTGAGCATGCCATGCAGTTCAGTCAACGTATTCGTCAAGTTGTTCATGTTATAGTTCATAACAAACTGATCATAACTTGACGGCAGTGACTGCAGAATGATGTCAGTAGCCAACTCTTGGCTAATGGGACAATCCAGTCTCCCCAGGTTATCAATATAACCCATCATCTTAATGACATGAGGACTGACCGGACTGTCCTTTGGTAGCTTGCATTCAATGAGAGATTTAACCGTCTGGTATCTCTCAGTTCGTGCTTGCTCCTGAAACATGCTTTTCAGGCTAGTAATCATCTCCACTGGCGACTCCACGTTCTCGTATTGCTTCTGCAAATCCGAGTTCATGGTAGCCAACATGAGACAATTTACATCGACCACATCATTGGAATGCTTATCCCAAGCACTCCTTTCTGCATGTGCAGCATTGGATCTCGGTTTTTCAGGGAGAACAGTTTCCAGGACATAGTCCCTTTTCTCCTGCTTGAGAACAATTCTCAAGTTCCGATACCATTCGAGAAAATTCGATCCATTTAACTTGTCCTTCTCAAGGACGGATCGCAGGGAGAAAGAGTTATTATGAGTGTTAGTCATAGCTGAGAACAAAGAAAGGAAAAGGTTTAGTTATGATGTTCAAGAAATGAGAAATCTTAACTTTTAAGAAAACTCGCATTATATTCAAAACAATGTTTCCTCAGATGAATATAATGATCCAAGATCCATACTTCACTAAACTTGAGTGAGCCACTGGCTATCACCCAAATTTAGCTATCTAGGTAAGCAACAACTTTGCTAGTTATATCCAATATAACTCTTGGTTGTGGATTGACATCTTATGTCCAATCCACCTGATGTCTCTGAGCCCAAAACTATTTTGATGGCCCAGTCAAGTAAACCAATCCTTTCAGTCATGTAATTGTTGACGTCTTGCACTGCAAGTCCATCAACACGATTACCTCTGTCTTACTCATGAAATCGTGGACATCTTGCACTGCAAGTCTGTCGCACAATTAAATGGGTCTTGACAGTTGACAAGATTGGAAAGACATCAAGTATCACTTGATATTTGATTGAGGAACGGAACCATTTAAAACGTTCAGTTTTATTATATTTTAATTCTTATAATTAATTGATTCATCTTGATTTGGTTCTGTGATTTCAGGTTCAATAACCTAATCATCAAGCCTGGTGTCGACCGACACTACTATAGTGTCGATCGATGCAGGATAACCAAAAGCAATCCGCGATAACCGATCAATCCAATTGATCCGGTTTTGAATACCGGTCAGCGTCGATCGATGCTACGTTAGCATCGGTCGATGCCAACCTAATCAAAACAATCGCAATTAAACCATTCACAGTGTTCGACCATCTTTAACCAAGCTCGATAATCGGTCCAATCCAATTGAACCGATTCATCAATCTCGCGAGGTATGTGTCGACCGACACAACATTTGTGTCGATCGACACTAGGCGAAAACTGAGTTTTATTCGGGTTTTCGCCATGTGTCGATCGATGCCGGATTGGCAACGATCGACACCATGCGAAAAAACCCTAAATTTTATTCGGGCTTTCGCCCTGCATCGATCGATGCCGGATTGGCATCGATCGACACCATGCGAGAAAACCCTTGAAACGTTTTCGAAACAGAACCCTAAACTAGGTTTTCAGGAAAACGAATTTTAGCAAGTTTGTATCAACCATACACAGATTCAGATTCAACCAATCTAATCAACATGCTACAGATTCAATGGAACCCTAAAGCTCTGATACCACTGAAGGAATTTCTATCAGATCCTAATCCAATTAGGCAATCCTGATCTGAATTCCGAGCCTAGGATCTAAGGTTCAAGTAATTGAATCTATGGGATCTCAGATTTACCTGATGATTTGCAGCGGAAGTATTAGCAGATAATCGAGATCACGAAGCGCCTCAAATGCTACGCCTCTACTGGTATCCACACGCACACAAACTGGACCACATGGATGCTAGTGCCTTACAGAGATCTAATCTCCAGAGAGGTTTCTATCTATGTTCTGGTGGCTGTAAATTAGGTTAGAGACGAGTTTAGGTCGACCATATATCTTATATATGTCGGCTTAAACCACAACGGAATTAACCAACGATTAAACCGAATTAATCTGATTAATCCGCGAGTGCATCGATCGATGCACTATATGCAACGATCGATGCTGCCCCAGAACATTGATATCGAATGCATATCACATATGCATTCACTGGATCATTACATTAATAATCAACCTCGTCTTTAACGCCCAGTTTGCTTAGGTGTGTGACCCTGTAGGATCATATAACACTAGCAATGAGTTCTCAACTCATTGATCATAAGTGGCTTCTAGCAAAGCGTTATGACTACCTAGTGTTATGTGATTGTCTCATCTCGATTATACGACTTTCACTTAGAGCAAGTACAATAGATTTCAGGACATTCCCAACATTAAGCACAATTCAGGTTGAAGAACAAATAAGATATGAATTCCTTAACTGATAAATTAATCTAACAAGTCATGAAAAACCCTAACGAGAATCCCTAAACCTAACTATGAATCTACTCAGACATGATCAATGAAACACAAATCAATGAATAAATAGATATCATAAAATCAAAAGAGTAAGAGTAAAAGAGGTTCAAATCTTCTCTCTGGAGTACAAGAACGATCAGCCTCTCGGTCTCTCTCTCTCTAAAAAGCTAATAATATGAATGTGTATCTAAAACAAAACACCAAAAACCTAATTATAAAGTCTTAATCACGCTTGGAGTCTTTTTGCAAATACTGGAACTTCTTGGGGCAAAACTGCAATTCTCCAAAGTCTTCATTAATGTGCTGGCGCAGAGGTGTGTCGATCGATGCCAATGATGCATCGATCGATGCATTGGTCGTCCAGACTTGGTGAAATCAGATCTCTAGGCTTAAGCTCCAAAACTTGCCCAAAATGCTCCATTATCTCCAGTAATCCTCCAAACGTGCATGTACCTAATAAACAACTGTAATGACTCTAAAGACACGACAAAATACTCTAAAACATACTTATATCATGGCCTAAAACAGGTAAAAACCATTATATATCAACTCCCCCACACTTAGCCTTTGCTTGCCCTCAAGCAAAACATAGAACTAGAATATGGTGAAGAGGTTTGAAAACTTTCATAAACTCTTTTTATCTTAGAAGCACAACACTCAGATTCCCCTTAGTAAGCCACATGAAAGATTTACCTGCAAGACATCAAGACCAACATATACTTCCCCCACACTTAACAAGTGTCCTGAGTAAACTCCACAATCAATCCAAAGCATTCAAATTCACCCTACTGACTTCTATAAGCTATTAAGTGCGGTCTCACCTAAGGATTATCGATCAAAGGGCACATGGATTCTAACTCTGTTAGCTCTAGACCACCATACTATCTTTTTCTGGTCTTTTTCTTCTCTTTTCCCTTCCTTAGCAACTGATTTTTCCCCATTGGGTATCATTTTTTTTTATCAGTGTTCTTCCCGTTATGGGGTGTACTTTGGACATATTCCATGGATGCGCAAGAGGTAATAGGGGTCTCTACCACTCCCGCGACCACTTCAGAGCTACTAGCTCATCCTCTGTTTATTATTCTCTTTTTTTTTACTTTACTTTAAGGAAGGGGAGAAGGGAACCTTACTTGGACAGGTTTACAAAATGTGTCAGAACTAACAGAGGAATCCGACTCAAGGTATACCAAGCCCTTAGGTGAGAAAATTAAGTCAAAATTAAGGGTGAAGTCAGTAAAGGATCCTCTGAGTACCTGAATTGATATGGGTGTCCTCAGTAGGCTGATCTGCATTGGGTTTTCTAATAGTCATAGATTGATCCTGCAAGCTCATCCCAATGGTTAATTAAGTTCCTGCAAGTGTTGTTGGCTTCTCAAAAATTCATTGTTTCCTACTTAAACTGTTTTGACTCGATAAAACAAATTTGGACTGACTCTAAGAAAACAAAAGCGTGCGTCAGTAGCTACCTCCCCCACACTTGAAACACACTGCCCCCAGTGGTGTCAAGCCTAGGCTCGGTGAGAAAAGAAATCAGAATGAAAACAAACCGAAAAATGGTCAGAACACTTACCTGTCGTCGGCCTGTGTCGATTGATGCCACTAGGGTGTCGATCGATGCAAGGCGATTATGCCCACGGTTAAGTAGATAACCGGTGTATGAACTGAAATTGAATCGGCAAACCGTAAATCGCAACTGTGTCGACCGATGCACTATGTGTGTCGATCGATGCAGTGCGATTCTGCCTGTTTCTCACGCCTTTGAACACACAAAAATAGAAAATCAAAAACACCAAATCAAAACGAAAAATGAAAACAAAAAAGAACCTAGCAGTGGGTTGCCTCCCACTCAGCGCTCTTTTAACGTCATTAGCTTGACGTTTCAGTTGAATCAGGCAGAGGGTGCATCATCCAGAGGCAGAATCTGTCCTCTCAGAATCTCGGCCTTAGCCCAATAATGCTTCACTCTCTGTCCATTGACAGTGAACTCCTTACCTTCCTGGCTGATTAGAACGACAGCTCCATAAGGGCGCACCTCCTTAATCGTGAAAGGACCAGACCACCTCGATCTCAGCTTACCTAGAAACAATTGTAAACGAGAGTTATACAAAAGTACCTGATCATTAGGCTCAAATTGTCTTGAGACAATCTTATTGTCATGATAAGCTTTAGTCCTCTCCTTGTACATCTTTGAGTTCTCGTAAGCAAAATGCCTAATATCATCCAACTCATTAAGCTGCACCAATCTCCTCTCTGCAGCAGACTTAAGATCAAAATTCATCTGCTTCACAGCCCATGCTGCTTTGTGCTCAAGCTCTACTGGCAGATGACATGCTTTTCCATACAGCAGATGAAATGGAGTAGTCCCAAGTGGCGTCTTGAATGCAGTCCGGTAAGCCCATAGTGCATCATCCAGCTTTGCAGCCCAATCCTTCGTTGTCTTCCCAACTGTCTTCTCCAAAATCTCCTTGATCTGTCTGTTAGAGACCTCGACTTGCCCACTAGTCTGAGGGTGATAAGGAGTAGCAACTCGGTGATGAATTCCATGCTTCTTTAGCAGCTTCTCGAAGATCTTATTAATGAAATGAGATACTCCATCACTAATCACTATCCGAGGTACTCCAAATCTAGGGAATATGATGGTCTTAAACAGCTTAATAACCACCGAAGAATCATTGGTTGGACTAGCTATTGCTTCCACCCACTTAGACACATAGTCCACAACAACCAAAATGAACTTATTCCCATAGGATGAGGGAAAAGGACCCATGAAATCTATGCCCCAGCAATCGAAAACCTCAACCTCAAGAATGAAATTTTGAGGCATCTCATGCTTCTTACTGATTTTCCCTCTCCTCTGACAGGCATCACACTGAGAGACAAAAGAATGAGGGTCTCTAAACATCGTAGGCCACCAGAAACCTGCTTGCAGAACCTTAGACACAGTCTTGAAAGTAGCAAAATGTCCAGCATAATCTGATCCATGACAGTGGAATAAGATATTTGGAACCTCTGATTCAGCAATGCATCTCCTGTAAAGACCATCCGAACAATGCTTGTCGAGATAAGGCTCATCCCAATAGTACCGTCTGAGCTCTCTGAAGACTTCTTCTTGACATACCCCTTCAACTCATCTGGTTCAGTCTCTGCAGCCAAGTAATTAGCAATATCTGTAAACCAGGGTCGAGTGGTCGTCGCGAGAGCATGAACTTCAAAGTCGTAATGTCCAATTTGAACCTTAAAAGGTTATGGGTTCGTATTCGCACTGCAACGATCGTCGCACAGGGCAGCATCGATCGTTGCGTCCTCGACACATGCATCGATCGTCACAGATGTAGCATCGATCGACGCAATGCGATTAATCCGACAGTTCTGCAACTTCCTGTCCAAATCCATCTGAAATACTGTCCTGATCATATTGACGTTCTCCTCAAGCAAGAAATCATTAATGGGCACGTCTTCCTCAACCAGAATCCTTGACAGATGGTCAGCAACTCCATTTTCAACTCCCTTCTTGTCCCTTACTTCAATGTCAAACTCCTGAAGCAACATAATCCATCTCAACAATCTTGGCTTAGCATCCTTCTTCTGCATCAGATACTTCAGAGCTGAATGATCAGTGTGTACAATCACTTTGGAACCAACAAGATAGGGCCGAAACTTCTCAAACGGAAAGACAACAGCCAACAACTCCTTCTTCGTAGTGGCATAGTTCCTTTGCGCATCATCTAGTGTCCTGCTGGCATAGTAAATAGCATGAAGCTTTCTGTCCTTCTTCTGCCCCAGAACAGCTCCTACAGCATAATCGCTCGCATCGCACATAACCTCAAAAGGTAAATCCCAATCGGGTGGCTGAACTATAGGAGCACTCACTAATGCTTGCTTGATCTGTTCAAATGCAGTCTGACAATCTGCAGTGAACTCAAACTTGGTATCCTTACACAGCAAAGCAGTTAGTGGTCTAGCAATCTTACTGAAGTCCTTGATGAACCGTCTATAGAAACCAGCATGTCCAAGAAAGCTCCTCAAAGACTTCACAAAATTAGGCGCCTGAAGGCTGGTCATGACGTCAATCTTAGCGCGGTCTACTTCGATCCCGGTTTCAGACACTCTATGTCCAAGAACAATGCCATCTCTGACCATGAAATGACACTTCTCCCAATTAAGAACCAAGTGCTTTTCCTCACATCTAGCTAGCGTTTTGCACAGATTATCCAAGCACTCATTATAAGATGATCCGTAGACTGAAAAGTCATCCATAAACACCTCCATAAAGTCCTCAATCATATCAGTAAATATGGACATCATGCATCTCTGGAAGGTGGCTGGTGCATTACAAAGTCCAAAAGGCATCCTGCGGTATGCAAATGTGCCATATGGACAAGTAAAAGTAGTCTTTCCCATATCCTCTGGATGGATGGGAATCTGGAAGAAGCCTGAATATCCATCGAGGAAGCAATAGTAAGGGTGATTCGCTAACCTCTCCAGCATCTGATCGATGAAAGGTAAAGGGAAATGATCCTTCCTTGTCGCAGCATTTAACTTCCTGTAATCTATGCACATCCGGTGTCCAGTCACAGTCCTTGTAGGAATTAGCTCGTTGTTCTCATTTTTCACTACTGTAACTCCACCTTTCTTAGGCACTACATGGACTGGACTAACCCAATCGCTGTCTGAAATCAGATAGATGATCCCAGCATCTAGGAGTTTCATGATCTCCTTCTTTACCACATCCTTAAGATTAGGATTCAGCCCCTCTAATGCTCAACAGATTTCTTAGACTCGTCCTCAAGATGTATCCGATGCATACACAGCTCCGGAGAGATACCTGAAATGTCATCAAGAGAAAAGCCAAGAGCTTTGCGATGCTTGCGATGCTTGCGCAGCTTGCTTAGCAGTAAAGTGAGCTCTGCGTTGTTCAAACTAGCATTAACAATCACTGGATATGTCGAATTAGGTCCAAGAAATGCGTACCTTAGCCTGGATGGAAATTGTTTCAGCTCAATTTTTGGGGCTTTTTCCTCTGCCCAATCACTGTCGACCTGCAACGATCGATGCACTAGAGGTTTCGATCGATGCAAAGCGTCAGACACATCCAACTGCATAACCTGCTTAGCATAATCCATTAGCCTCGCATAGCAGATTGCGGGCTCGTCTTGCAGGTGCTCCAGCTCCATTATAGAGCTCAGTAAAGCTCTCTCCAGCGGATCCTCAGCATGTGTCTTGTGAAAATAATCCGCAGCCAAATCACTGAGAGTATCCACATAAAAGGTCTGTCCATCGATGGTTGGTCTCTTAACCAGCTTATCCATATCGAAACTCATCTTCAGATCACCCACATTCAGAATTATAGTTCCCTTTCTGCAGTCAATCATAGCACCAGCAGTGGCTAAGAATGGTCTACCCCAAATCAGTGGATCCCTTGGTTCTTCTCCATACTGCAGAACCACAAAGTCAGTAGGAATCAAACAGTCACCAATTTTTATTGGCACATCTTCCAGCACTCCTTCAGGAATCCTGACTGTTATGTCAGCTAGGACCAATGAGATCCTAGTAGGCATAAAGTCAGTCATCCCAAGCCTCTTAGAAACAGAGAGAGGCATAAGGTTCACACTAGAACTAATATCACATAGATCTCTCTCAAATATGTCCCTGTAGATGCCACAATCCCACACAAAGCTTCCTGGATCTTTCAACTTCTCAGGAATTCTGCCCTGAATCACTGCACTACATACCTCTGTGATCATCATTACACTCTCCTCATCAGACCATTTACCAGCAAGTAAGTCCTTAAGACATCTCTTCATCACAGGAGTAGTCTGCATAGAGTCAATCAAAGGCACTTCAATCTTCACCTTTTTAATGATCTATTTGCATTTAGCATACTGCCTATCGTTCTTAGCCTTCCTGGGGTTCTTAGGAAAAGGGACCTTAGGCTTGTAGACCCTTTCATTCGACTTCTTCAGCTTTTCTGCGTTTGAACTCTCGGCAGTTGCCTTGCGTCGATCGTTGCTGGTTGTGCATCGATCGTTGCTAGGCGATTCTGTTATGACCTCTGCGTCGAGCTTAGGTTCAGTATCTCCATTTTCGCGTTGCGTCGATCGTTGCACGGGTGTGTCGGTCGATGCATTGCGAAATTCGCGGATCACCTTTTTCCATCTCTTCAATTTCCACGATTTCTTCCAAGCTCAACTGCCTTTTCTGAGCAGGAAACAACTCCTTACCACTTCTCAGCGTCACTGCATTGCACTGGTACTTATGATTAGCATCAGTTCATCCCGGAAGAGATCCATCTGGCTTCTTAGCATATCCAGCAGTCTGCGCAACCTGAGCGTCAAGCTTCTTCATATGTGTGCTCAAGGATTCAAACTTCCCATTCAGATCTTAATACACAGCATCGAGCTTCTTGTTGAAGTCTACATCAGTCTTAGTCTGACCTTTCAGAAACTGCTCCATCATGGCCTCCATCTTGCTCTCATGAGCATTACCAGCAGGAGGTGTCTGATATGAGGATGATCCATAAGTCCTCAGATAAGAATTACCTTGCTGAAAAGGTTTCTGATACCCAGCAGTCTGTCCATATCCAGAAGAGTTCTGGTTGCTTGTGAAAGCACTCTTCTGTCCACCATTAAAGAACTTATTACCTTGCTGATTACCAAACATGTTCCCTTGGAATCCAGAGCCACTAAGTAGTTCACATCCTCTTCCTGGTGATCTTCTTCAGCTCCAAACACCTCAACATCCTGAGCAAAGTTGACAGCTTTCTTTGCAGTCAACAAACTGTGAATAGTGTCCAGCTTGTTCCTGATATCAACAATCTCTAGATTATCTATCTTTCCACCAGACTCTTTCCTTCTCCTATCAGCAGTGTGGGGCTATTACTGCTCACCAAGTTATCAATCAGTGTCCTAGCCTCTTCAGGAGTCCTTGTATTGAAATTGCCATTGCTGGCATTATCCAATGCAGACTGGTAATGGAGATCAATGCCTCTGAAGAATATGCCCAGCAGCGTCACTTCAGAGAATCCATGATGAGGACAGTCACGTTGGTACTTCTTAAATCTCATCCAAACAGACTTAAGAGGCTCTGTAGGACCTTGGGTGAAGGTGAGAATATCATGTCTCGACTGATCAGAGCGAGCATCATCATAAAAGTGTCTCAAAAACTCCCTCTTCACAGCATCCCAAGTAGTAAACTTCCCAGTTGGAAGTTGTTTCAGGCAAGCTGCAGCCTCTCCAGCGAGAGAATAAGGGAAAAGCTTGAGATACATATAGTCATAGTTCACCCCATTATACTTCATTCCAGTGATGAAGTCTTCAAAGTCATCAATATGATCCATCGGTTGCTCGTGTGGGAGACTATGGAAAGGATTCTGCCTCAGAAGAGAGTAGTAGACAGTCTTGATCTCGAAATCATTCCTCTCAAAACCAGGAGGTACAATTGCTGACAGGTTAGCATAGAACTCATCCGGTCGGTTGTAGTCAGCAAGAGTCCTATCATTAGCAGGAGGATTAACCATCTGCCCTTGACCTTGGGGCGGTTCAGGATTAGGGATCACACGTCCCTCAGCATCAATCCTTAGCCCAGCATCATTGTACGAGTTGTTCTGTTGGTCTTTCAGAACACCCTGAGCATTGTTGGAATTGTGTCCAGTAATCTCGGTACTGTCTCTAGAAAGTAAGAGTATGTCGAGATCAGACATAAGTCATATAATACTGGGGATCATGATGGCTTGCTAGAGTCCGCTCATGATCTATAAGTCTTGGACTTATTGCTTTTATTATATGATCCCATATGGGTCACACGCCTAAGCTAACAGGAAAATGTGTTGGAACGGCTTAGCAGAAGTACGACAAAAGTGCTAGGCATTTGTCGTACTAAGAGAGAAAGATTAATGGGTCTGATTAAATGGGATTTAATCAGATTGGGCCCAAAAGCCCAAAAGGGAAAGAGAAGGCTTTTAATGACTAAAAGCCAAGTCTTTTCTCCCCAACCCTAACACCCAGCCGCGATCTCTCTCCTCTCTCTGCGCCTCTGTTCCTGGTGGTCTAGCAGCCATTTCCTTGTGAAGCGTGTGTGAACCTTTGGAGGATTCATCCCTCGGTGCATCTATCTGATCTCTGACCTGTTCTATTCCTTCCGCTGCAACAAACAGGTAAAAGGTGAGATCATCTAATGTTTCTAAATAAGAACACCTAGATCTGATGCATGTTTAGGTTGATATCAATATGAGAATTGAATCAGGATCAACTGAACTATCCAACAGTGGTATCAGAGCCATTGGTTCTTTGGTTTCTTGTTTTAGATTCATGTTTAGGTTGTTTAATCTGTTTAGAATTGTTTTTGAATCAATTACTGATAAGATAAAACAGTTAAGAAACATAATTGAACCCTAAACACACAAGAAAAATCGCAAAACATGAGCTATATGACTCAGATTTGCGATCGGCCGAGTGAGGCATTGACCGGCATGGCCGGTTGGCAATCACGGCCGAGTGTTGGCCGGATGAATCGCGGCTATCCCGTCCCGAGCTGCCGAGCGAACGTCCCGATCATGCAGCCCAAACCGTCCCGATCGCGGATCAAACGCGGCTGGCCTGCGGCTATCGCTTTTTGCGTGAGGCTTACGGCTCGCCGGTTAGGGTTTTGGGTGTGATGGGCCGGTTCGATTTCGGTTAGCTGGTTCGGTTCAAAACTTGATTAAAATCAATCGTTCTGGTTTAATAAACAGATTTTAATAATTTTATTAAATCTGGTTAAACCGGGATAAGAAATCCAATGTCGAAAGAAATATTGGATTTAGTGCCTAAACCAGGAATTTCTAATTTGATTTGGTTGGACCAAATAAATTGAGAAATTCCGGTTTAGTAAATAACCGGTTGACAATTGTGGTCATCGTAGTAATTAAAACTTGGTTAGACCAGTTTTAATGAACCAGACCGGTTATGTCAATTAATTGGACAATTGGGTCATGTCTTGGACATGGACCAATTCTTGGGCCTCGGGCCAAGAAGTTAAAACAATTGGGCCAATTATTTGAGTCTTTCTTCAGATAAATTTAAAATTTATTTTATAATATTATAAAGTCGATTTTAAATTAAAGTTTCCGAAATTTTGAAATAAGAAAGTTTCTTAAAATAGAAGTTTCTGAATTTGCGGGTTTTGGATTTTAAAGAAATTTCTAAAGTTAGAAAGTTTCCGGTTTTAGAAAATTTCCAATTTTAGAAAGTTTCCTAAAATAGTAGGTTTCCAAAAATAGAAAGTTTCCCGAAATAGTAATCTTCTATTTTGGGAATGAAATTTTAATAAAACCTACGAACCTCATATAATATCAAGCGTTGGATGTCTTGTCCAGACTATGTCAGCTGTCGAAGCCCATTCAATTGTATTCATGGCCTTACAGTGTGAGGGTGTCTGCTTTTGCGTGGGTAAGACGGTTTGTGATTCATAAATGTCATTGGGAGTCCCAGACATTAATGATTACATGACTGTATAGTCCGGTTTTCTTGACTAGGCCATCGGGAGTCCCGGGCCTTGAGACATCAGAGTGGATTGGGCCTCGGGCCCAGATTCACAACCAAGAGTTATATCACGGATATAATTAGCCGGTATAGGGCTTACCGATATAAGCTAAGGTTGGGTGACGGCTAGTGGCCCACTTTAATCTTAGTTATATGTGGATCTTGGAATCATTATATTCTATTGAGGGTAACTTATGTTATTGAATATAATGCGTGATTAATCATATTAAATTTAATACGAGATTAATCATATTGAACATATTAACTAATAACCTTTTATCTTATATATTTCAGTTATGACTAGCACAAACAATCAAAACACTTTCTCGATCCGGTCTGTTCTTGAGATGGACAAACTGAACGGATCAAATTTCTTGACTTGGTCGCGGCACCTGAGGCTTGTCCTCAGGCAGGAGAGAAAGGACTATGTTCTTGAGAGAGCTCTCCCCGTAAGGATCGGGTCCAATGCCTCCCATGCAGTATATGATGCTTGGAATAAGCATTATAATGATGCGGTAGATGTGCGTGGTCTGATATTGGCTACCATGGACTCTGACTTGCGGGAGCAATATGAGAACATGGAGTCGCCAATAGAGATGATCAGCAGCCTGAAATTGAAATTTCAGGAGCAGATAAGAGTGGAGAGATACCAGTTGGTTAAGTCTCTCACTAGCTGCAAGCTACCAAATGATAATCCGGTGAGTCCTCATGTCAGTAAAATGATAGGTTATATTGATAACCTGAGGAAACTGGATTATCCAGTTAGCCAAGAATTGGCAACTGAGATCATTCTGCAGTCACTGCCGTCAAGCTATGATAAGTTCAGGAAGAACTATATCAAGAAAGGCTTAACGAAGACGCTGACTGAACTACATAATATGCTCAAGACGGTTGAGCCAAACGTGAAGGGTAGGTTTATGAAACCTAGTACTGACAAGGGTGAAGACAAAGTTGTCCAGATTTTGAATCATGGCAAGCATGTGTCTTCTGAGCTCAAGTCAGATACCTCTTACGTTGGTAAGTGCTGCTACTGTAAAGAGATAGGGCATTGGAAGAGAGATTGCATTAAATTCATGGAAGATGATGAGGAGTTGAAGTTGATGTATGAGACTACTTCCTCAGGTATTCATGTTATTAATTCAAGTTCTACCTTATAGGTATTGGATACTGGTTGTGGCACTGATATTTGTTAAAATATGCAGAGCCTGGGCAACAGTAGAACTTTGAAGTAAGGGCAAGTGAAACTACATGTCTGGAAGGAGCTTGGGATGCTGCCTCAGCCGTAGGGTTTTCACTTATAGATCCCTTTGAGGCTTGGTTTTGTATTAAGTAATTGCTACAATGTATCTGCTTTAAGCAGAGTTGTGTTTCATTTTCTTGTAAGAATTTGAATGTTTTTCATTTTGATAAAAGACAAGTTTTTGTTCTTTTGATCTTAATGAAATGTTAATTGTAGCACCCTATTCATGGAATGGGTTTTATACCTTAAACCAAAGAATGCCTAAATGTAACATAAATACAGAATTGGTTTAAATCTGATGAATTAAACCTGATTTTTCTTGGCATAAATGTTTTGGTCAAATAGAGTAAGTCGGATTCAGAAACCCCATAGTTATGGACTTTTGGGCTCATTTGAATGGATATCTTATGAGACTTGAATTCTGCTTACTGGACCAAAAGTAAAGGGCCCATCTTAGCCGAGCTAGAGAAAGGCCCAAAGGCTTATTGGACATTGAACATACTCATGTATGTGGCCCGATGAGCAGTAATGCCAGAGAAAATTTCCTGTACTTCATTGTCTCTACTGATTACTTCAGTGAGTATAACTGTGTTCATTTGATGAGACACAAGTCGGAATTCTTTGACATGGTCGAAAGAGTTCAAGAATGAAGTATAGAATCTGAATGACAGAAGTATTAAGACTCTGGATTAAATCACGAGTGAGAATACTTAAGTCATTGATTGTGTGATCATCTGAGTGAGTGTGAAGTCGTTTTCACAGCTCATTTCTCCTGAAAACCTGTAGGTGTTTCTGTGAGAATGAATCAGATCTAATAAGAAATGATTAAAGATGAGTCACACGAATCTTCCATGATATTATTGAAGAATAACGCTCTAAAATATCTAAGTTTACGCTGAAATAGTTCCACCAATATCAGTTGAAAGACACCACGTAAATGTGGATTGGAATCGATCCAAATTCGTCTTTACTGAGTATTAGTAGTTGAGCTATTTCGCTGGTTGTCCCAGGGAAACCAAGGCTTATTACTTTTACGTCCATTCTGTTTTCTAAGTAGGGAAGTTATTTTCAAGAAGAACAGTGGGAGTAAAAGTATAACTCGAAGTTTTCTTAGGGAAACCAAGGCTCGGTACTTTTAACGACCATTCTGTTTTCTAAGAAGGGAAGTTACTTTCCAAGAAGAACAGTGGGAGTAAAAGTATAATTCGAAGAAATTCGAGAAATACAGGAGGCTGCTTAACCTATTGAGGGAGAGCAGCGGAAGGATTTACAGATTTCTGTAGAATCTACACCTGTGGAGCCTGAAGTTCGCAGATTTGAAAGAATCAGTCACTAATCCGAGAGTGAATTCTCGTCATTAGTTGAGCCTGATGATCATTGAATGTTCGCATGATCTGATGATCATTGAAAGCGACGAATCTGCGAAATTCAAGAAAGCGAAAGTGAGCCCAGACTCCGAAGAATTACATTTTGTGTAAGTTGGCTTCATCGATCCATTCATGGATGGAAGCAAACTATCGGAGTTGGAATCTTCGTTCTGTTGAAGTAGTCAAGGTTTTGACTTAAGCAGGAACGAAATGGAACTATGCGTTTACTAATAGATAAGTGGGAGCAATATTGCATTTCTCAAAGTGTATGTCGAAGACATACTGATTCTCGGATATAACGTCCCAATGCTGTAGTCGGTAAAGGACTAGCTTGGGAGTTGGTTTAATGATTGACATGGGTAAAGCCACGTAGTTCTTGGATTTTGGATCTAAAGATAGAAATCCAAAAGAGCTGGTAGGACAAAGTCAGGATTCTTAAATTGACAAAGTCCTACACGTTTTGAGCAATCCAAGAAGGGTTTTATGCCAATGTCACATGGCATTAAGTTAAGCAAGATACAGTATCCTACGATAACTGCTGAGCTTAAATGCATGGATAGGATTCCATATGCTTCGGTAATTGGATCTATCATGTATGCCATGAAACGTACTTGTTTGATGTTGCTTTAATGTTAAGCAAGACAAGTAAAGACCAGTCAGATCCAGCAAAGAATCAAGTTTCCTAAAGTATGTCCTAAAGTATTTGAGGAATACTAAGGATAAGTTCTTGATTTACGGAGAAAGTGATGTGCTACAAGTCAGCAGAGTCTGAAAGGCAAGTTTCCAACAGACAAAGATGATTTCCGGTCACAGTCCGGCTATATCTTGTGTCTGTCTGGCGGTGCAAGGCACTGTTGCTGACTCCATGACTTAAACTGAACATTTCGCAGCTAGGAAAGCGGCGAAAGAGGTTGTTTGGAAAGAAGAGTTCGTCACTGAACTTGATGTGAATCCCAGCATAGATGAGACTAGCTGCACATCAGAGGTCCAAACACCTTGAGGATAGGTATAACCTATTCCGTGAGATAAATGACAGAGATGTTAAGTAGATCAGCAAGTTTCAACGAATGAGAACGTTGCTAATCTATTAACGAAGCCACTCCTTAGGCCTAAGCACGAGTCACGGACTGTTGCTGTAGGATAAGTGAAATTAAGATGTAATCTAAATTTCAGTGGGAGTTAGTAAAGGGCTTTATTTAGTTATTGATATGTTCTTGTAAAACATTTTATGATGTTTATTGAAATTATTATTTCAAGATTATTTTAACTGTGATGAAATAATCGTTCCAAAGTGATATAAACCATTTTATAGGTCATCGAAGTAAGTGACTTGATCTTGAGTCATCAAAGTCATTTAGCTTGATCATGAGACTCTATATTTGATAGATGGCTTATATCATTCAGTCCCTAGTCGAAGGTTGTTGAAATTGGAACACCAACAACCGTGTGAGACTAGATTGGTATGTGACTTATGACAAAGTCTCAGTGTGTCATAGATGCGCGGCATCAAAGTCAGTGCATAGGTGTATGTTGGGAACATACGACCGGACAAGACCCGCTTATAAGAACTCTTCAGGATATTTATATCTGTGTCATAAGAGATTCTTACTACGACTATAGAGTATAGTCCTTAGACCTGAGTTCACATGCATGTGACTGCACATGGACTGATGTACTTTGATCATTGTCTAACGCTATCATTCTGTGATAGCTATAAGGACCTTGTTTGGGTACATCATGAAATGAGTAGTTTACAGTGATGGAACAAGATGGGATTTGTCCCTCCAATATAAATGGAGTGAATATCTCTAGGCCAATCGGAGATTTGAATACTGGAAAACGCATGGCCATGCTCAAACGGACTTTCCCGAGTCGTTTGGATTGTCAGTATCAAATCAGAGTCCGATGAACAAGATTAGGCTTTATAAGGATGACACCAATCTTGCCTTATGACTAATCGAGATATTGAGACAAAAGGATTATGAATACAGAGATTCCAGTACAAGTGGGAGATTGTTGGAATTGTGTCCAGTAATCTCGGTACTGTCTCTAGAAAGTAAGAGTATGTCGAGATCAGACATAAGTCATATAATACTGGGGATCATGATGGCTTGCTAGAGTCCGCTCATGATCTATAAGTCTTGGACTTATTGCTTTTATTATATGATCCCATATGGGTCACACGCCTAAGCTAACAGGAAAATGTGTTGGAACGGCTTAGCAGAAGTACGACAAAAGTGCTAGGCATTTGTCGTACTAAGAGAGAAAGATTAATGGGTCTGATTAAATGGGATTTAATCAGATTGGGCCCAAAAGCCCAAAAGGGAAAGAGAAGGCTTTTAATGACTAAAAGCCAAGTCTTTTCTCCCCAACCCTAACACCCAGCCGCGATCTCTCTCCTCTCTCTGCGCCTCTGTTCCTGGTGGTCTAGCAGCCATTTCCTTGTGAAGCGTGTGTGAACCTTTGGAGGATTCATCCCTCGGTGCATCTATCTGATCTCTGACCTGTTCTATTCCTTCCGCTGCAACAAACAGGTAAAAGGTGAGATCATCTAATGTTTCTAAATAAGAACACCTAGATCTGATGCATGTTTAGGTTGATATCAATATGAGAATTGAATCAGGATCAACTGAACTATCCAACAAGCATCAGGTCTCAAAATCACAGGATTGTTGTTCATCCTTGCTCGTTTACCTTTTCTGTTTGTTCTCTCTAGTCTAGCAAGTTCCTCAAGCCTGAGATTCACGAGATTCGCGCTCGGATTACTTCTGGTCTCACGCGTCTGTATAAACCGTCGGTAATCGCAGTGCAACGATCGATGCTAAGTATGTAACGATCGATTCAACTCGAAAAATCGCCTTGTGTCGATCGATTCAGAAGATGCGTCGATCGATGCTAAGCGAAATCAGACCTGAAACAGAGAAAAACAGGGAAATTAGTAACAAAAACAAAAAACGAAAATCCTAGTCTAAACTTTAAACTCAAATCTATCGAAGACTAAAAAGAGTCCCCGGCAACGGCGCCAAAAACTTGATACGATCAGGTTTTAATCCCTAGATCTACACTGCAAGTGCACAGACGTGAACTAGTAGTATATAGGGTATCGAATCCACAGAGACTCTAGATTCTTACGATAGATTGTAGAATGTCAAATTAAGCTAGGTGAGACTAATCAGAAAGCAAATAACTAAGCAAAAAGTAAATCAGTAGCGAGAGTGGTTTTGTAAGCAAGTACTAAAAGCGTCAAGTCTAGGGAGTTCTCAAGAAATCAGACAAGCAGATAAACTATCAGTCAGGATCAAATTAAGTTCAGTTCTAGAACTCAAACATATTGAGATGAAGACTTGATATGGCTCAGCTCATATTTGAATGCATATGACCGTTGGAAGAAACTACAAAGGAGGCGCCACTTTGTTGCCTTACCCGAATGGAGAATCTCTTTCCTAAAGGGGATATTACATCATTCCATGTTTGTATAGCTGATTTTATTACTTACCCTAGTTGTATTCTCATATATATACTCTGTAAATCCTGTTGATGAATATACACAGAGAATTATTCTTCTCTACAGCCGCCTCCTTACTCTCTCTCTCTCTAAGCGCACAAGAACCCTAATTTGGTTCTTGGTGTGTTCTTCACAATTCTACTTCATTCTAACCGATTCTCTCACACTAAATCTCTTATTCTTACAAGGTATCAGAGCCATAAGCTCCTATACCTATTTATTTCCGCATAAACTCTGATTTTTTTCTAGTTCTTGTTCATCTTACTCTTAAACTTGTTCTTAAAGAAATCCGGCTGTTCTTGAAAAGTACTAAAACCCTCAAGCATTCC
Source organism: Orychophragmus violaceus (assembly GCA_030180135.1). Taxonomy (NCBI): domain Eukaryota; kingdom Viridiplantae; phylum Streptophyta; class Magnoliopsida; order Brassicales; family Brassicaceae; genus Orychophragmus; species Orychophragmus violaceus. The sequence continues at coordinate 43,546,984 of CM058233.1, forward strand.
TTCTTGTTTTTCTTTTTCTTTTGGGGTGTGTTCTCTGTGAGTTGAGAACCTGTTTATTAAGAAGTACTCCTTGAAAACTCCCTCCTTGCATCAAATCTGTTTTAGCAATGGAGAACTCAAGGGTAATCATTCCTGTGACTCTCAAAGGTGCCAACTACATTGTTTGGGCCAGGATGGTGAAGTCTGCTCTTGGAGGCAGAGGCTTATGGAAGTATATCATGAGGAGCACAGCTCCAGAGAAGGTGGTGAAGGCACTTATTGCCTCTATTATATGATCCCATATGGGTCACACGCCTAAGCTAACAGGAAAATGTGTAGGAATGGCTTAGCAGAAGTACGGTAAAAGTGCCAGGCATTTACTGTACTTAGAGAGAATAAAAGGGTTTAGCCACTGTGTGTCGATCGATGCACATGATGTGTCGATCGACACAGTGCGCGAACGGCCAAATGGCCCAAGAGGAACCGGACGAGTTTTATAAATAAAACTCGAGTCTGTTTTCCTCTTCAACCCTAACCCAGCCGCCAACTCTCTCTCTCCTGCGACGCCTCCCTCCTCGTGGTCTAGCAGCCAGATTCCTTTGCGTGCGTGTGTGAACCTTTGGAGGATCCATCCCTTGGTGGCTCTCTGATCTCTGACCATACCATCCCTTTCCGCTGCATAAACAGGTATAAGGTGAGATCAACAATTGTTTCTAATCAAGAGAACCTAGATCCGCATGTTTAGGATAATCTGAATCAGAGAATTGAATCAGGATTCATCTAAACATTCCTTCAGTGGTATCAGAGCTATTGGTTCTGGTTTTTCTTGTTTAGATTCATGTTTAGGATTGTTTAAAGAGGTGTTTTTGAATCAATCTACTGATAAGATTAAAACACTTAAGAAACAAGAATTGAATCCTAAACAAACAGTTGAAAAATCGCATGACCAAGCTATATTGATTTGGTATGCGACCTAAACTGATTTTTGCATCGACTGAAATCGCATTGCATCGATCGATGCAATGCATGGATCGATCGTTGCAACCGCGAGAGATTGACCACGATCGCATGGATCGATCAAACGATCGCATGGATCTCGCGAGAATCTCTCGGCCAAATCTGTTAACCGTTCGTGCACGCGTGAGAGCATCGATCGATGCAGGATCGATGCACGATCGATGCAGGATCGATGCTGAGAGCGTCGATCGATGCGGTTAGGGTTTTGGCTCGGTTTAATGTAATTAAAACTTAAACCGTCACGGTTTAATAAACAGACTTAATAAATTTATTAAGTTCTGGTTAAACCGGGATAAGAAATCCAATGTCGAAATAATTATTGGATTTAGTGCCTAAACCAGGATTTTCTAATTTGATTTGGTTGGACCAAATAAATTGAGAAAATCCGGTTTAGTAAATAACCGGTTGACAATTGTGGTCGTCGTAGTAATTAATTTTGGTTAGACCAATTTTAATGAACCAGACCGGTTATGTCATTTAATTGGACAATTGGGTCATGTCTTGGACATGGACCAATTCTTAGGCCTCGGGCCAAGAAGTTAAAACAATTGGGCCAATTATTTGAGTCTTACTTCAGATTAATTTAAAATTTATTTTATAAAATTATAAAGTCGATTTTAAATTAAAGTTTCCGAAATTTTGAAATTAGAAAGTTTCTTAAAATAGAAGTTTCTAGATTTGCGGGTTTTGGATTTTAAGAAATTTCTAAAGTTAGAAAGTTTCCGTTTTTAGAAAGTTTCCAATTTTAGAAAGTTTCCAAAAATAGTAGGTTTCCAAAATAGAAAGTTTCCCGAAATAGTAATCTTCTATTTTGGGAATGAATTTTAATAAACCTACGAACCTCAAATAATATCAAGCATTGGATGTCTTGTCCAGGCTATGTCAGCTGTCGAAGCCCATTCAATTGTATTCATGGCCTTACAGTGTGAGGGTGTCTACTTTTGCGTGGATAAGACGGTTTGTGATTCATAAATGTCATTGGGAGTCCCAGACATTAATGATTACATGACTGTATAGTCTGGTTTTCTTGACTAGGCCATCGGGAGTCCCGGGCCTTGAGACATCAGAGTGAATTGGGCCTCGGGCCCAGATTCACAACCAAGAATTATATCACGGATATAATTAGCCGACATAGGGCTTACCGATATAAGCTGAGGTTTGGTGACGGCCAGTGGCCCACTTTAATCTTAGTTATATGTGGATCTTGGAATCATTATATTCTATTGAGGGTAACTTATGTTATTGAATATAATGCGTGATTAATCATATTAAATATAATACGAGATTAATCATATTGAACATAATAACTAATAACCTTTTTATCTTATATATTTCAGCTATGACTACTACAAGCACACAAAACACATTCTCAATCCGGTCTGTTCTCGAGAAGGAGAAGCTGACTGGAACGAACTTCCTGACGTGGTCAAGGAACTTGAGGCTGGTCCTCAAGCAGGAGAAGAAGGATTATGTCCTTCGTGATCCTCTCCCCGAGAGGCCTGCTAACAATGCCGCCAGGACTCTGCATAATGCTTGGGAAAAGCATTCGTCAGATGAAAATGATGTGTATTGCCTTATGTTGGCGACAATGACTGGTGAGCTGCAAATGCAGTTCGAGAGTGTGTTGTCACCAATTGAGATAATGGCAAGCCTGAAATCGCTTTTTCAGGAGCAAGCAAGGACTGAGAGGTTTCAGACTGTTAAGAACCTCTTAGACTGTAAGTTGGCTGCGAATGCGGCAGTGAGTCCTCATGTCTTGAAGATGATGGGTTATCTCGATCATCTTCAGAAACTCGACTGTCCTATCAGCCAAGAACTTGCCTGCGACATCATTCTGCAGTCATTACCTGCAAGCTATGATCAGTTCATTCTGAACTTTAACATGCATGGCTTGAGTAAGACATTGCCTGAGCTTCACGGAATGCTCAAAACTGCAGAGCCCAACTTGAGGAAAACCGCCAAGGACCCCAATGTGCTTATGGTGCAAAAGGGCAAGGGGTTTAAGAAATCCTCTGCTAAGGATAAGGGAAAGGCCAAGGCTGTCCAAGTCGCGGACAAGGACACGCCAAAGCCCAAGCCCAAGTCCAAGGCTGGGCCAACTGACATATGCAGGTTCTGTAAAGAACCAGGGCATTGGAGGAGAGAATGTAAGAAATTCCAAGAAGGTCTAAAGGAATTGAAGAAGAAGACTCTCGAGACTTCTTCGACAGGTATTTTTGTTATAGAAGTTAATACAACTACTTCTGATAATACCTCATGGGTTATGGATACTGGTTGTGGGGCTCATATTTGTACTAATATGCAGGCACTCAGCAACAGTAGAAGGCTGAAGCAAGGACAAGTGGAGCTACGAGTTGGGAATGGAGCGAAAGTTCCAGCACTAGCTGTAGGCACATACTTGTTGTCTTTACCTTCGGGATTGATTTTAGAACTCAATAATTGTTATTTTGTACCTGCTATAAGCAGGAATATTATTTCAATTTCTTTGTTGGATTTGGAAGGTTATGATTTTTCAGTTAAGAATAAATTATGTTCCTTCAATCGCAACAATTTGTTCTATGGTTGTGCCCCTCTTACGAATGGGCTTTACATACTCGATCAATCCGCGCCAATTTATAACATTAATACCAAACGGTTCAAACCTAATGAGGAGAACCGAACGTTTCTATGGCATTGTCGTTTAGGGCACATCAGCGAGAAACGCATCAAGAGGCTCCATTCGAATGGACTTCTTGGCTCATTTGACTTTGAGTCATGTGAGAAATGCGAATCCTGCATAATGGGCAAAATGACGCGGGCCCCCTTTAATAAACCTAACGAGAGGGCCAGTGACTTATTGGGCCTGATACACACTGACGTGTGTGGCCCAATGTCCACAAATGCAAGAGGAAACTATCAGTACTTCATTACCTTCACTGATGATTTCAGTAGGTATGGATATGTTTATTTAATGAAACATAAGTCTGAATCTTTTGAGAAGTTCAGAGAATTCCAAAATGAAGTACAGAACCAACTTGGTAAAAGCATTAAGGCTCTTCGGTCCGACCGAGGAGGAGAATACTTAAGCCAAGAATTCAGTGATCATCTAAGAGAGTGTGGGATCGTATCCCAACTCACTCCTCCCGGAACACCTCAATGGAATGGTGTGTCTGAGAGGAGAAATCGGACCTTATTGGATATGGTTCGATCTATGATGAGTCACACAGACCTTCCAATATCCCTTTGGGGATATGCTCTGCTAACAGCAGTGTTCACTCTAAATAGAGCGCCATCGAAAGCAGTAGCAAAGACACCATATGAATTATGGACTGGAGAAGCTCCAGTGCTGTCTTATCTCAGAATTTGGGGTTGTGAAGCCTATGTCAAGAGATTGATCTCAGACAAGCTTACACCAAAATCTGACAAATGCTATTTCATTGGTTATCCACGGGAAACCAAGGCTTATTACTTCTATCTACGTTCCGAGAACAAGATATTTGTTGCCCGGGATTGTAACTTTCTTGAGAGGGAGTTTCTCTCTAAGAAAGACAGTGGGAGTAAGGTACTGCTTGAAGAAATTCAAGATGAACAGGATACTGCTCAACCTAATGAGGAAGAGCAGCAGGAGGACCTACAAGAAATTGTAGAGCCTGAACCTGTAGTACCTGAAGTTCGAAGATCCGGGAGGATCCGTCACGAACCCGAGAGATATCAAGGATTCCTCGTGACTGACTGTCATGATCTTCTGATCATTGATGGTGATGAACCATCGAACTTCAATCAAGCCATGATGGGCCCAGATTCCTCTAAGTGGCGCAAGGCCACTGATTCCGAAATGGACTCCATGTCGGTCAACCAAGTGTTTTCGTTGGTTGACTTACCCGCTGGTGTAAAAGCCATCGAGTGCAAATGGATCTTCAAGAAGAAGATTGACGTGGATGGAAATGTCCAGATTTATAAAGCCAGGTTGGTGGCAAAAGGTTTCAGACAAGTTCACGGTGTGGATTACGATGAAACCTATTCACCAGTGGCTATGATGAAATCTATTCGGATTCTACTAGCAACTGCAGCTTTTCATGATTATGAAATTTGGCAGATGGACGTGAAAACCGCCTTCCTGAATGGTATTCTGGAAGAGGATGTGTATATGACACAACCTGACGGTTACATAGATCCAAAGAATGCTGGGAAAGTATGCAAGCTTCATAAATCCATTTATGGATTGAAGCAAGCATCGAGGAGCTGGAATCTTCGTTTTGATGAAGCGATCAAGCAATTTGACTTCATCAGAAACGAAGAAGAACAATGCGTGTATAAGAAAACTAGTGGGAGCAAGATAATATTTCTTATTCTGTATGTCGATGACATACTGCTTCTCGGAAACGACATTCCAATGCTGAAGTCCGTAAAGGACTGGCTTGGAAGTTGTTTTTCCATGAAAGACATGGGTGAAGCCGCATACGTTCTTGGAATCAGGATCTACCGGGATAGATCTAGAAGGCTGATAGGCTTGTGTCAAGATTCATACATTGACAAAGTCCTGCAAAGATTCAGCATGAAGGATTCCAAGAAGGGCTTCACGCCAATGGTACATGGCACAACGCTAAGCAAGAAGCAGAGCCCTACGACGGCTGCTGAGCTTGAGCGCATGAAGAATATTCCTTATGCATCTGCAATAGGATCTATCATGTATGCCATGATCTGTACTCGTCCTGATGTTGCTTATGCATTGAGCATGACGAGTAGATACCAGTCAAATCCAGGTGAAAACCATTGGATTGCCGTAAAGAATATCTTGAAGTATCTAAGACATACTAAGGATAAGTTCTTAGTGTACGGTGGAAGTGATGTGCTTAAAGTCAGTGGATTCACGGACGCAAGTTTCCAGACAGACCAAGATGATTTCCGGTCACAGTCCGGTTATATCTTTTGTCTGAATGGCGGTGCAATCAGTTGGAGAAGCTCCAAGCAAGACACCGTTGCTGATTCCACTACAGAAGCTGAATATATCGCCGCTTCAGAAGCTGCGAAGGAAGCTGTTTGGATACGAAAGTTCATTATTGAACTAGGTGTGATACCAGATGCGGCTGAGCCTCTGGCACTGTTTTGTGACAACAATGGTGCTATAGCTCAGGCAAAGGAACCAAGATCACACCAGAAATCCAAGCATGTTCTAAGAAGATTTCACTTGATACGTGACATCATTAATAGAAAGGAAGTCAAGATCAGCCGAGTTCAGACAGATGATAACGTCGCTGATCCGTTGACAAAGCCACTCCCAAGGCCTAAGCTCGAGTTCCTGACTGAAGCTGTAGGCATTAGAGACATTGAAATGTAATCTAAATTTGAGTGGGAGTTTGAGGGCTTTATTTAGTTGTTTGATATGTTCTTGTAAAACATTTTATGTTTAATGAAATTATTATTTCAAGATTATTTTAGCTGTGATGAAATAATCGTTCCAAAATGATATGAATCATTTTATAGGTCATCGAAGTAAATGACTTGATCTTGAGTCATCGAAGTCATTTAGCTTGATCATGAGACCCTATATTTGATAGATGTTTTATATCATCCTGTCCCTAGTCGAAGGTTGTTGAAATTGGAACACCAACAACCGTGTGAGACTGGATTGGTACGTGACTTATGACAAAGTCTCAGTGTGTCATAGATGCGCAGCATCAAAGTCAGTACATAGGTGTATGTTTGGGAACATACGACCGGACAAGACCCGCTTATAAGAACTCTTCAGGATATTTATATCTGTGTCATAAGAGATTCTTACTACGACTATAGAGTATAGTCCTTAGACCTGAGTTCGCATGCATGTGACTGCACATGGACTGATGCACTTTGATCATTGTCTAACGCTGTCGTTCTGCGATAGTTATAAGGACCTTGTTTGGGTACATTGTGAAATGAGTAGTTTACAGTGATGGAACAAGACGGGATTTGTCCCTCCAATATAAATGGAGTGAATATCTCTAGGCCAATCGGAGATTTGAATACTGGAAAATGCATGGCCATGCTCAAACGGACTGTCCCGAGTCGTTTGGATTGTCAGTATCGAATCAGAGTCCGATGAACAAGATTAGGCTTTATAAGGATGACACTAATCTTGCCTTATGACTAATCGAGATATTGAGACAAAAGGATTATGAATACAGAGATTCCAGTACAAGTGGGAGATTGTTGGAATTGTGTCCAGTAATCTCGGTACTGTCTCTAGAAAGTAAGAGTATGTCAATGATCAGACATAAGTCATATAATACTGGGGGTCATGATGGCTTGCTAGAGTCCGCTCATGATCTATAAGTCTTGGACTTATTGCCTCTATTATATGATCCCATATGGGTCACACGCCTAAGCTAACAGGAAAATGTGTAGGAATGGCTTAGCAGAAGTACGGTAAAAGTGCCAGGCATTTACTGTACTTAGAGAGAATAAAAGGGTTTAGCCACTGTGTGTCGATCGATGCACATGATGTGTCGATCGACACAGTGCGCGAACGGCCAAATGGCCCAAGAGGAACCGGACGAGTTTTATAAATAAAACTCGAGTCTGTTTTCCTCTTCAACCCTAACCCAGCCGCCAACTCTCTCTCTCCTGCGACGCCTCCCTCCTCGTGGTCTAGCAGCCAGATTCCTTTGCGTGCGTGTGTGAACCTTTGGAGGATCCATCCCTTGGTGGCTCTCTGATCTCTGACCTATACCATCCCTTTCCGCTGCACAAAACAGGTATAAGGTGAGATCAACAATTGTTTCTAATCAAGAGAACCTAGATCCGCATGTTTAGGATAATCTGAATCAGAGAATTGAATCAGGATTCATCTAAACATTCCTTCTCCTCAATGCAGCAATGTGATGAAGGGAGAGCAATGGTGGTCCATCAAGCACCAGATGTGACTGCTCAGAATGATGTGGTAAGGAGGTCAGACCTTGAGGCTCTCATTAAAGCTCTCAAGGAGAACTCTGGTATGATCCTTGGCACTTCACTCTTTGCTTCAAACAAACTGAAACCTTTGATCATTGATTCAGGAGCCTCTCATCATATGATAAGTGATTCTAGGTTGATAAATAGTGTTGAACCTGCCTTAGGAAGTGTAGTAATTCCAAATGGTGATAAGATTCCAATACAAGGCATAGGAAATCTAAAACTATTTGACAAAGAATCTAAAGCTTTTTATATGCCTAGTTTCACCTCCAACTTAGTGTCTGTAAAAAGAATAGCCACTGATCTAAATTGCAATGTTGTTTTTCGTCCTAATGATGTTGTGTTTCAGGATATTAAGACAAGTAAGTTGATTGGGAAAGGTGTGACAAAGGATGAGCTCTAAATGGTTGAAGACACCAACCTTCCTTCTGAATTATCTACTATTTTATCTACTGCTTTATCTACTTGTGCTCGTGTGGATGATTCTATTTGGCATGCTAGACTAGGACATCCACACTCCAGGGCCTTAGGACTAATATTACCTAATGTTTCTTTTAAGAATGATGAGTGTGAGGCTTGTATTATTGGAAAACATTGCAAATCTGTTTTTTCAGTTTCTAAAACCACTTATGAAAGTTGCTTTGATCTTGTTCATTCTGATGTGTGGACTGCTCATAAGTACTTTGTCACATTCATTGATGAAAAACCTAAATATACTTGGATAACATTGATGAAAACTAAGGATAGAGTGTTAGAGGCTTTTATGAACTTTCAAAGTCATGTTACTAACCATTTCAATGCTAAGATCAAAATTTTTAGATCAGACAATGGTGGTGAATACATAAGCAATGCCTTCAAGCAACACTTGTCCAAGCATGGGATTCTTCATCAAACAAGCTGTCCCTACACTCCACAACAAAATGGAGTGGCTGAGAGGAAGAACAGACATCTGATGGAAGTGGCAAGGTCCATGATGTTCTACAAGAATGTCCCTAAGAAGTTTTGGGGAGATACAGTCATGACTGCTTGTTACTTGATCAACAGAACTCCCACAAAAGTTCTCAAGGATCAATCTCCATTTCAGGTATTAAACAAAACCAATCCATTAGTTGATCACTTACGTGTGTTTGGATGTCTTTGCTTTGTGTTAATACCAGGAGAACAAAGGGATAAATTGGATGCTAAGAGCACCAAAGCCATGTTCATTGGATATTCTACAACACAAAAAGGATACAAGTGTTATGTGCCTGAAACAAGGAAGGTTTTGATTTCAAGAGATGTGAAGTTTATGGAGACAAGAGGTTTCTATGATGAAAGGAATTGGGATAGTTTGAAGGACCTTCCAACATCTCAATCAGACCGGGCTGAGAACTTAAGGAGAATTATGGAAAGCCTTGGAATTGGTATGCCTTCACAACCGGTTGCAACAAGCCCTGCTCCTACAGTACCAGTAGTACCTTCAGAAGCTCCACAAGAATCAGCCCAGCTTGATCCTGAGGGGGACACTCAAGAATCAGCTCCAGAATTGATCATGATGAGATACTCTCCAGAACCAGCTCCAGAACCGCAAGAATCTGATTCATCTACACATGATCAAGCTGAGACTGAGGAGCATGAAGAACATGAGGTAGAACCTGAGGAGTTGGATCATCATAATGAAGAGGTGGAACATCACAATGAAGAAGTTGAGCAGGAACAGCCGGTCCAGGTAAATGAGCAACAAGTTCAGGTGTTAAGAAAGAGTACAAGGGAGAAAAAGGATCCATCAGAATGGAAGAAGACTAGAGTCTACTTCAACAGCAATGCAGTAGCTCATCCCACGCAAGCGGTTTGCAGTTTAGCTCATGTACCTTTGGAACATCAGGTGTTCATTGGGAAGTTGGATCAAGAGCATGTACCAACAACCTATGAAGAGGCCAAAGGAGATAAGAGGTGGATGCAGGCTGTTGATGAAGAGACCAAAGCTATGGAGAACAATGAGACTTGGTATGAAGCTGACCTACCTAAGGGCAAGAAGGCAGTGACTTCTAAATGGGTTTTCACTATCAAGTATCAAAGCAATGGAGAGATTGAAAGGTACAAAGCAAGACTAGTTGCAAGAGGCTTCACTCAAACCTATGGAAAGGACTACTTGGATACCTTTGCACCAGTAGCTAAGCTTCACACAGTTAGGATCATCTTGTCACTAGCAACAAACCTTGATTGGGAACTTTGGCAAATGGATGTCAAGAATGCATTCCTTCAAGGAGAGCTTGAAGATGAGGTATACATGAGACCACCTTCTGGTCTTGAGAACATTGTGAAACCAGGGAAGGTGCTAAGGCTCAAGAAGGCTATCTATGGACTCAAGCAATCACCTAGAGCTTGGTACCATAAGTTGAGCTCAACCCTTATGCAAAAAGGATTCAAGAGATCAGAGGGAGACCATACCTTGTTTACTCTTCAAGATCAGGAAGGTATCATTGTCATCCTTGTTTATGTTGATGACATTATCATTCCAGGGAGTAACAAGTCAGGTATTCAAGAAACTAAAGCTTATCTTAAATCTGTGTTTGATATTAAGGATCTTGGTACTCTAAAGTACTTCCTTGGGATAGAAGTTTGTCGGTCTGATGAAGGACTCTTCTTATCTCAAAGGAAGTACACACTTGATTTATTGTCTGAAGCAGGAAAGATTGGATCAAGACCAGCTAAGACACCATTGGAGGAAGGCTACAAAGTCATAAGAGAGGGGGAGCTTGAAGACAGACCATTTGAGGACATCACTCAATATAGAAGGCTTGTTGGTAAGCTCATCTACTTAACTATAACCAGACCTGACTTGTGCTTTGCTTTGAACCAGATAAGCCAACACATGCAAGCACCAAAGGTGCATCATTGGGACATGGTTCAGAGGATACTAAGATACCTAAGTGGTACTCCCGGGCAAGGCATTTGGATGGGCTGCAATCAAAACACAGAGATAGTTGGGTATTGTGATGCTGATTGGGCAGGAGATAGAGTGGACAGGAGGTCTACTACTGGGTATTGTACTTTCATTGGAGGAAATCTGGTTACTTGGAAAAGCAAGAAGCAGAAGATAGTGTCATGTTCAAGTGTTGAAGCTGAGTATAGAGCAATGAGGAAGCTAGCAACAGAATTGGCATGGATCAAGGGTCTTCTTGTGGAATCGGGGATTGAGACTCCAACACCAATCACAATGCACTGTGATAACCAAGCAGCCATTCACATTGCTTCAAATTCAGTCTTCCATGAGAGAACCAAGCATATAGAAGTGGACTGCCACAAAGTGAGACAAATGATAGAGCAAGGAATTGTGCTGCCATGCTTTACAAGGAGTGATGATCAACTTGCTGATGTTTTCACTAAGGCAGCAAGTCAAAGGGTTTGTGAGTCCATTCACTCAAAGCTAGGGCTCATGGACACTCCTCACACGCATTCTCCTAGACCTTGAAACTCATACTCTTTTTTCCTAAGTATAGTTTTGTCCCAAGAGGTTTTCTATACTTAGGTTTTTAATGAGGTGAGTCTTCATGGTTCCAAGCTTGATCTCAATTCCCCTGAGATTCAAGCTTGAGGGGGAGTATTGAGATGAAGACTTGATATGGATCAGCTCATATTTGAATGCATATGACCGTTGGAAGAAACTACAAAGGAGGCGCCACTTTGTTGCCTTACCCGGATGGAGAATCTCTTTCCTAAAGGGGATATTACATCATTCCATGTTTGTATAGCTGATTTTATTACTTACCCTAGTTGTATTCTCATATATATACTCTGTAAATCCTGTTGATGAATATACACAGAGAATTATTCTTCTCTACAGCCGCCTCCTTACTCTCTCTCTCTAAGCGCACAAGAACCCTAATTTGGTTCTTGGTGTGTTCTTCACAATTCTACTTCATTCTAACTGATTCTCTCACACTAAATCTCTTATTCTTACAAAATACAGATATAGAACTAACCAACTTTCGTTTCGAGAATTCTCTAAGTCTAATTAGCAGAAACCCAAATTTCTTTGCAATTCCTAACAGATTAAACTAGCCTTAAGTGCAAGTTTGATTTGTTCACAATTCAATTAAACCAAATATCTATGCAAATAATTAAATTACTCAACCTAAATAGTTCAGATTCTAAACCACACTTTCGTGTCAATTTAATAACCTAAGGTCTAGATTCTAAGTGATCAGGTTAGAAACTAGTATTAAGCACAATTCAGGTTGAAGAACAAATAAGATATGAATTTCTTAACTGATAAATTAATCTAACAAGTCATGAAAAACCCTAACGAGAATCCCTAAACCTAACTATGAATCTACTCAGACATGATCAATGAAACACAAATCAATGAATAAATAGATATCATAAAATCAAAAGAGTAAGAGTAAAAGAGGTTTGAAATCTTCTCTCTGGAGTACAAGAACGATCAGCCTCTCGGTCTCTCTCTCTAAAAAGCTAATAGAATGAATGCGTATCTAAAACAAAACACCAAAAACCTAATTATAAAGTCTTAATCACGCTTGGGGTCTTTTTGCAAATACTGGAACTTCTTGGGGCAAAACTGCAATTCTCCAAAGTTTTCATTAATGTGCTGGCGCAGAGGTGTGTGGATCGATGCCAATGATGCATCGATCGATGCATTGGTCGTCCAGACTTGGTGAAATCAGATCTCTAGGCTTAAGCTCCAAAACTTGCCCAAAATGCTCCATTATCTCCAATAATCCTCCAAACGTGCATGTACCTAATAAACACCTGTAATGACTCTAAAGACACGACAAAATACTCTAAAACATACTTATATCAGGGCCTAAAACAGGTAAAAACCATGATATATCAAACAGTGATCCCGATAGGCCAGTCTAATCTTTGGAATTTACTGACATGTCTCCTAAGAGCACGAATATCCCTCCCAGAGAGATGTGGAATGGTTGAACCAACATCCAGTTCGGGTGATATGGATAGGCTGATAACTTCATAGCAGTAGACTGCAGACCTGATTCCAAGGATCGCGCAATGTTTGATGCGTGCAAATGCATCATCTCTTGCATCAGATTACATAAAATCAGAGATTGCTTTCATAAAAACCGCAGTTGGATTGTTGGCTTCTAAGCAAGCATGTTTCAGACCGACTATCCTTTGGTGCTCATGGTGAGTCTCAATAAGATCAATATGGGAGAGCGTATCCACGTGACCGGCGTCGTCGTGAGGGGTCGTGCACACAACTCTAATATTGTAGTGCTCTCTAATGTTTTTACTTGCATTTTTGGCAAGAATCTTCCTTCTTATTTCGCTTGGGAAATCGAAAAGGTTGAGGTGTGGTTCGTTCATCTTTGGTTTTGAGTTTTTGATGTGTGTGGACAGTGACTTGTCGACATAGCTTATTTATAGCTGTTAAGGCGGTGGAATATTTCATATACACCATAACTTAGATAAAAATGCATAGAAAATATACATGCAAAATAACGACGCCACCGATGCTTCCATCCATGTGGTATGTCTAAAAATAAAAGATGAAGTGAAATATGCCATGGGCATTTATGGATAGGAGTAATTTTAATCATGTGATGGATAGTAATAGTCGTTATACGTGCGGGCATATACAGGAAGACTCCATTTGTAGACAAATTTGTCATTCAATTTCAAGTTCAATCTGATCGTTCCATCCATGGTGTGTGTCTAAGATTATAAGCTGAGGAGAAGTATGCTGTGGACAGTGATATTGGCAGATGGACGTTTAATGATGTGAAGATGCAGGAAGTGAATTAATAATATGATAAAAAAACAGGGTTGGAAGGTATCCACGAATTGAGTTGTGAGATTGTTGTAATATTGTTATAATGAATATACAGATAGGCTTTACATGTGGATAATTTACTTATTGTTCGACTGAGTGACCAGTATACATTATTTGTCCTCAAGACGACCTATCAGATGATATCCATTAATCAAGGTATTTGTGATGTATATGGATCAAAGAGTGGATCGTATTCATTTTAAAGTGAATGCAATAAAATAGCATTAGCGGGAGAACGATTATGAATGCAATAAAAACCTAAATAGCATATATTGTTGAGGCTAGTTGATAGTAATTGAATTGACGATGGATACTAAAAACATAGACATATACGAGAAAGACAAACTATTTTCCATTGTTGCTACTACTATGGATTGGTCGGCCTATCCATCAGTACAGTAAGTGGTGCATGTCCTGCACATGCGTTTCCAGGTTGTTAACTTTGGAGATCAACGAGTCGACCGTGTTCGTTAATTCAGCCATTTTAGACTTGAGAGTTGCTTCTTTTACACGAGCCTCCAGCTTCAGTATTTCGATTTTTTCCGGGAGCGCTTCATCCCACCACTTCATAAAGCCACATCCCTTCTGTGGGTCTTACGAAAAATACGAATGAAAAGATATGTTTATAATTACTATATACACGGAGAGGGAAAATAATGAACAATAGTGACTTTGAGCTTACATGAGATATATCATAAGGGCATGAGTAGCAGCGACGTCCTCTGTTTTCATTTGAGTTAGAGACTGTAATGAACGGCGATGAGCCGCAATGGCAAGTCTTGGGAACACCTGAAACCCGAGTAGTTTGCACAACAGTTCTAGAACCAGATACATGAGGACCCTACTTGTAGCATACTTTGTCATTCCACTGACTCATTGTCACGGAGCAAAAGTAATGGTTGAGTTTGAGTATGAAAAATGAAGAGAAGTTTCTATAACAACTGCTTTACTGATTTGCGAGTGAGCGTGAGTTATATAAAAGACATTTGGTATTATGGATAGGTTAGAGTATGATGGTTATGGATAGGTCAATGCCAAAGATATAATTTGTATGTGATAGGCTATATGATATGAACTGGCTATCTGTCAGGTATAAATTATAATTGTTCAATATTTTGGAAGGAAAAATACCACTTTATTTTTGACTGCATCTATTAATTATCCACCTTCCACCCACCTGCAATGTAAGGCCACACGCCCCATTTATTAACGGAACAGAAGTTGGACTATTTATTAAAAAAAATAAAGCAAGAAACCACACCCAAATGTGGCTATCAAGTCTGATCCTCGCCGAAATCGCTGGCAGGCTCGCAGAAAATGGCGTAGATGCGTGTGCTAATTTACTTAAGGCTGGACCGGTAGGTGCTGTTGCAGTTTGTTCACCAGAAGTCTATTCCCGAGTCCGATTGCATATGCGACATGACTTTACTTAGTTTTCTGACAAAGAATACTCATGGTATTACAAGTTCTACAGAAAGTGCGTAGAACAAAAACCCGTATGCCATTTACACTGACAGCCTCCGCATTGCATTCAATGGGGGGGGGGACTAGAAATAGCAATCTCTATTTTGCGCGAAGTGAAAGGCGTGTATCCACATGCCGAGCTAATGTATATACTTCTAAACTGGTGCGCCGGGAGAGAATGCAACGAGGACTATAAGTTATTTTGGTCACAGCGATCGTATGATGAGGCAATGGCCATAGGGGAAATGTTACCATACCATGTTCATGGGGTTAACCCAAAATTGATAGACAGTTGGCGTGATTCTTGGAGATGCATCGATTTGGGTGACTGTTGTTGGGTGCACACGATGTTTGGTGAAGATTCTGGTGATACGTGTGATGGATGTTATTTCTATTATCTATCCATTAAAATATGCAAGATGTCTTAGCCTGTAATTTTAAATCGTAACGTGCTATCCATGCATTTTGGTAATTTTAATTGTTCAAAACTGATGTAAGCTCGGGGTACGATGTATACTAGAACGCTCCTCTATGCTTGAAATTATTGATAAAAATTGTAGTGAACATTTTGGGGATAGTTAAAAATCATGTTTTTCAACAACCAACCAAAAATATAGTGGGATGTATGGATGTTGTGGATATTCATACGAGGAAATATAATTCATACCAGAGAAACATAATCAACATGGATAAAAAGATGTAAAAAACATTGAATTTAAACATGTGCTTGGTTAATTATTAGTTGGCATAAACGATCAGTCTTCAATTGTAAAAGTGGGTCTTCAACTGAGCAAACGTCCATGCCGTTGCGCAGATAGAGACGGCCACAACCCAGGATAGTTGCGTAATGGTTAGTTTATCCTGTCCATGCCTCATGTAAGAAGGTAATTTATTATTTCTTGCAACCTCAACTATTATCTTTCTTGCCATTTTGATAGCTAGTTCGTCTCCTACTGACGCAGACCATCTTTCTAATGCTTTTACATCGTCTTGAGTTTTCTTGAGATCTTTTGCAAGCTTATCAACCTCTTTCGTAATCGCGTCGTCCACCCACTCCGGTAGATGGCCTTCAGTCGGGTACTGATTCCATACAAAAAAACGTTTCACGAACCTTAGCAATGTAAAATAATGCATTGCAAAATGTATGAATCCTAATTTGAAGCAAACCCGGATAGCTTCTGGACATCTGAACCACCTACGATGACGGTTCAAATGAGTTGTACCATATCCTATTTCAATGGGTTCGCCACACTAACACAGGGTTTGTACGGCGACGCCTATGGAACGTGCAGGTACTGTATGAGCATTTGGGCATGTTGATGTAGATGTGGAACTCATGGCTGTAAAGATTGTTAGATCCCGGGTGAATAACGTGGTACTTGTAAACCGTGAATGGTATAATGATCTGAAAAAAAAATGGATGGATGGGTTGTTTTGTATCCATTATAAACCTTTTCAGTCTGCGTATCCATTATGTTATACAAATTATATCCGTTGGAAAATGGTATTTGAGTTTCAAAAATTGAAATTTGCACGACTTGACAAGACTGCGTTGAAGGTAGACTGGCCTTGTGACATCTTTTTTATGACCGTTCACATCTTTATTACATTTAAAAAAATCCGTGTGGATTATGTCACTTCGCTGCCTCGAAACAAGTAAATATCAAACTCGGCATACTTTTGACATCGAACTGATTCTGTAAAAATGGGAAAATAGTGAAGCCCTTGTATCCATTGTGTTTAATGTACAGTCCATATCACACAACAATATCTATAAATATTTTGACGACGCATCCATACGATGAGTTATTGGGCAAGTGGATAATTCTTAAGGCAAAGCATGTAATTATAAATAAAATATGGGCAATGGAGAGGGGTTTAGTTAATTTGACACCGAGCAAGTTATAGAATGCCGTTCTACAATCCTGATAATCTTTTGAATAAAGGCATAACAAAAGAGCAAAAAGATCTTGACATCGAAGTGTGTGGAATAAATGCAATCCGGGTGAAATACAGTTATAAACCAAAATAAGGTGTCCACCGAACCTAGTGGGGAAGCCCTTTGCAAGTTGCGCGATTGTGTTTGGGGCCTTTGCATTTGGAACATCTGTTAGGTGTTGACCGAGGAGTTTTCTCCTTCTGCAATGGATTTTAAAGAATGTATTAAAAAAATAAGGTTCGATTTGCTAACATAGAGTATAAATTAAGGTTCGATTATTTACCCGAAATTCACCGACAGATGGGTATCTCCCCTCCTTGGGTCTACCCGATGGTCTGTTGACATCAGGTTGATACATGACACGTTTGCGAACATCATCCGGGATATCGCAGTCTTCCGAATTCCCCCTGGGCTGATCACGCCTTCGTAGGTGGCTCTCCATGTTGAAGTTTTATAAGTAGAGTCGCACAAACTGGCGTAGCTAACATCAAGGCTGTCCGCAGCTAGTAAAGCGTGTCCACATGGGATTTTCAGTCTATCGAACATCTTGCATGTGCATTTCTTGTCGAGCAGAAGAACGTGGAATGATTCACCACCAAATTGGCCAATTATCTCGAAATTCCAGTCTGCCACACTGGCTATCTTGCAGCTGTGTACTTCCTGCATATGCTTGTCCATGAGCTTGTCAACCTCAATAGAAACTTCAGGGATGTGCGCAGCTGATTTAGCATGTCGAGCACTAAACCACCTGGTTAGCATTTCGCGTATACATTTAACAAGTTCGAAGATAGGTTGACTTCTGCCATCCAATAAAGCCTATTCAGTGTTTCAGTGATATTGCTAGTCATAAGATTGTACCTCTCCCCTCTGAAATAAGCTCGTGACCAGTGCCCAACACCAATATTATCGAGGTACTTTGTACATGCTAAGTTATTGTTACAGATACAGTTGTATATCTCACGGTAACCACCAATCCTATAAGCAGAGCCTGCTGCTTTAACCATTTGCCCCAGACCTTGCGATTTAAACCTAGCTTTAACATTTCTCTGAACGTGTTCAAGACATGCTCCATGGTGAGCTCGAGGAAAGATCCTACCCTTAGCTTTGTATATAGACTGACATCTATCGGAAATGAATGTCAGAGTGGGACTGTCAGCAATAATCCTTTCCAAGTTGTGGAAGAAGTATGTCTACGACTCTTCATTCTCTTTGTCCACGATGCATAATACTAATGTATAAACTTGGAAATTGGCATCCAGCCCACTGGCAGTTAACAAAACTCTACCGCATCTTCCACTTAAATTTGTGCCATCCACGATAATCATTCTCCGCAACTTCGCAAAACCTTTAATGGATGCACCAAACGCTAGGAACAGATAAAGAAACCGTTCTCAACCAGATGCATCTACCTCAGACTTGATATCACCAATAGTCCCGGGGTTGACCAATTTTAGCATGTAAATGAACTCAGCAAGCTTCCTATAGGATCCATCATCTGTTCCTCTTAAGATTGTTAGTGCTTTTTCCCTCGCACGTCAACACTTATTATACGTTGACTGGATACGCAATTCCTTCAACGGCAGCGCTTGAAGACCGGATGGTTTGGGACCCGACGACGGGTCGGTATACTTATCTTTGAAAGCTGCAGTGATGACTTTCGTTGTCCCTAGTTTCCTATATTTTCTTCGAGTATCGGTACAGCATGAGTGCAATAAGTCAGCCTTGAGAACCTCCTAATATCCTGTGTCTTTCATCTCATGCACCATAACACGCCAGTTACAAGTTCCATCTGGACACTGGATAATAACTTTATGAAGGGTTGACACAGGTTTAACATAGTGAAACTTGCCTTTTATAGCATGGATTGCTAACCAAACGAGACAGTCTTCTTTGTTTTTGAAAAGTTTTCCCTTGTACAGATCCCCGCCCATTGAGTCAAGATCTAAGTCGGGAATAGGGTCGCGTTGATACTCAAACTCATCCACCATTGGCGAGATATCCATTTGCTCGTCTCGGAAGGAGAGGGAGGCATCGTCATTCTCAGACCCTTTACACCTGTACACGTAATCATGCTCTCCAAGCCCGGGTACACAATTATTTCGTTTGGCATTATTCTCTACTCCAATACGGGGTGGACTTTCTATCATCACATCCAGTGCATTAGATCCTCCATATTCGTCATCAATAAGGTTCAACCAGAAATCACGATCCACATTTCCTACATCAACTGGCACCTCATCTGATGTACAATCATTCTCATCTTCTGGTGTGGATTTTTCTCCTTCTTCCATTCCATCCATAGTTTCATTATCATGTGGATTTGTTTGATTGACATGTCCATCCGTGTCATCGTTTTGCGACACATCCTCTTGGCTATCGATGTCGAGTAAACCATAGCCAAATGGATCTCGATTTCTTGGACCAGGATATTCACTCCTATCAACTGAAACATCTAGAGGTGTGTTATCCATGATCGTGTTCCTAGCAGCGTTTCCATCGCTGTTGGACATATCGCCTTGGTCAGGTGTATCGAGGCTGGACGGAACCCTGATTGCAAGACTATCCAGCGTTCTGACTCGTATATCTTCTTCGGATGGATAGTCAAAAACTATTGGTGTTGCTGTATTTTCTGTTACTGGTTTTTTGGGACTAATACTATCCAGTAAACTGAAGCTGAAAGGAGACCTCCATGACGTAAATGGTTCCTTCGGATCTTGTTTCTCAAGACAACTTGGGTACGGGGAAGGCGGTGAACGCTGCAACGTGACACTATCCACGTACTCTTGCTCAGCGACTTGGGTTGTAAAGGAAGATGTCAAGCCTGAATCACCAGTCTTTACGGGTGGATGGTGTGCACGTAACATCGTTTCAAGCGTCTCAACGGTGTCGCTGTCAAGCGTAAGTTGAGATTCTCTGCTGCCAGAAGAAGTTTTATCACCACAAAGCCTTACCGGTGTTACGAACCGTCCTCTATTTGCTGTTCTCATAGGGTTTTTCTTGCCGGAGTCGCCTTCTCTCGTAGCTGTCTTCCCGAATGAAAGAAATAGCGTCATTGACCGGTTTGTCGACAATAATTCTAAGAAACATGTTAGGCCGAAATCAGTCGTCACCATGATCGGCGGTGAGCAGCCGTCACTAAGGGATGAAGAAAGTACCGGCTTGTAACTAAACCTCGGATTGGAGGCCACTTCTTCACCAAACTCCGCCATTACCACCATAAGAAGTTCCTGATACTTCAATCATGCTTGTACCGGGACAACACGCGACACCCTCTCGATGTCGAGAATAAACCGCCACTGCCCGGAGCTGTTCACCCCCCATGAACCGGACACAACAATATAGTACATTTTTGTGTGACAGGCGACGGAGGTGTCCATGGCGGATGGTGGCTGAGTAAGAACACCCTCTCACCAAAAGTTCAGATATTAATCCAGGCAAAAAAAAAAATAAACACATTTTCCAACAAAACAAAATAGTAACTAAACATCTTAAAAAGTTTTAAAAACAAAACTGAAAGCGAAAAGGTACCTTCTTAATCTAACTAGATGATATTTTAATTGGTTAGTTGATCATGGGTATAATAGACTTTTTAAATAAGAAAAGTTTACAAAAAGATACAAAAAGGAAGCAAACATGAAAAGATACAAATTTGCTATTAAGAAGTTAAAAATATACAGTGGGTGCAATATTTCTTTTTTATAACCCTAGTATCTTTTTTTGTCAACTATAACCTTAGTATCTAGTTGCTCTTTACGTAGAATTTTAACTGATGTTTGGGATTGGAACAAAGCTTTTTCGAATCAGATTTCTCTTCTTCTTCTTCTTTTAGTGAACCACACATTTAAATTAATCACCCGGTTTATTTACATAGTTTCAAAGAAAATGTTACCAAATGCTCCCAAAAGTTCCTAATCCGACTATCCACGAGCTAAAGAGTCCGTCTAAAAACTCAAAAGACGTAGAAAAAAGAGAAATTGTTGTAAATTACTTTATTATAAATATTTTTCTATAAATATTTTTATTTTCTTACAAACTTTTTTTTATTCTTTTGTTACTTGCTCTCTCTATCTTCCTTCTTCTTTTTTGTTGATGGATGATAGAAATGAGAGGACAATAGCTCTTCTATATAGTGGGAGATCAAAGTTTTGATGTGAGACAAGTGTCATCATTTCTTTCTTGAATTACAAAAGGTGAGATTTGGGGGAAGTGTGATTTACCATGTGCTAAATCCATTTGTGAAAAAGTGTAATTCATCATGTGCCAAATCCATAAACAAATACAGATTCCTTGTATTCTCACTTCTCTTCCACGTGATGAAGATGAATAATTAATTATTTGCAACACTCCCCCTTGATTATTCATCAGTCTAGTAGTATTATATAATGATTCGTTCATGGGGAAAAAAGTACAATGACGTAAACTCTCCATGAAAGGTCGAGATCATCTTTTCTTCACAAATCTCGCGACGCATTCCTATGCTTTGAAGATGTTTTCTGAATGTTGTAGTGGGGAGCACATTTGTGAATAGGTCTGTAACATTGTCGCTTGAGCAGATATACTGAATATGTACTTCTTGATTTTTTATGAGCTCTTGAGTGTAGGAAAAATATTTTGGTGGAATATGTTTTGTCCTATCACTCTTGATGTAGTCTTCTTTGAATTGAGCAGCACATGCATCATTGTCTTCGAACAATTTTGTTGGTTCTTTACTTGTGATGATTCCACTAGCTTCTTGTATATGATGGGTCATAGACCTCAACCACACACATTCTCGACATGCCTCATGAAGTGTGATAGTCTCTGATTTTAAGAACTAGCGACTAGAGTTTGCTTTTGAGAAAGCCACGAGATCGCAGTACCTCCCATTGTGAAAACGTATCCAGTTTGCGATCGAGATTTATGCAGATCATATAGATATTCTGCATCTGCAAAATCAACCAAGCCAAGAGCAGAATTTCGAGGATAGTATAATCCTAGGTCAATCGTACCTCAGAGATAGCGAAGAATATGTTTTATCCCGGTCCAATGTCTCTGCGTAAGAGATGAATTGTATCTTGCAAGTAGATTAGTAGAAAATGTTATATCTGTCGGGTACAGTTTGCAAGATACATGAGTGTACCTATAGCACTCATATAAGGCACTTCTCGACCTAATATTTCTTCGTAATCTTCACAAGGTCGAAATGGATCATTATCAATATTAAGCGATCTATTGACCATTGGAGTACTCAAAGGATTCACTTTATCCATATTGAAGCATTTTAGTGACCTTGTGGTGTAATTTGATTGATGCACAAATATACCTTCTTTTAAATGCTCAATTTGGAGCCCAAGAAAATTTTTTGTCTTTCCAAGATCTTTCATTTCAAATTCGTCTTTCATATGAGTTCTCGCATCATCAACTTATTTTTAAGTCACAATAATTTTCAAGTCATCAACATAAACAACAATGATCACAAATCCTGATGTGGATTCCATGATAAATACACAAGGGAAAATCGCATTATTGATAAATCTTTTTTTCAACAAAAATTCGCTTAAGCGATTATACCACATGCATATGGATTGTTTTAATCTGTAAAGTGATCATTGTAACTTGAGCGAACAAATTTTCTTGGATTCTTTTGGAATCTTTGATATCTTGAATCCTTCTGGGATTTTAATATATATGTCACTATCTAGTGATCCATATAAGTATGTAGTCATAACATCCATGAGGTACATTTCTAAATATTTTGATGTTGTTAGACTCATTAAGTACCCGAATTTGATTTCATCCATTACCGGAGAATATGTTTCATCATAATCAATTCCCGGTCTCTGAGAAAATCCTTGTTCCACAAGTCGAGCTTTATATCTTGTAACCTCTTTATTTTCATTTCTTTTTCTTACAAAGACCCATTTACATCCGATTGGTATTACATCTGCAGCTGTAATACAAATTGGTCCAAAAATATTTCTCTTATTAAGGGAGAGTAATTCATTTTTCATGGCATTTTGCTATTTCTTCCAATCGGGCCTTTTCTGGCACTCCGATACGGACCTAGGGTATGGATCATCATTTTCGTTATCAATTTATTTGGATACAGAAAAGGAGAATGTTCTGTCCTCATCATGAATTTCATATCTAATCCATACTTTTCCATTGTGGATGTAATTAATGGAAATCTCACACTTTTCTGTATCATACTCGACTTCTCTCTTTATCTGGTTCTTCGATAACCTCTTCAAAAATGTCTTTTGTACATTTTTCATTATGTGATTCTTCTTGAACCTTTTCATTTTATTCTTCCAACTTATTTTTCCTACGGGGATTTTTATCTTTAGAGCCCAACGGCCTCCCCCTTTTTAACTGAATAGTCGGTTCATTAGCAGTTCTCCCATCAATTTGTTCTTTTAGAATATCAATTCTAGATGGAGCATTTTTAGCTGGTATATATTATTTAGTCACTCTCTTTGTATCTATAAATACGTCTGGTAATTTATTTGCCATACTTTGTAAATGTATAATTTTCTGAACTTCCATCTCGTTTGATTTGTAGGAGGATCAAAATAAGCGAAAGATTTTGTACACCATGTGATATCTTTCGGTGATTCTCATAATCCTTTCCCTAACGCGGGGAATTCATCTTCATTAAAATGGTAATCAGCAAACCGTGCTGTAAACATATCAATAGTGTGCGGTTTTATATACCTTATTATACTTGGTGATGTACACCCGACATATATCCACAATCTCCGTTTCGGCCCCTTTGTTGTCCTTTGCGGTGGTGCTGTAGGAACATAGACTGCACACCCAAAAACTCGGAGATGAGATATATTAGGTTCTTGACCACATATCAACTGTAATGGAGAATATTGATTATATGCACTTGGTCTAACCTGGACCAATGCGTCCGCATGCAATATAACATGTCCCTTACATAAATTGGGAGTTTGGTTCTCAATATCAGTGGCCTTGAAATTAATTTCAACCGTTTTATTAAACTTTCAGCCAATTCATATTGTTTATGCACATGGGGAACTGGATGCTCAACATCAATTTTCATTGACATACAATAATTATCAAAGGATTTTGAAGTGAATTCACCAGCGTTATCAAGCCTTAATTTCTTTATGGAATAATCGGGGAATTGTGCTCAACCTGATTATTTGGGCAGAAAATCTTGCGAAAACCGTATTTCTTGTGGTCAACAAACACACATGTGACCATCTGCTAGATGCATCAATTAATACCATAAAATACCGAAACGGCCCGCATGGTGGATTGATAAGTCCACATATATCACCATGTATTCTTTTAAAAATAATGGGGATTCATTCCCAATTTTAGTTGGTGATGGTTGAGTGATGAGTTTTCCTTGAGAACAAGCATTACATGGAAACTCTCGCGATTTAAAAATATTTTCGTTTTTCAAGGGATAACCACTAGAATTTTGCACAATTTTTTTCATCATGATTGATCCTGGATGTCCTAGCCTTTCATGCCAAACTTTAAAAATATTAGAAACATTTTGGTTTATTATAGCATATGATTCAATCATGTTTATTTTTGTACAATATAATCTAGAGGCTAACATTGGTAGCTCTTCTAATACATGTTTTTTTCTCAGACGTAATGCAAAGATATCCATGTCATTCTTATTTATAGTTTCTATGTGATATCCATTTTTGCGGATATCAAGGAAACTTATT
The DNA here is from genome assembly GCA_030180135.1 of Orychophragmus violaceus. Lineage (NCBI taxonomy): Eukaryota > Viridiplantae > Streptophyta > Magnoliopsida > Brassicales > Brassicaceae > Orychophragmus > Orychophragmus violaceus. The sequence continues at coordinate 43,571,780 of CM058233.1, forward strand.
AAGTTTATGTGTGATTTAGGGGATTATAATGCATTATTTATTTCAAATTTAGTTCTCCTTGGCATTGAAAAACTTGCTTTTCCGGAACCTAGTATTATCTTTTCATTTCTGGGTATAGTACTCACGCTTTCGGCGAAGTCCTTTAACTCGAGACAGGAGAAATATTGATTATCTTTAAGTATAGAGTGTGTTGCTGAACTATCTGCTAGACAAGTATCTCCATTCTGAATCTCGATTTGTGACATTTTTTGTGTCATAATATTCATAAAAATGCATCAACAAAATGAAACAAATCCTAAAGAAATTCTTTATAACATAATATTCATGGAGAAATATTTATAAAATTATTTACATATACTTGATTTTATTTTAAAACCACAATCATATTATACAACATTATTAAATATGCTATTTGGACTTTGTTATAAAAACATAATATAAAATATAAAGTTTTAGTATTTTAGCAACTTGGCAATTCATTTAAGCTTCATCGATGAGGAAATTTGTAACATCCAGATGAGTGTCGTCATTTAGGTTGCTAAAGAAAGGGTCGGCTTCATTGTTGATGAAGTTAGTTTCAATATTATCGAACATGGCGTTTTGTGATGCTTGATACAAATCGACGAAGTGCTTAGGTGTACGACATGTACGTTCCCAATGCCCTTTCATGCTGCATTTGTGGCAAGCATTGTCGGTCGGCTTCGTTATGGTGTGGTGACCTTCATTTATCTGGATATTATTGTTTCTTCCAGTGGTTGAAACCTCTTCCTTTTCCACGTCCACGATATCATCAATGACCTCGACCATGACTTTTACCGTGTCCATATCCTCGCCCACGTCAGTTATCATTATTATTATTTTTATTGGAAGCTACGACATTCGCTTCAGGGAATGGAGCTGATTCATCCGGACGAGTCTGATGGTTTAATATCACAAATTCATTATTTTGTTCTGCTACAAGAAGGACTTGCATCAACTCCGCGTAGCGAGTATGATCTTTGGCATGATACTGTTGTTGCATGACTACATTTCCATAATGGAATGTGGAAAGCGTTTTTTCAATCATATCAAAGTCGCTTACTTGTTCTCCACATAATGTCATCCTGGCAAGAATTCCGAACAATGCGGAATCATACTCTTCAACATTTTTTTAGTCCATGAATCGGAGGTGAAGCCAATCATATATGAATTTTGGCAATATCACGTAATTTTGTTGATCAAACATATCTTTAAGTGATTGCCAGAGATCCAATGGATCCTCTTTCATGATGTATTCATTTTTAAAATTATCGTGGATATGATGGCGTAAAAACACCATGGTCTTAGCCTTATCCTCAGCAGACGTCGTTTCTGACGGATCAATGGTTTTCAGAAGCCTATTTGATCTTAGATATCATTTTTCATTTGATGCCCATGTCATATAATTTTTTCCAGCAGCATCAAGGGCAATAATTTCGAGTTTTTACAAATTCGTCATGATATCTTTTGTAGTTGTGAACGAGCAAAAAGATAGCACAATATTGAATAGATGGTGGAATGACGTTGATCGGACAGTGAAACGTTCGTGCTGATAACATCTTTTAAAATACTTTATTATATATATATATATATTTCTACAAATATTTTCTATTTTCTTACAATATTTTTCTTTCTGTCTCTTTATTCTTTTGTTACTTTCTCTCTCTATCTTTTTTCTTCTTTTCGTTGATGGATGATTGAAATGAGAGGACAATAGCTCTCTTATATAGTGGGAGATCAAAGTTTTGATATGAGACAAGTGTCATCCTTTCTATCCTGGATTGGCCACAAGATGGTGAGATTTGTGGAAAGTGCAATTCATCATGTGCTAAATCCATTTGTGAGAAAGTGCAGTTCACCATGTGCCAAATCCATAAACAAATACAGATGTTTTGTATTCTCACTTTTTTCCACGTGATTAAGATAAATAATTAATTATTTACACCAAGAATTAATTTATCTGACAAATAGGGGAATGCATGTCACTCTTGCTGTAATGACTAAAATTCATTTTGTTCCTTCACTAAAAGTTGATGTTTGTTTGTCCATTTAAATGATTCATATGGATGGAGATGAAAATTGGTGTTCGTTTAGTAAAAACGACATCCATCTGTATGAATCATCTAAATGAGTTTTAAAAAATCAGATATTTTTAAACTCATCTAGATGAACTAAACTGAATCATTTGGATGGAGATGGTTCATCCAAAATTAACAAATTACTAATATACCATAATTATTCAAATGGATCATTTAGAAGAAAATTTTAAATGAGCAAACAAACATAACCTAAATAACATATTACAATTACCTTGAAAATAAAAATCAAAAATGATATTTTCCAACAAAACCGAAAATCATGTTTTCTGCTAAAACAATATAATCGTGTTTCCCACTAAAACTACAAAATCGTGTTTTCCACCCAAGCCGCAAAATCACATTTTTCCGCCAAAACCGTAAAATTGTGTTTTCTCGTCAAAGCCGTAAAATCTTGTTTTTCCGCCAGAACCGTAAAATTGTATTTCCCGCTAAAAACCGCAAATCATGTTTTCCTGCCAAAACCGAAAAATTTTGTTTTCCCGCAAAAACCATAAAATTGTGTGTTCTCACCAAACTGCAAAATTGCGTTTTTCTGCCAAAACAGCAAAATCGCGTTTTCCGCCAAAACTGCGAAATCACGTTTTCTAGTCAAAACCGTAAATTTGTGTTTTCCTGTCAAAACCGTTAAATCGCGTTTTCCCGCCAAAACCGTAAAATCGTGTTTTCCTGTCATAACCGAATAATCGTGTTTTCCCGCCAAAACTATAAAATCATGTTTTCCCGTAAAAACCACAAAATTTTGTTTCTCGTCAAAACCATAAAATCATGTTTCCCGCCAAAACCGTACAATCTCGTTTTTTACGCCAAAACCGTAAATCACGTTTTCTCGCCCAAACCGTAACTCACGTTTTCCGCAAAATCATAAAATCATGTTTTCTTTCAAATTCGTATTTTCTCGTTAAACCGTAAAATCATAGTTTCTCTTCAAAACCGAAAAATAACAATAATATTTTTTGGAAATTATATACATGTCAATGTATTTTAGATCAATAATTAAAATTATTATATTTAAAATTATGATTAAAATATGATAAAGACAAAGTATTGGTATTTTAGTTATTTTTATTGAATTCATCTAGATGGAAATGAAGATTAATAAAAAAGTTAGCACACAAATAAAGATTCATTCAAATGCTCCAATCCATATGAACATTTAAAAATTGAAACAAACATCATTCAGATGGATTATTTGAATTAGCCATGGGCGTTCGGGTACCCATTCGGGTTCGTATCGGGTATTTGAAGGATTATAGTGTTTGTTCAAGGTTTAATTCCCATATTTCAACCTAACACATAATCTTAACAGATCTAGGTTCTTGCAAAACGAATCATAAAACCAACCAAACCTGGATCATTACCTTTCAGATTGCAGCGGATAATTGATGGTAATGATGAGATCAGTTAGAACAGATGAACAACCTGCTCCTCCTTTGGTATCCACACTCTTACAAGCCGGGATGGCTGCTAGACCAAAGAGATGGATCAGAGAGAGAGTTAGAGAGAGAGATGAGCTCGCGGCCACTAACACAAAATCGCAAGCCTTAGTGTCTAAACCCTAGGTTGGCGATTTTTAGCTCTCTCATTAATGGGCCCAAGTCATTAGACTAATGGCTCATTAATCTTTTGGGCCCAAGACACAAATCAGACAAAAGCCTGTATTTTGTCTGGCCCAATTCTCTGATCTAATACAGTAAATGCCATTGCATCTTACCGTATTAATTCCATTTAACTTTCCTGTTAGCTATGGTGTGTGACCCTTTGGGATCATACAACACTGGTAATAAGTCCTAAACTTATAGATCATGAGCGGGCTCTAGCAAGTCATCATGATCACCCAGTATTTATGACTTATGTCTGATCTCGACATTTATCATACTTTCTAGAGATAGTACAGTAGATTTCAGGACATTCCCAACAATCTCCCACTTGTACTGGAATCCTACATTCCCTAGTCCTTTTGTCTCAATATCTCGATATGGCATAAGGCAAGATGCGTGTCATCCTTATATAGCCAGACCATGTTCATCGGACCAGATTTGATACTGACAATGCAAACGACTTGGGCAAGTCCGTTTGGGAATGGCCATTCTCTTACCAGCTATCAAGTCTCCGATTGGCCTAGAGATATTACCTCCGTTAAACGGCAGGGACAAATCCCATCTTGTTCCATCACTATGAACTACACAATTCATAATACACCCAACCAAGGTCCGTATAGCTCCCAGTTACGAAACAGCGTTAGACAATGATCAAAGCGTATTACTCCATGTGCAGCCACATGCATGCGAACTCAGGTCTAAGGACTATACTCTATAGTCGTATATGAGAACCTCTCATGACACAGATATTAATATCTTGTAGAGTTCTCATCAGCGGGCCTTGTCCGGTCATATGCTCCCCTACATATACCTATGTGTCGACTTTGATGCCGCGCATCTATGACCCCTCGAAACTTGGTCATAAGTCTCAACACAATCTAGTCTCAACAGGTTGTTGGTGTTCCAATTTCAACAACCTTCGACTATGGACACTATGATTTATGTCATTTCGTTAAATATGGGGTTTCAGGATCAAGTCTACTCATGTACTTCGATGGCCCATATATAATGACATGAATCATTTTGGAACGATTATTTTATATCACAGTTAAAAATAATCCAGAAATAAAAATTTCATTAACATTTAAAATGTTTACATGAACCAATCAAAATAACTAAAATAAAGCCCTCACAACTCCCACTCAAAAAGAGATTACATATGAATATCTCTAATTCCTACAGCAGCAATATGCAACTCGTGCTTAGGTCTCGGGAGTGGCTTTGTCAACGGGTCAGCCATGTTCTCATCAGTGAGAACTCTGCTGACCATCACTTCACCTCTATTCACTATATCACGAATCAGGTGATACCTTCTCATAATGTGTTTGGATTTCTGATGATGTCTCGGTTCCTTGGCTTGAGCAATTGTACCATTGTTGTCACAATATAGTGCTAGAGGCTCAGTGGCATTTGGGAATACACCGAGTTCAATCAAGAAGTTCCTTATCCAAACTCCTTCCTTCGCAGCTTCCGAAGCAGCGATGTATTCAGCTTCAGTTGTGGAATCTGCCACGGTGCTCTGCTTGGAGCTCTTCCAACTTACTGCACCGCCATTCAGACAGAAGATGTAACCAGACTGTGACCGGAAATCATCTTTATCTGTCTGAAAACTTGCATCCGTGAATCCACTGATTTCAAGCACTTCACTTCCTCCGTAAACCAAGAACTTATCCTTAGTATTCCTCAAATACTTCAGGATATTCTTTACGGCAATCCAGTGACTCTCACCTGGATTAGACTGGTACCTACTCGTCATGCTTAGTGCATAAGCAACATCAGGACGAGTACAGATCATGGCATACATGATAGATCCTATAGCCGAAGCATAAGGAATCCTACTCATGCGCTTAAGCTCATCAGGTGTTTTAGGACACTGATCCTTGCTTAGTGTAGCACCATGTATCATTGGCGTGAACCCCTTCTTGGATTTATCCATTCCGAATCGATGCAGGACTTTATCTATATAAGCATCTTGACAAAGTCCAATCAGCTTTTTAGATCTGTCTCTAAAGATTCGGATTCCAAGAACATACGCGGCTTCACCCATGTCCTTCATGGAAAAACAACTTCCCAGCCAGTCTTTAACAGACTTCAGCATTGGAATATCATTTCCAAGAAGCAATATGTCATCGACATATATGATAAGAAACGCCACTTTGCTCCCACTAGTTTTCTTATACACACATTGTTCCTCTTGGTTTCTGATGAAGTCAAAGTTCTTTATTGCTTCATCAAAACGAAGATTCCAACTCCTCGATGCTTGCTTCAATCCATAAATGGATTTGTGAAGCTTGCATACTTTCCCAGCATTCTTAGGATCAATGTAACCGTCAGGTTGTGTCATATACACATCCTCCTCCAAGATTCCATTCAGGAAGGCGGTTTTCACATCCATCTGCCAAATCTCATAGTCATAATAAGCGGCAGTCGCTAGGAGAATCCGAATTGATTTCATCATGGCCACTGGTGAATAGGTTTCATCATAGTCTATACCATGAATTTGCTTGAAACCTTTTGCCACCAACCTGGCCTTGTAAATCTGGACATTTCCATCCACGTCTATCTTCTTCTTGAAGATCCATTTACACTCGATGGCTTTAGAGCCAGCGGGTAAGTCAACCAGTGAAAACACTCGGTTGACAGACATGGAGTCCATCTCGGATTCAGTGGCTTCACGCCACTTTAAGGAGTCAGTGCCCATCATGGCTTCTTCAAAGTTCGAGGGTTCATCACCGTCAATGATCAAAAGATCATGGCAATTAGTCACAAGGAATCCCTGATATCTATCAGGTTCCTGACGGATCCTTCCGGATCTTCGAACTTCAGGTACTGCAGGTTCAGGTTCTATTACAGCTTCATGTAATTCATCCTGCTGTTCTTCCTCATTAGGTTGAACAGGTTCCTGTCCTTCTTGAATTTCATCAAGTTGTACCTTACTCCCACTATCTTTTCTAGAGAGAAACTCCCTTTCAAGAAAAGTACAATCCCGAGCAACAAAGATTTTGTTCTCGGATCGCAGATAGAAGTAATAAGCCTTGGTATCCCTAGGATAACCAATGAAGTAGCATTTGTCAGATTTTGGTGTAAGCTTGTCTGAGATTAATCTTTTGACATAGGCTTCACAACCCCAAATTCTGAGAAAAGACATTGCTGGAGCTTTTCCAGTCCATATCTCATATGGTGTCTTTGCTACTGCCTTTGATGGCACTCTGTTCAGTGTGAACGTTGCGGTGAGCAAAGCATATCCCCAAAGGGATATAGGAAGGTCTGTGTGACTCATCATGGATCGGACCATATCTAACAATGTCCGATTCCTTCTCTCAGACACACCATTCCACTGAGGTGTTCCAGGAGGTGTGAGTTGGGAGATAATCCCACACTCACTCAGATGATCACGAAATTCCTGGCTCAAGTATTCTCCTCCTCGGTCCGACCGAAGAGCCTTAATACTTTTACCAAGCTGGTTCTGTACTTCATTCTGGAATTCTTTGAACTTTTCAAAGGTTTCCGACTTATGTTTCATCAAGTAGACATATCCATATCTACTGAAATCATCAGTGAATGTAATGAAGTACTGAAAGTTTCCTCTAGCACTTGTGGACATTGGGCCACACACGTCAGTATGTATCAGGCCCAATAGTTCACTGGCCCTTTCTGTGGGTTTATTGAAAGGGGCCCGTGTCATTTTGCCCATTAGGCAAGATTCGCATTGCTCACAAGACTCAAAGTCAAATGAGCCCAAGAGTCCATTTGAATGGAGCCTCTTGACGCGTTTCTCACTAATGTGCCCCAAACGACAATGCCAGAGAAACGTTTCATTTTCTTCGTTAGATTTGAACCGTTTTGTATTTATGTTATATACTGGAGCAGATTGATCCAGCATGTACAGCCCATTTATAAGAGGGGCACAGCCATAGAACATATCATTGAGATTAAAGGAACACAATTTATTCTTAATAGAAAAATCAAATCCTTGCAAATCCAACAATGAAACTGAAATGATATTTCTGCTTATAGCAGGTACAAAATAACAATTCTCAAGTTCTAAAATCAATCCAGAAGGTAAAGACAACAAGTAAGTGCCAACGGCCAGTGCTGGAACCTTCGCTCCATTGCCAACCCGCAACTCTACTTGCCCTTGCTTCAACCTTCTACTGTTGCTGAGCGCCTGCATATTAGTACAAATATGAGCCCCACATCCAGTATCTAATACCCAAGTGGTATTATCAGAAGTAGTAGTATTTACTTCAATAACAAAAATACCTGAAGATTTAGTCTCCAAGGACTTCTTCTTCTTCAGACTTTCCTGGTATTTCTTACAGTCCCTGCGGTAATGCCCTGCCTCTTTACAAAAGTGACAGATGTCAGAAGGCCCAGCTTTGGACACGGGCTTGGGCTTGGCGTTTTCATTGCTGACTGCTTTGCCCTTTCTCTTGTCTGCAGCGGATTTCTTGAAACCCTTGCCCTTCTGCACCATGAGTACAGACGACTCCTTGGCTTTCTTCAGATTAGGTTCTGCAGTCTTGAGCATACCATGTAGCTCAGGCAAAGTCTTTATCAACCCATGCATATTATAGTTCAAAATGAACTGGTCATATGCAGGAGTAAGAGACTGCAGAACGATATCACAAGCAAGCTCTTGGCTTATAGGACAGTCGAGCCTAGTCAAATGATCGAGATAACCCATCATTTTCAGAACATGTGGACTCACTGCTGCATCTATTGCCATTTTACAGTCCAAGAGATTCTTAACAGTTTGGAATCTCTCTGTACGAGCCTGCTCCTGAAACAACGCTTTCAGATTTGCCATCAGCTCCATGGGACAAGTCAGGCCTTCCCACTGCATCTGCAGTTCGGGAGCCATTGTCGCCAACATCAGGCAAATCACGTCATTAGCATCTAAAGAATGCGTATCCCAAGCATTTTTCACAGCTTGTGCGGCATTATTCGCAGGTCTAGGTTGGAGAACTCTTTCAAGGACATAAGCCTTCTTCTCCTGCCTGAGCACAAGTCTCAGGTTCCTGGACCAGTTCAGGAAGTTTGATCCGTTCAGTTTGTCCTTCTCAAGGGCAGACCGGATCGAGAAAGTGTTTTGTGTTGTTGTGCTTGACATAGCTGAAAATAAGAGACAATAGAGTTTTAGTTATTTAGTTCATAAAAGAGTAATCTTAAAACTTATAAGAAAACTCGCATTGCATTCAAAATTTCTTTGTTTAACCTCATAAGAATGCAATGATTCCGAGACCCATGTTCAGCTAAATCCAAAGTGGGCCACTGGCCGTCACCCGGAATTAGCTTTACTTGGTAAGCATACACACAGCTAGTTATATCTCATATAACTCTCGGTTGTGAATTGGACCCGAGGCCCAAATTCACCAGATGTCTCAAGGCTCGGGACTCCCGATGGCCCAGTCAAGGAAACCAATCTCTTACAGCCAAATAATCACTAAAGTCTGGGACTCCCAATGAAATTAGTGACTATATACTACTTTACTTACGCGAAAACAGATATCTCACACTGTAAGCCATATCTGTAATCGAATAAGCGTTAAGTAGCTGACAAGATTGGAAAGACATCCAAGCTTGATATTGTTTTTGAGGATTTTAAGTTTTATTTCCAAAATTAGAAGATTACTATTTTGGAAACTTACTTATTTTAGAAACTTTCTAAATTTAGTAACATACTAAAATAGAAATTTCTAATTTAATATTTTATAAATATTTTGGGTTGGGTCACAAATTATAGGCCCAATTCTTGGCCCAAGACCATAGAATTCCAATTGGCCCAATAATTTGACATAACCGATTCGGTTTATTAATTCTGGTCCAAGACCAAATTAACTATCAAAACCATCGGTTATTTACTAAACCATACCAGCTCTAAATTATTTGGTCCAACCAAATCAAACTTAGACCAGTCTTCGGTTTAGGTTAAAATTCAATTTTTGAATTTCAATCCGGTTTAACCAGAAAATAAATAATACCATGTATTAAATAATTTCCAGCAAACCGCGATTCGGGTTAACCGCTTGAACCACCAATTAAATTGGATCGGTTCAGTTAAATCCAAAACCGGAAAGAAACACCTAGTGTTTTAGCCAATTTGATTTAACTTGCGGTTTAAGGCTTTAAACACACGATTAACCGCCAATTAAATGGACCGGTTAAATCGGTGTGGTTTTGGGCAACGAACCGCGAAGCTCGGTTTAACCGATTGACTATTCGCGGGACGTAAAATTTAATGGGCCAAACGATCGGATCCAAGATCCAACTCGGCCCATCACGCAAGATCACTGGCCCATGATCCATTCGAGACCTAAGCGGCTGCCTTGCGGATCACGCTTGGCCAAGCGATCGATCCACTCGCCATCACGATCGATCATCGATCGGTCATATGGCCATCGATCGCATGCCTTGTCCCGAATGTGCGATCATCAATCGAAGGAACTAGGGCTGATCACACGGCTGATCACATCATCGATCCATGATCGACTAATATGCCGAGGATCATTATCCCATCGTCACACGATAATCGGCCCAATCAAGTGATCATAACAAGATCATTATGCGATTAGGGTTTAATGATTTTAATCAATTTTTTAATTCATTCAATTGATTCAAAAACCTTTAAACATTCATATGATCCAATTTTACAAGAAACCTAAAACCTGGCTCTGATACCACTGAGGGATTATAGTGTTTGTTCAAGGTTTAATTCCCATATTTCAACCTAACACATAATCTTAACAGATCTAGGTTCTTGCAAAACGAATCATAAAACCAACCAAACCTGGATCATTACCTTTCAGATTGCAGCGGATAATTGATGGTAATGATGAGATCAGTTAGAACAGATGAACAACCTGCTCCTCCTTTGGTATCCACACTCTTACAAGCCGGGATGGCTGCTAGACCAAAGAGATGGATCAGAGAGAGAGTTAGAGAGAGAGATGAGCTCGCGGCCACTAACACAAAATCGCAAGCCTTAGTGTCTAAACCCTAGGTTGGCGATTTTTAGCTCTCTCATTAATGGGCCCAAGTCATTAGACTAATGGCTCATTAATCTTTTGGGCCCAAGACACAAATCAGACAAAAGCCTGTATTTTGTCTGGCCCAATTCTCTGATCTAATACAGTAAATGCCATTGCATCTTACCGTATTAATTCCATTTAACTTTCCCGTTAGCTATGGTGTGTGACCCTTTGGGATCATACAACACTGGTAATAAGTCCTAAACTTATAGATCATGAGCGGGCTCTAGCAAGTCATCATGATCACCCAGTATTTATGACTTATGTCTGATCTCGACATTTATCATACTTTCTAGAGATAGTACAGTAGATTTCAGGACATTCCCAACAGTATTTTGGGTTTCGGGTTTTTCGGTTTTGGATTATAAGACCCATTCAGGTATTTTAGATTTTCGGATCGGGTTCGGTTCGGTATTTTTCGGGTTCGGGTCAGGTGAGTATTAGATTTTAAGAACCGGTAAATACCCGGAAAAAATTGGATATCTGAGTACTTCGAGTATTGTGGACAGGAAGTAACCAAAATATAACCGAAGTAACCATAGTATACCCGAAGTAACCAATTGGTTCGGGTATTTTGTACTCGAAGTAACCAAATTCTAACAAAAGTATCCGATCAGTTCAGATATTTTATACCCTAAGTAACCAAACTCTACCCGATTTATCCGAAATAACCGATTTACCCGAAATCATCCTATAAAAAGAAATTTGATTTATCCGAAATGTATCCGAACAACCCAAATAACCAAACCTATATAAAATATTTATTATATATAATTAAAAGTATGGTTACTTTGGGTACCCGATCGGTTCTCGGGTATTACCCGAACCGACCCAATACCCAAAAGTATCTAGAATCAAAACCTATTTGGGTATTTTCTTGGACCCGAACCCGAACCGAACCCGTTTTTTTTGGTCGGTTTCGGTTAGGTTCTTCGGATCCGGGTAAAGTGCCTAGGCCTAATTTATGAACCATTGAGATGGATCAGCTGAATGAGAATATCAGATGAACACATGAACACCCCAGTAGTTTTTACGTGTACTATATATGATATGCTCCACAAGTTGATTTCAAAGTTATTGGTTTCATAAGTTACACAATTTAGACCACTAACCTAATTCATTCAAAGTTCGAGTAACCCCCTAAGTATTTTTTTATCAATTTTATCCACCTAAATAATTTGGATCAAAGTAGTATGGAGAAAACCCTAGCCGCTTTTGGTTAATAACCTTAGCCTCTTCCTCTCAGATCTTCTTGTTACGGAAGGTTGCTGCCAACGTCTGCGGCTACGCATGCGTTTTTGGTGGTAATTCACCGTTATTTGTTTTTCTCTTGTCTTTCGCTTGAATAATTTTTTCCTTTTTTGTGTTCATCGACAAAAAATTATCATTGCTCTGACGAAGTCTTGCTCCTTCTATCTTATATGGGGTTGGTTCTGTTCACGTTTTGTTGTGTGGGATTTTCCTTCTTTTTATTTTCGACCAGACCAGAATATGTGGTGGTTACACTGGCTCGACGCAAGTAGTCGTAAATGTTTGCGGCATCCATGGTGGTTGTGCTCTTTGTGGAGTTTTATGCTTATTTCATTTCATTTCTACGGCAAGATGGTGGTGTGTGTCACCTACTTCAGATCCACTAAAGAAATATCGGCATTAGTAGCACACTAAAAACGTTACCATAGGGTTTTGATAGCGTTTCCATGAACGCTATGTCCGCCGCAGTTATAATAGACCCCCTCTACCATATCGTTTTTTTTAATGCTATAATAAATGGACATATTGTAGCATTATATAACTGCTATCGAAAATTATTTTATAACACATGTTTCGTGTTATCATGCAGTTTTCCATGGCGAAATTTCTGTGTTGTAGTATAAATTATAATAACACATTTTCAGTGCCAGTGAATATGTTTTCGTAACGTTTTTTTTTGTCGAATTGAGAACCTATTATAGCATGTATCATATGCCATATGAAAGTATTAGCTAGCACATTTTTTCGTGCTATGATGTTCGTTTTCATGGCTTTTTGTGGTCTATTACATTGTAAAATGACACATTTCTGGATCATTTTGTGCTATTATTTTGTTAATTGAATGATTAAATTGCAATAATTATATACTCAGATAGTATTATTACTAAAAATAATTTACTCTAATTGGTTCGTACCATGCAGTTAGTCTACACGAGCAGCCTTGCCTCGTGAGGACTGTCCCTAACGCGAGCAGTGACATCAGGGTGAATTTTGAGTTCGGCTATGTATTGTCAAATACCGTCACCAATTGTTGCGCCTCTTCTTTCACCTGAAAAGAGGTTTCACACAAGAAACCTAATGAAAGAGCTTTTCTTGAAACTATGAGAAAAACAAAACAATCAATGTATTCATCTCAGGTTACCCTTTGCTTTTCTGCCTCTATCCTTTCATCTTCTATCTTTATTTCCCTGTAAAAGTGATGCATTTGTTGTTTATCTTATAAACAGTTCCCAAAAGATAAGGCGGTAAAGCTTTATAGCTTCAAGGAACCTCTCATGCTCACGAACCTGTACCAGCAAAGATGACAAAAAAAATGATAATTTCAGTCAACTAGTAAGAACATTGAAAGCCTTAAAAACCAAGGACGACATTCTGAGATCAAATAGGACTTGAAAAACTAACCTTGTAATCAAGACCAAGGGAAATAATACTAAAATAGTTATAAAATTCAAGTTGTTTGTCTTATATACGTGAGAAATGCAGCACAATCTCCAATCCGCTCACTCTCTCCATGACACGCTTTTCTGCTACCTCTGCCTTAGGCTTTCCTACGTCCTCAAGTCTAATACACTACACAAACCAAATGAGTTAAACAGCTGTACAACTATCAATTCTTACTGAGATAGCTATCAATGTCTATAAATCTTATATAGAATACCACACACAAAGAGGCACATGGAGCATGACATAAGAGATCAAACGAGTTTCAATTCTGAGTGTTTCTTTTTCCTTTCAAATGGAAACTATTTCAAGTGTAAGAGGATCATGGAAGCCATAAATAAAACGAAAGGAAGATAAATTCCCCGAAGAAACAATAGACAAATGAGTAAAAAAGCTTTTACTTCTGTTTCGAGATAGAAGTCCGGGGCCGACGAGATTCCCAGCTAGAAGAAGCAGCTTGACGAGGTCTCTCGACTTACTCAGAGGAGCCTCGATATCAGCCTCTGAAACCGAAAGACGAGGACAAGGAAGAGAGAGTGGCGATTTACCGAAACTTATGAAGGAGGAGAATTCTAACAATCGACAGATACTCACTACCACTGGAAAAACAATCAATTAAAAATCTTAATTATTGACCAAATATCCATTCAAATTGAACCAATCAGGAGCTGTAAACAAGAACAATATTGGCATGATCAGGTCTATTATACCTCAATGGTCGAAAACGACCGATGACAGCAATATCATCCTGTTCAGAGCTAATAGTCTCATCAATAGGCTCACCGAGAAGCTCCTACGACGGGAAAGGTACATGGGATCCAGTTCAAAAGCTGAGCCGATTAACCCTGAATCAAAGAAGGTGTGACTTGCTGATAGATTTTGGGATCAACCATCCGAACATGACTCCACAGATAGCTCGGATGATGGACAACAACTTGGAACGCAGCTTGATCGAGAAGGAACCGAGGTTGCCCCAGCTGACCGCACTGACCGCACGGCCGTGTACCGTATCGACCCGACACGACCAGGATTGAAGCTACGCTTGGAACCACGACCAGATGACTGAATCTCACGACCCAGACGATCTCTTTCCCGACCCAAATCTCATCTTAAGACTAATGGTCAAGACAGAAGCGCTTTGGTCCGAGCTGAATCATCTGTGGATCGGGACACTGCCATTTTGGTCCTATACGCGTCCAAAACTGAACCAACTCCAATTTCTTTCGACCCGTTCGACTTTTCTTCTGACCAAACTTCAAAGGAACGTGCCAAAGGACTAAGGATGAATATTGGACGTGAGGTTTCACAAATGGCCCGACCGGAACAAGAGTTATCCAAGGAAACGTTCGTGTACATGATCTGGGCCCGTCCATGATCCGAACTACACCAAGGTGGAAAGGCAGCCGATGAGTCACTCTAAGGAGTTCACTGGATCCGAAGAGTTCTTTGACTCATATTTATTTTACTCTTTGGTCTTAATTATATTTCCTAGGAATTAATTACCACAAGACTAGTCTCTTTACCTTCTAGTTGTCTTATAAGTACCAAACTCTCAATTCATTTCTAATAACAATTCGATTTTTCTTCTTTTTTGAGAGTTCATCTCTTTGTTATTATCTGAACATATTTCGATTCTTGGCAAGGGTTACTTCCAAGTATCAAACCTTCTTAGAATTTCGGGGTTAAGGGTTACTTCTTCGCGTTCTTTGAAGTGGGGAATACCAAAGGCCTTCCGCAACGTTTGACGGTCTCCATCGATCCATCACTGATCCGTGATCAGCCTATCCTTCGATCCATCAAAGAGTCATTCCTATCCGGGAATCCATTAAGTGGTATCAAAGCCACTCTTTGTTGGTATCTTCTTTCTAAATTCATCTTCTCATTTCTCATTTCATCTATACTTCTTTTCTGTCTATCTTGTATTTGGGATTTGGGCCAATTCGATTTTAAAGAAAAAAAAAAGAGTTAGAACGATTAAAAAAAAAAAAAAGAGTGTTCTTAAGTTCTTAAGGCTGAGGAGAAATCCAGCCAGGCTGAGGAGAAATCCAGCCTTGAATTGGTTAAGGCAAATCCCACCAAAAATCTTTCAACTCTCTATCTTTTCTTCTTTCCCTTGTTGTTTGGGGGTACTTGCGATTTGGATTGAACTTGTTTGCCGAGAACATTGAGTGAATACTAGGAGTGACCAATCAAACACTTGTGTGAGCGAGTTTAAACACTTGAGAGTGAGAGTGTTTTCTTTAATTCGTTTGTTTAAAAGTGTTTTCAGGAAACCATGGCGAGCAGTGAAGACGAACGGGATGACAGTCCTAGGAGCGGATTAAATAGCGCCCAAATGAAAGCTCTTAGCGACCAAATGGCGAGACTACTGACTGAACGTATGGAGGAACTACATGTTCGACTTGATAGAATCCAGGAAGATCAACAAGGACGTCCTCAACGATCCACAAGAAGGAATCGGACTGAGAGAAGGCACATCCGGTCGGCTGAAGACCAAGATGAAGAGGAATCCGAAGAGGATTGGTCCATTGTCCGATCAAGGAGAGGCCGCGGGAACCGAGAGGAGGAAAACCCATTTAGAAGGAGACCAAATGACGGCCTTGGCAATCTTAAGCTCAGAATTCCATCCATTCAAGGTAAGAAATGATCCTGATGCATATTTAGAATGGGAAAGGAAAACTGAACTAGTTTTTATTGTCAAAACTTTTCCGAACATAAGAAAGTTAGATTGGCCGCTTCTGAATTTAGTGGTTATGCTATCAATTGGTATGATAATATTGTGACTCTTAAGAGGAGAATGGGTGAAAGACCAATTGCTTCTTGGGATGAACTAACCACACTTATGAGAAAGAGATTTGTGCCTAGACTTTATCACAGGGATCTTCACCATAAGCTGAGGCGTTTGGTCCAAGGAAACAAGAGTGTGGAAGACTATTTCCAGGAGATGGAGACCCTTATGCTGAAGGTGGACGTGGAAGAAGATTTGGATGCTATCCTGGCTCATTTTCTTGCAGGTCTAAACTGAGAAATACAAGACCGGATGGAGCTTCAGGACTTTGATAGTGTTGAGGACATGCTCCACAAGGCGATTCTGATTGAGCAACAAGTTAAGAGGAGGGGATTCTCTAAACCGGCCTACACTCCAAAACCTAACTACCAAGACAAATGCAAGTCTCTCACTCCAACAAATTCTGGTTTTAAGACTAACGCTTCTTCAAGTATGGACAAAGGCAAAGCCGTGGAACCCACGAGCAGAGCTAGAGATATTAGGTGTTTTAGGTGTCATGGCCTAGGACATTATGCCAATAAATGTCCAAACCAAAAGATCATGATCCTTCTGGAAAATGGAGAGTATGAGTCCGTGGAGGAAAAGGAAGAACCAGAAGATGTAGGACCAATCTTTGATGAGGAACCCGAATCCTATGATTATCCGGATCAAGGCCAACTCTTAGTGACCCGGAGATCGCTTAGTGTTCAGACCAAACATGCCGATCTTGAACAAAGGGAGAATCTTTTTCATTCTCGTTGTTTGGTTAAGGACAAAGTCTGTTCTTTGATTATTGATAGTGGAAAATGCACTAACGTGGCTAGTGATGTTCTTGTTAGGAAGCTTGGACTAGAAGTGAGGCCACATCCTAGACCATTTAAGTTGGAGTGGCTGAACGAGGAGGGTGAACTACATGTCAAGGAGCAAGTCACGGTTCCCACTACCATTGGCCGATATGAGGATGAGGTCCTATGCAATGTGTTGCCCATGGACGCAAGCCATATCCTCTTGGGAAGACCTTGGCAATTCGACAAGAAAGCCATTCATGATGGCCGCACAAACCGCCACACTTTTGACCATAAAGGAAAGAAAATCATCCTTTTTTCTTTGTCTCCATCCGAAGTCCACCAAGATCAGCTCCAACTCAAGAAGAACCGTGAGCAAGAGAAGCAACAAGACGCTTCCAAAGAACCGGTCCGGAAATCCAACTTCTACATCAAACCAAGTCAAGTAAAGAAAACCTTGTTTACTCAACAATCCTTCATCTTACTTGTGTTTAAAGAAACACTAATGACTTCTAACCCAGCACCGGAGATTCCGAGTGAACTTCAAGCTTTGATGAACAGGTTCAGTGATGTGTTCCCTGAAGAGACTCCTACTGGATTGCCACCAATCCGTGGAATTGAGCATCAAATTGACCTTGTGCCGGGAGCGTCTCTTCCAAACCATCCTGCTTATCGAACCAATCCGGTTGAAACCAAGGAACTTCAAAGGCAAGTGAATGACCTAATGGAGAAAGGATACATCCGGGAAAGCTTAAGCCCGTGTGATGTACCGGTCTTACTTCTCCCAAAGAAAGATGGCACTTGGAGAATGTGTGTGGACTGCCGAGCCATCAACAACATAATAGTTAAGTACCGCCATCCCATTCCTCGTCTTGATGATATGTTTGATGAATTGCATAGTTCCAAAGTCTTTTCTAGGATAAATCTTAAGAGTGGGTACCATCAAATTCGTATGAAAGAAGGGGATGAGTGGAAAACGGCGTTTAAAACTAAACATGGGTTGTATGAATGGTTAGTTATGCCGTTTGGGTTGACAAATGCACCAAGTACTTTCATGAGATTGATGAACCATGTTCTTAGAGCTTATATTGGTGAATTTGTTGTTGTGTACTTTGATGACATACTTGTCTATAGCAAGAGTTTGAATGAACATGTTAGACATCTAGAGAAAGTCTTAGAAGTACTTAGAAAAGAAAGCTTGTATGCCAATGCTAAGAAATGCACTTTTGGAACGGATCATCTAGTTTTATTGGGTTTTATGGTAGGAGCAGATGGCATCCGAGTGGATGAGGAGAAGGTCAAGGCAATCCGAGATTGGCCGAGTCCCAAAACCGTTGGCGAGGTCAGAAGCTTCCACGGCTTAGCCGGCTTTTACAGACGCTTTGTTCGGGACTTCATCACGATTGCGGCTCCTCTCACTGAGGTAATCAAGAAGAACGTTGAGTTCAAATGGGAGCAAGCTCAGGAAGATGCATTTCAGACTCTAAAAGGGAAGTTAACCCAAGCTCCATTACTTGTTCTTCCTGATTTTCTTAAAACCTTTGAAATTGAATGTGATGCCTCAGGTGTGGGTATTGGTGCTGTTCTTATGCAGGAAGGAAAGCATATCGCGTTCTTTAGTGAGAAGTTAGGTGGTGCTTGTAGGATTATGTGTATTCATGGTGTAATTGTCAGGTTACATCCTAGCACATAATCATCTAGGATCTAGGTGATTTGCAGTTGAATCATAAACAGATCAGGATCATTACCTTGTGATTGCAGCGGATTGATCAAAGGAATATCGAGATCTGTAAGAGCTGATGATAACCGGCTCCTCCTAGGTATCCACACGCTTACAAGCTACTGGATCAGGCTGCTAGACCAAGTTGGAATCAACAGAGAGAGAGGAATACGGCTCAGGTGAAAATCGCAGACAAGAAGCATTAGGGCTTCCTGCGCCTCTCCTCTTCCTTATTTGGGCCCAAGTAATTAAACTAATGGCCTATTAGGCTTTTGGGCCCAAGACACAAATCAGACAAAAGCCTGTATTTTGTCTGGCCCAATTCTCTGTACAAATACAGTAAATGCCTTGCATCTTACCGTATTAATTCCTTGTTAACTTTCCCGTTAGCTATGGTGTGTGACCCTTAGGGATCATACAATACTGGTAATAAGTCCTAAACTTATAGATCATGAGCGGGCTCTAGCAAGTCATCATGATCACCCAGTATTTATGACTTATGTCTGATCTCGACACTTATCATACTTTCTAGAGATAGTACAGTAGATTTCAGGACATTCCCAACAATCTCCCACTTGTACTGGAATCCTACATTCCCTAATCCTTTTGTCTCAATATCTCGATCTGGCATAAGGCAAGATACATGTCATCCTTATATAGTCAGACCATGTTCATCGGACCAGATTTGATACTGACAATGCAAACGACTTGGGCAAGTCCGTTTGGGAGTGGCCACTCTCTTACCAGCTATCAAGTCTCCGATTGGCCTAGAGATATTACCTCCGTTAAACGGCAGGGACAAATCCCATCTTGTTCCATCACTATGAACTACACACTTTATAATACACCCAACCAAGGTCCTTATAGCTCCCAGTTACGAAACAGCGTTAGACAATGATCAAAGCGCATCACTCCATGTGCAGCCACATGCATGCGAACTCAGGTCTAAGGACTATACTCTATAGTCGTATATGAGAACCTCTTATGACACAGATATTAATACCTTGTAGAGTTCTCATCAGCGGGCCATGTCCGGTCATATGCTCCCCTACATATACCTATGTGTCGACTTTGATGCCGCGCATCTATGACCCCTCGAAACTTGGTCATAAGTCTCAACACAATCTAGTCTCAAGTGGTTGTTGGTGTTCCAATTTCAACAACCTTCGACTATGGACATTATGATTTATGTCATTTCGTTAAATATGGGGTTTCAGGATCAAGTCTACTCATGTACTTCGATGGCCCATATATAATGACATGAATCATTTTGGAACGATTATTTATATCACAGTTAAAATAATCCAGAAATCATAGATTTCATAAACATAAAATATTATGTTTACATGAACCTTTCAAAACAACTAAATAAAGCCCTTTACAAACTCCCACTGAAATTAAGACTACATCTTAATTTCACTTATCCTACAGCTACAGTCCGCGGCTCGTGCTTAGGCCTAAGGAGTGGCTTTGTTAATAGATTAGCAACGTTCTCATTTGTTGAAACTGGCTGATCTACTTAACACCTCTGTCATTTATCTCACGGAATAGGTTATACCTACCCTCAAGGTGTTTGGACCTCTCATGTGCAGCTAGCCTCATCTATGCTGGGAATCACATCAAGTTCAGTGATGAACTCTTCTTTCCAAACAACCTCTTTCGCCGCTACCCAAGCTGCGAAATGTTCAGCTTAAGTCATGGAGTCAGCAACAGTGCCTTGCACCGCCAGACAGACACAAGATATAACCGGACTGTGACCGGAAATCATCTTTGTCTGTTGGTAACTTGCCTTTCAGACTCTACCGACTTGTAACACCTCACTTTCTCCGTAAATCAAGAACTTATCCTAAGTATTTTCCAAATACTTGAGGATATTCATTACGTCTATCCAGTGATTCTTTGCTGGATTTGACTGATCTTTACTTGTCTTGCTTAACATTAAAGCAACATCAAAACAAGTACGTGTCATGGCATACATGATAGATCCAATTGCCGACGCATATGGAATCTCATCCATGCATTCAAGCTCAGCAGTTATCGTAGGACACTGTTTCTTGCTTAACGTAATGCCATGTGACATTGGCATAAAACCCTTCTTGGAATGCTGAAAACGTGTAGGACTTTGTCAATATAAGAATCCTGACTTTGTCCTATCAGCTCTTTTGGATCTCTATCTTTAGATCCAAAATCCAAGAACTTACGTGGCTTTACCCATATCAATCATAAAACCAACTCCCAAGCCAGTCCTTTACCGACTGCAGCATTGGAACGTTATTTCCGAGAATCAGTATGTCATCGACATACACTATGAGAAACGCAACATCGCTCCCACTTATCTATTAGTAAACGCACAGCTCCACTTCGTTCCTGTTCAAGTCAAAACCTTGACTACTTCAACAGAACGAAGATTCCAACTCCGATATGTTTGCTTCCATCCATGAATGGATCGATGAAGCTAACTTACATACAGTATAATTTTTCGGAGTCCGGGCTCACTTTCGCTTCTGTGAATTTCGCAGGTTCGTCACTTTCAATGATCATCAGATCATGGCAACTAATCACGAGAAATCACTCTCGGATTAGTGACGGATTCATTCAGATCTGCGAACTTCAGGCTCTACAGGTGTAGATTCTACAGAAATCTGTAAATCCATCCGCTGCTCTCCCTCAACAGGTTGAGCAGCCTCCTGTATTTCTCGAATTTCTTCGAGTTATACTTTTACTCCCACTGTTCTTCTTGGAAAGTAACTTTCCTTTTAGAAAACAGAATTCTGAACAACCTAACTTCGTTTTCGGAATGGACGTAAAAGTAACAAGCCTTGGTTTCCCTAGGACAACCAGCGAAGTAGCTCAACTACAAATACTCAGTAAAGACGAATTTGGATCATTTCCAGTCCACATTTATGTGGTGTCTTTCAACTGATATTGGTGGAACTATTTCAGCGTAAACTTAGATATTTCTAGAGCGTTATTCTTAAAGAATATCATGGAAGATTCGTGTGACTCATCTTTAATCATTTCTAATAAGATCTGATTCTTTCTCACAGAAACACCTCAAGGTTTTCAGGAGAAATGAGTTGTGAAACGACTTCACACTCATTCAGATGATCACACCATCAATGACTTAAGTATTCTCACTCGTGATCTAATCCAGAGTCTCAATACTTCTGTCACTCAGATTCTATACCTCATTATGGAACTCTTTCGACCATTTCAAAGAATTCCGACTCGTGTCTCATCAAATGAACACAGTCATACTCACTGAAGTAATCAGTAAATATAATGAAGTACAGGAAATTTTCTCTGGCATTACTGCTCATCGGGCCACATACATGAGTATGTTCAAGGTCCAATAAGCCTTTGGGCCTTTCTCTAGCTCGGCTAAGATGGGCCCTTTGTCTTTTGGTCTAGTAAGCAGAATTCAAGTCTCATAAGATATCCGATCAAATGAGCCCAAAAGTCCATAACTATGGGGTTTCTGAATCCGACTTACTCTATGTGACCAAAACTTTTACGCCAAGAAAAATCAGGTTTAATTCATCAGATTTAAACCAATTCGGTATTTATGTTACATTTAGGCACTCTTTGGTTTAAGATATAAAACCCATTCCTTGAATAGGGTGCTACAATCAATATTTCATTGAGATCAAAAGAACAAAACTTGTCTTTTATCAAAATGAAAAACATTCAAATTCTTACAAGAAAATGAAAGACAACTCTGCTTAAAGCAGGTACATTGTAGCTATTTCTTAATACAAAACCAAGCCTCAAAGGCATCTACAAGTGAAAACCCTACGGCTGAGGCAGCATCTATAGCTCCTTCCAGACACGTAGTTCCACTTGCCCTTCCTTCAACGTTCTACTGTTGCTTAGGCTCTGCATATTATAACAAATATCAGTGCCACAACCAGTATCCAATACCTATAAGGTAGAACTTGAAGTAATAACATGAATACCTGAGGAAGTAGTCTCATACATCAACTTCAACTCCTCATAATCTTCCATGAATTTAATGCAATCTCTCTTCCAATGCCCAGTCTCTTTACAGTAGCAGCACTTACCAACGTAAGATGTATCTGACTCGGGCTCAGAAGACACACGCTTGCCATGATTCAAAATCTGGACAACTTTGTCTTCACCCTTGTCAGCACTAGGTTTAGTAAACCTACCCTTCTCCATTATGAGATTATACAGGGTACTCTTCACGTTTGGCTCAACTGTCTTGAGCATATCATGCAGTTCAGTCAGCGTCTTCGTTAAGCCTTTCTTGATATAGTTCCTTTTGAACTTATCATAGCTTGACGGCAGTGACTGCAGAATGATCTCAGTTGCCAATTCTTGGCTAACTGGATAATCCAGTTTCCTCAGGTTATCAATGTAACCCATCATTTTACTGACATGAGGACTCACTGGATGATCATTTGGTAGCTTGCAGCTAGTGAGAGACTTAACCAACTGGTATCTCTCCACTCTTACCTGCTCCTGAAATTTCAATTTCAGGCTGCTGATCATCTCTATTGGCGACTCCATGTTCTCATATTGCTTCAGAAAATCTGAGTCCATGGTAGCCAATATCAGACCACGCACATCTACCGCATCATTATAATGCTTATTCCAAGCATCATATACTGCATGAGAGGCATTGGACCCGATCCTCTCGGGAGAGCTCTTTCAAGGACATAGTCCTTTCTCTCCTGCCTGAGGACTAGCCTCAGGTTCCGCGACCAAGTCAAGAAATTTGATCCGTTCAGTTTGTTCATCTCAAGGACAGACCGGATCGAGAAAGTGTTTTGATTGTTTGTGCTAGTCATAACTGAAATTTAGAGATAAGTAGAGTTTTAGTTATTTAGTTCATAAAAGAGTAATCTTAATAACTTATAAGAAAACTCGCATTGCATTCAAAATTTCTTTGTTTAACCTCATAAGAATGCAATGATTCCGAGACCCATGTTCAACTAAAACCAAAGTGGGCCACTGGCCGTCACCCAGAATTAGCTTTACTTGGTAAGCATACACACAGCTAGTTATATCCATATAACTCTCGGTTGTGGATTGGGCCCAAGGCCCAATTCACCAGATGTCTCAAGGCCCGGGACTCCCAATGGCCCAGTCAAGGAAACCAATCTCTTACAGCCAAATAATCACTAAAGTCTGGGACTCCCAATGAAATTAGTGACTATATACTACTTTACTTACGCAAAAACAGACACCTCACACTGTAAGCCATATCTGTAATTGAATAAGCGTTAAGTAGCTGACAAGATTGGGCAAGACATCCAAGCTTGATATTGGTTTTGAGGATTTTAGGTTTTCTTTCCAAAAATAGAAGATTACTATTTTGGGAAACTTACTTATTTTAGAAACTTTCTAAATTTAGAAACATGCTAAAAATAGAAATTTCTAATTTAATATTTTATTAAAGTTTTCGGTTGGGTCACAAATTATAGGCCCAATTCTTGGTCCAAAACCACAGAATTCCAATTGGCCCAATAATTTGACATAACCGAGTCGGTTCATTAATTCTGGTCCGAGACCAAATTAACTACTAAATCCAACTGGTTATTTACTAAACCAGACCAGCTCTAAATTATTTGGTCCAACCAAATCAAACTTAGACCAGCCTTCGGTTTAGGTTAAAATTCAATTTTTTTTTTTTGAATTTAAATCCGGTTTAACCAGAAATTAAATAATACCAATTGTATTAAATAATTTCCAGCAAACCGCGATTTGGGTTAACCGCTTAAACCATAATTATTCAATGCTTTGAATTGATTTTGTCTTTAAGCTAAAAGACAAAACTCGATCTTATACAAATTGTGATTCAACAATCATGAAATTAACATTAAGTCAATATGCGATCGATTCAATTAATTCAAAAAGTGATTTTGACTTTTCACAAAATCGTAACAAGACTTACACAAGAAGACAAAACCATTTTGTTCTTTTCAATTCAAACAATCGATTCATGCTTATTAACAAACCAATCAAATCGAAGTCAACAAGCGAAGCACTTATGATATTCACTAAAGGACAAAACAGATTCTTATGATTATCATACAAAAACAACTTCGATTATGACATTGAATTTGACTTATGCATTATCGTTTCATGACAAACAAATAAAGTCAACAAGCGATTCCAAACCGAATGATAATTAATTCAATCAACCGACTTTTCCAAATCACTTATGAACAAAACCGATTCTAGTGATTAACCAATTAACAAGCGATTCTCATATTAGGGTTTTTACAAGTTCTAATCAAATTTCTCAAGCCAAATTCGATTCTAAACATTAAAAAAAACAACCTAAATATGATCCAAACAGCAAAAACCTAACGACCTAGGCTCTGATACCACTGTAGGATTATGTGTATTCATGGTGTAATTGTCAGGTTACATCCTAGCACATAATCATCTAGGATCTAGGTGATTTGCAGTTGAATCATAAACAGATCAGGATCATTACCTTGTGATTGCAGCGGATTGATCAAAGGAATATCGAGATCTATAAGAGCTGATGATAACCGGCTCCTCCTAGGTATCCACACGCTTACAAGCTACTGGATCAGGCTGCTAGACCAAGTTGGAATCAACAGAGAGAGAGGAATACGGCTCAGGTGAAAATCGCAGACAAGAAGCATTAGGGCTTCCTGCGCCTCTCCTCTTCCTTATATGGGCCCAAGTAATTAAACTAATGGCCTATTAGGCTTTTGGGCCCAAGACACAAATCAGACAAAAGCCTGTATTTTGTCTGGCCCAATTCTCTGTACAAATACAGTAAATGCCTTGCATCTTACCGTATTAATTCCTTGTTAACTTTCCCGTTAGCTATGGTGTGTGACCCTTAGGGATCATACAATACTGGTAATAAGTCCTAAACTTATAGATCATGAGCGGGCTCTAGCAAGTCATCATGATCACCCAGTATTTATGACTTATGTCTGATCTCGACACTTATCATACTTTCTAGAGATAGTACAGTAGATTTCAGGACATTTCCAACAGTGCTACTCTCAACTATCCCATCTATCACAAAGAGCTTTATGCTTTGGTGAGGGCGCTTCAGACTTGGCAACATTATCTTTGGCCTAAGGAGTTTGTTATTCACACCGATCATCAGTCCCTTAGACATCTTAAAGGCCAACAAAAGCTGAACAAGAGACATGCACGTTGGGTGGAATTCATCGAAACCTTCCCATATGTCATTAAGTACAAACAAGGTAAGGAGAACATAGTGTCCGATGCACTATCTCGCAGGTATGTACTTCTATCCTCTCTCGGAACCAAGCTCTTGGGATTTGAGTTCGTAAAAGGCTTGTATGAAACCGACTCAGACTTTAGGGAACCATTCTTGGCTTGTCAAAAGCATGGCCACGACAAGTACTTTATCTTAGACGGTTTTCTTTTCTTTGATAATTGGCTTTGTGTACCTCACTTCTCTTTGGGGGAATTGTTTACCAGGGAAGCTCACGGAGGAGGCTTGATGGGACATTTCGGACCAGCCAAAACACTTAAGGTGCTTGAGGATCACTTCTATTGGCCGGGCCTAAAGAAGGATGTGGAAAGGATTTTCAGCCGGTGTGTCACTTGCAAGGAAGCTAAGTCCAAAAACACTTCCCAAGGTTTGTATTCTCCACTTCCGATCCCATCTCACCCTTGGACTGATTTGTCAATGGATTTCGTTCTTGGATTGCCAAAGTCTAGAACTGGTAAGGATTCGATCTTTGTGGTCGTAGATAGGTTTTCTAAAATGGCTCATTTCATTCCTTGCTTGAAAACCAATGATGAATCTAACATTGCCGACTTGTTTTTTAAGGAAATAGTTAGACTTCATGGCATGCCTAAAACCATTGTTTCTGATCGAGATGCTAAGTTCCTAAGTTATTTCTGGAAAACCTTGTGGACTAAGCTAGGAACGAAACTTTTGTTTTCAACTACTTGTCATCCTCAAACTGATGGACAAACTGAAGTAGTGAATATGACACTTTCTGCCTTGCTTAGGTCGTTGGTTAGGAAGAATCTTAGGACTTGGGAGGAAAATTTGCCACATGTTGAGTTTGCTTATAACCATTCCATGCATTCTGCTACTCGTCATTCACCTTTTGAAATCGTTTATGGCTTTAATCCTTTGTCTCCACTTGATCTAAGCCCTTTGCATGTGAATGAAAGGATAAGTTCGGATGGGAAAAAGAAAGCCAAAATTGTCAAGCAGGTACATGAGAAGGTCCGAGCCAACATCGAGCCAAAGACAAAGCAGTATGAGAAGTATGCCAACAAGGGCCGCAAACAAGTGATCTTTGAACCATGCGATCTTGTTTGGATTCATCTAAGGAAGGAACGGTTTCCCGAGGAACGGAAGTCAAAACTTATGCCCCGGAAAGACGGTCCATTCACTATTGTCAAAAGACTTCATGACAATGCCTATAAGCTCGATCTTCAGGGTAAGTATGACATATCCCCTAGTTTCAACGTTGCTGACTTATCTCCTTTTCATGCAGACACTCCAGATTTGTTGACAAATCCTTTTGAAGAGGAGGGGAATGATAGATTCCGGGATCAACCATCCGAACATGAATCCACGGATAGCTCGGATGATGGAAAAAAACTTGGAACGCAGATTGATCGAGAAGGAACCGAGGTTGCCCCAGCCGACCGCACTGACCGCACGGCCGTGTACCGTATCGACCAGACGCGACCAGGATTGAAGCTACGCTTAGAACCACGACCAGACGACCGATTCTCACGACCCAGACGATCTCTTTCCCGACCCAAATCTCATCTTAAGACTAATGGTCAAGACTGAAGCGCTTTGTGTTGGGAATGTCCTGAAATCTATTGTACTTGCTCTAAGTGAGAGTTGTATTGTCGAGATGAGACAGTCATATAATACTGGGCAATCATAATGCTTTGCTAGAAGCCACTTATGATCAATGAGTTTAGAACACATTGCTAGTATTATATGATCCTACAGGGTCACACACCTAAGCAAACTGGACATAGAATATGAGGTTGATCATTAATGTAATGATCTGGTAAAATGCATATTTGATATGCATTCTACATCGAGTTTCTGAGGCTGTGTCGATCGTTGCAACATGTGCATCGATCGACACAAATCGTGAATGACCCGATTAACTTCGGTTTAATTATTGGTTAATCAGGTCGTGATATAAGTCAACATATATAAGATACATGGTCGACTTTTACACTTAATATAACCTAATTCACAGCCACTAAAATAAACAGAGAACCTCTTGAGAGATCTGATCTCTGGCGGCACTAGCATCCCAGCTGTTCAGTTTGTGTGTGTGTGGATACTAGTAGAGGCGCAGCATTTGAGGCGTTAAGGATCTCGATTACTTGGAAAACTTTCGCTGCTAATCACCAGGTAACTTCGAGATCTATAGATTCAATATATATGAACCCTAGATCCTAGGCTATTGAATTTATACCTAGGGTTGCTAATCTGATTAGAACTGCTAAAAATTCCTACAGTGGTATCAGAGCCTTAGGGTTCTATTGAATCAGTAGCATGTTGATTAGATTAGTTGAATCTGAATCTCTGTATAGTTGATACAAGCAGGCTAAAACTCGTTTTGATCAACCTAATCTAGCTTAGGTTTTTTTGCTGAAAAACGATTAGGGTTTATCGCCTTGTGTCGATCGATCCCAATCCGGTGTCGATCGACACATAAGGATAACCCGAATAAAACTTAGGTTTAACCTAATTGTGACAATCGACACAAGAGTTGTGTCGGTCGACACAGACCTCACGGTCAGGTTAATCGGTTCAATTGGATTGGACCGGTTATCTAACTTGGTTAAACCGCTAAAATGGTTTATTGCGATTGAGTTGATAAGGTTAGAATCGACCGACACTAAAGTAGTGTCGGTCGACACAAGATCCGCTGATTTAGGTTATTGAACCTGAAATCACAGAACCAAACCAAATATCAAGTAATCCTTGATGTCTTCCCGATCTTGTCAACTGTCAAGACTCGTTTCATTGTGCGATAGATTTGCAGTGCAAGGTGTCCACAATAACATGAGTAAGACAGGAGGTAATCGTGTTGATGGACTTGCAGTGCAAGAAATCAACAATTACATGACTTAAGAGATTGGTTGACTTGACTGGGCCATCCAAATCGTTTTGGGCTTAGAGACATCAGGTGGATTGGACATTAGATGTCAATCCACAACCAAGAGTTATATTGGATATAACTAGCAAAGTTGTTGCTTACCTAGATAGCTAAAATTTGGGTGATAGCCAGTGGCTCACTCAAGTTTAGTGAAGTATGGGTCGTGGATCATTATATTCATTTGAGGAAACATTGTTTGAATATAATGCGAGTCTTATTAATAGTTAAGATTTCTCGTTTCTTGAACATCATAACTTAAACCTCTCTTGTTTTCAGCTATGTCTAGCACAACTCATCATAACACGTTCTCCCTGCGATCCGTCCTTGAGAAGTACAAGTTAAATGGATCGAATTTTCTCGAATGGTATCGGAACTTGAGAATTGTTCTCAAGCAGGAGAAGAAGGACTATGTCCTTGAGAAAGTTCTCCCTAAGAAGTACCGAGTCAATGCCTGGCAGTCAGAAAAGGATACTTGGGATAAGCACTCCAATGATGTGGTCGATGTGTGTTGTCTCATGTTGGCTACCATGAACTCGGATTTGCAGAAGCAATTCGAGAACGTGGAGTCGCCAATAGAGATGATCACTAACCTGAAAAGTATGTTTCAGGAGCAGGCACGAACTCAGAGATACAAGACGGTTAAGTCTCTAATCGAGTGCAAGCTATCAAAGGACGGACCAGTTAGTCCTCATGTCATGAAGATGATGGGTTATATTGATAACCTGGGGAAACTGGATTGTCCGATTAGCAAAGAGTTGGCTACTGACATCATTTTGCAATCACTGCCGTCAAGCTATGATCAGTTTGTTATGAACTATAACATGAACAACCTGACAAAGACTTTGACTGAGTTGCATGGGATGCTCAAGACTGCAGAACCTAACATCAAGAAGGACACCCCAAATGTCCTTATGGTACAAAAGGGTAACAAGTTTAAGAAACTTTGTAAGAACAAAGGTAATGGCAAGAAGAACTCGGTTGTGAATCAAAGCGAGTCTAACCATACTCCTAAGGTTAAACCTGGTCCTTCTGAAGACGCTAAGTGCCATTATTGTAATGGTTATGGGCATTTGAAAAGAAATTGCAAGAAATTCATGGAAGATTATGAGAAGCTGAAGAAGACGTACGAGACTTCTTCTTCAGGTATTTATGTTAGAGAAGTAAATGTTACTTCTTATGGTTCTACTTATTGGGTATTGGATACCGGCTGTGGTGCTCATATTTTGTGAAAATATGCAGGGCCTAAGCAACAGTAGGACTATGGAGAAAGGACAAGTGGACCTGCGCGGTGGAAATGGAGCAAGAGTTGCTGCATTAGGTGCAGGAACATTTTATTTGTCTTTATCTTCTAGCATGGTTTTTTGAACTTAAGAACTACTACTAAGTACCTGCTATAAGCAGAAATAATAGTTCTATTCCTTGTTTGGATATGGAAGGATATCAGTTTTCAAATTAAGAATAAGTGTTATTCATTTGATTACAATAATATGTTTTATAGTAGCAGTCCGTTAGAGAATGGACCTTACATTCTAAACCAAAATGTGCCTACCTATAACATTAGTACCAAGAGATTCAAATCAAATGATACGAATCAAGCTTTTCTCTGGCATTGTTGTTTGGGCCACATAAATGAGAGCGGATTCATGATATATCATGGTTTTTACCGGTTTTAGGCCATGATATAGTTGTGTTTTTAGTGTCTTTTGTGTTCTTTTAGAGTCTTTTACAGGTATAATCAGGTTTGGAGCTGAATTGGAGATAATGGAGCATTTTGGAGATTTTTGGAGTGTTTGGCCGAGAGATAGAGTTCACTGTCCGAAACAGAGAAAGGTGTCGATCGTTGCACACCTGCAACGGTCGATGCACCAGCGAGATGGGCCAAAACTCGGCGGTTTAGAAGAATCAAGATATTGCACTTTGATCCAGAAGTTCCTGATATTTACAAAGAAGCCCCTGGCCGAGATTAGACCTATATAATAGAGTTTTTAGATACGCTTTACATTACGCTTTCATAATTAAGAGCAGAGGATTTTTAGAGCTTTTGGGGCTGATCTGAACCTGTTACATCATCTGTATTTGGAGAAGATTTTGAACCCCTTTTACTCTTATTCTTTTATGCAATTTATTCATCATATGATTATGTTTTCATTATCTATGTCTGAGTAGATTCCTTGTTAGGTTTAGGGTTTCTCACATAGGATTTCATGACCTGCTAGACTTGTTCAATTTCAGTTAAGGATTCAAACTATATCTGTTCTTCAATTTAATTGTGCTTAAAGCTAGTTCTAACCTGATCAATTAGAATCTAGATCTTAGGTTGCTAAATACGTCACGGAAGTGGGGTTTAGGAATCTGAACTAATTAAATTGGGCAATTAAACTTTGCGCAAACGAAAGTTTGGTTTAGGATAATTGTGAACATATCAAACTTGGAATTAAAGCTGGTTTAATCTGTTAGTTCTCGCAAACGAAAGTTTGGTTTGCTGCACTTAGACTTAGAGAATTATCGCAAAGGAATTTGGTTAATTCTATATCTGTGTTTTGAGTTCTAGAACTGTGCTTAATTAGATCCTTGCTGAATGAACTGTCCGCTTGTCTGATTTCCTGAGAACGCCCTAGACCTAGCGCTCTTAATAACTTGCTTTCACAACCAATAATCTCTGCTACTGATTTACTTTCTCGCACCACTTTTAATTCAATTACATTGCTTTCTTCCTAGTTAAATTCCTGTTCTTGAGCTATTGAATACCGGAGTCTCTGTGGATTTCGATACCCTATATACTACATTGATATTGCTGTGCACTTGCAGTTTAGTATAGGGATTAAAACTCTGAGCCTATCAATTCAGAAGCTCCATAGTGATGGACTTTTGGGCTCATTTGATTATGAATCATGTGAGAAATGCGAACCATGTTTATTAGGTAAAACGACAAAGGCCCCTTTCAACAAAGGTAGTGTTGATCGACACAAAATGTGTATCGATCGACACAAGTTGCGAACAAACAAAAATGAAAGGGCCTATCAAGTTTTTGGCGCCGTTGCCGGGGACTCTTTGAGTCTTCGATAGCTTCGAGCTTAGGGTTTTACTAGGATTTTTCGTTTTCTTTTCGTTTTATTTTTGTTTTTTTAGTTACTGACTTTCTCGGTTTTTCTCTCTGTCGCAGGTACTAGTTTCGCACTGCGTCGATCGTTGCACCCTTGCATCGTTCGTCACTAGGCGATTTGAGATTGAACCGATCGTTGCACTGATAGCATCGATCGTTGCTGGACGATTACAGACAGTTTATGCCAACGCAGAAAACTAGAAGTAATCCGAACTCGAGCTTGGTTAATCTCGATCTTGAGGAGCTTGGACGTCTAGAAAGGACTATCAGGAGAGAAAAGAGAGAGAGAATGGTACGAGAACGTCTGATCTTGATACGAGATGCTGAAGGTGTCCTGAGGGATCCGGAAAACAATCCTTACAATGCTGCTGGGCAGAGGATTGATGCTGATGGACGAGTGATCCCTGACCCTCCTGAGCAACAGGAGCAGAACCAAAACCAGGGTCAGGAACGGGCCCAAGGTAGAGAGATGGTGGTTCATGAGAGGACACTAGCTGACTACAACAGACCTGATGAGTTTCATGCAAACCGAGCAGCTTTAGTGCTTCCTGCTTTTGAGAGGAATGATTTTGAGGTAAAAACCATCTACTACCAGCTGATGAGGCAGATTGCTTTTCATGGTCTTCAAGCAGAGCAGCCTATGGATCACATTGACAAGTTTGAGGACATAGTCACTGGCATGAAGTATGAAGGAGTATGCCCGGACTATCTGTTCCTTAAGCTATTTCCGCACAGTCTTGCTGGAGACGCTAGTGCATGGCTGAGACAACTGGCACCTGGTCAGTATACTACTTGGGCAGCCTTAAAGAGTGAGTTCCCGCGTCACTTTTATGATGATGCGCGCTCGGATCAGTCCAGACAGGACATACTCACTTTTTCCCAAGGAGCTGTGGAGCCCTTGAAGACTGCCTGGATGAGATTTAAGCAGTATCAGCGTGATTGTCCACACCATGGATTCACAGAAGTACAGCTGATTGGTATCTTCTTCAGAGGCATAGATCTCCCTTATCAGACTGCGCTGGATAATTCCACTAATGCTAATTTCAACACCAGGACTCCTACACAAGCTAAGCAGTTGATTGAGAACCTGATTGGCAGCAACAGTTGCAAGACAATGGATGAAAGGAGGAAGAAATCTGGTGGAACTATAGAGAATTCTGATATAGCTAATATAAGATCCAGATTGGACACAGTTTACAATCTCCTGACAAGTAAGAAAGCTGTCCACTTTGCCCAAGATGTAGAGGTGATTCAGACTGAGGAGGACACTCAGGAAGAAGATGTGAATTTCATAGGAGGTTCTGGTTTCCAAGGTAATAGATTTAGTAATCAACAGGGGAACAGATTCTCCAATGGAGGACAGACTGGTGGTTTTCAGAAGACCTATGGACAAGGTACTCAGAGAACCTATGGATCTACATCCTATCAGACTCCTCCTGCACCTACAGCCCATGAGAGCAAAATGGAGGCTATGATGGAACAACTGATTGAGAGTCAGACGAAGATTTCTGTGGACTGCAACAAGAAGTTGGACGCTGTCTATGAAGACCTCAATGGGAAGTTTGAGTCTTTGAGCACTCACATGAAGCAGTTGGACACTCAGGTGAACCAGATGTCCAGCTCACTGAAGGGAAAAGGAGTGGCAGACACTCATGTTAAGGCCTGGTCTGTGTACATTAATGATGGATCTCACCTAGGTGAAAGATTTGAGCTAAGTACAGCTGAGTTGGTGACAGAACAAGAATTTTCGGATATTTGTGAAAAACTCTCGGGTGAAATCTGCTGCAGTGCGTCGATCGATGCAACATCTGTGCCGATCGATACACCAGTCGGGATGGCAACGATCGACACACCCTTAGTGTCGGTCGTTGCAGGGCGTGAACAGACAGATCTGTCGGATGGTAATGGCATAGATGCTGACTTGGAGCTTGATCGCCTATTCAATGGAGCCTCTGAGATTACTCAACAGGAGATCTACGAACAGATTGTTAGACAACATTCCTCAGTGTCTGAAGTGATTAGGCAAGAGATTGAAGAGCTGAAGAAATTAGAAGGGATTGGTGAAGAATTGGAAGAAATTCCAACTTCTGATGATCCACCTTATCATCCATGTGTGCAGAGGTACTTAAACAAGATGTTGCCCCTGGATGATGATCTAAAAGACTGGGTGATAATAGTTCCTCAGCATATTAGTGATGTTCTGCTAACTAAGATCCCGAAGAAGCTGGCTGATCCTGGAGTCTTTGTGCTGGATTGTTCTATCTTTGAAGATAGCTTTAGGCGTTCTCTGTGTGATTTAGGAGCTGCTGGAAGTTTAATGCCTTACTCTGTGGCAGAGAAGCTGGGTATGTTGGATTTTACTCCTACTAGGACTTCTCTTGTTCTAGCTGATCAGTCCATACGAGTTCCTGAAGGACTCCTTATGGACATTCCGGTGAGAGTTGGAGACTACTTAGTTCCAACGGACTTCCTTGTGCTGAGATATGACTGTGATCCGGATGAAGCATTATTGCTTGGGAGACCCTTTTTGGCTACAGCAGGAGCGTTGATTGATGTTAGGAACAGCTTGATAGACCTCCATCTGGGAGATGAACCACTGCACTATGAGATGGATAAGCTGCGAAAGCCACTGATAGATGGGCAGACATTCACCATAAGGAACGCAGATTTTGAGCAGCCGGATAATACCATGGTTATAGATCCTGGAGCACATTTCACTCCATCTTTTCTTGGACATGAGCATTCCGCAACAGCCTACTCACCACCTTGGATGAGGAGACTTGAACAGAGACAGAAAAAGTCTCTGTCAGGACCTCCTGGTACCTGAAAATTCCCATCCGTCCGGTCAAGCTATTGACCTTAAACAAGCGCTGGGTGGGAGGCAACCCACCATTAGGTACTGGTGTTTTTCTACTTAATTTTTGGTGTTTTTGTTAGGATTTTACGTTTGTTTTTGTTTCTGGTGAGTTTATGTTTGCAGGTCTCGGATAAATCGCAGTGCAACGATCGACTCACTTCTGTGTCGATCGTCACAACACGAAAGGAATCGCATTGCAGCGATCGTTGCGCTCTTGAGCAACGATCGACCATACACGAAAATCGCCAAGTAACGGTCGATGCACTTAGTGCAACAATCGATGCCTGAGCGACAGAGGTAACCCGACAGACATAATTTCATATTTTATTTTCTTTTTACCGATCCTTCGCTGGACACTACTGGGGACAGTGTGTCTTAAGTGTGGGGGAGGTGCTACTGACTTTTGTTTTCTGTTTTCTTAAGAGTCAGTCCGTTTTTCAAAAAAAAAAAAATTTGTTTTATTGAGTCAAAACTGTTTAAGTAAGAAACTATGATTTTCTGAGAAGATTTACAAGACTTGCAGGAACTTAAGTAACCATTGGGATGAAGTTGCAGGATCTATCTCTGACTATTAGAAAACCCCATCACAGATCAACCTACTGGGAACACCCACATCACTTCAGGTATCAGAGGATCCTTTTACTGACTTCAATTTAATACTGACTTAGATTTCTCACCTAAGGGCTTGGTATACTTTGTGTCGGATTCCCTTGTTAGTTCTGACACAGCCTGTCAACCTATCCTATTTAGTTCCCTTCTCCCCTTCTATAAAGTAAAAAATAATAATAATAAACTGAGGATGAGTTAGTAACTCCGAAGTGGTCATGGGAATGGTAGCAAACACTATTTTCTCTCATGTGATCCATGGAATGTGTCCAAAGTACACCCCATAACGGGAAGAACACTGATAAAAAAAATAAAATGATACCCAATGGGGAAAAATCAGTTGTTAAAGAAGGGAAAGAGAAGAAAGGGACTAGAGAAAGGTAGTATGGTGGTCTAGAGCTGATAAGGTAAGAATCCATGTGCCCTTTGATCGATACTCCTTAGGTGAGACCGCACTTAAATACTTGCAGAAGTCAGTAGGGAGAATTTGAATGCTTGAATGTGATTGTGGAGTTTACCTAGGACAGTTGCTAAGTGTGGGGGAAGTACATGTTGGTCTTGATATCCTGTGATTGATTCTTTCAGTGGTTTACTAAGGGGAATCTGAGTGTTGTAGCTTCTAGGATGAAATGAGTTTCTGAAGAGTTTTCAAACCTCTTCACCATGTTTTAGTTCTCTGTTTTGCTTGAGGGCAAGCAAAGGCTAAGTGTGGGGGAGTTGATATATCATGGTTTTTACCGGTTTTAGGCCATGATATAGTTGTGTTTTTAGTGTCTTTTGTGTTCTTTTAGAGTCTTTTACAGGTATAATCAGGTTTGGAGCTGAATTGGAGATAATGGAGCATTTTGGAGATTTTTGGAGTGTTTGGCCGAGAGATAGAGTTCACTGTCCGAAACAGAGAAATGTGTCGATCGTTGCACACCTGCAACGGTCGATGCACCAGCGAGATGGGCCAAAACTCGGCGGTTTAGAAGAATCAAGATATTGCACTTTGATCCAGAAGTTCCTGATATTTACAAAGAAGCCCCTGGCCGAGATTAGACCTATATAATAGAGTTTTTAGATACGCTTTACATTACGCTTTCATAATTAAGAGCAGAGGATTTTTAGAGCTTTTGGGGCTGATCTGAACCTGTTACATCATCTGTATTTGGAGAAGATTTCGAACCCCTTTTACTCTTATTCTTTTATGCAATTTATTCATCATATGATTATGTTTTCATTATCTATGTCTGAGTAGATTCCTTGTTAGGTTTAGGGTTTCTCACATAGGATTTCATGACCTGCTAGACTTGTTCAATTTCAGTTAAGGATTCAAACTATATCTGTTCTTCAATTTAATTGTGCTTAAAGCTAGTTCTAACCTGATCAATTAGAATCTAGATCTTAGGTTGCTAAATACGTCACGGAAGTGGGGTTTAGGAATCTGAACTAATTAAATTGGGCAATTAAACTTTGCGCAAACGAAAGTTTGGTTTAGGATAATTGTGAACATATCAAACTTGGAATTAAAGCTGGTTTAATCTGTTAGTTCTCGCAAACGAAAGTTTGGTTTGCTGCACTTAGACTTAGAGAATTATCGCAAAGGAATTTGGTTAATTCTGAATGAACTGTCCGCTTGTCTGATTTCCTGAGAACGCCCTAGACCTAGCGCTCTTAATAACTTGCTTTCACAACCAATAATCTCTGCTACTGATTTACTTTCTCGCACCACTTTTAATTCAATTACATTGCTTTCTTCCTAGTTAAATTCCTGTTCTTGAGCTATTGAATACCGGAGTCTCTGTGGATTTCGATACCCTATATACTACATTGATATTGCTGTGCACTTGCAGTTTAGTATAGGGATTAAAACTCTGAGCCTATCAATTCAGAAGCTCCATAGTGATGGACTTTTGGGCTCATTTGATTATGAATCATGTGAGAAATGCGAACCTTGTTTATTAGGTAAAACGACAAAGGCCCCTTTCAACAAAGGTAGTGTTGATCGACACAAAATGTGTATCGATCGACACAAGTTGCGAACGAACAAAAATGAAAGGGCCAGAGGCTTATTGGGCTTTACACATACGGATGTTTATGGCCCGATGAGCACTAGTGCTATAGGAAACTTTCAGTACTTCATTACCTTTACTGATATTTTCAGAAGGTACGGTTATGTCTAATTAATGAGACATAAGTCGGAATCTTTTGAAAAAGGCTCAAAGAAGTTCCAGAATGAAGTACAGAATCAACTTGGCCAAAGTATCAAAGCTCTACGATGAGATCGTGGAGGTGAATACTTAAATCAAGAATATAGTGATCATCTGAGAGATTGTGGAATTGTTTCACGACTCACTCCTCATGAATCGGACTTTATTAGATATGGTTCGATCAATGATGAGTCACTTAGATCTTCCATTATACTTCTAGGGATACGCTCTAGAAATGTCTGCGTTTACACTAAATAGGGTTCCATAAAATTAGTTGCAAAGACACCACATGAGATGTGGACTGAAAATGTTCCTAATTTGTCTTTCATGAAGATTTGGGGGTGTGAGACTTATATAAAACGTTTTAATCTCTGATAATCTCTCACCCAAATCCGAGAAGTGCTACTTCATTGGTTATCTTAGGAGACCAAGGCATGTTACTTTTACAACCGGTTCAAGAACAAAATGTTTGTTGCTCGGAACTGTGTTTTTCTTGAGAAAGATTTTTTTTCCAGGAAGAACAGTGGGAGTAAAAGTACAACTCGAAGAAATTCGAAAATCACAGGAGGCTGCTCAACCTGATGAGGAAGAACAGCAGTTGGATCTACAAAGAGTTGTAGAACCTGCACCTGTGGTGCCTGAAGTTTGCAAAGGATCTGGTGAATGAATATTCGATATACATTCAAATTGCGAGTTTCTGAGGAAGCATCGATCGACACAGATCGCGACCCAAAATATTGATTTTGGTTTATGACTTGATTAACTGCGGTCTAAACCTTGGTTAATTAGGTCGTGGTAAAAGTCTATATATGAGATATATGCACGACTTTTACACAAACCTGAAGCTCACAGATCCGAAAGGATCCGTCACGAACCCGAGAAATGTGGATTTCTCGTAACCAATTGCCATGATCTGTTGATCACTGAAAGCGACGGGCCTGCGAATCTTGAAGAAGCAATGATGAGCCCTGACTTCGAAAAGTGGTTGAAAGCCGCTGAATCCGAAATGGGATCTATGTCACAGAACCAAGTATGGACTTTGGTTGATTTACCCGATGGTGTAAAAACCATTAAGTGTGAATGGTTTTTCAAAAAGGAAATTGACGTAGATGGTAATATTCAGATGTACAAAGCTGGGTTGGTGGAAAGGGTTTCAAGCAAATTCATGGTATTGACTATGAAGAAACCTATTCCCCAGTCACCAAGCGTAAGTCTATTCAGATTTTCTTAGCAACCGCCACTCATAATGGTTATGAGATCTGGCAGATGGATGTGAAAAACAGTTTTCCTTAATGGAATTCTAAGAAAGGATGTGTACATGACACAACCTGAATGTTTTTCATTAATCCTAATGCTGCTAGGAAGGTATGCAAGCTTCATTGATCCATTTATGGATTGAAGCAAGCATCTCGGAGTTGGAATCTTCGTTTTGATGAAGCAGTCAAAAGGTTTGACTTCATCAAGAACGAAGAAGAACGGTGTGTTTACAAAATGACTAGTGGGAGCACAGTTGCATTTCTAGTATTGTATGTTGAATCTATAGATAACATACTGCTTCTCGAAAGTGAAGTTCCACTGTTTTCAGTCAGTTAAGACGTGACTCGAAAGTTGTTTTTCGATAAAAATGTGGGAGGAGCCGTACAAATTCTTGGAATAAGAATCTATAGAGATAGATTGGACAAGCTAATTGAATTGTGTCAAGATACTTATATTGATAAGGTCTTGCACAGGACAAGTGTGCATGATTCCAAGAAGGGTTTCATGCCAATGAATCTTAGCATTACTCTTAGCAAGACGCAGTGACTTTCGACACACGCTGAGCAAGAGCGAATGAGGGACAGACTACTGCTAAGGCGTTAGATATCTTAAGATGTGATCTTAATTTTAGTGGGAGTTGTTGTTGATTTTAGTTATAATATGATGTTCATGTAAACATAATTTGATTATGTTAATGAAATCTGATTTCGGTATTAAATAATACCCGTATAGTAATTTATGACATTTTATAGGTCATCAAGTATGTGACTTGATCATGAAACCCTATAAATGATAAATGACATAAATTATGTTAGTCCCTGGTCAAGGTTGTTAAAGTAGGACACTAACAACCACGTGAGACTAGTATGTGAGGTGACTGATGACTAAGTTTCATGGAGTCATTAATAAGAATATTAAAGTCAATCACATAGATATGTGTTAAAGAACACATGATCGGACATGACCCACTAATGAGAACTCTACAGGATAGTTAAATAAGTGTCATGAGAGTTTTCATTACGACTATAGAGTATAGTCCCTAGACCTGAGTTCATCATGATTTCTTGCATATGAATTGGTCCGCTTTAACTTTGTCAAACGTCAGCCGTAACTGGTGATTATAAAGGCATTGATTGGGCGTATCATGAAGTGTGTGAAGGAACATGGATGAAATAAGATGGGATTTGTCCCTCCTGTAAAGCAGGAGATGAATGTCTCAGGGCCCATCGAAGATTTGATACTGACAAATGTGTGGCCACACTCAGACGAGGTGATTGTCAGTCGTTTGTCTTGTCAGTATAAATCGGAGTTCAATGAACGTGATCTTGGCTTAATAAGGATGACACAGATCTTGCCTTATGTCAGATCGAGATATAGAGACGAAGGGATTATGGGAATAGATGATTCCAGTACAAGTGGGAGATTGTTGGGAATGTCCTGAAATCTATTGTACTTGCTCTAAGTGAGAGTTGTATTGTCGAGATGAGACAGTCATATAATACTGGGCAATCATAATGCTTTGCTAGAAGCCACTTATGATCAATGAGCTTAGAACACATTGCTAGTATTATATGATCCTACAGGGTCACACACCTAAGCAAACTGGACATAGAATATGAGGTTGATCATTAATGTAATGATCTAGTAAAATGCATATTTGATATGCATTCTACATCGAGTTTCTGAGGCTGTGTCGATCGACACAAATCGCGAATGACCCGATTAACTTCGGTTTAATAGTTGGTTAATCAGGTCGTGATATAAGTCAACATATATAAGATACATGGTCGACTTTTACACTTAATCTAACCTAATTCACAGCCACCAAAAGAAACAGAGAACCTCTTGAGAGATCTGATCTCTGACGGCACTAGCATCCCAGCTGTTTAGTTTGTGTGGGTGTGGATACCAGTAGAGGCGCAGCATTTGAGGCGCTAAGGATCTTGATTACTTGCAAAACTTCCGCTGCTAATCACCAGGTAACTTCGAGATCTATAGATTCAATATACATGAACCCTAGATCCTAGGCTATGGAATTTATACCTAGGGTTGCTAATCTGATTAAAACTGCTAGAAATTCCTACACTTTGGCCCGAGCTGAATTATCTGTGGATCGGGACACTTCCATTTTGGTCCGATACGCGTCTAAAACTGAATCAACTCCAAGTTCTTTCGACCCGTTCGACTTTTCTTCCGACCAAACTTCAAAGGAACGTGCCAAAGAACTAAGGATTAATATTGGACGTGAGGTTTCACAAATGGCCCGACCGGAACAAGAGTTATCCAAGGAAACGTTCGTGTACATGATCTGGGCCCGTCCATGATCCGAACTACACCAAGGAAGGAAAGGCAGACGATGAGTCACTCTAAGGAGTTCGCTGGATCCGAAGAGTTCTTTGACTCATATTTATTTTAGTCTTTGGTCTTAATTATATTTCCTAGGAATTAATTACCACAAGACTAGTCTCTTTACCTTCTAGTTGTCTTATAAGTACCAAACTCTCAATTCATTTCTAATAACAATTCGATTTTTCTTCTTCTTTTGAGTGTTCTTCTCTTTGTTCTTGTCTGAACATATTTCGGTTCTTGGCAAGGGTTACTTCCAAGCATCAAACCTTCTTAGAATTTCGGGGTTAAGGGTTACTTCTTCGAGTTCTTTGAAGTGGGGAATACCAAAGGCCTTCCGCAACCTTTGACGGTCTCCATCGATCCATCACTGATCCGTGATCAGCCTATCCTTCGATCCATGAAAGAGTCATTCCTATCCGGGAATCCATTACTTGCCGTCAAATACGATTCCGCCGCCATCAACGGAGCAGGGTTCTGAGAGGCATGAGTATTTCCGGTTAAACTTTGATTAGCTATCTTCGTAGTTACAGAAGGTTGGAGAGAAAAGAGGCGAGACAAGGAAGAGAGACAGGGAAAAAAGAATTGTTTTTTTTTTAAGCCGAGGAAGCCTACTCAATTGAGAAAGAATCATCTTAGAAAAAAAGGGGTGATATTTTGCCACGTCATCGATCCTAGTGATCTTTCGGCATTGGTTCTCCATTTTTATTTAATTTATATTTTAAAACTTATGAGTTATTTATTTATCAATTAATTTAAATATTTTTATTTTAAATTTTTTTGACATTTATAGTGATAATGATAAATATTTTATTTATAGTATAAATAATAATTTACTTTTTTAAGTTCTAAGTATAAAATAAGATTTTAGAGTTTAGGATGAAAAAAATAATTATACTTTAACTTTTTTACTAAGTGATTTGTTTTTGCAATTATCTTATGTTTATGTTTAATAAAATATAATTAGAAATTTAGTATTTATTTAAGAGTTTAGATCCTAAATTCTAAACCTTGTACCATAAACTAATCAAAAATTTAAATCTTATATCCTAAACTAATCAAATTCTTACCCTTCAGTACCATAACTCTAACTATGTAATACCCTAAACCTTTATAATTATTATACTATTATGTTTAAGGTTTTATTTATAATTTATATCAATTACAAAAGGATTATATTTAGTTTGTAGCTTATGATATGATTCAAGTTTGGAGTTTGGAGTTTAGGGCTTAGGGGTTTATGTTTAAGGTTTGAGATTAATGTTTGAAAATATTAGTTTTATGTATATATAATTAAGGGTTATATTTGGATAATATTTTATAATTAATAATTTAAGGTTTAAAATATGATTTATGGTTTTGGGGTAGGGTTAGGGTTAGAAGTTTGGGGTATAGGGTTTGGGTTTAAACCCTAAACCCTATTTATACTTAAAAATTTATCATTATCTTGGCTATACAATTAATACTTGGATGAGATACTTTGTTATATTGCTATCATGTGAATCTAACTTAGCTGCGCAAGAAACAACAAGCTAGAACACAAGTAATGGAAAAATAAAAAAGTGTGCAAACAACTGCTGGAAGAAAGCTATGAACCAGAGAAGGGAAGAACTCTTTGTAGGCCGTAAAAATACGGAGACAAAAACTGTTTGGAAAAACCGATGCAAAACACGATTAAGAAAAAAAACGACTAAGCGAAGGCGAGATGATCTCTTTCTTTAATTCAAAATATCTCCCGTAGTGTAACGGTTTGATGAGATAATGAGTCCCAGGATACAACCGCTTTGAGACTAAGATCGTGACACTCGATCAAAGAATTTGCGAACTTAGAATCTACGAATACTCTCGGACTTACTATAAGAAAGAAGACGAGAGAGATTGCTGGATTTTGAGTTGAGAAAGATATATCTAAGAAGATATGTGGTGTGTTTTTTTTAGAGAGAGATGAGTTTCTATATATAGGACATAGAAAGACTCCAAAACTTCTCTTGCTTCCAATGTGGGACAAATTAAGTTCCCACTTAAGTTTGGAGAGCAAAAAAGGCTTCACCAATTTTATTGGCCCAAGCCCATTTCTTTTCAATTCATACAATATTTTATAAACCATATGTTCATTAAAATATTGGCCCAACACTCTTATCCGAGGAACTGCGGCCAGTGACATACAATATCATTGTCACCTGATAATAATAAGAGAAACCATGGAGATTAAACACTACACCAGACGAAAAATAAACTAAGAGACACAAATCTGATCTTGTGGTAACAAGACTAAAAGATCAAGACAGCCGCAATTAGGAATGTAGGATTAAGCATCTCACCAAAACACAAAATAAAAGTCGCTGAGAATTGCTCAATTCCTCTATCCGCAACTGATAGGTGTAAGTTTTAACCCTATACTAACTGCAAGTGCACAGTAATATCAATGTAGTACTTAGGGTATCAAATCCACGAGGCCTCTAGGCAACGATAGAATTAGAACAGAAAAGATTAAACTAGGAGAAAGCAAATGTGATTAGAAACTAAAAAGCAAAACAAGAAAGCAAATCAGTAGCAGGATTGGTTGTACGCAATTAACTAAGGGCGCTAAGTCTAGGAAGTTCTCAGGAAATCAGACAAGCAGATAAATCATTCAGTCAGGATCAAATTAGGTGCAGTTGTAGAACTCAAAACACAGATATAGAATTAACCAACTTTCGTTGTGAGAATTCTCTAAGCCTAATTGCAGAAATCCAAATGTCTTTGTAATTCCTAACAGATTAAACCAGCTTTAATGATCAAGTTCGATATGTTCACAATTTAATTAAACCAAATTTCGTTGCGAGTAATTCAATTGCTCAACCTAAATAGTTCGGATTCTAAACCACACTTTCGTGTCAATCTAGCAACCTAAGATCTAGATTCTAAGTGATCAAGTTAGAACTAGCATTAAACACAATTTAGCTTGAAGAACATTCTATTGATATGAATCCTTAACTGAATTAATTATATCTAGCAAGTCATAAAATCCTTAATGAGAATCCCTAAACCTAACTATGAATGGAATATGTAAACATAATCAATGAATA
Source organism: Orychophragmus violaceus (assembly GCA_030180135.1). Classification (NCBI taxonomy): domain Eukaryota; kingdom Viridiplantae; phylum Streptophyta; class Magnoliopsida; order Brassicales; family Brassicaceae; genus Orychophragmus; species Orychophragmus violaceus. The sequence continues at coordinate 43,616,057 of CM058233.1, forward strand.
ATTAGATTGCATAAAAGAGATTAAATAAGTAAAGGGGTTCGAAATCTTCTCCAAAAAGAAGATGTAGTACAGGATCAGATAAGCCCCAAATAGCTCTAAAAACTCTCTGCTCTAAAGTATGATAGCGTATGTTAAAACTGATGTAAAAACCTAATTATATATCTAAATCACGTCTTGGGGCTTCTGTGTAAATATCTGGAATTTTGGGCAATTCTGCAAATTCATCATTCTTCATTAACTCTCGCGAAGACTGGCCCAACTCGCTATGCATCGATCGATGCTGATGTGTGTCGATCGACACATTACTCTGTTCTGGACAGTGAGCTCTATCTCTCGGGTCAAAACTCCAAAATGCACCAAAATGCTCCAATTACTCCAAATCCACTCCAAACGTGCTAGTACCTAATAAAACCTGTAAAAGACTCTAAAGAAACACTAAAAGACTCTAAAACGCACTTATATCATGGCATAAAACCGGTAAAAACCATGATATATCAGCAACCACCTGCAAACATCTCACTGCCATGAGTATGACATAATCAATTGAAATCTTAGCTCTCTCAAACAGAAAAGCATATCATTCGGATTCATAAGAAACACAATTTTCAATCTTGACGTTGGTCTTGATGATTACAATTAGTACTACACTTACAAGAGGTGATACGATGTCGATTTTTGCAGAGATTCCCAAAATAGCGACAAGAAATGTTAGTGCCAAATGCAAATAGACCTGAAAATGTTTGGGGAAGTTAACAAGATTAATGGAAATATAGTTTCGTGCTCACAGAATCGGAGAAAATATAAAGACTAAACCAAATCAAATAATCATTGCATCAGTAAAGAAGTTGGAGAGAACTTTTCCAGCTATGGCCAAGTAAACTAAGTAAAACACCAGCACATAAACCTGAATCTCGGAAAATTATGAGAAACCCAGAAACCCGAATTAACAAAGTTGATTAAAAAGAAAACCAAAAATCACAAGAAGAATTGCGACATTGAATCGAAGAAGTTGTACTAAAGAGCTCACATATTGCGATGAGGGAATAAGAGATGGTAGAAGAAGGCTGAGATCCATATCGAGCATAGCAGAAGATTCAAATCCTTCTTCGAATTTTGGCTCTTCTAGAACATACTCCACCACCACCTACATAAACCCTAGGAATTAAACACCACTGAGAATGGTACATGAAAAACCCTAGAAATCTCTAAGATTGTGAACAGAGAAGGTAAAAGAAGACCACAAAAGCTAATGTGTTGCTGCGGATCCGCGTTCTCCTTAGAATCAGAAGCACCAGAAACGCTCTTTTCTTCTACATTGACCTCGGATCCTTTCTTTTTCTTCTTCTGCTTCCGCCTTCGGCAACGGTGCTCACTCTCGCGAGACTTCTTCGAGGGAGCAATAACGTTAGGGTTCGAAAAAGCATCCCCGTTGGGAGCAACGCCATTATTAGCGGTTTCGACGGTCACATAGTCGTATGAGGAGAATTGCGAGAGAGAAAGCGAGGATCGCAGAAATTTTTTTCTTGTGCAGAATAGAAATGAATCTACTTACAAAAAAATAACTTAAGAGAAAAAAACTAAAACCCGACAAAACCTAAAAATCGGCTAAGTATTTTGCCTCCAAAATGACTTTTAAGCTGTAGTAATGATTTTTGGGTTCCCACTTAATAAAACTTTTTCTCAGCGCGAATTTAATGCTACGATAGAGTTGAAATCCGGTTTTGGCACTTTTAGTAGCAGTTCGTGAATTAGTGCTACAACGAACTGCTACCAATGCCCATATTTTTTATAGTGATCAGATCCGTCATTTGCTCGGCCCGTGTTGGAGTCAAGATTAGCACTTTCCTAAAAGGCCTATTCATGAGTTTTGGTCGGCCCATAATGGAAAGTCGGTAAAAGGCCCAAGGAGGTAAAACTTAGGTTAAACCGAACTAGGGATGATCGGCTTACGTTAGGGTTTGGAAGGTGTTGAGGCAAAGGCGCCGCGCGACGACTTCAGTGATATGGAAATATTCCGTATCGAGATAAAACCGAGGTTTTAGGAAATATTCGTATTTATCTTCTATTTCCTTATATGTTAAACCGACTTGTAACCCTATAAAAGGGAACCCAATTGATCAATGATAGACACGCTTTCTTATTACTTTGAGCCTGAGGGACTTTAGAGCGAATTTAACCTAAAAATCTCTCCGGCGACTTTCATAGCATTCTCTATCGGCTTCCACCTCGGAAACACCGGCATAAAACCCTAATTTCCTAAATCTCACCGTGTTCTTAAATCCTTCTTTTAGAATCCCTAATTTACAAACCCTAAAACTCTTTCTATCTTTGGATAGACCGGGTTGAGATCTTACAATTGGCGCCGACTGTGGGGATTTCTAAGAGAAATTTCTGAACGAGATGTCGGGAAACAATAACGAAATCAATTCAGAAAATCCAAGGGTCGAACTGAGTGATCATGAAGAAAGTGATTACGATCAAAGTGATCACGAAGACGATAACACGGCTCTCAACGGCAAACAGCCGCGGGATGCCGCTAAATCAAAGAAAGCTCGAGATGACGGTAAACATGTCCCGTCACTCAGCGAAACGGCAAAACAAGTCGAACAAGACGGAGTTCTGGCTACTTTAATGGCGAAAATCGAATCACAGAACGATTTGATCAGAACGTTTTCGGAAAAAGTTGAACTATTGCAGTCGGAGCAAGCGAAGATCCATTCGGACCAGCGGTCAAGGAAACCCAACCGAGAAGTGCCTCCGAAGGTGAAAGAGAAAGTCGCCAGACGACTGGTCTACGATACATTTGAGGAGGACCGTCGTGAAAGAAGCAGCGAGTCCAGAAGCAACTCACGCAAGGAACGCGATGAAGAGGGTACTCGCGAACCAAGCTCACACCGGAAAGGAGGTTCAGAAAAAAACTAAACAGGGCCCAAGCCGGGAATGGGGCGACTGGTACGATAAGAGATACTCACCCGATAAAGATGAGCGCACCGACTACGAGACACGGGGCCGGCATCACAGACGGAATTCGCAGTATGAGGAAGACTTGTACCGTGATAACTATCGCCACGAGCGAAGTACATCACATAGGGAAACTCACAGAGCGTCTACTCGCAGAGCAAGTCGCAACCATGTCGAGAAACAGCTGACTGAACTTAGAGATACCATGAAAGAGCTGAAAGACAAAGTTCATAACGTCGAAGGATCCGCCCCTGAGATCGACCGAATCATCGAGGAAACTCGAAGAACACCATTCACGTCGCGCATTACGGACACATACATACGCCAAAAAGAGAAGGTCAGACTACCGATGTATGACGGCACGAAAGACCCCGTAACTCATCTGACTATTTTCAAGATTATGGCAGCTAAAGCGCGATTCACATCATCTAGAGAACGCGACATCGGCCTCTGCCAGTTGTTTTCGGAAACCTTAGAAGGAGACGCACTAACCTGTTTTCCCGGCTGCCACCTAGATCGATCAACGAATTCTCGTACCTTACGAAAGCATTTGTGAGACATCACTTTGCCTACGTGAACAAAGATACATCGCTAAGCGCGTTAATGGCCATGACGCAGGAGAAGAAAGAGACATTAAAAACCTTCATAGACCGATTCAAAGCAACTATGACGTGAGCTAATGCCCCAGATAAATTCACTATCGCGGCACTAACAAACGCCGTCTGGCATGAATCGCCGTTCTACCAAGATTTGGTCGTCAATCCGCCGTTAACCATCGAAGACGCCCTCCACCGAGCAAAAAAATTCGTGGAGCTGGAGGAGAAGAAGGTGGCTCTCGCAAGAAAGTTTGGCACGCTTAAACAGACCGACAAAAAGGAAGAAAGGGAACCTAGGCAAGATTACGACAAAGGTGCCAAGACAACAATGGTTGTCGATAATGCCAACAAATCCCGATCGACGAATCCGTGGAACAAACGAAACAAGGAGGGAAAAGGAAAGGCACAGGAAGCCGCTCCCGCCGCAGGAGAAAAGTACTGCGAATACCATCAGGCTACGTCGCACGACACTGCCGAATGCCGGAACCTTAGAAACGCACTCTACGCCCGGCTTTCCGACGAAGAAATCAAGGCGGCGATCGACAAGTTAAAAAGAGAAGAATCTGAGCAGCAAGGAGAAGGAAAAACCGACGAACAGGCTCCCAAGCAACAGAAACAACAGCGGCGTATCAAAAGCATAGCCTTGAAACGCAATCGAGAAGAAGAAGAAGGGGAAGAGGACGAAGAGGAAACTCCTAAAACCGTCCGAAGAATCAAATGATCATGGGCGGCCTCATCTCCGTAAACGACTCGGTTCGGTAAATCAAGGTATACGAACGTCTTGCATTGGCCGTGCAAAAGGCGCCCCAGCCGATTTTGTCAGACGATCCTCCTATAAGCTTTAACGATCGTGATCTATATGGGACCCACTATCCTCATAACGATCCACTAGTGGTCGAGCTCCTCATCGGAAGCTGTCAGGTTTCTCGGATCTTAATCGACACAGGCAGTTCAATAGACCTGATTTTCCTAGACACACTCAAGAAGATGGAAATCAAGTAGGAAGACATCAATCAGAAGGCCAAGCCACTCACCGGCTTCACGAGCGAAACGACATACATGATCGGGACGATTAAGCTGCCGGTTTACGCAGGAGGGGTTAACAGTATGGTGAGGTTTCATGTCATTGACAAACCAACCATCTACAACGTGATTTTGGGAACTCCATGGCTGTACAGCATGAAGGCGGTATCGTCAACTTATCACCAGTGTCTGAAGTTCCCAACACTTAAAGGAATCCAGACGGTTAAAGGATGCCAACGGGCGAGTCGGTCATGCTTCGCAAGGGAGCATAGGATCAGAGTACCTTCATGCATGATCAATGCGGAGCAAGGAAGAAAAGGCCCTGAGAAAGAGCTAATCCAACAAGTCATCATCGACGACTCCGATGCAAGCAAGTGCGTAGGGATTGGCGCAGAACTACCAGAAGACATCAAAAAGGAATTGATCGCCTTCCTACAGCAAAATGTTACAACATTTGCGTGGTCAATGAGAGACATGAAAGGCATCAGTCCAACCATCACAACCCACGAGCTCAACGTCGACCCGACTTATAAACCAATTAAGCAGAAGAGGCGAAAGCTCGGCCCTGAAAGGGCTAAAGCGGTCAATGACGAGGTAGAAAAATTACTTGAAGCCGGTTCAATCCAGGAAGTCAAGTATCCCGATTGGTTGGCTAACCCAGTGGTCGTGAAAAGGAAAAACGGGAAGTGGAGAGTATGTGTCGACTTCACAGATCTCAATAAAGCCTGCCCAAAGGATAGCTTCCCTCTGCCACATATCGACCGACTTGTTGAAGCAACTGCCGGAAATGAATTGCTATCATTCATGGATGCATTCTCAGGATATAATCAAATCCTCATGAACCCGGACGACAGAGAGAAGACGGCATTCGTCACTGAACGCGGTACGTACTGCTATAAGGTTATGCCCTTTGGTCTCAAAAACGCCGGCGCCACCTACCAGCGGTTGGTCAATCGGATGTTTGCAGGCCAGCTCGGCACGACGATGGAGGTTTATATCGACGACATGCTGGTCAAATCTTTAATTTCCTCTCAGCATGTCGGCCATTTAAAGGAATGTTTTAACATCCTTAACCAGTACGGGATGAAGCTCAACCCAGCCAAGTGTACGTTCAAAGTAACATCAGGAGAGTTCCTTGGGTACGTGGTAACTCAGAGAGGAATAGAAGCTAATCCAAAGCAGATCTCAGCCATAATCGACTTGCCATCTCCCAGGAACACACGAGAGGTACAGCGTCTCACCGGCCGCATAGCCGCCTTGAACAGATTCATATCCCGGTCAACGGATAAATGTTTGCCCTTTTACGAGCTCCTACGGGGAAATAAAAGATTTGTGTGGGACGATAAGTGTCAGGAGGCATTCATTCAGCTCAAGGACTACTTGTCGAACCCGCCGATATTGTCAAAACCAGAAAACGGCGAGACACTACTACTATACATCGCGGTCTCAACAATGGCAGTAAGCTGTGTACTGGTTCGGGAAGATCGAGGGGAGCAAAAGTGTTGGAATTATGTCCAGTAATCTCGGTACTGTCTCTAGAAAGTAAGAGTATGTCAATGATCAGACATAAGTCATATAATGCTGGGGGTCATGATGGCTTGCTAGAGTCCGCTCATGATCTATAAGTCTTGGACTTATTGCCTTTATTATATGATCCCATATGGGTCACACGCCTAAGCTAACAGGAAAATGTGTAGGAACGGCTTAGCAGAAGTACGGTAAAAGTGCCAGGCATTTGTCGTACTTAGAGAGAGATTAATGGGTCTGATTGAATCCAAGGGATTTAATCAGATTGGTATTTGGGCCCAAAAGCCCAAAAGGAACTAGACAAGTTTTATAAATAAAACTTAAGTCTGAGTCTCCTTCTAACCCTAGCCCCTGCGATTTCTCTCTCTCTCTCTGCGCCTCCTCTCCCTTGGTCTAGCAGCCTTCTTCCTGCTTGGTGTGCGTGTGTGAACCTCTGGAGGAGTTATCACTTGGTGGCTCTGCTGATCTCTGACCATACCTTCTCTTTCCGCTGAATAAACAGGTATAAGGTGAGATCTATTATGTTTCTAAATAAGAGAACCTAGATCTGCATGTTTAGTAGATGAATCAATTGAGAATTGAATCAGGAAACACTAAACATTCACTTCAGTGGTATCAGAGCTATTGGTTCTGTGGTTTCTTGTTTAGATTCAAGTTTAGGATTGTTTAAAGAGGTGTTTTTGAATCAATCTACTGATAAGAGCAAAACACTTAAGAAACAAGAATTGAAACCTAAACAAACTAATGAAAATCGCAAACCAAACTATATGATTTGGTTGCGTCGGATTGTGGTTTGAACCGCAAGTCCGGATCGCTAGACGCACGGACCGATCGATGGATCGAGTCGCGTGGTCGAGACGATCACAAGCGATGAGGCGCACGATCACAAGGATGGACCGATCGTATCGCATGGATCAAACGATCGCATGGATCGATCGTGTCCCGTCCCGTCCCGATCGGTCATACTCGTACGCGAGTGTTGATCGTGCGTGGATGGATCGAGCGGATCGATCAAACGATCGCCGCGATCGTCCCGTCCAATCGTCCCGTCGCGCCCAACCGATCGTCCCGATCGTCCCGTCCCTGTCCAGCTGCTTGCGTCCCGATCGCGTGAGGCTCGGCCGTCCGTCGGATCGTGGATCATGTGCGGCTGGTCGATAATGATCGAGCCGCGGAAGCATGATGGCTTGCGGCTGTCGTGATCGCGTGAAGCTCACGGCTAGGTCACGGTTCGGTTCGGTTTAAGGTTCGGTTTAAAACTGATTAAAATCAAAACGTCACGGTTTAATAAACAGATTTAATAATTTTATTAAGTTCTGGTTAAACCGGGATAAGAAATCCAAAGTCGAAAAATTGGATTTTGTGCCTAAACCAGGATTTTCTAATTTGATTTGGTTGGACCAAATAAATTGAGAAAATCCGGTTTAGTAAATAACCGGTTGACAATTGTGGTCGTCGTAGTAATTAATTTTGGTTAGACCAATCTTAATGAACCAGACCGGTTATGTCAACTAATTGGGCAATTGGGTTATGTCTTGGACATGGACCAATTCTTGGGCCTCGGGCCAAGAAGTTAAAACAATTGGACCAATTATTTGAGTCTTTTCTTCAGATTAATTTAAAATTTATTTTTATAAAAATTATAAAATCGATTTTAAATTAATAAGTTTCCAAATTTTTTGAAATTAGAAAGTTTCTTAAAATAGAAGTTTCTGAATTTGCATGTTTTGGATTTAAGGAAATTTCTATAATTAAAAGTTTCTAATTTTAGAAAGTTTCCAAAAATAGTAGGTTTCCCAAAAGGGAAAGTTTCCCAAAATAGTAATCTTCTATTTTGGGATGAAATTTTAATAAACCTACAAACCTCAAATAATATCAAGCGTTGGATGTCTTGTCCAGTCTATGTCAGCTGTCGAAGCCCATTCAATTGTATTCATGGCCTTACAGTGTGAGGGTGTCTACTTTTGCGTGGATAAGACGGTTTGTGATTCATAAATGTCATTGGGAGTCCCAGACATTAATGATTACATGACTGTATAGTCTGGTTTTCTTGACTAGGCCATCGGGAGTCCCGGGCCTTGAGACATCAGAGTGGATTGGGCCTCGGGCCCAGATTCACAACCAAGAGTTATATCACGGATATAATTAGCCGACATAGGGCTTACCGATATAAGCTAAGGTTGGGTGATGGCCAGTGGCCCACTTTGATCTTAGTTATATGTGGATCTTGGAATCATTATATTCTATTGAGGGTAACTTATGTTATTGAATATAATGCGTGATTAATCATATTAAGTATAATACAAGATTAATCATATTGAACATATTAACTAAAATCCTTTTATCTTAATTTTCAGTTATGACTAGCACAAACAATCAAAACACTTTCTCGATCCTGTCTGTCCTTAAGATGGACAAGCTGAACGGATCAAATTTCTTGACTTGGTCGCGGAACCTGAGGCTAGTTCTCAGAAAGGAGAAAAGGACTATGTCCTTGAGAGAGCTCTCCCCGTGAGGATCGGGTCCAATGCCTCCCATGCAGTATATGATGCTTGGAATAAGCATTATAATGATGCGGTAGATGTGCGTGGTCTGATATTGGCTACCATGGACTCAGACTTGCGGAAGCAATATGAGAACATGGAGTCGCCAATAGAGATGATCAGCAGCCTGAAATTGAAATTTCAGGAGCAGGTAAGAGTGGAGAGATACCAGTTGGTTAAATCTCTCACTAGCTGCAAGCTACCAGGTAAGTCCTCACGTCAGTAAAATGATCGGTTACATTGATAACCTGAGGAAACTAGATTATCCAGATAGCCAGGAATTGGCAACTGAGATCATTCTGCAGTCACTGCCGTCAAGCTATGATAAGTTCGTAAGGAACTATATCAAGAAAGGCTTAACGAAGACGTTGACTGAACTGCATGATATGCTGAAGACAGTTGAGCCAAACGTGAAGAGTACCCTGTACAATCTCATGAATGAGAAGGGTAGGTTTACTAAACCTAATGCTGACAAGGGTGAAGACAAAGTTGTCCAGATTTTTAATCATGGCAAGCGTGTGTCTTCTGAGCCCGAGTCAGATACCTCTTACGTTGGTAAGTGCTGCTACTGTAAAGAGACAGGGCATTGGAAGAGAAATTGCATTAAATTCATGGAAGATGATGAGGAGTTGAAGTTGATGTATGAGACTACTTCCTCAGGTATTCATGTTATTACTTCAAGTTCTACCTTATAGGTATTGGATACTGGTTGTGGCACTGATATTTGTTATAATATGCAGAGCCTGGGCAACAGTAGAACTTTGAAGGAAGGGCAAGTGAAACTTCATGTCTGGAAGGAGCTTGGGATGCTGCCTCAGCCGTAGAGTTTTCACTTATAGATCCCTTTGAGGCTTGGTTTTGTATTAAGTAATTGCTACAATGTACCTGCTTTAAGCAGAGTTGTCTTTCATTTTCTTGTAAGAATTTGAATGTTTTTCATTTTGATAAAAGACAAGTATTTGTTCTTTTGATCTTAATGAAATATTAATTGTAGCACCCTATTCATGGAATGGGTTTTATATCTTAAACCAAAGAGTGCCTAAATGTAACATAAATACCGAATTGGTTTAAATCTGATGAATTAAACCTGATTTTTCTTGGCATAAAAGTCTTGGTCACATAGAGTAAGTCGGATTCAGAAATCCCATAGTTATGGACTGTTGGGCTCATTTGATAAGATATCTTATGAGACTTGAATTTTGTTTACTGGACCAAAAGGTAAAGGGCCTATCTTAGCCGAGCTAGAGAAAAGCCCAAAGGCTTATTGGACCTGGAACATACTCATGTATGTGGCCCAATGAGCAGTAATGCCAGAGAAAATTTCCTGTACTTCATTGTCTCTACTGATTACTTCAGTGAGTGTGACTGTGTTCATTTGATGAGACACAAGTCGGAATTCTTTGACATGGTCGAAAGAGTTCCAGAATGAAGTATAGGATCTGAATGACAGAAGTATTAAGACTCTGGATTAGATCACGAGTGAGAATACTTAAGTCATTGATTATGTGATCATCTGAATGAGTGTGAAATCGTTTCACAGCTCATTTCTCCTGAAAACCTGAAGGTGTTTCTGTGAGAAAGAATCAGATCTTATTAGAAATGATTAAAGATGAGTCACACGAATCTTCCATGATATTATTTAAGAATAACGCTCTAGAAATATCTAAGTTTACGCTGAAAAGGTTCCACCAATATCAGTTGAAAGACACCACGTAAATGTGGATTGGAATCGATCCAAATTCGTCTTTGCTGAGTTTTTGTAGTTGAGCTACTTCGCTGGTTTTCCTAGGGAAACCAAGGCTTGTTACTTTTACGTCCATTCTGTTTTCTAAGAAGGGAAGTTATTTTCCAAGAAGAACAGTGGGAGTAAAAGTATAACTCGAAGAAATTCGAGAAATACAGGAAGCTGCTCAACCTGTTGAGGGAGAGCAACGGATGGATTTACAGATTTCTGTAGAATCTACACCTGTAGAGCCTGAAGTTCGCAGATATGAATGAATCAGTTACTAATCTGAGAGTGATTTCTCGTCATTAGTTGAACCTGATAATCATTGAAAGTTCGCATGATCTGATGATCATTGAAAGCGACGAATCTGCGAAATTCAAAGAAGCGAAAGTGAGCCCGGACTCCGAAAAATTACATTTTATGTAAGTTAGCTTCATCGATCCATTCATGGATGGAAGCAAACATATCGGAGTTGGAATCTTCGTTCTGTTGAAATAGTCAAGGTTTTGACTTGAACAGGAACAAAGTGGAACTGTGCGTTTACTAATAGATAAGTGGGAGCGATATTGCATTTCTCATATTGTATGTTGATGACATACTGATTCTCGGAAATGACGTCCCAATGCTGCAGTCGGTAAAGGACTGGCTTGGGAGTTGGTTCTAATGATAGACATGGGTAAAGCCACGTATGTTCTTGGATTTTGGATCTAAAGATAGAGATCCGAAAGAGCTGGTAGGACAAAGTCAGGATTCTTATCCCGACAAAGTCCTACACGTTTTCAGCATTCCAAGAAGGGTTTTATGCCAATGTCACATGGCATTACGTTAAGCAAGACACAGTGTCCTACGATAACTGCTGAGCTTAAATGCATGGATAAGATTCCATATGCGTCGGCAATTGGATCTATCATGTATGCCATGAAACGTACTTGTTTAATGTTGCTTTAATGTTAAGCAAGACAAGTAAAGACCAGTTAAATCCAGCAAAGAATCACTGGATTGCCGTAAAGAATGTCCTAAAGTATTTGAGGAATACTAAGGATAAGTTCTTGATTTACGGAGAAAGTGAGGTGCTACAAGTCAGTAGAGTCTGAAAGGCAAGTTTCCAACAGACAAAGATGATTTCCGGTCACAGTCCGGTTATATCTTGTGTCTGTCTGGCGGTGCAAGGCACTGTTGCTGACTCCATGACTTAAGCTGAACATTTCGCAGTTTGGATAGCGGCGAAATAGGTTGTTTGGAAAGAAGAGTTCATCACTGAACTCGATGTGATTCCCAGCATAGATGAGACTAGCTGCACATCAGAGGTCCAAACACCTTGAGAGTAGGTATAACCTATTCCGTGAGATAAATGACAGAGATGTTAAGTAGATCAGCAAGTTTCAATGAATGAGAACGTTGCTAATCTATTAACGAAGCCACTCCTTAGGCCTAAGCACGAGTCGCGGACTGTTGCTGTAGGATAAGTGAAATTAAGATGCAGTCTTAATTTCAGTGGGAGTTATTAAAGGGCTTTATTTAGTTATTAGATATGTTCTTGTAAAACATTTAAGATGTTTAATGAAATTATTATTTCAAGATTATTTTAACTGTGATGAAATAATCGTTCCAAACTGATATAAACCATTTTATAGGTCATCGAAGTAAGTGACTTGATCTTGAGTCATCAAAGTCATTTAGCTTGATCATGAGACCCTATATTTGATAGATGGCTTGTATCATTCAGTCCCTAGTCGAAGGTTGTTGAAATTGGAACACCAACAACCGTGTGAGACTAGATTGGTATGTGACTTATGACAAAGTCTCAGTGTGTCATAGATGCGCGGCATCAAAGTCAGTACATAGGTGTATGTGGGGTACATACGACCGGACTAGACCCGCTTATAAGAACTCTTCAGGATATTTATATCTGTGTCATAAGAGATTCTTACTACGACTATAGAGTATGGTCCTTAGACCTGAGTTCGCATGCATGTGACTGCACATGAACTGATGCGCTTTGATCATTGTCTAACGCTGTCGTTGTGCGATAGCTATAAGGACCTTGTTTGGGTGTATTACGAAATGAGTAGTTTACAGTGATGGAACAAGACGGGATTTGTCCCTTCAATATAAATGGAGTGAATATCTCTAGGCCAATCGGAGATTTGAATACTGGAAAATGCATGGCCATGCTCAAACAGACTGTCCCGAGTCGTTTGGATTGTCAGTATCAAATCAGAGTCCGATGAACAAGATTAGGCTTTATAAGGATGACACTCATCTTGCCTTATGACTAATCGAGATATTGAGACAAAAGGATTATGAATACAGAGATTCCAGTACAAGTGGGAGATTGTTGGAATTATGTCCAGTAATCTCGGTACTGTCTCTAGAAAGTAAGAGTATGTCAATGATCAGACATAAGTCATATAATGCTGGGGGTCATGATGGCTTGCTAGAGTCCGCTCATGATCTATAAGTCTTGGACTTATTGCCTTTATTATATGATCCCATATGGGTCACACGCCTAAGCTAACAGGAAAATGTGTAGGAACGGCTTAGCAGAAGTACGGTAAAAGTGCCAGGCATTTGTCGTACTTAGAGAGAGATTAATGGGTCTGATTGAATCCAAGGGATTTAATCAGATTGGTATTTGGGCCCAAAAGCCCAAAAGGAACTAGACAAGTTTTATAAATAAAACTTAAGTCTGAGTCTCCTTATAACCCTAGCCCCTGCGATTTCTCTCTCTCTCTCTGCGCCTCCTCTCCCTTGGTCTAGCAGCCTTCTTCCTGCTTGGTGTGCGTGTGTGAACCTCTGGAGGAGTTATCACTTGGTGGCTCTGCTGATCTCTGACCATACCTTCTCTTTCCGCTGCATAAACAGGTATAAGGTGAGATATATTATGTTTCTAAATAAGAGAACCTAGATCTGCATGTTTAGTAGATGAATCAATTGAGAATTGAATCAGGAAACACTAAACATTCCCTTCAAAAAGCCGATCTTCTACGTAAGCAAAACGATGAACGGAGCCGAGACCAGATATCCCGCAATGGAGAAACTGGCCCTCACGGTCATCATCTCAGCGCGAAAGCTGCGACCCTATTTTCAGTCGCATTCAATCGATGTATTAAGCAGCCAGCCCCTTCGGACGATCTTGCATAGTCCAGGACAGTCTGGTCGCCTGGCTAAATGGGCAATATAACTAAGCGAGTACGACATCGAATACCGAAACAGGACAACCGCCAAGTCGCAGGGTAATAGCTGATTTCCTTGTAGAACTATCGCCTGAATTAGATATCGGAACCGAGATAGAAGACAAGAATTGGAAATTGTTCGTCGATGGGGCTTCATCCAAAAAAGGAGCTGGGATAGGGATACGTCTCATATCACCAACCGGCGAGATAATAGAACAGTCGTTCAAATTGGGTTTCACGGCGTCTAATAACACAGCCGAGTATGAAGCTCTATTAGCCGGCCTTAGGCTAGCCAGAGAGATCGGAGTACGACATCTTCTGGCCCATTGCGACGCCATGCTTGTCGCAAATCAAATCAATGGAGACTATGAAGCTAAAAACGAGCGAATGGAGGCTTATCAGAAAACGGCATTAGAGCTCACCAGCTCTTTCGAATTCTTTGATATCGTCCAGATACCGAGGAACGAAAATGCCCTGGTAGATGCACTCGCATCACTGGCATCGAATCCAGATCTCTGTCGACGAATCCCGGTAGAAACAATCCACGAACCGAGCATCCCTTCCCCCCAAAGCGATCAGGAAGAACCTGACAATACGATCCAACAGAGTGGCGAGGACGACATGTGCCTTAACGTTCAAGCAAAAAACACCGACCTCATTGCTTTCTTAACAGAAAACAATGAAGATTGGCGACATGAAATAAGAGCATATTTAACAGAAGGAAAGCTTCCGGAAGACAAATGGGCAGCGCGACGATTTAAAGTCAGAAGTGCACGATACACCATCCATAACGGTATCCTTTACAAATACTCGGCTATCAAAATCCTCCTCAGATGCATACACGGAGATGAAGTAAGTCGAGTTCTCGAGGAAACGCACTCTGGAGAATGCGGCAACAACTCCGGAGGCAGGTCTCTCGCCCTCAAAATCAAGCTGAACGGTCACTATTGGCCGACTATGATAGCCGATTGCGAGACCTATTCCAACAAGTGTGAAAAGTGTCAGCGTCACGCACCATTCATACATCGGCCTACGGAACTGCTCACGACTTCGACCGCGGCTTATCCATTTATGAGATGGGCAATGGACATCGTCGGACCATTACCATTATCCAATCAAAGGCGTTTCCTGCTTATCATGACCGACTACTTCACAAAGTGGGTAGAGGCCAAAGCTTACGTCGCGATCCACGATGTCCAGGTCCAGAACTTTGTTTGGAAATACATCATATGTCGTTTTGGGTTGCCTTATGAGATCGTCACAGACAACGGGTCGCAATATACCTCGAACCTATTCGAAGGGTTCTGTAAAAAGTGGGATATACGTCTCAGCAAGTCGACACCGAGATATCCTCAAGGAAACGGACAAGCAGAAGCTACAAACAAAACCATCATTGACGGCATCAAAAAGCGCCTTGAGAGCAAAAAAGGAGTTTGGGCTGACGAGCTAGATGGCGTCCTCTGGTCGCATAGAACGACCCCCCGCCGCGCAACGGGAGCTACCCCATTCTCCTTAGCCTTTGGCGTAGAAGCGATGCTACCAGCAGAAGCTAACATTTACACTCTCCGCCGGTCTCTCATGCCGCATCACACCGAGATCAACGGGATCGAGCTCTACTCAGAATTCAAAACTACCAACAGCTCGCAACTCGGTACTACAATCAAAAATTCAAGGAGCGACATTTTCAAGTCGGCGACTATGTCCTCCGCAAAGTGTATGAAAACACCAAAGAGTGGAGAGCAGGCAAACTCGGGGCGAAATGGGAAGGACCCTACAAAGTCACGAAAGTCATCAAGCCGGGAGTTTACGAGCTTGAGTCAATGAAAGACAAAGCTTTACCGTGTTCCTGGAATTCGGCGAGTCTGAAAGAGTACTTCTAAGGCGGCAAGGCCAAGAACAAAAAAAAAAAAAAAAAGATGTATTGTGAACTACCAGCGACTTGATTCTTCCTCGGAAGATACGTAGGCAGCCGTCATCGGCACAGTCGCAAATCTAATAAAATTTTCATTTTACAGTATATATACCGCCCTGAAAGCTCATCGAAAAGCCAAAATCAGGTCAGTCCTTTTAAAGTTAAAATATTCTTAAATACTAACAATAGCCGGGATCTAACCCGCAAACCAAAGACGAGTCTAAGCAACTCGCAGAAAGCCGAGTTTAAAATCTCGCAAAAAAGTCGAGTCTAAGTAACTCGCAGAAAGCCGAGCTCCTTAGTTCGCAAAAGTAGGGTCTAAGACTCGAAGAAAGACGAGCAAAGACTCAACAAAAGACGATCAAAGACTCGCATTATTAGCATCATGCCTCCTGGCCAGGGGTGTGGTCTTCCTTGCGCACGAGGTGCACATTGTGGTAAGGAAAAGCCGGGATCCGTCCCGCAAATTCTTCGCGGTAGGAGATAACAAATAAGTCGAGCACAAAAGACTCGCACATTCTCCCGCCCTTAGAATAAAGTCGAGCATCTGTAAGCCTCGCAAACCGCCTTATGGCAAAATAAAACAAAAGTCGCTACTTGTTTAAAAATTGTCAAGAATAATTTTAATACAATAGCACGACTTAGTGATGAAAGTCGCTACAAGTTTGAATACAGTAGCACGACTTGGTCACATAACGAAAATTGATATTTGATTTGTCAAGAACAAATTTAAATATAGTAGCACGACTTGGTAACAAACCCCCAGTGAAAGTCGCTAAATTGTTTAAACTCGTTGACAACAATCTTTAGTCCGATCTGATTAGGAATATGTACTCGAGTCGCTAAACTGTCTAAAAATTGTCCAAGAACAAGTTTAAATAGGATTAGCCCGACTTAGTACATATTCCAACCGCCATTTACTTAAGTTTGACAGAAAAAGCTTTAAAACAAAGATAGACTGATTCAAATCGCTATCAGGCTTAAAGCAAACTTAATCTAAATTATGATTAAGTTAAACCAAAAGGATAAAAAGTTTGCAAAAATAAATAAGAGTTATTACAAAGCCGATACAGATAAAATATCAATCAGCCCCGGCCGATGACTTCTCAAGCTCGCTAATCTCCTCGGTACCACCCTTCTCGATCCGGTCTATAGCCGCGATCTCTGAACGGACAGACTGGACGAGGTCAGCAGGAACCGCCTCCGGAATTATCCCGCGATTGGTTCTGAATTGGTCGATATGCTGCGGGACAGGAGGAGGAGAGTCATGAGAGCGGTTAAGGAGAGGATGATGTATTGGTGAGAGGACAAACGTAAGCTCATCCTTCGTTACGACGTTCATGTCGTCTAACTCCGCGTTCACCGCGATCTCATTAGCGGCAATCTTGTCCAAAACGGTTTGAGGAACCGACACGCCTTCTCCGCTAAGTTTCACCAAACACTTTTTAAGTCCAGAAATCTGAGCCTGCTTGACTTGCATCGCAACGGCGACCTCTTGACCACCGATATAACGCTGAATAAGGTCGAAATGAGACTGCGCCTTCGTCCTGGCAGCGGCTTCAACTCTCTCACTCTCTCTCTTTTTGAACCAGATCAAGATAAAACTTCTGCAGCCTCTTCCTCTCCGATTGAAACTTGAGGAGATCGGCCTTCGACTTCTCCTCAGCCTCCTTCAACTTACCTTCGAGGGCCAGATTATTCGCCTCCAATACCTTCTTCTCTTCCTTGATCTTCTTAAGAAGATCATCCTGTTTGGTGACCGCAGCGGCCATCTTCTTCGCACTCCAGGAACTCTCCAGAGCCACACGATTAGAGGCCGCGATCATCTAAAAACAACGATAAAGAATCTTAGTTAAATCGTCTGAATAAAATAAGGGATCAGGCAAAGGGGAACTTACGTTAGATTCGGCGTGTTTCAGTTTGAGAATAGCATCTGAATGAGGCAGCTCTTCTAACACCGGCCAATCTGAATCGTTTCCTCTAACGCATGTCAACATATCGAAACAGGCTCTAGGATTGTTGATGAAAGGGATCTCGCTTGCGTACTGGTAAGCAAAATTGTGGATAGACGGCCGGACTCCCCCCTCTTTCACTTCGCGCCTTGGTCTCACCAAAACGAGTTCCTTGTTAGAAACGAAGGGCTTGGGGTTACCAGACAAATCGGGAACGGTCCCGTTAAACGTGTAGAACCGTTTCCACGGATCCTTCTGCTTAGCAGGTTCTCCAGAAGCCACCACCCCAGTAGTAGCGTCTTCAGCCGGCTTGCTCGTTTGGGACACCTTCTTTTCCGACCTCTCCTGAACCGGCTTGTCCTCTGCAGGCCTTTTCCTCGAAGGAACCTTAGGCGGAAGATCGGAAGTATTTGCCACCTGGGCAGCCGACTTCTCACCAACATCAGAAGATTGGTTGCCGCCTTGAGTGAGTAAAAGTTTATCCTTATCTTTCAACGGCTTGGCGGAAGAGGAAGGCTTGGATGAAATCTCCTTAGAATAGTCAACAGAGTCAATTCGCTTAACTTTGCCCATCTTCTTTGGCTTGACAAGTTGTTCGGGAGTAACTTTCGCCTTGGTGTTCCACTTAACTGGATTAACGGACGAAAAATTAGAACCAGCAAGAAAAAGACTATCGTAAAGCGGTAGACGAACCTTCAGAGATCCGCGGGAGAGACTTATTGATGCGTTCGCGAGTAAGGTCCGACCACTTGCGTAAACCGAGAGCCTGAATCTGCTCGAGGATAGGGAAGTAGTTGTCGGGATATGGCTTCAGAAAAGGATGTTGCACTGCAATAACAAAAAGGAATTAAGTAAATTATCACGTTCGAAAGATAGCAAATTTGGGACGACATCTACCATAGTCTGTATTCCAAGACGTCCTGATAAGTTCCTTATGCTCGTCAGGAACAACTAACGAAGACAGCTCGACGAAGAAATAGGATCTTTGCCAATTGTTGATCTTCTTAGGTGCGTCTATCAGAATGCGATTGCCACTTTTGAGTTTAACCGCGAAACACCCCGGGCTAGTAGCCTTCATACGGTTGATCGACGTCATTTCCTCAAAAATATTCACGGTTATAGTGATGCCGGCCTCAGCCCCTAGCACCAGAAGACCGACCATATGGCGAACCGCAACGGCTAAGAGTTGGGAAATAGCAATTTCACGGCGGTGGCAATACGAGATCAACAAGTCAGGCAGCGGGAACCAACAACGGCAACCCCCAGTGTCGGTGTTGATAAAATACGACTCATAGAGGGTCATATATCCCGGTGGAGGACTCCAAGGACGGTCAAGCGGAAAGGGGATGATGACTTTGATCTTCGGATCCGCTCTGTAGTCTTGAAGCATAGATCTGACCGACGTCGCGTTATATCTGGTCTGGAAAACATTACTAAACATTTCGCTAGGGTCAACCGGCAATACAGAAGGAACGTTATCTTCGAAACCGTCTTGACAAACATCGATGTCGTCCTCATCATTATCAGAATCCCATAGCTGAGGAATGATCAAATCTTCCCGGCCAGAGCTCTCGGCAGCATCGGTTTGACGTGATGCCTCGCGACGACGTCGGAGTTCTTCAATCTCAAAATGGATAGGATGATTCTTCAAGTCGGACGAAATGCTCGAGGACGTAGAAGCGGAAGAAGTAGACTGACGACTTGATGAGTCTTCCGCAGACGAAACAGTAACAACTTCCTTGTCTTTACTTCCCGAACAACGGATTAAAGACATGATTTATTGAAGAACAGATGAAGAACACAAGAGACAAACGAAGATTGATCTAAAAACCTATAAAACCTACGGCGGAGCAGCGGCTGAGAGATGATCGGAAAATAAATACCGAGAGAGAGAGAATTACCTTTCAAAACTTCTTCACTCGAGCGAAATGAGGAAGTAAGAAGTAAGAAGGGACTATTTATAGTGAAAATGACGGCGCAGGGATCGAGGCACATCATCACCTAGACGACGCTTCGTGCTTCGCACCTACCCGACGATTGGACCAAGAATCAATTCTGGTTTCGTCGAATCACCTTCGGTTTAAAACCGAATGCTCGATTTACCATCGGTCTGAGTCAAGCCGGATCAGCCCGATAAGAATATGGGCCTAAACAGAAATAGAGCTCGCCAGACGACAAATATGGGCCTATCAAATCATTTCTTAAACCATAGGTTAACTCCTCGTAATGACGACTTGAATTCAAGTCGCCACACTGGGGGGGGGGGGGGGCTTATTGTTGGAGTCAAGATTAGCACTTTCCTAAAAGGCCTATTCATGAGTTTAGGTTGGCCCAGAATGGAAAGTCGGTAAAAGGCCCAAGGCGGTAAAACTTAGGTTAAACCGAACTAGGGATGATCGGCTTACGTTAGGGTTTGGAAGGTGTTGAGACAAAGGCGCCGCACGACGACTTCAGTGATATGGAAATATTCCGTATCGAGATAAAACCGAGATTTTAGGAAATATTCATATTTATCTTCTATTTCCTTATATGTTAAACCGACTTGTAACCCTATAAAAGGGAACCCAATTGATCAATGATAGACACGCTTTCTTATTACTTTGAGCCTGAGAGACTTTAGAGCGAATTTAACGTAAAAATCTCTCCGGCGACTTTCATAGCATTCTCTACCGGCTTCCACCTCGGAAACACCGGCATAAAACCCTAATTTCCTAAATCTCACCGTGTTCTTAAATCCTTCTTTTAGAATCCCTAATTTACAAACCCTAAAACTCTTTCTATCTTTGGATAGACCGGGTTGAGATCTTACAGCCCGGAAGTGTTGCTTTGGTATGTGTGTGGTTTGAGTTGTTATAAGATGTGGTGTGTGATTTTTGGGCTCGTGTTCAGCCCTTTGTCTTCCACTTCTCACAACCTCTGTTTTAAGCAGCTTAAGGTTTGGGTTTCTATTAGGGTACCTACTGGTACTGTATTGTTGGAGTCGGTTTTAGCACCCCTCAAAATGGCCCATTTATATAATAAGATCGGCCCGAAATAGAAGGCATTTATTATGGATAATTACTATGTCAATGAAGATAAATGGCAATCTTCGAAGATAATCACAAAAGGAAAATATCTATGTTCCTGACTTTTTATGTCGGCCTAAAACTCTATATAAGAGAAAGAGGTCATTCAGGCTAAAGGATATCATATATGGAAGATCATATATCAGATATCGAATCATAAAAGACAGAGAAAAAGATATAAAAAAATATGAACAACTCCGGAAGTCGAACTAAACCTCGACATGAGAGAATGAAGGCATTCAGGCTAAAGGATATCGAAACACACAATACGATAAGTCGATCTATAGACGACTTAATCGTCATTCGACGAACTCTTTCAAGGACTACGAATGGCTTGATCCCTTGCCGAAGGGTACGTAGGCAGCCTTTTCCAAGGTTCAGCTATAAAACCTAAATTCCATTTATTCCGATTCACCGGGATGCCAATTTAGCCCTAATTTCATCATCTCCGCCGAGCTAGGTTTAAAGACTTTGAATAATCCCTTAAGAAAAACCCTAAAACTCTTTCTATCTTCGGATAGGCGAGTTGAGATCTTACAATTGGCGCCGACTGTGGGGATTTCTTCAAAAGTCTTTCATATACCACGCTCGAAGACATGTCATCTGGACACAATAACTCACGTCACGGCTTCGTTAAAATCATTAAGATAAGTATTTATTTATTCATGCTTTACCATCAAATTCACACTCGCTTTATTATCGTGCATGATTGCTTGATAACATGTCGTTGCTTTGACCTGTGCGATCACAATTGTTGATACTTATAATTATTTAAACCAACTTTCTCTAGGACTAGGTTTATTGTTATGGAATCATGTTTGCAGCGTGTTTATTTCATTCGTCAATTCTTAAAGACCACACGTTAAATCTTAGTTTATTGTTTCATAAAAAAAAAAGAGAAGAAGAAGTTGTTAGATGTTTAACAAACCAATTGGTGTAACACAATTCTAGAAATATAACTTAAAAGTAAATTTAAGTTTCTTTCGATGCATTAGAGACTCAAAAAGGTCCCTTTATGGTTGAATTTCTATTTGATTGGTGCTTTTAACAAAATTCACTGACATAATTTATATATATCCGGTCTTCTTGCATTGTTAGAAAAGCTGATTCAAAAAGACAAGCTCGTCATCAACCCATGGTTAACCTCACTAGCTCGCAGAGTTACGTCGGCAATCGGCATTAGGCCCTTCTCTTAATCTCATCAGCTCGAAATTTCATAGAAACATGTTCCCTCACAAGGACAGGCTCTCACGACCAATCGACATCACTGGTCCAAGAGTTTCACGGATACACCGTAATCCAATGCAGAAGACAGAAAATATATACCACCATTACTGATCCAAACGTCGAGATCAAAGAAGTCAAATCATCGGCCACGAGCCGAGTTTATCAGCTAGTCACAAACCCAAAGCAGGGTCCATCTACTCCCAATTCCACAGCACTAGATCGGCAATTCAGCTAGCTCACCACATCCACTGTCGCGAAACCGCTCGCACGTCCAGCAATGCCCATGCTTGCGGCTCGGATCTTCCACACTCATCACACGGACACATTTTTCCCTCTTTTTCCTCACTCAACATAGATCATATAAAAGGCGTACAATACATGTCAAAGAAGCCATAGGAACAATCAGTTTCCTGGACAAGAAATCCCTGCAAAACCTGCAACCTGAACCAGTGTTCGTGAACTCAAGACCCGATTCCTAGCCGACATTGGAGTTTTCACAGCTCTGGACCATCTCATATGCAAGCTCTTAACTCGCCGAGATAAAAGCCCAAAGCTCGAAACTAAACTAAAAGTAGCACCTCAGCTCTTTTACTTGCACAAGATAAAAAAAAATTCAACACGAGCTCGACAACTTGAAAAGGAGGAAACATCCGTGTACGAGAGCACTTACTAAGGAAGGAATCCTCAAACACTATTAGCTCATCTTCGTCACGAGAGCTCGTTAGAGTTTGTCAGCCAGTTTTCTGCACATAAGCTCACCAGCTAAAGATAATCGTCAACAACATTAACCTCGACAACGGTTACATACGGCAGCTCGGCAACTCCATTTCTTTCTAGCCCAAGCCTACGATACGCCAACAACCTAACAGATGTCAACGACATCAACTCTAAGAAGTATGGAAGATGCTTACGAATTTTGGAGTTCGTCAAGCTGGGAATCCAACGCTTCTGCATAACCATGACGACCTGAAAACCGCCCAGATAAGTAATACTTGGTCTCTTACATGAACCACGTTGCAATCGGCTCATTTACATGATTTTTAAAGGATGATCGCACGTGCTGATATATAATATCACACACCGACCTTTACTTTTCACAAGAGCATGGCTCATTATTATAAAAAAATATATGATGTTTCTTTGATGAACCGATCTAATCTTACACTTTGACAAACTGATTGGTATTCCACGGTTTATTCTTAAATCTTTATTTGACTCTAATCCATGACCTCTTTGTTATTTGACGAGAATGCTGCTGACGTATGTGACATGGCACTTCGTCTCACGAAGGCAGACGACATCCAAAAATCTGAAGACGGAAACATCTCGTAAAAGTTTGCACGGGTGGCTCATGGAGCTCGATAATGATCCCGGATCCGGTGGACAGAGCCAGCATAAATATTAAACGCTACGTCCGACATGTGGTGACGACGACGTACCACCATAAAAGCTAAGTTTTCATTACAACATATTTAATTTTTACATCATTATTTTTAATGTCATAAAACAGACTTCGTCCGGCGCAACAAAATAACGTCAACGGACCATCATATAATAAACTCATCAAAAAGCCGAACTCCTTAGTTCGCAAAAGCCGGGTCTAAGTAACTCGCAGAAAGCCGAACTCCTTAGTTCGCAAAAGCCGAGTCTAAGTAACTCGCAGAAAGCCGAGCTCCTTAGTTCGCAAAAGTCGGGTCTAAGTAACTCGCAGAAAGCCGAGCTCCTTAGTTCG
Organism: Orychophragmus violaceus; assembly: GCA_030180135.1. Taxonomy (NCBI): domain Eukaryota; kingdom Viridiplantae; phylum Streptophyta; class Magnoliopsida; order Brassicales; family Brassicaceae; genus Orychophragmus; species Orychophragmus violaceus. The sequence continues at coordinate 43,639,497 of CM058233.1, forward strand.
CAAAAATCGGGTCTAAGTTGTTGGGATAGTGTCCTGAAATCACACGTGTACTCACTCCTGATGATAGTTGTGTGTCGAGATCAGACATTCGTATAGTACTGGGCGGTTGCAATGTTTTGCTAGAAGCCTCTTGCAATCTGTAAGTTATGGACTTACTACCAGTACTATATGATCCTATAGGGTCACACACCTAAGCAAACTGGAAGCTACGACATGGGAATGATCATTATGGTAATGATCATATTAATGTGTATCCAATACACATTATAATCGATAAAATGGTGTTGTGTCGATCGACACAGCTTGTGTGTCGGTCGACACAGTTCGGGTTTTTCGAAAGGCTTTTCGAATTAAGACTTGATTAAGTCTGGCCCGGTTAATTGTGTTTTAGGTCGAATATAACAAGTAAGTTTCGACCTAAACACTGAGCCGTCCACTTTTCTTGATAGAAACAGTAGAAACACCAGAGAGAATCGATTCCCGTTGATCCGGCACTAGCATCCCGTTTCCAGTGAAGCGTGCGTGTGTATCTGGTTGAGGCAAGGCGTTTGCGTTGTTCAACTGATCTTGTTCACCATCTCAATTCCGCTGCCAGAAAGGTAAGAACGAGGTTGGTTTTCATTCAATATATCAAACCCTAGATCCAGTGGGATCCAACAGTGGTATCAGAGCATGTTAGGGTTTAGCTATTGAATATGGTGAAATTAATTCGAAACTTGATGTTGTTGGATTGAATTTTGCATGTTAAAATCGTTTTATTGAATGTTAATCTCGGATTTTGTTCATGTTGAAAACGATGATACAGTTGAAATCGCACTGTGTCGATCGACACAAAGCGTGTGTCGGTCGACACGCCGCGAAACAAAAACGTAAAATTTTAGGGTGTGTCGCAGGGTGTCGATCGACACAAAGCGTGTGTCGGTCGACACAGAGCGAAAACTCGCAATAAAATTTTAGGGTTTGTCGCAAAGTGTCGATCGACACAAAGCGTGTATCGGTCGACACAAGGCGAAAATCCGCAAATAATTTTAGGATTTCGATCTGAGATCGAGTACATGTATTCCTGTTGTGTCGATCGATACACTGGGTGTGTCGGTCGACACAGGCAATGCGATTAGATAGATCGGTTCAATTGGATTGACCGGTTATCTCGCTCGGTTAATTTTAATTAACCAATTGGTTCTGGTTTAGTCATGTCGATCGACACACAGTGTGTGACGATCGACATGGACTATTAAACCGAACCGGTTAAATTGGATTGAATCGGTAATGTAAACTCGATCTGGTTTGAACGGTTATCGAAGAACGGTTTAATTCTAGTTGCATCGACCGATGCCAATGGTAGGCATCGATCGACACGACATTCGCAGATATGCTGGTTGGACCACATATTTGCATATACCAGAACAATTTAATCCTAAAAAGTTGTAGATGAATCTAAACTAAATAAAACTGAATGTTTTAAGTAAATTAATAAATTCTTGGATGTATATTGGATATGCATCAAGATAAAACGGTTCTTTTCCTCAACCAAATATCAAGTGATCTTGATGTCTTGCCCGATCTTTTCTGCTGTCAAGACTCGTGTTGTTTGTTGGATATTCTTGGAGTCCTTGATATCCACTGCAACATGAGTAAGGCAGGTGGTCATTGACAGACTTGCAGTGCAACTGTTAGTGATCGCTAGACAGAAAAAGGGATTGGTTTTACTTGACTGGGCTAACGGAAGTTCTGGGCCTAGAGACATCAGAGTGGATTGGACATAGTTTGTCTTATCCACGACCAAGAGTTGTACTGAGTACAATTAGCAATGATTTGCTTACCTAGGTAACTAAAGTTTGAGCAACGGCGAGTCGCCCACTCGAATTTTAGTAATCTGAGGATCTTGGCTCATTGTATTCATCTGAGGAAACATAGTTTTGAATACAATGCGAGTTTTCTTATTAGATAAGAACTCTCATTTCTTGAGCATTATAACTAAAATCTACCTTTTTGAATTACAGCTATGTCTGTCTCAAATCACATCAACACTTTCTCACTAAGATCCGTCCTTGAGAAGGACAAGTTAAATGGATCTAATTTCTTGGAATGGTATCGGAACCTGAGAATAGTTCTCAGGCAGGAGAACAAGGAATATGTCCTTGAAAGAGTTCTCACCGAGAGGCCACGTTACAATGCCCCGCAGACAGAAAAGAATGCTTGGGATAAGCATTCAGCTGATGTCAAAGATGTTAATTGTCTAATGCTAGTGACTATGAACTCTGAGCTGCAGAAGCAATATGATAACGTGATGTCACCCATTGAGATGATTAACAGCCTGAAAGCTTTATTTCAGGAGCAAGCTCGCACAGAGAGATACCAGACGGTTAAATCTCTCATGGATTGCAAGCTGGCTAAGGACAGTCCAGTAAGTCCTCATGTCCTTAAAATGATGGGTTACATTGATAACCTGGGTAAACTGGATTGTGCCATTAGCCAGGAGCTAGCCACTGACATGATTTTTGCAGTCTTTGCCGTTGTGTTTTTATCAGTTCATCATGAACTACAACATGCAAAACATGACTAAGACATTGACTGAGTTGCACGGCATGCTGAAGACAGCAGAGCCGAATCTCAAGAAGGCTACTCCCAGTGTCCTGATGGTACAAGGGGGTAAAAGGTTTAAGAAACCGAAGAAGGACAAGGGAAAGGCCCAGGTTGTCGAGACTGAAAGTCAAGACAAGCCCAAGCCCAAGCCCAAATCCTGGCCTTCTCCTGAGGATAAGTGCAACTACTGCAAGCAGTTGGGGCATTGGAAGAGAGACTGCAAGAAGTTCATGGAAGATTACAAGAAGCTGAAGAAGACGTATGATGCGTCTGACTTAGGTATTTATGTTATCGAACTCAATGTTATGTCTTCTAGTCCTACTTCGTGGGTATTGGATACCGGCTGTGGTGCTCATATTTGTACTGATGTGCAGGCACTAAGAAATAGTAGGACGCTGAAGAAAGGACAAGTGGAGCTATGGGTCGGGAATGGAGCTAAGGTTGCTGCACTGGCCGTAGGCACCTACGAGTTGTCCTTGCCATCGGGCATGGTTTTAATTTTGAATAATTGCTACTTTGTACCTGCGATAAGCAGAAACATAATTTCAGTTTCCGTTTTTGATTTGGAAGATTTTGATTTTGTTGTTAAGAATAAAGTTTGTTCTTTTAATCGTGATGGAACATTTTATGGTAGCGCCCCATTAGATAATGGGTTATATATTTTAAACCAAGAAATGCCTGTCTTTAACATAAATACAAAGCGGTTTAAGTCCAATGACAAAAACCCGACTTTCTTGTGGCATTGTCGTTTGGGCCATATCAATGAGAAACGCATCCAAAGGCTCCATAGGAATGGGCTTCTGGGCTCATTTGATTTTGAATCATGGGAGAAATACGAATCTTGTTTGATAGGCAAAATGGCTAGAGCCCCTTTCAACAAACCAAATGAAAGGGTCAGTGACTTATTGGGCCTTGTTCATACTGATGTATGTGGGCCGATGAGTACTGTTGCCAGAGGAAATTATAAGTACTTCATTACTTTAACTGATGATTTCAGTAGATATGGCTATGTCTATTTGATGAGACACAAGTCAGAATCCTTTGATAGATTCAAGGAATTCAAGAATGAAGTACAGAACCAACTTGGCAAAAGTATCAAAGCTCTGCGATCGGATCGCGGAGGAGAATACTTAAGCCAAGAGTTCAACGACTATCTGAGCGAGTGTGGAATTATTTCACAACTCACTCCTCCTGGAACACCCCAATGGAATGGAGTGTCAGAGAGGAGGAATCGAACCTTGTTGGACATGGTTCGGTCTATGATGAGTCATTTTAATCTTCCATTATCCTTTTGGGGATACGCTCTAGAAACGTCTGCGTTTACACTAAATAGGGTGCCATCTAAATCAGTTGAAAAGACACCACATGAACTGTGGACTAGGAATGTTCCTAGTCTGTCTTTCCTGAGGATTTGGGGTTGTGAAGCTTATGTCAAACGTTTAATCTCTGACAAGCTTGCACCCAAATCAGATAAATGCTACTTCGTTGGTTATCCTAGGGAAACCAAGGCATACTATTTTTACAACCAATCTGAGAACAAAGTATTTGTTGCTCGGGACTGTTCTTTTCTTGAGAGGGAGTTTCTCTCTAAGAAAAACAGTGGGAGTAAAGTACATCTTGAAGAAATTCAAGATGCACAGGAGACTGCTCAACCAGCTGAGGAAGAGCAGCAGTTGGATTCACAGAGTTTTGTGGAACCGACGCCTGTGGAGCCTGAAGTTCGCAGATCCGGAAGGATCCGTCACGAACCCGAGAGATACTATGGATTTCTCGTGACCAATTCAAATGATCTGATGATCATTTAAAGTGACAAACCAGCGACCTTCGCGAAAGCAATGATGGACCCGGACTCCGAAAAGTGGCTTGGAGCCTCTAAATCCGAAATGGGATCCATGTCAGAAAACCAAGTATGGTCCTTGGTCGATTTACCTAATGGTGCAAAAGACATTGAGTGTAAATGGATCTTCAAGAAGAAGATTGACGTGGATGGCAATGTACAGATTTACAAAGCGAGATTGGTGGCTAAAGGTTTCAAGCAAATTCATGGTATTGACTATGATGAAACCTACTCCCCAGTCGCTATGCTTAAATCCATTCGGATTCTTCTAGCGATTGCCGCTCATTATAATTATGAGATTTGGCAAATGGATGTCAAAACCGCATTCCTAAATGGTATTCTGGAAGAGGATGTGTATATGACACAGCCTGAAGGTTTTGTCAATCCTAAGAATGCTGGGAAGGTATGCAAGCTTCATAAATCCATTTATGGATTGAAGCAAGCATCTCGGAGTTGGAATATTCGTTTTGATGAATCAGTTAAACAATTTGGTTTCATCAAGAACGAAGAGGAACCATGTGTTTACAAGAAGACTAGTGGGAGCAAAGTTGCGTTTCTTGTACTGTATGTCGATGACATACTCCTCCTCGGTAATGACGTTCCGTTGCTTCAGTCTGTCAAGACTTGGCTCGGAAGTTGTTTTTCCATGAAACACATGGGAGAAGCCGCATACATTCTTGGAATCAGAATCTACAGAGATAGATTGAATAGACTGATTGGATTGTGCCAGGACACTTATATTGATAAGGTGTTGCACAGATTCAGGATGCAAGATTCCAAGAAGGGCTTCATACCGATGTCTCATGGCATGAGTCTCAGCAAGAAGCAGTGTCTGATATATCATGGTTTTTACCCATTTTATACCATGATATAGATGTGTTTTTAGTGTCTTTTGTGTTCGTTTAGAGTCTTTTACAGGTTTAATCAGGTTTGGAGCTAATTGGAGATATTTGGAGCATTTTGGGACTTTTGGGACTTTTGGGACGTTTTGGCCTAGAGCTTAACTCACTGTCCGATTTATTGATCAAGCATCGACCGACACACCTTGTGCATCGGTCGACACACTAGCGAGATGGGCCGTACGCGTCGGTTTAACAAGTTATGAAGATTTGCAAAGAGGCCCAGAATAGTTCCAGTATTTACACAGAAGCCCCAGCCGAGATTAGGCCTATATATAGAGGATTTTGGTGTTTAATTTACTTACGCTTTCATACTTAGAGCTAAGAGATTTTTAGAGCTTTTGGGGCTGATCTATTTCCTGTATTCACTTATTTTGGAGAAGATTTCGAACCCCTTTGATATTTTATTCTCTTATATGCAATCTATTATTTCTATGATTATGTTTTCATCAATCATGTCTGAGTAGATCTATAGTTAAGTTTAGGGTTTCTCATTAGGGTTTGATGACTTGCTAGACTTGTTTAATTCAGTTAAGGATTCATATGATTAGAATGTTCTTCAAACTAAATTGTGCTTAATGCTAGTTCTAACCTGATCAATTAGAATCTAGATCTTAAGTTGCTAAATTCGACACGAGAGTGTGTTTTAGAATCTGAACTATTTAGGTTGAGCAATTAAATTATTCGCAAAGAGATTTGGTTTAGTTTAATTGTGAACATATCGAACTTGAACTTAATGCTAGTTTAATCTGTTAGTAATTGCAAAGAGATTTGGGTTACTGCACTTAGACTTAGAGAGTTTTCGCAAAGAGATTTGGTTAATTCTATTTCCGTGATTTGAGTTCTAGAACTGAGTTTAATTTGATCCTGACTGATTAACTTGTCTGCTTGTCTGATTTCCTGAGAATACCCTAGGCTTGACGCTTTTAGTTTATTGCTTTCACAACCAACTTGCTACTGTTTACTTTCTTGCTTCGCAATTTATTTACTTCACCATCTGCTTATTTCTAGTATTAATCTCTATTGTTCTGATCTATTGAGACCTAGTGTCCCTGTGGATTCGATAACCCTATATACTACTTTGACGATACTGTGCACTTGCAGTTTAGAATAGGGTAAAACTTAGAACCTATCAAGTTTTTGGCGCCGTTGCCGGGGACTCTTAGAGTCTTCGATAGGACCGAACTTAGGGTTTTTACTAGAAATTTTTCTTTTTGTTTTTGCTTTTTTCGTTTTATTTTCATAATTTGCTAACTTTTTCTCTGTTTCTTTCTGTCGCTGGTACGACTTTCGCCTTGCGTCGATCGTTGCATCCCTTGCGTCGATCGTCACTAGGCGATTTGAGATTGAATCGATCGTTGCACTGACAGCATCGATCGTTGCTGGACGATTACAGACAGTTTATGCCAACGCAGAAAACTCGAAGTAATCCGAACTCGAGCTTAGTTAATCTCGGACTAGAGGAACTTGGACGTCTAGAAAGAACTATCAGAAGAGAAAAGAGAGAGAGAATGGTACGAGAACGTCTGATCTTGATACCAGATGCTGAAGGTACCCTGAGGGACCAAGATAACAACCCGTACAATGCTGCTGGGCATCGGGTTGATGCTGAAGGGAACGTGATCCCTGACCCACCTGAGCCAGCCTCTTTCCTGACGGTGTGCGTGTGTGAACCGCATGCGCAAGCCCAAGGTCAAGCTCAAGGTAGACAGATGGTTGTCCATGAAAGGACTTTGGCTGACTACAACAGACCAGATGAGTTTCATAGAAACCGAACAGCCTTAGTACTTCCTGGTTTCGAGAGGGAGGATTTTGAGATCAAGACCATCTACTACTCGCTGATGAGACAGAATGCTTTCCATGGACATCCAACAGAGCAGCCTATGGACCACATTGATTCGTTTGAGGACATAATCAATGGCATGAAGTATGATGGAGTTTGCCAGGATTATCTGTTCCTTAAGCTCTTTCCTTACAGTCTCGCTGGAGACGCTAGTGCATGGCTGAAGCAACTGGCACCTGGTCAGTTTACCACTTGGGCAGCACTGAAAAGTGAGTTCCTGAGACATTTCTACGATGATGCGCGTTCAGACCAGTCCAGACAGGACATTCTAACATTTTCCCAAGGAGCTGTGGAGCCTTTAAAAGCTGCTTGGATGAGATTTAGGAAGTATCAGCGTGACTGCCCACACCATGGATTCAGTGAAGTCACATTGCTAGGTATTTTCTTCAGAGGCATAGATCTGCCATATCAGTCTGCGCTGGATAACTCCAGTAATGCAAACTTCAACACCAGGACTCCTGCACAAGCTAAGCAGTTGATTGAGAACTTAGTAAGCAGCAACAGTTGCAAGACTATGGATGAGAGGAGGAAGAAATCTGGTGGAAGTGTTGATAACTCAGAGATGGCTGAATTAAGATCAAGGATGGACAAAATCTGCAATCTTCTAGGTGAAAAGAAAGCTGTCCACTTTGCTCAAGAAGTAGAAGTAATTCAGACTGAGGAGGACACTCAGGAAGAAGATGTGAATTACATCGGAGGATCTGGTTTCCAAGGAAACAGGTTTGGATATCAGTCTGGGAACAGATTTTCCGGTGGAGGACAGAAAAATGCCTTCACAGGCAACCAGAACTCTTCAAGCTTTGGACAGACTGGTAACTTTCAGAAACCTTATGGACAAGGAAATCAGAGAACCTACGGATCTTCATCTTATCAGTCACCTCCTGCAGCCACTGCTTTTGAGACTAGGATGGAAACAATTTTGGAACAGGTACTGGAGAGCCAGAACAAGATTTCTGTGGACAGTAACAAGAAGCTGGATGCAGTTTATGAGAATCTCAATGGGAAGTTTGAGACTCTGAGCACTCATGTGAAGCAGCTGGACACTCAGGTGAATCAGATTTCCAGTTCTATGAAGGGAAAAGGAGTTGCAGACACTCACATTAAGGCCTGCTCTGTGTACATTAATGATGGGTCTCACCAAGGTGAAAAATTTGAGCTAAGTACGGCTGAATTGGTAGAGGAGGAAGAATTTTCGGATTTTGGAGAAAAACTCTCGGGTGAAAGTTGTGAACACAGTGTTGCAACGATCGACACACCCTTAGTGTCGGTCGTTGCAGGGCGTGAACAGACAGAACTGTCGGATAATAATGGCATAGATGCTGACTTGGAGCTTGATCGCCTATTCCCTGGAGTGTCTGAGATCTCTCAACAGGAGATTTATGCGCAGATTGTTAGACAACACTCCTCAGTGTCTGAAGTGATTAGGCAGGAAATTGAAGAGCTTAAGAAGCTAGAGGAGATTGGTGAAGAATTGGAAGAAATTCCAACTTCTGATGATCCACCTTATCATCCCTGTGTGCAGAGGTATTTGAACAGGATGCTGCCTTTAGATGAAGAGCTGAGAGACTGGGTGATTATAGTTCCCCAACACATTAGTGAGGTGCTACTGAACAAGATCCCGAAGAAGCTGCCTGACCCTGGAGTCTTTGTGCTTAACTGCTCCATCTTCGAGGATAGTTTTAGACGCTCTCTTTGTGATCTAGGAGCTGCTGGAAGTATGATGCCTTATTCTGTGGCAGAGAAGCTGGGGATGCTGGATTTTTCTCCTACTAGGACCTCTCTTGTCCTAGCTGATCAGTCTATACGAGTTCCGGAAGGACTCTTAAAGGACATTCCAGTGAGAGTTGGAAACTACTTAGTTCCGACAGACTTCCTTGTGCTGAAGTATGACTGCGATCCTGATGAAGCATTGCTGCTTGGAAGACCATTCTTGGCTACAGCAGGAGCTGTGATTGATGTTAGACAGAGTCTAATAGACCTCCACCTGGGAGATGAGCCGCTGCGATATGAGATGGAGAAGCTGCGAAAGCCACTGATAGATGGGCAGACATTCACAATCATGGATGCAGATGATGAGCAGCCGGGTGACACTGTGATTCTAGATCCTGGAGCACATTTTACTCCATCTTTTCTTGGACATGAGCATTCTGCAACAGCTTATTCTCCACCTTGGATGAGGAGACTTGAACAGAGACAGAAAAAGTCTCTGTCGGGTTCTCTTAGTGCCTGAAAGATCTTGTGCGTCCGGTCAAGCTAATGACCTTAAACAAGCGCTGAGTGGGAGGCAACCCACTGTTAGGTTTAGTTGTTTTTCTTACTTATTTTTGGTGTTTTTCTTAGGATTTCACGTTTTTGGTTTTTGTTTTTGCTAAGTTTCAGATACAGAATTCGAGTCTGGAGATGTGTAACGATCGATGCACTTGTGCACCGGTCGTTGCAAGGAGATTTGACGAAGAGGGGTAATCGCATTGTGACGATCGTTGCTCCTAAGCAACGGTCGTTGCAATTGGTTCAATTGCAAAACTAAGGTATGCGCTAAACCGGAAAATCAATTTTGATTTGACCAGCAACGGTCGTTGCCCCTAAAGCAACGATCGTTGCACCCACGACCAGGTAAGTGCCTTAAACCCTTTCTCTTCTCTTTTCTTTCTCATTTTCGATCATCCGTACAACCGTGAGCTCACACCCGAAAATCGCCATTTCTCATCAATTTTCTTTGTTTCAATTGCTAATACTTCCTATTTCACACTCTAAACCCTTGTCTTTAGCTCATATCTCACGAATCCAAGGTAAAGAACTTCTATTTTTCAAATTTTCGGATTGGATTTTAGGGTTTTAGGGTTTTAGATTTTTGAACTGAAAATTGATGTTGCATGCGTAATTAGACTGATTTAAGGTGATGGATTATGATTTTGAACTGATTTGAGGCAATGCGGTTTGGATTTGGACTGATTTTGTTGATATTGTTTGCGGCGAAATCGCCTTGCAACGGTCGTTGCTTTGCGATTTTGGGAAATGTTCGATAAAGTGAAATCGCCTTGCAACGATCGATGCCTTAGATGCAACGGTCGATGCTTCGCGATTTCACAGAGAGTTGCCGAGACTTATATTTTTTTGAATTTTATTTCTTTTGCAGATGGCATCTCGTAGACAGCCCCGCAAGAAGCAAGCAACAACATCAACGGCTGCAAGACAGTACATTCCACCTCCAGAGTGGTTTCACAGACACTCTCAGCCACCCGAGCCATATGTAAGAGATGGACATGTAGTTGCTTTGCCCTGGCCCCGAGAAGACGCTACAGAGATCCCGACAGCCAGACAGTGGCCAAGGGACATTCGCTCGTTCCTTAAGACTGCAGACTTCACAGAGCGACCACTGCTTGACCAGTGGGATGAGTTTGATTCACTTCTCTACAGTGGTTGGTGTGGCGCATTGCTATGGCACTTGAGTGGGATCCAGTTGAGGCTCGCACATTCTGGGAGAGTATTGGCAGCGGTCGATACAACTCCAGGTTCACACCGGTGAAGATGATGAGGCATCCTATGCTGAGATATGTCTCGCGTATCTTGTGTTGGAGCTTGCTATGCAAGTTTGAGGCCAACAAGATGCGCAAGTATGAGATGGAGATGCTGTTTATGGGGTTGAGAGATCAGTTTAGAGGTTCTGGCGTGAGAGATCCTACTACGGGTCTCAACTTGGGAGCTGTCTTTGCTTTACATTTATGTGATCTGCAGACGAAGCCTTTTGATGGAGCTAGTACAGAGAAGGTAGGGAGCTTGCTTACTCCCATTTTTATGCATTGCGGGATTCCTCTACATGGCACGGAGCGTGATAGAGCTCAGGAGTTCCTAGACTTCAGTCATTTGCAGAGCGCTACCTGGCTCAAGGAGGGGCGCATTTGGGTTTATCAGGACTCGGATACTGGGTAGTGTGGTATAGAGCTTCCTGCTGCTAGGTGGACACGGATTGATACATTGGAGGCTCTGAGATTTCAGCCTCCAGAGACTGAGCAGCGTGGGATTACGACTATGGCTCATCCGCTGGGAGAGCCTTCCACACGAGCTTCGACTTCTGCTGCCCATGCGCCTGCTGCTGCTCCGGTTGACTTTGGCCCTTATCCTGAGATGTCAGTTCCCTATGGAGATATGTCCGAGGCTGAGTGGAGAGAGCGTAGTGATGGGATCTAGAGGACCGTTTGGGAGTGGATGCGTGGCTGCACTTGCAGGAGACAGCCACCAGTTCATCAGCCCGTCCCTGCTTCACGACGTAGACAGCGTTCTCCTACGGACGTCAGTGACACTGAGCGCTATGGAGGGATTGATGATAGCGAGTGAGTGTAGCTGTCATCTCTGGATTATCGGTTCTGTACTCTGTTTTTCTTTTTATTCTTGCACTTTTTCTTTTTATTAGTTTACTACTATGTTTGGATGGTTTATGCTTGATTAGATACATTTGTTGCATGGGTTTTACTCTGTTTCTAGTGTTTTCAGCTTGCAGGATTCGAAACTGACAAAAACCGACGGATTAACCTGCTAACTTGTTGACTGATCGTGAAATCGCAGTGCGTCGATCGACACACCATTGTGTCGATCGTTACAACGAAAATCGCACAGCAACGGTCGGTGCACCTAGTGCAACGATCGATGCCTGACTGCAACAGAGGTAAAAACCCGAGAGAACTAACCATTCCATTAACAAATTTTTATTTTCTTTCTTTTAACCAATCCCTTGCTTGACACTACTGGGGACAGTGTGTCTTAAGTGTGGGGGAGGTTCTACTAATTACTTTCTTTTGTTTTCTTAGAGTCAGTTAAATTTTTAAAATTTGTTTTTTGAGTCAAAATTTGTTTAAGTAGGAAACAATGATTTTTGAGAAGATTAGCAGCATTTGCAGGAACTTAAGTAACCATTGGGATGAAGCTGCAGATTATCTATGACTATTAGAAAACCCCATCACAGATCAACCTACTGAGAACACCCACATCGCTTCAGGTATCAGAGGATCTTTTACTGACTTCAATTTAATCCTGACTTAAGATTTCTCACCTAAGGGCTTGGTATACTTTATGTCGGACTCCCTTGTTGGTTCTGACACAGCCTGTAAACCTGTCCTATTTGGTTCCCTTCTCCCCTTCCATAAAGTAAAAAAAAAAAAGATAATAAACTGCGGATGAGTTAGTAACTCCGAAGTGGTCATGGGAATGGTAGCAAACACTATTTTCTCTCATGTGATCCATGGAATGTGTCCAAAGTACACCCCAAAACGGGAAGAACACTGATAAAAAAAAAATAAAATGATACCCAGTGGGGAAAAATCAGTTGTTAAGGAAGGGAAAGAGAAGAAAGGGACTAAAGAAAGACAGTTTGGTGGTCTAGAGCTGGCAAGGTAAGAATCCATGTGCCTTTAGATCGATACCCCTTAGGTGAGACCGCACTTATATATATGCAGAAGTCAGTAGGGAAAATTTGAATGCGTGAATGTGATTGTGGCGTTTACTTAGGACAGTTGCTAAGTGTGGGGGAAGTATATATTGGTCTTGATTTCTGTGGATTGATTCTTTAATGTGGATTACTAAGGGGAATCTGAATGTTGCTGCTTCTACGACAAAATAAGTTTCTGAAGAGTTTTCAAACCTCTTCACTGCATTTTAGTTCTCTGTTTTGTTTGAGGGCAAGCAAAGGCTAAGTGTGGGGGAGTTGATATATCATGGTTTTTACCCATTTTATACCATGATATAGATGTGTTTTTAGTGTCTTTTGTGTTCGTTTAGAGTCTTTTACAGGTTTAATCAGGTTTGGAGCTAATTGGAGATATTTGGAGCATTTTGGGACTTTTGGGACGTTTTGGCCGAGAGCTTAACTCACTGTCCGATTTATTGATCAAGCATCGACCGACACACCTTGTGCATCGGTCGACACACTAGCGAGATGGGCCGTACGCGTCGGTTTAACAAGTTATGAAGATTTGCAAAGAGGCCCAGAATAGTTCCAGTATTTACACAGAAGCCCCAGCCGAGATTAGGCCTACATATAGAGGATTTTGGTGTTTAATTTACTTATGCTTTCATACTTAGAGCTAAGAGATTTTTAGAGCTTTTGGGGCTGATCTATTTCCTGTATTCACTTATTTTGGAGAAGATTTCGAACCCCTTTGATATTTTATTCTCTTATATGCAATCTATTATTTCTATGATTATGTTTTCATCAATCATGTCTGAGTAGATCCATAGTTAAGTTTAGGGTTTCTCATTAGGGTTTGATGACTTGCTAGACTTGTTTAATTCAGTTAAGGATTCATATGATTAGAATGTTCTTCAAACTAAATTGTGCTTAATGCTAGTTCTTGAAGGAATGTTTAGATGAATCCTGATTCAATTCTCTGATTCAGATTATCCTAAACATGCGGATCTAGGTTCTCTTGATTAGAAACAATTGTTGATCTCACCTTATACCTGTTTGTGCAGCGGAAAGGGATGGTATAGTCAGAGATCAGAGAGCCACCGAGGGATAACTCCTCCAGAGGTTCACACACGCACACCAAGCAGGAAGAGAGGCTGCTAGACCGAGCTGAGGAGGCGTCGCAGGAGAGAGAGAGTTGGCGGCTGGGTTAGGGTTGAAGAGGAAAACAGACTCGAGTTTTATTTATAAAACTCGTCCGGTTCCTCTTGGGCCATTTGGCCGTTCGCGCACTGTGTCGATCGACACATCATGTGCATCGATCGACACACAGTGGCTAAACCCTTTTATTCTCTCTAAGTACAGTAAATGCCTGGCACTTTTACCGTACTTCTGCTAAGCCATTCCTACACATTTTCCTGTTAGCTTAGGCGTGTGACCCATATGGGATCATATAATAGAGGCAATAAGTCCAAGACTTATAGATCATGAGCGGACTCTAGCAAGCCATCATGACCCCCAGTATTATATGACTTATGTCTGATCATTGACATACTCTTACTTTCTAGAGACAGTACCGAGATTACTGGACACAATTCCAACAATCTCCCACTTGTACTGGAATCTCTGTATTCATAATCCTTTTGTCTCAATATCTCGATTAGTCATAAGGCAAGATTAGTGTCATCCTTATAAAGCCTAATCTTGTTCATCGGACTCTGATTCGATACTGACAATCCAAACGACTCGGGACAGTCCGTTTGAGCATGGCCATGCATTTTCCAGTATTCAAATCTCCGATTGGCCTAGAGATATTCACTCCATTTATATTGGAGGGACAAATCCCGTCTTGTTCCATCACTGTAAACTACTCATTTCACAATGTACCCAAACAAGGTCCTTATAACTATCGCAGAACGACAGCGTTAGACAATGATCAAAGTGCATCAGTCCATGTGCAGTCACATGCATGCGAACTCAGGTCTAAGGACTATACTCTATAGTCGTAGTAAGAATCTCTTATGACACAGATATAAATATCCTGAAGAGTTCTTATAAGCGGGTCTTGTCCGGTCGTATGTTCCCAAACATACACCTATGTACTGACTTTGATGCTGCGCATCTATGACACACTGAGACTTTGTCATAAGTCACGTACCAATCCAGTCTCACACGGTTGTTGGTGTTCCAATTTCAACAACCTTCGACTAGGGACAGGATGATATAAAACATCTATCAAATATAGGGTCTCATGATCAAGCTAAATGACTTCGATGACTCAAGATCAAGTCATTTACTTCGATGACCTATAAAATGATTCATATCATTTTGGAACGATTATTTCATCACAGCTAAAATAATCTTGAAATAATAATTTCATTAAACATAAAATTTTTTACAAGAACATATCAAACAACTAAATAAAGCCCTCAAACTCCCACTCAAATTTAGATTACATTTCAATGTCTCTAATGCCTACAGCTTCAGTCAGGAACTCGAGCTTAGGCCTTGGGAGTGGCTTTGTCAACGGATCAGCGACGTTATCATCTGTCTGAACTCGGCTGATCTTGACTTCCTTTCTATTAATGATGTCACGTATCAAGTGAAATCTTCTTAGAACATGCTTGGATTTCTGGTGTGATCTTGGTTCCTTTGCCTGAGCTATAGCACCATTGTTGTCACAAAACAGTGCCAGAGGCTCAGCCGCATCTGGTATCACACCTAGTTCAATAATGAACTTTCGTATCCAAACAGCTTCCTTCGCAGCTTCTGAAGCGGCGATATATTCAGCTTCTGTAGTGGAATCAGCAACGGTGTCTTGCTTGGAGCTTCTCCAACTGATTGCACCGCCATTCAGACAAAAGATATAACCGGACTGTGACCGGAAATCATCTTGGTCTGTCTGGAAACTTGCGTCCGTGAATCCACTGACTTTAAGCACATCACTTCCACCGTACACTAAGAACTTATCCTTAGTATGTCTTAGATACTTCAAGATATTCTTTACGGCAATCCAATGGTTTTCACCTGGATTTGACTGGTATCTACTCGTCATGCTCAATGCATAAGCAACATCAGGACGAGTACAGATCATGGCATACATGATAGATCCTATTGCAGATGCATAAGGAATATTCTTCATGCGCTCAAGCTCAGCAGCCGTCGTAGGGCTCTGCTTCTTGCTTAGCGTTGTGCCATGTACCATTGGCGTGAAGCCCTTCTTGGAATCCTTCATGCTGAATCTTTGCAGGACTTTGTCAATGTATGAATCTTGACACAAGCCTATCAGCCTTCTAGATCTATCCCGGTAGATCCTGATTCCAAGAACGTATGCGGCTTCACCCATGTCTTTCATGGAAAAACAACTTCCAAGCCAGTCCTTTACGGACTTCAGCATTGGAATGTCGTTTCCGAGAAGCAGTATGTCATCGACATACAGAATAAGAAATATTATCTTGCTCCCACTAGTTTTCTTATACACGCATTGTTCTTCTTCGTTTCTGATGAAGTCAAATTGCTTGATCGCTTCATCAAAACGAAGATTCCAGCTCCTCGATGCTTGCTTCAATCCATAAATGGATTTATGAAGCTTGCATACTTTCCCAGCATTCTTTGGATCTATGTAACCGTCAGGTTGTGTCATATACACATCCTCTTCCAGAATACCATTCAGGAAGGCGGTTTTCACGTCCATCTGCCAAATTTCATAATCATGAAAAGCTGCAGTTGCTAGTAGAATCCGAATAGATTTCATCATAGCCACTGGTGAATAGGTTTCATCGTAATCCACACCGTGAACTTGTCTGAAACCTTTTGCCACCAACCTGGCTTTATAAATCTGGACATTTCCATCCACGTCAATCTTCTTCTTGAAGATCCATTTGCACTCGATGGCTTTTACACCAGCGGGTAAGTCAACCAACGAAAACACTTGGTTGACCGACATGGAGTCCATTTCGGAATCAGTGGCCTTGCGCCACTTAGAGGAATCTGGGCCCATCATGGCTTGATTGAAGTTCGATGGTTCATCACCATCAATGATCAGAAGATCATGACAGTCAGTCACGAGGAATCCTTGATATCTCTCGGGTTCGTGACGGATCCTCCCGGATCTTCGAACTTCAGGTACTACAGGTTCAGGCTCTACAATTTCTTGTAGGTCCTCCTGCTGCTCTTCCTCATTAGGTTGAGCAGTATCCTGTTCATCTTGAATTTCTTCAAGCAGTACCTTACTCCCACTGTCTTTCTTAGAGAGAAACTCCCTCTCAAGAAAGTTACAATCCCGGGCAACAAATATCTTGTTCTCGGAACGTAGATAGAAGTAATAAGCCTTGGTTTCCCGTGGATAACCAATGAAATAGCATTTGTCAGATTTTGGTGTAAGCTTGTCTGAGATCAATCTCTTGACATAGGCTTCACAACCCCAAATTCTGAGATAAGACAGCACTGGAGCTTCTCCAGTCCATAATTCATATGGTGTCTTTGCTACTGCTTTCGATGGCGCTCTATTTAGAGTGAACACTGCTGTTAGCAGAGCATATCCCCAAAGGGATATTGGAAGGTCTGTGTGACTCATCATAGATCGAACCATATCCAATAAGGTCCGATTTCTCCTCTCAGACACACCATTCCATTGAGGTGTTCCGGGAGGAGTGAGTTGGGATACGATCCCACACTCTCTTAGATGATCACTGAATTCTTGGCTTAAGTATTCTCCTCCTCGGTCGGACCGAAGAGCCTTAATGCTTTTGCCAAGTTGGTTCTGTACTTCATTTTGGAATTCTCTGAACTTCTCAAAAGATTCAGACTTATGTTTCATCAAATAAACATATCCATACCTACTGAAATCATCAGTGAAGGTAATGAAGTACTGATAGTTTCCTCTTGCATTTGTGGACATTGGGCCACACACATCAGTGTGTATCAGGCCCAATAAGTCACTGGCCCTCTCGTTAGGTTTATTAAAGGGGGCCCGTGTCATTTTGCCCATCATGCAGGATTCGCATTTCTCACATGACTCAAAGTCAAATGAGCCAAGAAGTCCATTCGAATGGAGCCTCTTGATGCGTTTCTCGCTGATGTGCCCTAAACGACAATGCCATAGAAACGTTCGGTTCTCCTCATTAGGTTTGAACCGTTTGGTATTAATGTTATAAATTGGCGCGGATTGATCGAGTATGTAAAGCCCATTCGTAAGAGGGGCAGAACCATAGAACAAATTGTTGCGATTGAAGGAACATAATTTATTCTTAACTGAAAAATCATAACCTTCCAAATCCAACAAAGAAATTGAAATAATATTTCTGCTTATAGCAGGTACAAAATAACAATTATTGAGTTCTAAAATCAATCCCGAAGGTAAAGACAACAAGTATGTGCCTACAGCTAGTGCTGGAACTTTCGCTCCATTCCCAACTCGTAGCTCCACTTGTCCTTGCTTCAGCCTTCTACTGTTGCTGAGTGCCTGCATATTAGTACAAATATGAGCCCCACAACCAGTATCCATAACCCATGAGGTATTATCAGAAGTAGTTGTATTAACTTCTATAACAAAAATACCTGTCGAAGAAGTCTCGAGAGTCTTCTTCTTCAATTCCTTTAGACCTTCTTGGAATTTCTTACATTCTCTCCTCCAATGCCCTGGTTCTTTACAGAACCTGCATATGTCAGTTGGCCCAGCCTTGGACTTGGGCTTGGGCTTTGGCGTGTCCTTGTCCGCGACTTGGACAGCCTTGGCCTTTCCCTTATCCTTAGCAGAGGATTTCTTAAACCCCTTGCCCTTTTGCACCATAAGCACATTGGGGTCCTTGGCGGTTTTCCTCAAGTTGGGCTCTGCAGTTTTGAGCATTCCGTGAAGCTCAGGCAATGTCTTACTCAAGCCATGCATGTTAAAGTTCAGAATGAACTGATCATAGCTTGCAGGTAATGACTGCAGAATGATGTCGCAGGCAAGTTCTTGGCTGATAGGACAGTCGAGTTTCTGAAGATGATCGAGATAACCCATCATCTTCAAGACATGAGGACTCACTGCCGCATTCGCAGCCAACTTACAGTCTAAGAGGTTCTTAACAGTCTGAAACCTCTCAGTCCTTGCTTGCTCCTGAAAAAGCGATTTCAGGCTTGCCATTATCTCAATTGGTGACAACACACTCTCGAACTGCATTTGCAGCTCACCAGTCATTGTCGCCAACATAAGGCAATACACATCATTTTCATCTGACGAATGCTTTTCCCAAGCATTATGCAGAGTCCTGGCGGCATTGTTAGCAGGCCTCTCGGGGAGAGGATCACGAAGGACATAATCCTTCTTCTCCTGCTTGAGGACCAGCCTCAAGTTCCTTGACCACGTCAGGAAGTTCGTTCCAGTCAGCTTCTCCTTCTCGAGAACAGACCGGATTGAGAATGTGTTTTGTGTGCTTGTAGTAGTCATAGCTGAAATATATAAGATAAAAAGGTTATTAGTTATTATGTTCAATATGATTAATCTCGTATTATATTTAATATGATTAATCACGCATTATATTCAATAACATAAGTTACCCTCAATAGAATATAATGATTCCAAGATCCACATATAACTAAGATTAAAGTGGGCCACTGGCCGTCACCAAAACTCAGCTTATATCGGTAAGCCCTATGTCGGCTAATTATATCCGTGATATAATTCTTGGTTGTGAATCTGGGCCCGAGGCCCAATTCACTCTGATGTCTCAAGGCCCGGGACTCCCGATGGCCTAGTCAAGAAAACCAGACTATACAGTCATGTAATCATTAATGTCTGGGACTCCCAATGACATTTATGAATCACAAACCGTCTTATCCACGCAAAAGTAGACACCCTCACACTGTAAGACCATGAATACAATTGAATGGGCTTCGACAGCTGACATAGCCTGGACAAGACATCCAATGCTTGATATTATTTGAGGTTCGTAGGTTTATTAAAATTCATTCCCAAAATAGAAGATTACTATTTCGGGAAACTTTCTATTTTTGGAAACCTACTATTTTTGGAAACTTTCTAAAATTGGAAACTTTCTAAAAACGGAAACTTTCTAACTTTAGAAATTTCTTAAAATCCAAAACCCGCAAATCTAGAAACTTCTATTTTAAGAAACTTTCTAATTTCAAAATTTCGGAAACTTTAATTTAAAATCGACTTTATAATTTTATAAAATAAATTTTAAATTAATCTGAAGTAAGACTCAAATAATTGGCCCAATTGTTTTAACTTCTTGGCCCGAGGCCTAAGAATTGGTCCATGTCCAAGACATGACCCAATTGTCCAATTAAATGACATAACAGGTCTGGTTCATTAAAATTGGTCTAACCAAAATTAATTACTACGACGACCACAATTGTCAACCGGTTATTTACAAAACCGGATTTTCTCAATTTATTTGGTCCAACCAAATCAAATTAGAAAATCCTGGTTTAGGCACTAAATCCAATAATTATTTCGACATTGGATTTCTTATCCCGGTTTAACCAGAACTTAATAAATTTATTAAGTCTGTTTATTAAACCGTGACGGTTTAAGTTTTAATTACATTAAACCGAGCCAAAACCCTAACCGCATCGATCGACGCTCTCAGCATCGATCCTGCATCGATCGTGCATCGATCCTGCATCGATCGATGCTCTCACGCGTGCACGAACGGTTAACAGATTTGGCCGAGAGATTCTCGCGAGATCCATGCGATCGTTTGATCGATCCATGCGATCGTGGTCAATCTCTCGCGGTTGCAACGATCGATCCATGCATTGCATCGATCGATGCAATGCGATTTCAGTCGATGCAAAAATCAGTTTAGGTCGCATACCAAATCAATATAGCTTGGTCATGCGATTTTTCAACTGTTTGTTTAGGATTCAATTCTTGTTTCTTAAGTGTTTTAATCTTATCAGTAGATTGATTCAAAAACACCTCTTTAAACAATCCTAAACATGAATCTAAACAAGAAAAACCAGAACCAATAGCTCTGATACCACTGAAGGAATGTTTAGATGAATCCTGATTCAATTCTCTGATTCAGATTATCCTAAACATGCGGATCTAGGTTCTCTTGATTAGAAACAATTGTTGATCTCACCTTATACCTGTTTGTGCAGCGGAAAGGGATGGTATAGTCAGAGATCAGAGAGCCACCGAGGGATAACTCCTCCAGAGGTTCACACACGCACACCAAGCAGGAAGAGAGGCTGCTAGACCGAGCTGAGGAGGCGTCGCAGGAGAGAGAGAGTTGGCGGCTGGGTTAGGGTTGAAGAGGAAAACAGACTCGAGTTTTATTTATAAAACTCGTCCGGTTCCTCTTGGGCCATTTGGCCGTTCGCGCACTGTGTCGATCGACACATCATGTGCATCGATCGACACACAGTGGCTAAACCCTTTTATTCTCTCTAAGTACAGTAAATGCCTGTCACTTTTACCGTACTTCTGCTAAGCCATTCCTACACATTTTCCTGTTAGCTTAGGCGTGTGACCCATATGGGATCATATAATAGAGGCAATAAGTCCAAGACTTATAGATCATGAGCGGACTCTAGCAAGCCATCATGACCCCCAGTATTATATGACTTATGTCTGATCATTGACATACTCTTACTTTCTAGAGACAGTACCGAGATTACTGGACACAATTCCAACAGTTCTAACCTGATCAATTAGAATCTAGATCTTAGGTTGCTAAATTCGACACGAGAGTGTGTTTTAGAATCTGAACTATTTAGGTTGAGCAATTAAATTATTCGCAAAGAGATTTGTTTTAGTTTAATTGTGAACATATCGAACTTGAACTTAATGTTAGTTTAATCTGTTAGTAATTGCAAAGAGATTTGGGTTACTGCACTTAGACTTAGAGAGTTTTCGCAAAGAGATTTGGTTAATTCTATTTCCGTGATTTGAGTTCTAGAACTGAGTTTAATTTGATCCTGACTGATTAACTTGTCTGCTTGTCTGATTTCCTGAGAATACCCTAGGCTTGACGCTTTTAGTTTATTGCTTTCACAACCAACTTGCTACTGTTTACTTTCTTGCTTTGCAATTTATTTACTTCACCATCTGCTTATTTCTAGTATTAATCTCTATTGTTCTGATCTATTGAGACCTAGTGTCCATGTGGATTCGATAACCCTATATACTACTTTGACGATACTGTGCACTTGCAGTTTAGAATAGGGTAAAACTTAGAACCTATCAGTGTTCGGCGACACAGGCTGAGCGAGAACGCATGAATAGGATTCCTTATGCTTCTGCAATAGGATCTATTATGTATACCATGCTATGCACTCGTCCAGATGCAGCTTACGCGTTAAGCATGACGAGTAGATACCAATCTGATCCAGGTGAAGTTCACTGGACAGCTGTCAAGAATATTCTCAAGTATTTGAGACATACTAAGGATAAATTCCTGGTGTATGGAGGAAGTGAAGAACTTGTGGTGAATGGATTCACTGATGCGAGTTTTCAGACGGACAGAGACGATTTCCGATCACAATCTGGATATGTCTTCTGTCTAAATGGCGGTGCAGTGAGCTGGAAGAGCTCTAAGCAGAATACCGTAGCTGATTCCACAACGGAAGCTGAATATGTTGCTGCTTCAGAAGCGGCAAAGGAAGCTGTTTGGATCAAGAAGTTCATGACTGAACTTGGTGTGGTTCCTAGTATCTTGGAGCCAGTGGCTTTGTTTTGTGATAACAACGGAGCCATTGCTCAGGCAAAAGAACCAAGGTCACACCAGAAGTCCAAACATGTGGAGAGGAGATATCACCTAATTCGAGATATCGTCAATAGAGGTGATGTGAAGATCAGCCGAGTTCCGACATACGAGAATGTCGCTGATCCTCTGACTAAGTCACTCCCAAGGCCTAAGCATGAGAGTCATACGACTGCTGTAGGCATTAGAGATCTTAAGATGTAATCTTGATTCTAGTGGGAGTTTTAGTTTTGTTTTAGTTATAATAAGACGCTCTTGTAAACATTCTTTTGGAAATGTTTAATGAAATTTGATTTCAGCATTATTTATTGTGATCTAAATAATGGTCCCAAAATAAGTTTATGACATATTATAGGTCATCAAGTTGAGGACTTGATCATGAAACCCTATAAGTTAATAAATTATTTTGTCCCTAGTCGAGGTTGTAGAATTGGGACACTGACAACCGTTAGAGACTAGATTGTGAGGTGACTGTTGGCTAAGTTTCATGGAGCCAATGATATGATTATCGCAGTCAGTCACATAGGTATATGTTAGTGAACATATGATCGGACATGACCCGCTAATGAGAAGTCTACAAGATAGTTATATATGTGTCATAAGAGGTTCTCATTACGACTATAGAGTATAGTCCTTATACCTGAGTTCATCATGCTTTCTTACATATGAATTGGTACATTTTGACTCTGTCAAACGCCGACCCGTAACTGGCGACTATAACGGCACTGTTCAAGTATATCATGAAGTGTGCGTTGAAACAGAGATGGAACAATATGGGATTTGTCCCTCCTGTATAACGGGAGATAAATATCTCAGGGCCTATCGAAGATTTAATACTGAGAAAATGTGTGGCCGCACTCAAACGAACTGTAGTTCAGTTGTTTGTAATGTTCAGTATGAGATCAGGAGTTCGATAAACACGATGTTGGCTTAATAAGGATGACACCAATCTTGCCTTATGCCAAATCGAGATATAGAGACAAAAGGATTATAGGAATTGATGATTCCAGTACAAGTGGGAGATTGTTGGGATAGTGTCCTGAAATCACACGTGTACTCACTCCTGATGATAGTTGTGTGTCGAGATCAGACATTCGTATAGTACTGGGCGGTTGCAATGTTTTGCTAGAAGCCTCTTGCAATCTGTAAGTTATGGACTTACTACCAGTACTATATGATCCTATAGGGTCACACACCTAAGCAAACTGGAAGCTACGACATGGGAATGATCATTATGGTAATGATCATATTAATGTGTATTGGATACACATTATAATCGATAAAATGGTGTTGTGTCGATCGACACAGCTTGTGTGTCGGTCGACACAGTTCGGGTTTTTCGAAAGGCTTTTCGAATTAAGACTTGATTAAGTCTGGCCCGGTTAATTGTGTTTTAGGTCGAATATAACAAGTAAGTTTCGACCTAAACACTGAGCCGTCCACTTTTCTTGATAGAAATAGTAGAAACACCAGAGAGAATCGATTCCCGTTGATCCGGCACTAGCATCCCGTTTCCAGTGAAGCGTGCGTGTGTATCTGGTAGAGGCAAGGCATTTGCGTTGTTCAACTGATCTCGTTCACCATCTCAATTCCGCTGCCAGAAAGGTAAGAACGAGGTTGGTTTTCATTCAATATATCAAACCCTAGATCCAGTGGGATCCAACATAAGTAACTCGCAGAAAGCCGAGGAAAGACTCGCACTGGCATCATGCTCCCTGGCCAGGAGCGTGGTCTTCCTTGCGCACGAGGTGCACATCGTGGTAAGGAAAAGCCGGGATCTGTCCCGCAAATTCTTCGCGGTGGGTGATAACAAATAAGTCGAGCACAGGATCGCACATTCGCCCACCCTTAGAATAAAGCCGAGATCCGTCTCGCAATTATAGATACGGTGGGGCGTAAGCCTTAAAGTAAAGCAGTTCAACGCCGATCTACGTTTTAATCAGGACAGAACGACCCGATTAACTTAACTACGGAAAAGATAAATCTTCCATGACAACATTCAAAGGAATACCGGAGATTCATGCCGATCTTTTATACTTCACGAAACGAAATGTTTTCTATCACCGATCATCGCGCCAAACGCTCGAATCGCCGACTTGGGGGGGACTTACTGTTGGAGTCGGTTTTAGCACCCTTTAAAATGGCCCATTTATATAATAAGATCGGCCCGAAATAGAAGGCATTTATTATGGATAATTACTATGTCAATGAAGATAAATGGCAATCTTCGAAGACAATCACAAAAGGAAAATATCATAAATAGATATTTTATGACTTTTTATGCCGGCCTAAAACTCTATATAAGAGAAAGAGGGCATTCAGGCTAAAGGATATCATATATGGAAGATCATATATCAGATATCGAATCATAAAAGACAGATTAAAAGATATAAAAAAATATGAACAACTCCGGAAGTCGACCTAAACCTCGACATGAGAGAATGAAGGCATTCAGGCTAAAGGAGATCGAAACACACAATACGATAAGTCAATCTATAGACAACTTAATCGTCATTCGACGAACTCTTTCAAGGAACTACGAATGGCTTGATCCCTTTCTGAAGGGTACGTAGGCAGCCTTTTTCAAGGTTCGGCTATAAAACCTAAATTCCATTTATTCTGATTCACGGGATGCCAATTTAGCCCTAATTTCATCATCTCCGCCGAGTTAGGTTTAAAGACTTTGATGAATCCCTTAAGAAAAACTCTAAAACTCTTTCTATCTTCGGATAGGCGAGTTGAAATCTTACATGTATTATGCTAGTAATCCCTAATGGTATTTTTGTTTTTGATCATTTTTTGTCTTTGGTATTGTTTTCTAATATTGTTATGTTCTATGGTCTTTGTACCAAACTATATGTTTTCTCCTTTTCTTTTGAGGTTTCGTGAATGAACAACCCCATCGTTAAAAAAAAAAAACTAATTCATTCTTCAGGATGCTTCTTTTCACTCATGCCCCCTCTGCGTTATTTATAGGGTTAAATATTTCTCTTGAGAATTTGTTTTTCCCAAATTAGTGTAGAAAATTTATCGTCGGCTTAGAGCAAATACAATGGGAGTTTTTAAGCCTTGAGGTTCTTAAAAAAATTATAAAATATTATGTGGGCCCCACAGCACAGTTAAGATACAGGTCCTTAAAATCCTTATATAAGGACCGATCCTTACACTGTTCACGCCACGTGGCGTGTAACGGTTGGTCCTTATTTTTTTAATAATTTTTTTTTTTTTTTTTAGGATCTGGAAAAAAAAAATAAAAAAATATTAAATTTTTTTTTTTTTTTAAGAACCCCAATGGGTTAAACCATTGGGGATGCTCTTAGTTGCAACAATATTAAAAGGGAAAATCAATATCGTCGCTCCCCAAGTTTTCCAAATCTAGTCCTACACTTTCTTTCAAGACAAGATTTTCCTTTTTCACTCCCTAGTTGTCCATCGAACCAATGCTTGCTATGTTCTTCCCTAATATTATACATCCATATCAATCCTTTAATGCATATATCCTAGTCCCTGATATTTTGATAAGACTATCAATCAAAGTTGCTCATGAGAATCGGCGATTCAGTGCTTTGTCGGTGATTGTTATCATGGCGGAGAACTTGCATAATTCACTCAATACGATGACAATTGAAGATGATGATTTAATTATTTTACATGACATTCCACATTTTTGTTAAAAACGAAAACAGCCTGCTGGAGCGTCTCCTAACCCTGATTGTAAACATATGTCTAGGAGACTAGGATGATCAAGTATATGCCAGTAACCTGGAGGGTTTACGATAGAGTAAGTGGAATATTACTCTGAATGGAAATATTTCAATTTGTCTGTCAAAAGGAGGAGGATCGAATCAGAGTAGTCATTTCCGCCTCCGCCTTACTTCTTGTCTATGTTGGAGGTGTGGATCAAAATAAGGCATATACCGGTGAACTACTACACAGCCGAAACTAGGTACACTTTGGCATCCAAGATGGGAATGTAGAGAAGGTTATATATGACCCTAAAGTCTCTCAAAAGACTCACTATGTGAGGGCAAAGATTACTCTTAAAATGGAGAATTCGGCGAGTGCAGCCAAAAAACTGAGCCTGCCCACTAGTAAGTGAGTGATGATTGAATTCGACTAGAAAAATATGCAAAAAGATGTAACGGACAAGCTGCTTTCTTATGGCTCCATCTCATATAGAGCCTCAGAAGAATAAACCAAATAGTGATATTGTGACTGCACTGAGACAACTGGAGGGTCCGCCTTGTTTTCCACCATTGTTCTCAGAATTTTCACGACAAAAACAACTTCTCATGCGAACGAAAAAGAGCACCAAGGCAGAAACTGTGGAGTGCAGCAATCAATAGATGAAGGGAAACATGGATTATCTGCGAGACTGGCGAAGTTTACACATGAGTTGGATAAGGAACACTGACATGTCTTTGATTACCAGCACCAGTCGTCTAAGATTCAACGTGAGAGCCAATCAAGGGACAAATATGCAGTATGTGCTCCAGAGAAACTGCCGACTACAAAGGTGAAGCTGAGAGTTCTATTTCCCAAAGTTTTACGTCTTCGTCTAATATATTTTGTATTGTAATCGAGCCACGAGGGCTTAATGGGGACTTAGCTGTGATGTAAAAGAAGAATTTTGATGTTGAGTTTCTGCCGAAGAACAAACATATCATTGATGTGAGAGTCAAAGTAGGATCAATGATATTCTTCCTTTCACGCGTCTATGGGGAACCAGTGCGAGAATGCCGTCAAAATGTATGGGAATAGGCTTGGGAAGGAACGAGGAATGGCTACTGGTGGGAGATTTTAATGAACTAATGAATAATTATTAGAAAGTAGGTGGATCGATCTGACATTAATCAACTTGCTGGGATATTCAATCTATGGCGAAAATTTCAAACTCAAGGAAGTGAAAAATGTTTGCAACACCTTTTCTTGGGGAGATTGAAGGGACAAAGTATGGATTCAATGCCACTTAGACCGGAGCTTCAAAAATATCGAATGCTTTCATATATTTTCAAGAGCTAATGCAGAATACTTAAACATGTGGGTATCGAATCACTGGCCTATACAGGTATGCTTTGCTCTTGAGATAGATGAACAAAGTTGAGGCAGAGTCATTTTACAAACGCATGGTGAGAAAGCCATGGTTGGAGGATATAGTTAAGAAGGGATGGAACATGAATAGAAGCAGTGTCGGAGCGAGTTGTCCAGATGGAAAACTCGCTCGGATCATAACTCGGAAGACAATATATCTTATTTACGGAAGAATACGAAACTGGAGATCGCAAAGCGTTACCTCAATACTTTGGTTCTGCGGAGAATCAAAATGAAGCTATCCTTGGCATATAAAGAATAAGAGATGTTCTGAAGACATGGGAGTAAAGAACAATGACTGAAGTACGGCTACAAAAATACTCCTTTCTATCAAAACAGTGTAAAATTGCCGAAAATTCAGAACAAAGTGATCATGTTCAAAGATGACATGCACATCAAAAAAAATTCACGGAGGGGTCAAAGGAGAATATTTCGGTTGAGTATTATCGTGAGTTGTTCATGAGTACAAACACCTTCGATGTTGAGTCTCTCTTTGAAGGCTTTACATGACGAGTAACACCCAGAATTAATAGCACCATGTCGTCTCTTATCTCTAAGGAGGAAGGAAAACTTTCAACTTTTAACATCAAAAGTAGACTGCACCAGGTTAAGCCCGACCATAGTTTTCTACAAACAATTCTGGCACAATTTTGGTCCTAAAGTAAGTGAGGAATTTGTAAACTCTTTGAGACATCGGTACTTCCTGCAGGTTGGAATCACATCCAACTATATCTTTTACTGAATATACTTCAAACCCGACAGATATGAAAGATATGAGGACAATCAGCCTATGTTATGTGCATTACATCTCAAAATCTTATGTGGAAGCCTCAAGAGAATCTTGTCAAACATCATATCAGACACCCAAGAAGAATTTTTCTCAAGTCATTTGATAACCGACAATGTCATTGTGCCCATGAGATGGTCCACGGCTTGAGAACAAAAGAGAGTGTTGATGAGACATACATGGCGGTGAAGATAGACATGTCCAAGGCTTACTATATATTGGAATGGTGTTTTCTGGAAACCTTGATGGAAGAAAATGAATTTTGACAAGATTTGGATAAAATGGGTTATGGCATGCATATCCTATGTTTCATACTCAGTGTTGCTTAATGGGCAATCTCACGGCTTCATACGACCAGTTATATGAATCTGACAAGGGGACTCCCTATCTCTATTCCTTTTTATCCTATGTGTGGAATCTCTAGTAAGCTATTTAAACAATGAATAATTGCATGGACGGTTGCACGGAATCAACCTTACTCCACATAGCCCCTCAGTCCACTACTTGTTATTTTGGGATGGCAATCTTCTGATGTGTAAGAGAGCTCTGAGTTATACGGATATGCCTCGTGACAAGTTATAAATTTCCAAACGCCCTCCATAATCTTTCGAGCAAAGATTAATACCTCATAAAAGGCGGAAGTGACAAGTATTATGGGGGTCAATAGAGTAGGAGGGGATGGTGTGTACTTAGGCCTTCTTGAATATTTTTGAGGACCAAAGAGAGAACTGCTCAATTTCATACGAGAAAAACTTCATGGGAGATTAAGTGGCTGATTTTCAAAATCATTTTCTCAAGGAAGTAAGGAAATATTATTAAAATTGGTATGTGTGACACTCACTGTAAGGGCCCTGGCCCAGCCCTTTTAAAATTTTGTTAAAAAGAAGAAAAAGCCCAGTTAGTACAAGCCCAAGTCCATTATTAACCTCATTAATATGCTTTCCTTTTCTAATTCAAGCCCAAAGCCCAAAACCCAACTCATTAAAGAGTGAAGCCCTAGTTCTTTTTCCTATAAAAGGAGGAGAGGGGCTCCTCATTTCTCACACCATTCCAAAAATTCGAGCAGAGCTCGTGACCGGAGAACCGACAGTCGTCGGAGCTCCACCGCCGGAGGGCCACCGGAGAGCCGACGGACCGCCGCCGGGTCAACTCGGTCGGCGACCGAGTCAACTCGGTTGACCGGGTCGGGTCGGTTGGGTTGACCGGGTCAGGCATTGACCGGTTCGGTTCGGGTTAACCAGTTTGGTTCAATTCCCCTTTCAGCTTCTAATTCCTGGTTAGTCCGATTTCCTTTAACTTTCTGGTTCAATTCGATTTCGCTCGGTTTAGTTTCGGTTAGGGTCTAGTTTAGGAATTGGGCCGGTTATGGCAAATGGGCCTGGTTCAGTCTGGGCTTGGGTCTGGGTCTGGGTTGACCGGGTCAACCGGTTGACTTGGACATGACCGTTGACTTTTAGTCAACCAAACTTTGTGGGCCATAACTTGACCGTCCTAAACCCGATTCGAACGAAACGAAAGCTTATCCCACTCGTTTTCTCGTCCTTTATCCAGATCCGATGTCCGTTCGGGCTGAGGAAGCTTCTAAATTACCGTTTTGCCCTTTTTGGCTAAGGTGAGGACCGTTGGTTATCTCCCTTGCTCTAACTCAATTCCGGACGATAGTCCCTTGTTAATAACGTCTTTCCTAGGTAGTTTAGGGTAGTATGGTACCGATTGCTTGAGAACATAGAAATATTAGGATCTCGCTTAAACAGAAAACGTTGATTGTGCGTGATGGATATGCGTGGTAGAACTGTGATAGGGTTTTGAGTGTAGGGCGTTGGACGTCCTTGATCGTCGGAGGAGGGTGTTGGCGAGCCCTCCCGTGTGGTGGTGCGTTGGACGTACCGTGCGTTGGACGCATTGTGTGGGGCTTGGAGCCGTAGGTGTTCATGAGTGTGAGCTTGGAGCTCGTATGCACGATTGGGCATTAGAATTGTGTGGTGAAGCCTTCGGGCGATGTTTGCAAGGTGTTATTAGCTTAGGACTTGTGATTCATAGTTGTGTAGAGTAAGCGGGATCGCGGGCTCCTTAAGTCCGACCTCACTGGGTGATTGTGTTTGAAACAATTACTCAGGCCTCTTCCCTTTTCCATTCTTTTTCCCCGCAGGTCCGGATTCAGGATTGACTGATCGAGTGACGTTATTGGTGATTTTGAATACGAAGGAGGCGCCTGGGACCTGTGACAAGTTGAGATGGCGCCCCGGTTGGACCATGTTCGGTTCAACGGGCGTCCTAACGCCGCGTCTCCGGTTTAACCGGGAGGCGGGTGTTACAATTTGGTATCAGAGCCTAGGTTAAAGATCTCCCAGTCCTATCCTGGGAGATCAGCTTTCGTTGTTTTCCAAAACCTTGTTTTCAATCTTTTTCAAAAGCGTTTGCGAAAATTTTATAAAATGGTTACATTGCGAAAGGCTTTTTCAAGCACCAACTATATCATAGATTGTTCTCCACACCAGTCCTAGTCTAGATAGAATTTCTCCGTGCAGGTTGGAGTCAGTGTCTTCAACCTTAGTGGTGCTACTGCCCTTAAGAAATGCGCCGAGATGTATGTCGTGACGTGTGCTATTGAGGTGTATGTTGGGGTGTATGTGGTGGTGTGCGTCTACAGGGCAGTCAGTACTAATGAGGTGTGTGTTGGGGTCATCGCTTGTTCAGAGTGTTGTTCAACCAAGCGTGTGAGGGTGATCAGGATGTGGAGGCATTCACCGGCGAGACTACTGCGGGAGTGTAGCAGAGAGTTGCAAGAGTTACAGGAACTGCTAGAAGAGTTGCAAGAGACATCGGGGAAGCTGCAAGGAGTTATGCAAGGAGTTCTGCAAGAGCTGCAAGGAGTGCTACAGGAGCTGCAAGAGGTCAATGGAAATACCGGATTGCAAGGAGTCCATTTGGAAGTGGCGGTGTTCCTACTGGATTAAGCGTCGGGAGTTGCTTGAGTTGCTTGGATCATAAGGAGCAGCAGGAGGCTATCCAAATCTGTTCCAAGTAAGGAATCTTGGAATCGGTTTGTGACATCAACTTCAATGAGTTATGGGGCTCGTTGAAGATTGAACAAGCTGGAAGCTGGAGAAGATCTTCGTGGTACTGCAGGCTCAAGATTCAACGGTAAGACCGGAAAGGAAACGGTCTGCCCTGGAGTTCTTTGTAGATTACTGGAGCAGCTAATGGAGTTCCTCAAGATGGAAAAGCGCTTTGGGAAGTGGCGTTGTGGCATTTGGAATTGCCTGGCAAGCCGGACTTCTGCAATTGCAAGATCAAGTGGACAAAGCTGGTTATTGGAAATGGAAATCCAACGGGAAAGTGTTAGGAAAACACTAAGGAGGATTGGCAAGAAGTTGCAAGGAATAGCAAAGGAGCGCAAGTCTAATGGGGAAGGAAACCCAAAGGATGAAGTTTGGAAAGCACTACATCTGGATCACAAGGTAGGACACCTTGACATGGAAGTCAGATTGGAAGCTGGTTTGGATATCAGAGTGCGCAGCGGAAGCGTGGAATTGGAGCATATCAGGAGTTAAGTGGGTCGTTCCCCACCAGCCATATAGCCATAATGGACATGGTTAGCTGCATCGGTCACAGAGGTTAGCAAGGATGTCTGCTTGGGCGACAGTCAACGTCATAGTGCACGGTAATGGAAAACCGTCATAGAGAATCCATTTGGAAGTGGATGATGTATTGTGGCACGGTAATGGAAACCGTTGAGGAGAATGGGATTGGAAGCGGAGCATCGAATTCGAGACTTAGAACCACTCGAGGGATGAGTGTTGTTTCTAAACATTGGAGACCAACCCTAATGGACAGGGGTGGTAGCATGTGGCGTTTGTATTGCATTCTAGGAGCTACTGTTGGATCGGCACCAAGAAGAAGGACACTTCAGAGCGTGGTTGGAAATAAGGGGGGGAGAAGCAGTCTTCAGGATTCAAGGCCAAGTTCTTTTCAAGCAAGTAAGCAAACAAGTCAGTTTTGGTCAGCGAAATCTACGGAGTGTGTTTGGTAAGGAGTTGCAGTGGAGATCTTCCGCCACAGAATTCGGGACGAATTCTTTTAAGGGGGGGGAGAATTGTAAGGGCCCTGGCCCAGCCCTTTTAAAATTTTGTTAAAAAGAAGAAAAAGCCCAGTTAGTACAAGCCCAAGTCCATTATTAACCTCATTAATGTGCTTTCCTTTTCTAATTCAAGCCCAAAGCCCAAAACCCAACTCATTAAAGAGTGAAGCCCTAGTTCTTTTTCCTATAAAAGGAGGAGAGGGGCTCCTCATTTCTCACACCATTCCAAAAATTCGAGCAGAGCTCGTGACCGGAGAACCGACAGTCGTCGGAGCTCCACCGCCGGAGGGCCACCGGAGAGCCGCCGGACCGCCGCCGGGTCAACTCGGTCGGCGACCGAGTCAACTCGGTTGACCGGGTCGGGTCGGTTGGGTTGACCGGGTCAGGCATTGACCGGTTCGGTTCGGGTTAACCAGTTTGGTTCAATTCCCCTTTCAGCTTCTAATTCCTGGTTAGTCCGATTTCCTTTAACTTTCTGGTTCAATTCGATTTCGCTCGGTTTAGTTTCGGTTAGGGTCTAGTTTAGGAATTGGGCCGGTTATGGCAAATGGGCCTGGTTCAGTCTGGGCTTGGGTCTGGGTCTGGGTTGACCGGGTCAACCGGTTGACTTGGACATGACCGTTGACTTTTAGTCAACCAAACTTTGTGGGCCATAACTTGACCGTCCTAAACCCGATTCGAACGAAACGAAAGCTTATCCCACTCGTTTTCTCGTCCTTTATCCAGATCCGATGTCCGTTCGGGCTGAGGAAGCTTCTAAATTACCGTTTTGCCCTTTTTGGCTAAGGTGAGGACCGTTGGTTATCTCCCTTGCTCTAACTCAATTCCGGACGATAGTCCCTTGTTAATAACGTCTTTCCTAGGTAGTTTAGGGTAGTATGGTACCGATTGCTTGAGAACATAGAAATATTAGGATCTCGCTTAAACAGAAAACGTTGATTGTGCGTGATGGATATGCGTGGTAGAACTGTGATAGGGTTTTGAGTGTAGGGCGTTGGACGTCCTTGATCGTCGGAGGAGGGTGTTGGCGAGCCCTCCCGTGTGGTGGTGCGTTGGACGTACCGTGCGTTGGACGCATTGTGTGGGGCTTGGAGCCGTAGGTGTTCATGAGTGTGAGCTTGGAGCTCGTATGCACGATTGGGCATTAGAATTGTGTGGTGAAGCCTTCGGGCGATGTTTGCAAGGTGTTATTAGCTTAGGACTTGTGATTCATAGTTGTGTAGAGTAAGCGGGATCGCGGGCTCCTTAAGTCCGACCTCACTGGGTGATTGTGTTTGAAACAATTACTCAGGCCTCTTCCCTTTTCCATTCTTTTTCCCCGCAGGTCCGGATGCAGGATTGACTGATCGAGTGACGTTATTGGTGATTTTGAATACGAAGGAGGCGCCTGGGACCTGTGACAAGTTAAGATGGCGCCCCGGTTGGACCATGTTCGGTTCAACGGGCGTCCTAACGCCGCGTCTCCGGTTTAACCGGGAGGCGGGTGTTACACTCACCATTTATGTCATGTCTGTCTTCAAGCTATCGAAAAATCTTTATGAAATACTCACCAGTGCGATGATTTTATTTTGTTTATTTGCAAAAATAGGAGAAATATCATTTGGGTAGTTTGGCAAAAGCTTTTTCGAAGTAAGATGAAAGCGGTTTGGAGTTTCATGACATTATAAGTTTCAACCAAGCCTTGTTGGGGAAAAAGCACGAATAATCTGGAATATTCTAGTCCCTACTTTCAAGGTACTTAAGACGGGATACTTTCAGACTGGTACCTTTATGGAGTATTGTATTGGAACTTGTCCATCTTATGTGTGGAAAAGTATAATACACAAAAAGATGTTATGCGACAAGGTCTCGTAAGGGGTATAGGAAATGGTGAAGAAAAAATTGTGTGGGCGCATAAATGGATCATTGATCAGCTCCTGAGAACACCAATGCATCGACCGGATAGCATCATCGACCTTACTCTCACTGTTGTTGAACTCCTTTTCCCAAACACTGGAATTTAGGATGTTGGAAAAGTGAGACATACATTCATTGAGAAAGATGCATCTTTGATTCTAAAGATTATGATGATGACCACGGTAGAAGAGCTTCATACAAAGGAGGGGTCCATGAAAACATGGGAATATACAGCTCGCAGTGGCTAAATATTTCTTGAGTTTGTGTTCGATACACAAGGTCATGTACGGCCACAAAGATTTTATCGAAAAACAGTTGTGGCGAAAGTTCTGGAAGGTTAAAATATTACCTAAGATTTTTCACTTCCTCTGGAAAGCACTAGCTTTTGTCTTAGCAGTAAAAAAAGGCTGGCATCTAGAGGACTGCAGGTGAATACAACTTGTCATCAATGCGGGACTGGTTCTGAAAATATCAACCACACCATTTTCACTTGCCCTTCGGCGAACGAGGTGTGGAAACGAGCTAATATCATGTTGAACAAGTCTACCAATAATTATATCTTTCTAAATGTATATCACTTGATGGAGTGTATGAGGAACATAAGAGCAGGTCCATTGTGGGTCTCTTACCACTTTTGGGCTCGGTTTCATAGGCTTTTTTTTTAAAATTAATTGTTAATGGGTTATTAAGTTAAGAGACGTTCCTAAAATAAGGAACTTAAGGGACGGTATGTTAAATACGTGTCACGTTTTGGGTGTTTAGTCGCCACCCAGAAACCCTCGTCTTCTCTTCTTCCTCAATCTCTCCACCACTTTCAAACCACAGTCTCCGTTTTGATCTCAAAAGTTTCCGGAAATGAGCAACGAGAAGGACAATTTCAACGTCGGCGATCTCACTGCTGGTAATTTATCTATCCTATTTTGTTCTGTCTCTTTGTTTCTGCGGCTTTGCTTCTTCGTTGTCATAGTTTGCTCAGTCGAGATTTCTAATCCCTAGTTCTTCGTCTGTTTGCAGCTCTTAAAGATGAGGACCGAGCAGGCCTTGTCAACGCTCTTAAGGTGAGTTTCTATCTATATGTTATCTGATATGATTTGGGGGTTTCTCATTTCCTGAGGTTTCAGTGACATTTCCGTGTATAGGAGAATAACATCGTGTTATACGTTTGAGTTTCCTTGGAGATCTTTTTGTAATTGGTATATGTTTTTGATTCACAGAACAAGCTGCAGAATCTGGCTGGACAGCATTCTGATGTGCTCGAGAATCTGACTCCTAAAATTAGAAGGCGTGTTGAGGTCTTGAGGGAGATTCAGGTTAGGAAAAAAATCCCTACTATCACTTGTGGATTTGGGATTTGAGACTCAAGAAGAACCACTTGTAGAGGGTGAACAGTCACTCCATTCTTCTGATGGCTTGGCTACACAGGTGCTGGATCGTTTTGATGATGAATTTGTTGCGGATAGTGATGATGATGTTACTGTTTTCTTGGTGGACAACCGCGACATCTCTTACTGTGATGACTCGCATAGTGGAGGAGGAAATCTGTTACCGACTGAAGATAGTGCAGAGAATGCTAATGAAAACATTAAATCAACCGGCGCCCTTGATGCTCGGTCCAATGGACATGAGAACATTAAATCAACGGGTGAGTTTTTTAACCCACAGTGGCAGAGCTCGTTTATGAAAACATGAGATATTGTTGTCCTTTTCATGCATCAAGTTCTCTTTTTGCTTCTGGTTAAAAGTAAATGTTGGCTTTGTAGTTGTGATTAGGGTTTGATAGGTTCTAATCCGTGTTGAGTTGCTGATTCTTGATAGATTTGATAGATTCTCTTTTGAAGCAGTTGCCTTAATCGTTTTTTGTTCTTCACTGTGAATCTTTGTACTGTGAGCTTCTTATTTAATAATTGTTGTACATGTGTGGTAATAGAACATTCTATTGTGACCGAGAAATTATGTTAAACTGTTATTTGGTTTGAACATTAGTTTGTTGCTCATATTGATGCAGATATTATGAAGGACCCTTACCAAGAGAGGAGAGACATGAAGAGGCTTAAGGAGTACATTGACAGGAGAAGTTACATGGCAGATGCAGAGTATGGTAGAAGCACAAACTGGTGGTCCAGTGGCAGAAGAACGTCTAAAACTCCATCGACGTTTCTCTTTAGGAGTGCCTGGTATCGTCGAAGTGAATCCACACTCGCTCTGAAGCATCTTTTCCTTTGTTCTCTCTTTCTTTCCAGTTAAGAAATTTCGAATCCACTTGCTTGTTTTTCCCATTATATATTCTGAAAAAACTTAGTTTGCTCAAACCACCATTATATGTCAGAGAAGAAGAGATTGTAATGTGTGTGTGTGTGTGTTTGGTCTTGAGAAGAAGAGATTGATAATATATTTTTTTAATTTTAGAAACCCAAATTGGGAACACCAATGGAAGACTCAAATATACTTAGTCTCTTAACTATTCTTAACTTACACAAATATTAATAAAATATGATTAAGAAACCCACATTGGATAACACCAATGTGGGTGCTCTAAGCATTGGAGAAAGAAATAGGCGGGCACACTTCTGGATCCTGTAGAAAATCTGGAAAGACATGGAGAACACGAGATACAGTCCATCCGCTATCCTGGAAAAATATTTATAAGATCCATCTGGTTTGAAGTAAACATCAATGACTATGTAGAGCCCTTTAGTGACCCTCTCAGTGTCCGCCAACCAGGCTGGAAGAAACCTCCACAAGGCTATCTGATTTCTGAAGTGCAACATAAGTGCCTCGTGGTCTTGTTCTAATCACAATGGTGGGGCATTATGGATCATCTGCAACTGCAATGGGGAGGTAATACTCCATTATCGCATATCCTAATCGCAGGTGAGGTTAAAAGGCGAGAATGAATTACAAATTATTTGGCGGGCAGTGGAAAGCAACAAGAATGTAACGTCCCGTCCGCCCCTACCGATGAGTCACCCATCCCTCTATCGGGCTCGTGGGCCCCACCTGTCCGACGGTTGGTGCGTTATTTTTTGTAGGCCCGACCGAGTAATTTACTGACCCTGCAATCACCATGTGACATTTTCCCATGTTTTGTCCTCACTCGCATGATACCGTGAGTCACTTCCCGGCAGGTCACCCATCCTTTGACTACTCCACCTCAAGCACGCTTTGATGGAATTTCTAGCAGATCCTAATCCAATTATGCAATCCTGGTCTGAATTCCAAGCCTAGGATCTAAGGTTCATGTAATTGAATCTATGGGATCTCAGAATTACCTGGTGATTAGCAGCGGAAGATTTGCAGATAATCGAGATCACGAAGCACCTCAAACGCTGTGCCTCTACTGGTATCCACACGCACACAAACTGAACAGCAGGGATGCTAGTACCTATAGAGATCGAATCTCCTGAGAGGTTTCTTTTCTAGTTCTGGTGGCTGTGAATTAGGTTTTTTTCGAGTTTAGGTCGACCATATATCTTATATATGTCGACTTAAACCGCAACTGGATTAACCAACGATTAAACCGAATTAATCTGGTAATCCGCGAGTTGTGTCGACTGACACACTCTTTGTGTCGATCGACACGGCCCCAGAATTTCGATACCGAATGCATATCAAATATGCATTCACTAGATCATTACATTAATGATCAACCTTCAGTTTGCTTAGGTGTGTGACCCTGTAGGATCATATAACACTAGCAATGAGTTCTAAACTCATTGATCATAAGTGGCTTCTAGCAAATCATTATGACTGCCCAGTGTCATATGATTGTCTCATCTCGACAATACGACTTTCACTTGGAGTAAGTACAATAGATTTCAGGACATTCCCAACAATCTCCCACTTGTACTGGAATCATCTATTCCTTCAATCCCTTCGTCACTATATCTCGATTTGGCATAAGGCAAGATCTGTGTCACCCTTATTCAGCCAAGATCATGTTCATCGAACTCCGATTTATACTGACAAGACAAACGACTGACAATCACCTCGTTTGAGTGTGGCCACACATTTCTCAGTATCAAATCTTCGATGGGCCCTGAGATATTTATCTCCTGTTATATAGGAGGGACAAATCCCATCTTGTTCCATCCCTGTTTCTTCACACGCTTCATGATACGCCCAATCAATGCCTTTATAGTCACCAGTTACGGCTGACGTTTGACAAGGTTAAAGCGGACCAATTCACATGTAAGAAAACATGATGAACTCAGGTCTAAGAACTATACTCTATAGTCGTAATGAAAACTCTCATGACACTTATATAACTATCCCGTAGAGTTCTCATCAGTGGGTCATGTCCGATTCTGTGTTCTCCAACACATATCTATGTGATTGACTTTAATACTCTTATTAATGACTCCATGAAACTTAGTCATCAGTCACCTCACATACTAGTCTCACGCGGTTGTTAATGTCCCACTTTAACAACCTTGATCAGGGACCAA
Organism: Orychophragmus violaceus; assembly: GCA_030180135.1. Lineage (NCBI taxonomy): Eukaryota > Viridiplantae > Streptophyta > Magnoliopsida > Brassicales > Brassicaceae > Orychophragmus > Orychophragmus violaceus. The sequence goes on from CM058233.1 coordinate 43,678,076, forward strand.
CTTAATTTATGTCATTTATCACTTATAGGGTTTCATGATCAAGTCAAATACTTGATAACCTATAAAATGTCATAAATTATTTTGGGACTATTATTTAATAACCATTATTAAATAATACAGATGTCAGATTTCAATAACATAATCAAATTATATTTACACAAACATCATATCATAACTATAATCAACAACAACAACTCCCACTAAAATTAAGATCACATCTTAAGACATCTAATGCATGTAGCAGTCGTCTGACCCTCATTCGCTCTTGTTCAGCGTGTGTCGAAAGACATTGCGTCTTGCTAAGAGTAATACCAAGAGTCATTTGCACGAGGCCCTTCTTGGAATTCTGCATACTGGACCTGTGCAAGACCTTATCACCATAAGTATCTTGACACAATCCAATTAGCTTGTCCAATCTATCTCCATAGATTCTTATTCCAAGAATGTACACGGTTTCTCCCATATTTATTATCGAAAAACAATTTTCGAGTCAAGTCTTAATAGACTGAAACAATGGAACTTCATTTCCGAGAAGTAGTATGTTATCAACATACAACTAGATTTTGACCCGTCAATCGGCGGGTATAATTTTGTTTTGATGTATATTGATATTTTTTGTGTATAAATATTATTTGTTAATAATAATATGTTTTTATAACAATATTACTTTGATAATTTATTTTGTTTGTTTTCTAAACATTTTTCAATATCGTTTTGTTAGTTTTATAGTATTATTTATTTTTACTCTATTATTGATTTTATAGTAGATATTTTATCTAGTTTTTAGGTTTACAAATTTAATTATTTTTTCAATTATATAGCGTCAAAGATATTTTGATCTATTTTTATCCGTTTTTTATTTAGAATCCATATAGGCCCATTTTTTTAAACCGTTAGAAATAACACAAACCTATTTAAATATTTTTATGCTAATTTATAGCTTTTTAATTTCAATACAAAACACATAAATTTAGCTTTTAATATTTTCAATTTAATATCAATATATGAAAATAAAAAGATTTTTTGTCAGGAAAAAAAAAAAAAAAAATATAAATCCGCGCTTCTTTAACTTGGGAAACATCAAAAGCATTGGTAATTTGAAGATCACCTGCAAGAAAAAAATCGAAAAAGAAGGTAACCAGTAAGATTTTGGTTATTGATAAACATTAGTTAGTGCACATTATAAAAACAATTAAAACGATTTTTTTAAAGAAAAACTATTTCTCAAGCGTGGTTTAGTAAAAACGATTTGAGTAATAAAAAACGTTGTAAAATCTACCATCTCGCGTTAGTGCCACATTCTAAAAAAAAAATTAAAACAATTTGAGTAACCAAAAAAGTTGTAAATTAACGTGCCGTTCTCTCTAAATTTATAGGAGAAGTCAAAATTAAAAATGTAACCTCAAAAAGTCATAAAAATCTAAAGATACGATTAGATTAGTTAAGAAATTCATTATGGCAAAAAATTTAAAGTTAACGAATATAATAAATCGAACCCCTAATCATTATGGCAAACCAAACACAAATTACTTTTATATTAGTTGATTTTTGCAAATCTTATCAAACAAATAACCACATTTTCACCCGCTTCCAAGCAACTCGCCATTACTTGTTCAGTAAAACGATTCCACACGCAACTTGGTAGAGTTTGATCCCTATTTTAAATGCAAAAGCTAGTTAAAAATATAATATTGATAAATATCATTACTATATTGTGCTGAAGTATCTTACTCGGAGTCACGGAGCATAAACTCCAACTTTTTTCTTTCTTTGTCATTATATGGAAGAGTCTGAATCTCTTCCACATCAACAACTTGACCCAGGACATCTACAAAGAATAAATTTATATATCAGATAAAAGAAATAGAAATCATAATAAGATGTAAAACAAAAGTCTAGAATAGTACCAATAAGAAAACAGTTTTTTCAGAGTACCACTGAAAATAGTCTGAAAATCAGTTATCGAAAGAAAACTGAGTCCGAGTAATAGAAGTGTTGTTCTGGAATGATAGCTTGTACTGATGATTAGTTGTCCTATACTGGCCATATGCAAGAGACAAAGAGAAGTTCTCTATGACTCTTCATTCGCCAATTGGAACATGTTTTTCAACAGCCGTAACATATGTAGTTTAAAACATAATAAAAAATCAGTACGTATTGCATAAAAAAATCGAAAGCATCAGTATGTATTGCATAAAATAAATCTTAAGCATCAGTATGTATTGCATAAAATAAATCGAAAACATCGGTATGAACAATACACAAAAAAATCGAAAGCCCCCTTCTTAGATCATTATTTCTTATGTAAAAAAAAAAAAAAAAAATCGAAAGCCCCCTTTTTATATCATTTGTTTCTTATGAACAATACACATTAAAAAATCAGTATGTATTGCATAAAAACATCATGTCACGTTTCAAACTGTAACATTTATTAGAAGCATAAGTAGCCTTTAAAAAGTTTAGATAAATACTTACTGTATCATCTGCTAATACCATCTCCAATATTTCTCCAGACTGAGCATGATTTGCCAGCCAGTTTTGAAAGGTTTGATATCTGCAAGGTTAGTAAAACCAAGATTTTTATTTGATACAATCGACATTGGTTTAGAAGCTGTGTTTATGTGAATTGTGAATGAATTAATGATTGCTTAAGTGCTTATATATAGAAGTCAGAAGATATAAAAATCGATGCATTAAAAATATCTATCATTTAAGGTCGAATATACATGTAAAATTAATAGGAATATGCTGATATTATGCTTAAAGCTCAATTTATAATATTTCAGCTATTAATCTTTACGTATTTCATGGATTTTTATGTCTTGATACATTCACGGTAATATATCAAAAACAGTTAGTGAATATATTTATTCGCACGCATGATAATCTTGGTAGATTAATCAATATCTTCCAAGAATCAACACATATTCTTTGTGAATTTGTTAAGAAAATCTTGTTAGCTTTTTGATATCTCATTTATTAATTAGTTATCAAGGCATATTCTCTTCGAAGAATCAAGGCATATTCACATTTATTAATTAGCTTTAAGAAAATCTTGGCATAATCAATATCTCATTTGATTAATATAAAATTGATAGTTCGTTCTTTTTGATAGTTTGTTAGATATGGAATATTGGACATTGTATGGTTCATTTTAGATATGGAAAGCTAAACATATATAATAGAACCTTGTTATTATACAGCGTATAAAACGGTAAGTTTTAATTAGATTACACACATAAGTTGCCTTTGGTTCACACGCGAAATTATTTTGGTTTGCGTACGATTAATTTGGTATGTGAACATACATAGAAAATTACGAATAAGACCTTAATGAAACGTTAAGAATAAAGAAGGAAACCAGTGGCATTCTGTTGTAAATAAATCAAAAACTTTGGATATTAATTGTTTTGTACTTCTGTTTTAATAGTATAGATACTAGAAATGCAACTGCGATCCCACTAGTCTTCTTGTAAACACACTGTTCCTCTTCGTTCCTGTCGAAGTCAAACCTTTTGATTGCATTCTCAAAACGAAGATTTCAACTCTGAGATGCTTGCTTCAATCCATTAATGGATTGATGAAGCTTGCATATCTTCCCAGCTTCATTAGGATCAATGAAAACTTCAGGTAGTGTCATGCACACATCCCTTTCCAGAATTCCATTAAGGAAAACTGTTTTCACATCTATCTGCTCGTCATCATAATGAGCGGCGGTTGCTAGGAGAATCCGAATGGACATAAGCATGGTGTCTGGGATTAGGTTTCTTCACAGTCAATACCATGAATTTACTTGAAACCTTTTGCCACCAACCTAGATTTGTACATCTGAATATAACCATCCATGTCAACTTTTCTTCTTGAAAATCCATTTACTCACAATGGCTTTTACACCATCGGGTAAATCAACCCAAGTCATACTTGGTTCTGTGACATGGATCCCATTTCGAATTCAGCGGCTTTCAGCCATTTTCGGAGTCAAGGCCCATCATTGCTTCTTCAAAATTCGCAAGACCGTCACTTTCAATGATCAGTAGATCACGGCAATTGATTACGAGAAACCCACATTTCTCGGGTTCGTGACGGATCCTTTCGGATCTGCGAGCTTCAGTTTTGTGTAAAAGTTGCGCACATATCTCATATGTATACTTTTACCACGACCTAATTAACCAAGATTTAAATTGTAGTTAATTAAGTCATAAACCAAAATCAATATTTTGGTTCGCGATCTGTGTCGATCGATACAACTTTTGTGTCGATCGACACTTCTTCAGAAACTCGCCATTTAAATGTATATCGAATATATATTCACCAGATCCTTTATAAACTTTAGGCACCACAGGTGCAGGTTCTACAACTCTTTGTAGATCCAACTGCTGCTCTTCCTCATCAGGTTGAGCAGTCTCCTGTGACTTTCGAAATTCTTCGAGTTGAACTTTTACTCCCACTGTTCTTCTTGGAAAGAAAGTCTTTCTTAAGAAAACATGGTTCCGAGCAACAAACAGTTTGTTCTCGAACTGGTTGTAAAAGTAACATGTCTTGGTTTCGTTAGGACAACCAATGAAGTAGCACTTATCGGATTTGGGTGTGAGCTTATCAGAGATTGAACGTTTTATATAAGTCTCGCAACTCCAAATTTCCATGATGGATAAATCAGAAACATTTCCATTCCACATCTCATGTGGTATCTCTGTAACTGATTTTGATGGAACCCCTTTTATTGTAAACGCAGACGTTTCTGGAGAGTATTCTTAGAAGGATAATGGAAGATCTAAGTGACTCATCATTGATCGAACCATATCTAATAAAGTCCGATTCAGGAGGAGTGACTTGTGAAACACTTTCACAGTCTCTCAGATGATCACTAAATTCTTGACTTAAGTATTCACCTCCATGATCTCATCGTAGAGTTTTAATACCTTTGCCAAATTGATTATGTACTTCATTTTTTTTTTTTTGGAACTCTTTGAACTTTTCAAAGATTCTGACTTATGTCTTATAAATAAAACATAACCGGACCTACTGAAAATATCAGTAAAGGTAATGAAGTACTGAAATTTTCCTCTAGCACTAGTGCTCATCGGCCCATATACATCCGTATGTATAAAGCCCAATAAGCCTCTGGCCCTTTCATTTTGTTCGTTCGCAACCTGTATCGACCGACGCACCGTTTGTGTCAATCGATACTACCTTTGTTGAAAGGGGCCTTCGTCATTTTACCCAATAAACAAGATTCACTTTACTCATTATGATTCATAATCAGATGAGCCCAAAAGCCCATCACTATGGAGCTTCTGAATCTATTTCTCATTTATGTGGCCCAAAACGACAATGCCAGAGAGAATTTTGATTCGTATCATTTGACTTGAATCTCTTGGTATTGATGTTATAGTTAGGCACATTCTGGTTTAGAACATAAAGTCCATTCTCTAATGGATTGCTACTATAAAATATATCACTGTAATCAAATGAATAACACTTATTCTTAATTTGAAAACTGATATCCTTCCATATCCAAACAAGGAATAGAAATAATCTTTCTGCTCATAGCAGGTACATAGTAGCAGTTTTAAGTTCAAAACATGCCATAAAAGAAAACAAATGAAAAACTCCTACGGCTAATGCAGCAACTCTTGCTCCATTTCCCACGCGTAGATCCACTTGTCCTTTCTCCATAGTCCTACTTTTGCTCAGGCCCTGCACATTTTCACAAAATATGAGTACCATAGTTGGTATTTAATACCCAATAAGTAGGACCATAAGAAGTAACATTTACTTCTATAACATAATACCTGAAGAAGAAGTCTCGTACGTCTTCTTCAGCTTCTCATAATCTTCCATGAATTTATTGCAGTTTCTTTTCAAATGCCCATATCCATTACAATAACGGCACTTAACATCTTCAGAAGGACTGGTTTTAACCTTAGGAGCATGGCCAGACTCGCTTGGATTCACAATCGAGCTCGTCTTGCCATCACCTTTGTTCTTACCAAGTTTCTTAAAACTTTTACCCTTTTGTACCATAAGGACATTTGGGGTGTCCTTCTTGATGTTAGGTTCAGCAGTCTTAAGCATCCCATGCAATTCAGTCAACGTCTTCGTCAAGTTGTTCATGTTATAGTTCATAACAAATTGATCATAGCTTGACGGCAGTGACTGCAGAATGATGTCAGTAGCCAACTCTTGGCTAATGGGACAGTCCAGTTTCCTCAGGTTATCAATATAACCCATCATCTTAATGACATGAGGACTAACTGGTTCGCCCTTTGGTAGCTTGCACTCAATCAGAGATTTTACCGTCTGGTATCTCTGAGTTCGTGCCTGCTCCTAAAACATACTTTTCAGGCCAGTGATCATCTCTATTGGCGACTCCACGTACTCATATTGCTTATGCAATTCCGAGTTCATGGTAGCCAACATGAGACAACTCACATCCACCGCATCATTAGAATGCTTATCCCAAGCATCCTTATATGACTGCCAGGCATTGGCTCGGTACTTCTTGGGGAGAACTTTCTCAAGGACATAGTCCCTCTTCTCTTGTTTGAGAACAATTCTCAAGTTCCGATACCATTCAAGAAAGTTTGATCTATTTAACTTGTCCTTTTCAAGGACGGATCGCAGGGAGAAGTTGTTACGATGGTTTGTGCTAGACATAGCTGAAAAAAGTGAGGTTTAGTTATGGTTTGTTCAAGAAATGAGAAGTCTTAACAATTAAGAAAACTCGTATTATATTCAAACAATGTTTCCTCAAATGAATATAATGATCCAAGACCCATACTTCACCAAACTTGAGTGAGCCACTGGCTAGCACCCAAATTTTAGTTATCTAGGTAAGCAACAACCTTGCTAGTTATATCCAATATAACTCTTGGTTGTGGATCGACATCTCATGCCCAATCCACCTAATGTCTCTGAGCCCAAAACGATTTTGATGGCCCAGTCAAGTAAACCAATCTCTTAAGTCATGAAATTGTTGATGTCTTGCACTGCAAGTCCATCAACACGATTACTTTCTGTCTTACTCATGTAATTGTGGACACCTTGCACTGCAAATCTATCGCACAATAAAATGAGCATTGACAGTTGACAAGATTGGAAAGACATCAAGGATCACTTGATATTTGGTTGAGGAACGGAACCTTTAAAACGTTCAGTTTTATTATGTTTTAATTCTTCTAATTAAAATGGTTCATTTTGGTTTGGTTCTGTGATTTCAGATTCAAAAACCTAAACCATCGGACCTTGTGTCGACCGACACTACTTTAGTGTCGATCGATGCAGGTTAACCAAAACCAATTTGCGATAACCGATCGATCCAATTGATCCGGTTTTATGATAACCAGTCAGTGTCGATCGACACTACATTAGTGTCGGTCGATGCTAACCTAATCAAACCAATCGCAATAAACCGTTCTTAGCGTTTAACCATTATTAACCAAGCTCGATAACCGGTCCAATCCAATTGAACCGATTTATCAATTTCGCTAGGTTTGTGTCGACCGACACAACGCTTGTGTCGAATGACACTAGGCGAAACCTAAGTTTTATTCGGGTTTTCGCCCTGTATCGATCGACGCCGGATTGGCATCGATCTACACCATGCAAAAAGCCCTAAAACGTTTTCGAACAAAAAACCCTAAACTAGGTTATTTTGATCAAAACGAGTTTTAGCATGCTTGTATCAATTATACAGAGATCTAGATTCAACTAATCTAATCATCATGCTACTGATTCAATAGAACCCTAAGGCTCTGATACCACTGATGGAATCTCTAGCAGATCCTAATCCAATTAGGCAATCCTGGTCTGAATTCCAAGCCTAGGATCTAAAGTTCATGTAATTGAATCTATGGGATCTCAGAATTACCTGGTGATTAGCAGCGGAAGATTTGCAGATAATCGAGATCACGAAGCACCTCAACACTGTGCCTCTACTGGTATCCACACGCACACAAACTGAACAGCAGGGATGCTAGTGCCTATAGAGATCGAATCTCCTGAGAGGTTTCTTTTCTAGTTCTGGTGGCTGTGAATTAGGTTTTTTCGAGTTTAGGTCGACCATATATCTTATATATGTCGACTTAAACCGCAACGGGAATAACCAACGATTAAACCGAATTAATCTGGTAATCCGCGAGTTGTGTCGACCGACACACTCTTTGTGTCGATCGACACGGCCCCAGAATTTTGATACCGAATGCATATCAAATATGCATTCACTAGATCATTACATTAATGATCAACCTCGTCTTTAACGTTCAGTTTGCTTAGGTGTGTGACCCTGTAGGATCATATAACACTAGCAATGAGTTCTAAACTCATTGATCATAAGTGGCTTCTAGCAAAGCATTATGACTGCCCAGTGTCATATGATTGTCTCATCTCGACAATACGACTTTCACTTGGAGTAAGTACAATAGATTTCAGGACATTCCCAACACGCTTAACTCTGGAGTTATCTCTGGACAAGTGACCGAAAAGGTAAGTGCACTTTGGTGACATAGGTAGCCAAATTAATTCATTTAAGCCTTTCTAAAATGGGCCGGGCCCAGTATGTTACAATTCTCCCCTACTTAATGGGAATTCGTCCCTGAATTTCTCATCTTGTTAGGGTCCATCTCTGACCCTCCGACTCATAACCGGAACAACCATAACCCCCAAACCCCCGGATTTTCTCCCGAGACAGAATCGGTTTGACTTCCCTGGGCTCTGATACCACTTGTAACGGCCCGTCCGCCCCTACCGGTGAGTCACCCATCCCTCTATCGGGCTCGTGGGCCCCACCCTGTCCGACGGTCGGTGCGTTATTTTTTGTAGGCCCGACCGAGTAATTCACTGACCCTGCAATCACTATGTGACCTTTTCCCATGTTTTGTCCTCACTCGCATGATACCGTGAGTCACTTCCCGGTAGGTCTCCTATCCTTTGACTACTCCATCTCAAGCACGCTTAACTCTGGAGTTCTCTCTGGACAAGTGACCGAAAAGGTAAGTGCACTTTGGTGACATAGGTATCCAAATTAATTCATTTAAGCCTTTTTCAAATGGGACGGGCCCAGTATGTTACAATTAAATTGTAACACCCGTCTCCTGGTTAAACCGGAGACGCGGCATTAGGGCACCCGTTGAACCCATTTCTGGTCCAATTGGGATACCTTCGCAACTTTTCCCAGGACCCGGCGCTTCCTTCGTATTCAAAAACACCAATGTTGTCACATGATCGATCAATCCCGCATCCGGACCTGCAAGAAAACAGGGACATGGAAAGGAAAGGAGGACTGAGTAATTGTTTCAAACACAATTACCCAGTGAGGGCGGATTTAAGGAACCCGCGATCCCGGCTTACGCCACACAACTACGACACACAAGTCCTAGGCTAATAACATCTTGCAATCATCACCCGAAGGCTTTCATCACACAACCTACGTCCAAAGGACTACTACCGCCCAAAGCGCAAACAATTCCCGACCCCGGTGACCCACGTCGGTCCCGGAGCCAATCACAACTCACTGGGGGGCTCGCCAAAACCCCCTTCCGATGATACAAGGATCACATACCACTCAACCAAAGCCTGGGTACGCGAGCCACCACACAACACCCTTTCGGGGGCCCTACCACAGTTCTAAGTAATACAAGTCCATCACGCACATTCAACGTTTTCAGTTTAAACGATAACCTAGCATTCTACGTTCCACAATCAATCACATCGAGTACTCAACTATCCTACACTACCTAGGAAAGATAGTATTAACAAAGGACTATCGTCCGGAATTGAATGGGCAAGCAAGGGTCAAGAACTGATCCTCACCTTGGCCAAAGAAGGGCAAAATCGGAATTAGGAAGCTCCATTAGCCCGAACGGAAAACAGATCTTTCTGGAAAGCTGAGATCGAGGGCTTTCCAACGACATATTGTGCGTTCCGTGATTTCTTACGGTTCGACGGGAAAACGCGAATCAATCTGACGGCCAGAACTACATCTATCTCAGATCTGTGTTTGGAAAAGTGTTAGATCTGAGAAACGAGATTAGATCTCAGATCTAACACCACAGAGGATCAGATCTAGGAAAGTGAAAGAAGAAAAGGAGGAGAATCAATGGAGGATGGAGATTCACTTAACCCGGGAGAAGAACAAAGAGAGGTCGGTGGAAAAGAAGGGAAGATCAGACGATGGTGGCTCACCGGAGATGACTGCGACGGCTGGTGGCTCACCGAAGGGATAGGGCTTCGCTGGAGGCTTCTTCTTTATGCTTTTTCAAGAGAGGAGACACATATTTATAAGGAGGAAGCTAGGGTTTTTGGAAAAGAGAATGGGCTTTTGGACTTTGGACTAGGCTTTCTCTTCTTTTTGGAAATTTTTAATTTGGGCTGGACCAGGGCCATTACAAATAATCTCAAACTTTCCAAATTTATCTTTGAATCCAACCTTGAGACTGCTCTGGAGATGCTACTAGCCCCTTACTTGTTCCCTGAGGTCCATCCTTTAATTATTTCTATCCAACAAACACTCTCGCATCTGGATTAATGGATTATAGAGTTATTTCTTTGTATTATAATTTGTGCTATATGGTCATATTTGTTTGTTAGTTACTGATGATATTCAGGCCTGGTCAAACGTTTATGCAGCTTATCACAAAAAAAAAAAAATATAAAAAATAAATGTGTGAGACTTTAGAGCTCAGCTTATTTGTTATCCCCTGTCAACAAAATGTGTGGTAATGGTATTGACCTTTTAGTGCGAGACGGATCTCGGTCTTTCCATCCAGTGAGTTTTTTAGTGTTTAACATTTTGAGCTAATAGACATCTCATCATGTAAAGTAGATCACACAACTGACCAAGAAATTGATGCCAAAAAAAAATTCAAGTTGTAATGCTCGGCTTTAGTCGAGGCATGGTATCTCAATTTGCGGATTAAGAAGTCCGGCTTCACGGCGAGCATTGTGATATGTTTCGAGGGAAATGCTCGTCATGTTTTGAATGAGAGGACGATGTTATGTGTGTTTGAATGAGAGGACGATGCTATGTGTGTTTTAATGTCGAGGGTGATGCATGGATTAAAGTAATCGCGAGGACGTTGCTCAGCTTAAAGTTATTGTGAGGACAATGCCTGGCTCAGTCTGAATGAATTCCATGAACGAGGAAGTGATACGATGTTCATCGATTCGAGCTTGTAAATTCATGGTTTGAAGGCTTTGGTGATTTTGTAGGGTCCTTCCAACTGTGTGCTGAGCTTTCCAGCTCGCCATTCTTTGGTTCTCTCATAGACTTTGTCGAGCAAGTAGTCACCTTATGAGAAGTGACGTTCATGGACCTTTTTGATGTAGTAGCGAGTAGGTAATTGTTGATAGTTTTGAAAGCGGAGTAAATCTTGGTAGCGTTTGTCCTCGAATGTGTCAAGGGTGTGGAGTAATATTTTTCATTGAGTTCACCGTGTTTTGGCAGTTGAGTGCGGCGTAGACTGTAAACGTTGATGTAACATCCCCTTCATTTTTATCCGCTGACCGACGACCTGACTGGTCAACAATCAAACAAGAACATGACCGGCCGAACCCTTGCAGGTCAAATGAGAAGGGTTTGGTTCATGAAAGCTGGAGACGGTCCAGTTTGAGTCAACGGCTCGAACCGATCCATCCTCGACTCAGTTTACCTCGATTTAACGATACAAGGCCTAATAATTCGCACCGCTTCCATGAGTTGTTCGGTTCAGACTCAACTGTATCGGAGAATAATTCCGTTTTAGTCTTTTAAATCATTATATCTTTTAATCTAATTTTTAAATAGATTTAAGGGTTTTATAAATCATTTTAATGGTACCCAAAAAATCTAAAACTGAAAATAATGAAAACGTTTATGAAACAAACCATAGCCAAATGCAACTCGAATCTACTCTGAGTAGCCTATGCATCCGCCGTGATACTCCAAAACCTGAAAAAGAGGAAAATCATTTGGATGAGTAATCTATGATCACCCATTGAGTTGGCTCCCTACTAAAAGGGCTAAACAAACCCCACCTGACAAACCCAAAATAACAAGCAATAACAAACAACAAAATAAACAGCCAATCACCACGTAATGGGCTCTACACAACACACAAGCATTCTCTACAACAACAAATCATCAACTAGGGGAATTCAGAACACTATGGCAGATGCCCTCGATTAAACTTGATCTATGCTAACGCAATCTCAACACCATGCCCCAATCGCGAACTCGGTAAACTTCCACAGGAACACTTAGATACCCTTTTCATGATAAATAAAACCTCTCACGACTCCTAGACGTAAACACAAAGTCCTACGACATAGGACACAGTTCTCTGTCCATAGATACGCGGTGACTCGGACTACCCCATTATATCCAAAAATGCCCCTCTAGCGATTTTCTCCGATCTCAAACTTGCCCGTCGATGATAATACGAGAAGGGGTATTACATTCTTCCATTTTTTATAGGAATTTGGCCCCCGAATTCTCCGTTCGATTAGACCTTGAACTCAGAAGCGAATTTCCTGAAAGTCCGCTGCTCCTTTTTGAATCTGACTCCGCAATCCCTGCTTCACTTCATACTGACTCTAGAATTCCACTGTGCCACTGAACCGCTTTAACTCTGATCCATATTTTTTACTGCTCCACTCAATCCTTTTACTTCTGATCTCAAAGCTTCTACATTTGGATCTCCTGATTCTGATTTCCCAAATCCGTTGTGCCAATCTGATACTCTGCTCAAATTCGAAATACAAATAACTTCTGCCAAGAACTGATATTCTGGATAACCAATACCTAAAACATCTTCCGCCAAGAACTGATATTCTGGATCGCCAATTCCATTGTGCCACTGAACCGCTTAAACTCTGATCCATAATTTTACTGCTCCACTCAAACCTTTTACTTCTGATCTCAAAGCTTTCTCCATCTGGATCACCTGATTCTGGTTTCCAAAATCTCCTGTGCAAATTTGATACTCTGCTCAAATTCGCAACAGTAATAACTTCCGCCAATAACTAATATTATGGACCGCCAATACGCAAAACAACTCGCTTCAATAATGATCACTGAATCCCAATATCCATCATGCTCGAACTGACGCCTCTGAGCTTTGTATGATACCTACTGACACCACAAAATCCTTTCTGAACCACACCGAAACGCTTCACTCAGCTTACTCTGATCTGAGTGCCATATTGTACCGACACAAGTTCTGAACCGATGCTTTCTAACACACAAATCTCAAATCATTGGGGTTAGGTTTTGGTATTGTGTTCATATTCCGCAGTCACATCACGTCCTGCATCAACTTACTTTCCAACACCGGAATGTTTAGACATTATAAACTTAACTTATGTATCAACATTACTTTCTTATACATTTATTGGTAATTAGCCACACACCAATCAAACAAGAACATGTTTGGCTAACTATCAATAACCTATTGTTCTATACATGTCGTACATAAGTAATCTATCTAACTGATTCTCAATTCAGAAACTTATTTCTAACCCAACCGGTTCTATAAACAATCCTTAAACCAAACCCTAAATCACTAAACGATAACTTATAATTCTGACTAATGAAACACTATCAACAAAAGGCTTAATTCCCAAATAACGCAAGGCTACTACCAATCAAATTAGTTCTCGACTACCCCACCTCTAATCAAAAATGTTTAACCTTTGACCAATGCAAAAGACTAACACCCTAATGAATCAATCAATGCAAACGACTAATCTAACCAATCAACCAAGCGATCTAATGCAATCAATGAATTTACCTTACCAGGATGAAAAATGCAATACAAACGGTTATCTTTATGGGTCCTGATAAAACCTTCCATTCGCACCATCATTTTTTTCACGTTGTAACTTGCATGGTTACCGCTCATCACCATACACACATGCATGCAATAAAGTTACCTTGTTACTCGAAATGACATACCAAAATCAACCAACATCCACCACGTACATAAAACATCTACATATCATACTAGCTTAAATATGTATGCAAAATATTTTATATACATGTCTCTCTGGTATATAGAGCGGTCGTAAAGAATCACTGCTACATAAAGCTGAGTCGTTAGCAGCGACAAAATATAAACGACTACTATATACACCCAAAAGTTAAATTAGCACCCTTACTTACCTGGGCGTAACCTCCAACACGAGAAATACGCCCGCACTTAGTTTAGTAGGGCTCATGTGGATCAAGACTTGCGTGGCGCAAGGAGGGTTTGTCGAGTGTGGTGGTGGTGCGTATGGTGCGGCGTAACTCTAATAGAATGGTTCGTCATGGAAGGATGGTGCGAGGTGTCCTGAGCGGCCGTATATAAGACATGCTGGTGGCGCTGGCGGGGGCTGGAAAGGCGGGACATGATCATGGCAGGACTGACACCATGCGTAGTGGAAGTCAGTAGATCCGCATGCGAAGCAAGATCGGTTTGGCCCATAGAAAGAGGGTCGAAATGGTATTGATGGCGGTATGGTGGCTTGTGGAAATGGGTACTGCTAAGCATCCCCGGGATATCCTTAGGCTCTAGTAACCATCTTATCTGGTCAGCCATCGTATCCTCCCAGTGAAGATGATGGGCAGGATTAATCGGCTCCATCGGGAAGTCGAACTCCGTGAGGATGATAAGAGTAGGTTGCCAGGGCTGTATGGCGACGGCGGAGTAGGGGCATCTAGTGGAGGGAGAGGAGATGGATGAGATGGCGGCCCAAAGGATGGTAACACCGAGAAGACGCCGACAGAGATCTGCAGCATGTCCAAGTACCCGAGATAAGGTACACCTAAAGTAGTTATGTCATATGGGGGCCCGAGAATGAGCGGAGCTTCTACTGGACTCGCGCCTGTCAAGACATGTGTCGGAATCGGTAGAGAAATGCTGCACATTCCGGTGACTGGAATATGGGCCTGGGCTGGCCGGAACAAAACCGACAGACTCGCAGTACTCCAAAATGTCGCTCATGCTGTCGATGTCGAGCACCAACACACACACACACCTCCTGGGAAAACACTGCTGCAAGATTGCATAAAAATACAAAATAGGCAGTTTATACTCCTATCAAATTTCTAGCTTACCATTTCACGATACAAGGCTTTTCAACCTGTACTGCTTCCATGAGTTTGGGTTCCGTTCGCACTAAATCGTATATCAGAGAATAATTCTGTTTTTATTCTTTTAAATCTTTTAATTCTTTTAATATAATTTTTAACTAAAAATCATTTTTCGGGTACCCAAAAATCCGAAACGCAAAATAATGTAAACATTTACTGAAATAAACCGCAGCCAAATGCAACCCAAATCTACTCTAAGTGGCCTACGCATCCGCCAAGCTATTCTGAAACCTAAAAAAGAGGAAAAGGAGTTGGATGAGCAGTTTAAGATCACCTAGTGAGTTGGCTCCCAACTAAACATGCTAAACAAACTCCACCTGAAAAACCTAAAATAACAAGCAATAACAAACAAAAACAAAAAAGCCGATCACATATTAACACGACGTAATGGGTTCCACACAATATACAAGAATTCTCTACCAACACAAATCATCAACTAGGGAAATCAAGAACACTGCGGCACATGCCCTGGATTAGACTTGATATATGCTAACACATCTTTAAAGCAATGTCAACACCATGGGCACCAATCAAGAACTCGGTAAACTTCCACGGAACACTTAGCTATCCCTTTTACACAATAACTAAAACCTCACACGACTCATGGACGTAAACACAAAGTCGTACGACCTAAGACACTGTTCTCTATCCATCGATATGCAATGACTCGAACTACCCCACGATAGCCAAAGTTTCCCTACAGCTCGGCCCTAGGACACAACCTCGTTTCTCCGGACTACACCGGTGTTACCTGTGTCGGTTAACGCCAAGCCAGAACCACTACCCAAAGATACATGAACTGACCATGATCTCTTGAGGATCCAATCGAGAAGGAAGCACCGGAACCAAAAGCAAAACCCGCCTGATCTAACACACCGCACCATAAACATCCGTAACCACAATAACAAATGCAAGCATACTCAATGAGAATCTACGACTCCACACATGACCGATAAGGTCAAACAATCGAAAATAACTTAACCAAGTACCAAAAGCTATCCTGAAAGTCCTAACCACAACCTCATCAATAACACCAATCAGTAACTCAACTCGACCTATCCGGCCCCACACCGGAATAGGTATCCACAACCCATACATACTCAGCCCCACACCAGAATAGGTACCGATTAACATAACATGGACTGCCGGCGTTGACCGGTTGAACTGCGTTTACTCCGCCGGCTTACTCTGGTGACTTCTCCGGCGCGAGTGGAGAAGACCGGCGAGATGATGGCGAGGTGGAAGGCGTCTCCGGCGAGTTCTCCGGTGAGATTCCAGTGACTTCTCCGGCGATGGCGAGGATTTCGGTGAGGGTTAGGTGGGTGATTAGATGTGATTTAGATGATTTAGGGACTAGTGATGATTAGCGATTGATTAGGGTGTTTAAGGGGAGGATGCAGATTTTTATTGTGGTTTAGGATTACTTTTTTTGCAACTAATCAAGGAGGAGAGGTAGAGATGGGTCGCCGGCGGTTGAGAGGAGATGAAGAGATGATTTTCTTTGATGGTGTGTAGAAATGAGGCTCATAACACTTCCTTTTATAGCCAAATATTTTCCCCCATGCATTAACATGTGTCTTTGTGCATGAAAAATGGCCATGCAAGGTGTCAACTCACCACTCCCCCATTCATTCAACCAAATGAGGAAATTTATCAGATTATGTATGATGACAAATGGCGCCTAGCCCAATCAGAGGCTGCCACGTATCCCCGGCGATCCCGGGACACAATTACCAAAACTTCCCGAAACTTCCAAAAAAAAATTAAATGCCGCTTTATTTTTCCATAACTCCAAAATACTTCTCCAAAATTTATTAGGTACATTATGACTTTCTGTAGCTCCCAAAACTCCAAAAGATGTTTCCCGATCACTTTTGGCTTATCGGTTTCCTTTCCTAATAAACCCGAAAAGACCTTCTAAAATCCAATTTCTGAATTTTCCGTCTTCTAAAAAAGATCATTTTGCCATCTGTAGCTTTTTGATTGCACTTTTTTGAAAATACCAAAATGCCCTTACGCTTCCAAAAAATAGAGTAATGCCTTTTGGCAATTTTCTCCGATCTCGAACTTGCCCGTCGATGATAATACAAGAAGAGGTATTACAGTTGACCTCCGCATGAACCATTGCTTCTACTACGAATTCCAAGGAGAATGGTATTTTTCCTAATGGGCAGAGCGGCGTTGTTCGATGTGAGCATAAAACGCGAGCTAGTTTGTCAGCCTATACTTTTGTTTTCTAATTGTTTATTTATGTCGTCGATGATGGTCTTGTTTGTCGCCTCGGATTGACCGTTTCCTTGGGGGTAGTGTGGCGTTGACTTTCTTAGTCTGTTCTCCCATCCTTCGAAGAGTTTGGAAGTGAATTATGAACCGTTGTCAGTGACAATTTTATATGCAGTTCATGCGGTAGATGATGTGCTTCTAAACAAAGTTCTCTTTTTCACCTAAACAAAGTTCTCAATTCTGCTATCTAAGATAGAAATAATCTTGGGTTTATTAGGAATTCTTAGAGAAATTTTTATTAACCTAGCTCCGCGGGGGCGGTTGAATTTTCGTCAAAAAACTATGGTCGGTCTAAAATAAGAGCATTTTAGGTCGTCAGAAAAGCTCTCATAATATTTTAAAAGCTCTTAAAGATGTGTAAAAATGATTTTATTGATTGTGTGTCTCGAAATTATACGAGCGAGTCGTCCCTTTTAGTTTTATACAAATATTAAGTCGGCATAAAATTTTGTTTTCTTAAGTAAAAAGTATATTTTCTTTTTACTAATAGTCATGATTTTTACTTTGCCAAATAAATTAGGGAATTTAGTGGAAACAAATCCCTCAGCTAAAGATGAATCAGATAAAAATCCCTCAACCAAATATTTAATATAAAATTCCCTCAACTAATTATCTGTTAAATTTTTAATCCCTCTATTTACAATACCGCTAAATCAAAACAGTGCGTTTTGAAAAAAAAAAACAACATGTAATATTTTTTTAAAAGAACGACGCGATTGTATATTTAAGACAAATGAGATAGTGAAATTACTCCCTCAACTAAAGATAATTGGGATAAAACCCCTCAACTAGAAAATCTAATGTAATACCCCACAAGTAATTGTATGTTAATTTCTTAACCTCTCATTCAAATAAATATATTTTAATTTAAACCTCAACCACTCCCATCTACATGAAAGTTCTAAATTTATTTTTGTTACAAGTAAACTTATATAAGTCGTAGCTACTCAATAGTTCAATTTTGTTTGAGCCTTTGAAGTTTAAATTGGAATAAATTTTATTTGTAAGAGGAATAAAACATACAATTACTTGTGGAATATTACATTTGATTTTCTAGTTGAGAGTTTTTTAATCCCAATTATCTTTAGTTGAAAGGTATTTTCATTAAATCATTTTTCTTAAATATGAAATCATGCCATTAAAAAAAATATTTATCGTTTTTCGTTTTTCAAAACGTATCGTTTTGATTGACGGTATTTTAAATGGAGAGGTTAAAAATTTTACAGACAATTATATATAAATTTTTGTATTAAATTTTTAGTTGAAGTGTTTTTATCTGATCCATCTTTAAGTGGAGGGATTTTGTCATTAAATTCCAAATAAATTATGCATATTTCCTATTTTGAGCAGATGTTGATATTGAAATGGTCATTTGGAGGGTGGTAAACGAGAAAATCTGAGATGCCCCTATTTCTCAAACTTTAATCTGAAAAGTCCCCTCTTTTAAGATTTTTGTGCAATTTATTTTAAATTCAAAAAATGGCAAAGTTACTAGTTTACCCTAACAAATTTCATCTATTTACACCCTAAACTACCCGATCCATCAAAAATCCGGCTAGACCCTATGTCTCTCGGATCCAAATCGAGAAATTCTCCTAATTAATTATTCAAGTGTTGGATGAAAGAAATCAAATCATCGCTCTTCTATTCCGACGAGAGGTCGACGACGGCGAGACCTATTTCGAGAAACCCTCACTTGATTGCTTGGCTCAGTCGCTCAGCTCCTCCACCGTTCGCAAGCTCCTCCATCATTCGCGAACTCCTCCATTATTCATGAGCCTTGCCGCATCTAAGAAACGTCGTAGAAAGGTATGTTTATCATCTTTTTGATTTTCAGTTAAATTGAACTCAAGATTAGAGTTTCGAGACAAGCTTGTAGATGATTGTAGATGGTACATGATTTCTCTTGTAGATTCGATTTCCCGAGACGAGCTTGTAAACGATTGTAGAGTTCTCTTAATGCGAAACTTTTAGATTCGACTTTTAGAAGTTAAGTTAAGGAAGTGGGGTTGAACTCGAGATTGGAGTATTGTAGTGGAATAGAGTAGTGAGCGGATTGTAATTGTAGTAGGCAACTCCGCGAGATGAGCTTGGCTCTATGAATCCCTAAATTTCGATTTTATTTCTTGTCTCTCTCAATGAAAATGGTGGTTACAAGACGATGTATAAAGAAGAAGAACTTTGAGAAGATAAATAAGAATTCGGATTCATCTTCAAAGAAGAGGAAGAATGGTAATGCTAATAAGGGAGAGTCTTCAAAGAAGAGGAGTAAGACTATAGCTCGAGTGCATAAGAAATCAAAGAAAAAGATTGATGGTGCTTTTGAAGGAGATCCATTCGAGAAGCTCAAGATGCGGCAAATACTGTAGATGAAACCCCAGAAGTTCAAGATGCAACTATAGATGATAGTGTTGAAGTCCAAATGACCAAGATTGTAGCTGAAGTTAACGCAGGGGAAGATCGCGAAGATGATAGTGAAGAAGAAGGAGAAAAAAGAGAAGAAATATATGAATTTAAGGAAAACTTAAAAGAAGACAAATGAGAAGAAAAATTAGAAGTAAACAAATATCCAAAATTGGGATAACTAACTTCAACTGATTTTTTTTTCCAGAATTCATAGGAAACGCAGACCAACAACAAGAAATATTGTCTCAACATCGTCAACAAGCTCAAGAAGATGAGGTTCAGTTTTGAATTTATGTGTTTTGTATGTAATATTGGTAGTACTAGGCAAAAAATTTGGAATACTAGTGGTACTAAGTAATAGTTTGGAAAATTTGTTTTATGTTTTTTTTTGCAGGTTTCAGAACATAATTTAGTGGGAACAAAAGCACTACGACTGATGGGTAAGTATTTTCCTCCAAATGAGTATAGGAAGAGATTCAAGGTATGGACTCGGTGCATTATTGATTAGTTTTTGATTATGCTTGATGAATTGGATCCTCTTCACAATAACATGGAGAGGAATTGGTTTGAGAGCCATCCTCAAATTAAACACCTTTTCAACATGCCTAAAGACAAAAAAACCACAAGGTTCAGGGCATGTAATACCTTGTATTACAAAGTTGGTCAACGAACAATCAAGAAGTCAATGAGGGGCGTTTTCATAATTTTCAAGAACATAAGGGCATTTTGGTAATTTTACCAAAATACGAACCGGAAGCTAAGACGGACCAAATTTTATTCTTTTTAAGTAAAAAAAACATTTAGAAGACCAGAAGTGGCAAGAACGGACTTTAAATAATTTTTTCGGACTATCGGGAATGAAAACTGTTAAAGCCGAAGAAACTTGTAAAATTCATAACGGGAGCTACGGGTGTCCAACGGAGTGATTCAAATTGCTAAATTCATCTAAGAGCATCTAGAATCCGAAAATAGGGCTTGGTGGATTTATAGAAATAGCTAAGGAATTTATAAAATATTAAACACGAAAACAACAATATCGGTACATCGGAATATTTCGGGATTGAGGAGCTTCTAGAAACGTATGGGTGCAGTTTTTTTGGCAAGATTGAATCCTGGAGATACAAGTGTACTCCCTCACTCATTCAGATGGCACCACCTATCTATTCTAGAAGATTCATGAACTTGTGTTTTTCAACATGTGCTTAATAAAGTGTCATGGTCGAAGTGGATGGAAGAAATATAAAGAATTCTCCTGGTTTTTTAACCCAAAAACGTGGCTTGCTGATGAAGAGGCAGGGACAGGTGTCTTCAATCAAGCAAGTAGGCCTCAGCTATATAAGGAGGCTTGGGGTCACACATTTTACTCACACCAACAAGAGAAAAGAGAAAGACAGAAGAGAAAGAGAGAAGAAGAAGAAGAAGAGAAGAAGAAGAAGAAGAAGAAGAAGAAGAAGAAGAAGAAGCATGAGAGAGGAGGAGAAGAAGAAGAAGAGGAATGATAAGAAGGAGAGAGTGAGAGAGAGAGAAGAAGAAGCGTGAAGAAGAAGAGATAGAGAAGAAGAAGCATAAGAATAAGAAGAAGAAAGGGAGAAGAAGGAGAAGCGTGAAAAAGAAGAATAGTGAGATAAGAGGAAGCGTGAGAAGAAGAAGAAGAAGAAAAAGAAGAAGAAGAAGAGTGAGAGAGGAGGAGAAGAAGAGGAAGGAGAAGAAAAAGAGAGAGAGAGAGAAGAAGAAGCGTGAAGAAGAAGAGATAGAGAAGAAGAAGCATCATAATAAGAAGAAGAGAGGGAGAAGAAGGAGAAGCGTGAAGAAGAAGAATAGAGAGAGAGAGAAGAGGAAGCGTGAGAAGAAGAAGGAGAGAGAGAGATAAGGAGGAGAACCGGAGGAGAGAAGGTGGAGAACCGGGGGAGAGAAGGAGGAGAACCGGAGGAGAGAAGGGTTCGGGGTAGCAGCGGGTTTAGCTCGGGTCTCGTGGGTTCCGTCAATCCATCCATTCGTCGTCATGATAACACTGTGAGTCGGCTAAATTGTGTGTCGCATATAGATTAGGACATATAGACTTTGGACTCATTTACCGTAGATTTAGGTTGCATACCTCGATGATTGAATTGGTTAAAATGGCTAGGTTGATTAATAACTCGGTTAACTAATTAAATGGTTAGGTTAAAGAGATGCATGCTAGTTAGCTCATATGGATAATTGATTGATAGTGTCCTTGATTGCTTGATTGGGTGTTGCATACATATAGAACGGCATGCTAGGACGTATATGCATATATAAGTATTTAAGAACGTATCTAAACGAATCTATATATGGAGAATTATGAGTTGATTAAAATACGGTTAAAACATATAACACACTTAGAATATAATAACGGGTGGGTTAATTAATCAATAGTCGGGGTTATCGGGTTAATTGAATTAATTAATTAATTAATTAATTAATAATGTGAAGTCAAGAGATTAGTAAGTTTACTAATCTCAAGCTGACGGATTGAAGAGATTAAAGATAAGAATTAATAATTGAATTGGATTAAGCCGTCTACGGGATTAGTAATCCATTAGTCTCAAGGTAGCGGATTGAATGAGTTAAGGTTAAGAAAAGATTAAAAGACTAATAAACCTAAATAATTAGTTGTTGTGTTGTGATTATTGTTTGTGTGATTGTGTGCCTATTTCGGTGTTGGGCCGAGTAGACTGTTGATTGCTTGATTGTTTATCTACTTCGGTATTGGGCCGAGTAGACTGTACTGGTAGATACTTACTCTGGTGCGGGACCGAGTAAGTCCGGGTATGGATACCTATTCTGGTACGAAACTGGATAAGGTCGGGTGATGTGTGATAGGTTTCTAAGTTTTACCCTATTCTAAAATGCAAGTGAACAGCAATGTCAAAGTAGTATATAGGGTTATCGAATCCACAGGGACACTTGGTCTCAATAGAAACAGAAACGTAGAGATTAAACTAGAAATAGGCAGATGGTGAAGTAAATAAATTGCGAAGCAAGAAAGTAAACAGTAGCAGAGATCAACGGTTGAGAAGCAATAAACTAAAAGCGTCAAGCCTAGGGTATTCTCAGGAAATCAGACAAGCAGACAGTTCATTCAGCAAGGATCTAATTAAGCACAGTTCTAGAACTCAAAACACAGATATAGAATTAACCAAATTCCTTTGCGATAATTCTCTAAGCCTAAGTGCAGCAAACCAAACTTTCGTTTGCGAGAACTAACAGATTAAACTAGCATTAATCCCAAGTTTGATATGTTCACAATTATCCTAAACCAAACTTCCGTTTGCGCAAAGTTTAATTGCCCAATTTAATTAGTTCAGATTCCTAAACCCCACTTCCGTGACGTATTTAGCAACCTAAGATCTAGATTCTAATTGATCAGGTTAGAACTAGCTTTAAGCACAATTAAATTGAAGAACAGATATAGTTATGAATCCTTAACTGAATGTGAACAAGTCTAGCAAGTCATGAAATCCTATGTGAGAAACCCTAAACTCAACTATGGATCTACTCAGATATGATTAATGAAAACATAATCAAAGAAATAATAGATTGCATATAAGAAATTAAATAGATAAAGGGGTTCGAAATCTTCTCCAAAATAAGTGAATACAGGAAATAGATCAGCCCCCAAAAGCTCTAGAAATCTCTTAGCTATTAGTATCAAAGCGTAGTGTAAAGCGTAGTAAAATAAACACCAAAAACTAGTATATATAGGCATAATCTCGGATGGGGCTTCTGTGTAAATACGGGAACTATTCTGGGCCTTTTTGCAAATCTTCATAACTTGTTAAACCGACGCGTACGGCCCATCTCGCTAGTGTGTCGACCGATGCACAAGGTGTGTCGGTCGATGCATGATCAATAAATCGGACAGTGACTTAAGCTCTCGGCCAAAACGTCCCAAAAGTCCCAAAATGCTCCAAATATCTCCAATTAGCTCCAAACTTGATTAAACCTGTAAAAGACTCTAAACAAAGACAAAAGACACTAAAACACAACTATATCATGGTCTAGAATGGGTAAAAACCATGATATATCAACTCCCCCACACTTAGCCTTTGCTTGCCCTCAAGCAAAACATAGAACTAAAAATGGTGAAGAGGTTTGAAAACTCTTCAGAAACTCATTTCATCCTAGAAGCTACAATACTCAGATTCCCCTTAGTAAACCACTGCAAGAATCAATCACAGGATATCAAGACCACAATGTACTTCCCCCACACTTAGCAACTGTCCTAGGTAAACTCCACAATCACATTCAAGCATTCAAATTCTCCCTACTGACTTCTGCAAGTATTTAAGTGCGGTCTCACCTATGGATTATCGATCAAAGGGCACATGGATTCTTACCTTATCAGCTCTAGACCACCATACTATCTTTCTCTAGTCCCTTTCTTCTCTTTCCCTTCTTTAACAACTGATTTTTTCCCACTGGGTATCATTTTATTTTTTTTATCAGTGTTCTTCCCGTTATGGGGTGTACTTTGGACACATTCCATGGTACACAGGATATGAGAGTTTCAGCTACCATTCCCATGACCACTTCGGAGTTACTAACTCATCCTCAGTTTATTATATATTTTTTTTTTTTACTTTACAGAAGGGGAGAAGGGAACTAAATAGGACAGGTTTACAGGCTGTGTCAGAACTAACAAGGGAATCCGTCACAAAGTATACCAAGCCCTTAGGTGAGAAATCTAAGTCAGTATTAAATTGAAGTCAGTAAAAGGATCCTCTGATACCTGAAGTGATGTGGGTGTTCCCAGTAGGTTGATCTGTGATGGGGTTTTCTAATAGTCAGAGATAGATCCTGCAACTTCATCCCAATGGTTACTTAAGTTCCTGCAAGTCTTGTAAATCTTCTCAGAAAATCATAGTTTCTTACTTAAACAATTTTGACTCAATAAAACAAAATTTTTTTTTTTTTTTGAAAAACGGACTGACTCTTAAGAAAACAGAAAACAAAAGTCAGTAGCACCTCCCCCACACTTAAGACACACTGTCCCCAGTAGTGTCCAGCGAAGGATCGGTAAAAAGAAAATAAAAATTGAAAAGGTGAAATTATGTTTGTCGGGTTACCTCTGTCGCTGAGCATCGATCGTTGCACTAAGTGCATCGACCGTTACTTGGCGATTTTCGTGTATAGTCGATCGTTGCTCAGGACCGCAACGATCGCTGCAATGCGATTCCTTTCGTGTTGTGACGATCGACACAGAAGTGCGTCGATCGTTGCACTGCGATTTATCCGAGACCTGCAAACATAAACTCACCAGAAACAAAAACAAACGTAAAATCCTAACAAAAACACCAAAAATTAAGTAGAAAAACACCAGTACCTAATGGTGGGTTGCCTCCCACCCAGCGCTTGTTTAAGGTCAATAGCTTGACCGGACTGGTTGGAATTTTCAAGTACCAGGAGGTCTTGACAGAGACTTTTTCTGTCTCTGTTCAAGTCTCCTCATCCAAGGTGGTGAGTAGGCTGTTGCGGAATGCTCATGTCCAAGAAAAGATGGAGTGAAATGTGCTCCAGGATCTATAACCATGGTATGATCAGGCTGCTCAAAATCTGCGTCTCTTATGGTGAATGTCTGCCCATCTATTAGTGGCTTTCGCAGCTTATCCATCTCATAGTGCAGTGGTTCATCTCCCAGATGGAGGTCTATCAGGCTGCTCCTAACATCAATCAACGCTCCTGCTGTAGCCAAAAAGGGTCTCCCAAGCAATAATGCTTCATCCGGATCACAGTCATATTTCAGAACAAGGAAGTCCGTTGGAACTAAGTAGGTTCCAACTCTCACCGGAATGTCCATAAGGAGTCCTTCAGGAACTCGTATGGACTGATCAGCTAGAACAAGAGAAGTCCTAGTGGGAGTAAAATCCAGCATACCCAGCTTCTCTGCCACAGAATAAGGCATCAAACTTCCAGCAGCTCCTAAATCACACAGAGAGCGTCTAAAACTATCCTCAAAGATAGAACAATCCAGCACAAAGACTCCAAGATCAGATAGCTTCTTCGGGACCTTAGTTTGCAGAACATCACTGATATGCTGAGGAACTATTATCACCCAGTCTTTCAGATCATCATCCAGGGGCAACATCTTGTTCAGGTACCTTTGCACACATGGATGATAAGGTAGATCATCAGAAGTTGGAATTTCTTCCAATTCTTCACCAATACCTTCTAATTTCTTCAGCTCTTCAATCTCTTGCCTAATCACTTCAGACACTGAGGAGTGTTGTCTAAAGATCTGCTCGTAGATCTCCTGTTGAGAAATCTCAGAGGCTCCATTGAATAGGCGATCAAGCTCCAAATCATCATTTATGCTATTATCATCCGAAGGTTCTGTCTGTTCACGCCCTGCAATGACCGACACTAAGGGTGTGTCGATCGTTGCCATCCCGACGGGTGTATCGATCGGCACAGATGTTGCATCGATCGACGCACTGCAGCAGATTTCACCCGAGAGTTTTTCACAAATATCCAAAAATTCCTGTTTTGTCACCAACTCAGCTGTACTTAGCTCAAATCTTTCACCTAGGTGAGATCCATCATTAATGCACACAAACCAGGCCTTAACATGAGTGTCTGCCACTCCTTTTCCCTTCAGTGAGCTGGACATCTGGTTTACCTGAGTGTCCAACTGCTTCATGTGAGTGCTCAGAGACTCAAATTTCCCATTGAGGTCTTCATAGACAGCGTCCAACTTCTTGTTGCAGTCCACAGAAATCTTGGTCTGACTCTCAATCAGCTGTTCCATCATAGCCTCCATTTTGCTCTCATGGGCTGTAGGCGCAGGAGGAGTCTGATAGGATGTAGATCCATAGGTTCTCTGAGTACCTTGTCCATAGGTCTTCTGAAAACCACCAGTCTGTCCACCATTGGAGAATCTGTTCCCCTGTTGATTACCAAATCTATTACCTTGGAAACCAGAACCTCCTATGAAATTCACATCTTCTTCCTGAGTTTCCTCCTCAGCCTGAATCACCTCTACATCTTGGGCAAAGTGGACAGATTTCTTACTAGTCAGGAGATTGTAGACTGTGTCCAATCTGGATCTTATATTAGCTATATCAGAATTCTCTACAGTTCCACCAGATTTCTTCCTCCTTTCATCCATTGTCTTGCAACTGTTGCTGCCAATCAGGTTCTCAATCAACTGCTTAGCTTGTGTAGGAGTCCTGGTGTTAAAATTAGCATTACTGGAATTATCCAGCGCAGTCTGATAAGGGAGATCTATGCCTCTGAAGAAAATACCAATCAGTTGTACTTCTGTGAATCCATGGTGTGGACAGTCACGCTGATACTGCTTAAATCTCATCCAGGCAGTCTTCAAGGGCTCCACAGCTCCTTGGGAAAAGGTGAGTATGTCCTGTCTGGACTGATCCGAGCGCGCATCATCATAAAAGTGACGCAAGAACTCACTCTTTAAGGCTGCCCAAGTAGTATACTGACCAGGTGCCAGTTGTCTCAGCCATGCACTAGCGTCTCCAGCAAGACTGTGCGGAAATAGCTTAAGGAACAGATAGTCCGGGCATACTCCTTCATACTTCATGCCAGTGACTATGTCTTCAAACTTGTCAATGTGATCCATAGGCTGCTCTGCTTGAAGACCATGAAAAGCAATCTGTCTCATCAGCTGGTAGTAGATGGTTTTTACCTCAAAATCATTCCTCTCAAAAGAAGGAAGCACTAGAGCTGCTCGGTTTGCATGAAACTCGTCAGGTCTGTTGTAATCA
Source organism: Orychophragmus violaceus (assembly GCA_030180135.1). Classification (NCBI taxonomy): domain Eukaryota; kingdom Viridiplantae; phylum Streptophyta; class Magnoliopsida; order Brassicales; family Brassicaceae; genus Orychophragmus; species Orychophragmus violaceus. Next base: position 43,705,622 of record CM058233.1, read on the forward strand.
GCTAGTGTCCTCTCATGAACCACCATCTCTCTACCTTGGGCCTGTCCTTGACCCTGGTTTCGGTTCAGCTCCTGTTGTTGTTGCTCAGGAGGATCAGGGATGACATTCCCTTCAGCATCAACCCGATGTCCAGCAGCATTGTACGGGTTGTCATATTGGTCCCTTAGGGTACCTTCAGCATCTGGTATCAAGATCAAACGTTCTCGTACCATTCTCTCTCTCTTTTCTCTTCTGTTAGTCCTTTCTAGACGTCCAAGTTCCTCTAGTCCGAGATTAAGCAAGCTCGAGTTCGGATTACTTCGAGTTTTCTGCGTTGGCATAAACTGTCTGTAATCGTCCAGCAACGATCGATGCTATCAGTGCAACGATCGATTCAATCTCAGAATCGCCTAGTGACGATCGACGCAAGGGATGCAACGATCGACGCAAGGCGAAATTCGTACCTGCGACAGAGAGAAATCAGAGAAAAAGTTAGCAAAATCAAAAAAAAAACAAAAAACAAAAAACGAAAAAGAACAAAAACAAAAAGAAAAATTTCTAGCAAAAACCCTAAGTTCGGTCCTATCGAAGACTCAAAGAGTCCCCGGCAACGGCGCCAAAAACTTGATAGGTTTCTAAGTTTTACCCTATTCTAAACTGCAAGTGAACAGCAATGTCAAAGTAGTATATAGGGCTATCGAATCCACAGGGACACTTGGTCTCAATAGAAACAGAAACGTAGAGATTAAACTAGAAATAGGCAGATGGTGAAGTAAATAAATTGTGAAGCAAGAAAGTAAACAGTAGCAGAGATCAACGGTTGAGAAGCAATAAACTAAAAGCGTCAAGCCTAGGGTATTCTCAGGAAATCAGACAAGCAGACAGTTCATTCAGCAAGGATCTAATTAAGCACAGTTCTAGAACTCAAAACACAGATATAGAATTAACCAAATTCCTTTGCGATAATTCTCTAAGCCTAAGTGCAGCAAACCAAACTTTCGTTTGCGAGAACTAACAGATTAAACTAGCATTAATCCCAAGTTTGATATGTTCACAATTATCCTAAACCAAACTTCCGTTTGCGCAAAGTTTAATTGCCCAATTTAATTAGTTCAGATTCCTAAACCCCACTTCCGTGACGTATTTAGCAACCTAAGATCTAGATTCTAATTGATCAGGTTAGAACTAGCTTTAAGCACAATTAAATTGAAGAACAGATATAGTTATGAATCCTTAACTGAATGTGAACAAGTCTAGCAAGTCATGAAATCCTATGTGAGAAACCCTAAACTCAACTATGGATCTACTCAGACATGATTAATGAAAACATAATCAAAGAAATAATAGATTGCATATAAGAAATTAAATAGATAAAGGGGTTCGAAATCTTCTCCAAAATAAGTGAATACAGGAAATAGATCAGCCCCCAAAAGCTCTAGAAATCTCTTAGCTATTAGTATCAAAGCGTAGTGTAAAGCGTATGTAAAATAAACACCAAAAACTAGTATATATAGGCATAATCTCGGATGGGGCTTCTGTGTAAATACGGGAACTATTCTGGGCCTTTTTGCAAATCTTCATAACTTGTTAAACCGACGCGTACGGCCCATCTCGCTAGTGTGTCGACCGATGCACAAGGTGTGTCGGTCGATGCATGATCAATAAATCGGACAGTGACTTAAGCTCTCGGCCAAAACGTCCCAAAAGTCCCAAAATGCTCCAAATATCTCCAATTAGCTCCAAACTTGATTAAACCTGTAAAAGACTCTAAACAAAGACAAAAGACACTAAAACACAACTATATCATGGTCTAGAATGGGTAAAAACCATGATATATCAATGTGGAGGTTGGTGATAGGACTTGCGGGATAGATTGGGAGTTGTGATTGGATTTATTTATGTTGACCTTGTCGGTCTTAGCAGCCTGTAGTTGGGAGCCGTCTCACTGGGTAAACTTAGATTACTCATTAGACTCTTTTGTGTTTTTCAGGTTTGGCGTAGCTCGGCAGACGCGTAGGACACTCGGAGTAGTCTCGGGTTGGCATTGGGTATCGGTTTGTTACGCATTTTGACTTATTTCCGGTTTTAGATTTTGTTGGGATCCCGCTAAATGATTTGTTTAGACCGTATATTGTTATGAATAAGATTTATATTTTAAGGTAATAAGAACGGAATCGTGGAAGCGGTACGGGTTGAAAAGCCTCGTATCGTGGAAACGAGGTAAACGGAGTCAAAGATGGTTTGGTTCGAGCCTTTAACTCAAACCGGACTGTCTCTGGCTTTCGTATTGTGACAAACTCTTCTCGTATGACTGCTCGGGTTCGATCGGTCATGTTCTTGTTTGATTGTTGGCCGGTTAGCTCGTCGGTCAGCGAAAAATTGGAAGGGGGCGTTACAGGGCATGTGGATGCTTCTTCTCCGTACGACAAAAATTTAGAGGAAATGAGAAGCCAGGTTTGTTGTAAACGGCGTTCCCATCCAATACGGTCTTACGGAACACGCGTTCATTTCCGGTTTAGACTGTCGGAACTATCCACCGTATTATAAGCAGCTTGGCGGTACAAATTTTATGACAAGCATTTTGGGAAAAAAGTTATTAGAATCCAAGATGTCAAAGCGAAGCTAGAAGAGATGAAGCAAGCATGTCGATAAAGGCTGAGGATGGCGGTGCTATTGTTCTTGTGCAGCTTTCTCATAACGCGGACCAAGTGTGCTAAAATTGCAACGCCCATGAATCCATTCCTTCTGAGAGCAGTGGATGATCTCGATCTTTGTAAGACATTCCCTTGGGGGAGACTGTATTTTTATTATATGCTTAGTAAGATCAAGCACACGATGGAATATTTAGGAGGGTTTTTGAAAGAGGGTGTGCGATGGCTGATTCATGGCTTCTGTCTTCCTTTGGAGGTAAGTTAAACTATTTTATTGGTAATATTATCTTCTTATATTTCCGTAAAACTGGAAATACTGGGTAATTTTATTTTCTTAGATTTGCGTATTATTGGAAATACTAGGTTTACTACTTTCTTGAGTTTGTGTACTACTGATATTACTATATATATATGAGGACATCAAACCATGATCAGACTAGAGGATGGCTCACTAAGCCAGTATATGCCCTTGAAGAGAAGCAGCTTGAATGCACCATGGACATAGGTACACATTTTGGGGCATATATACCTAACCAGGAGGATTTAAGCTACGAATCAGCCTGTTTCAGAACTTTAAGCCATCATGGAGTCATCAAAAAGTGGAAGTGCTTCAATAGCTTTTCACATGAAGAAGTTATGCAAGTTACAAAACAGAAGACTTCCAAGAAACTCGCTGGACACAACTACCACTTATGGGCGAGCTCAGAATGGACCAGAATGAATAAAGAAACAAAGGAACTTTTTCTGAAATCTTGAATCATCAGGGTATCCAGTATAGTTGTAATCAAGCTAATACCAGCTTGGATGAAGAAGTTACTCACCCAATGGTTTCTGGACTTGCCTCATTTGGAAGCTCACAGACTTTATGCACTTCAAACTTATATTTGGAGACCAATAGGGCATTGCAACATCTCTCTGGTCCAAGTTTTATACTTTTTTCCCCTTACTGTGGTTTTATCCCAAATGAGTTTCCCACTAAGGTTTTTAACGAGGTAATCTGAGGCCCGACCCATTAGCTGAGAAGCATGGCCAATCCGACCAACAAGCCATACACGGCCTATTAGGCCTTTGTATTTTATTTTATTTCCTGTAAGGCCTATATTCTATCATCAACAAAGTTAACTCTTCCACTGATTTCTTCAACATTAAACAATACATCCGACCTTGGCATTTAAAATGTATGTTGACGTTGTTGCTCATTGTATACTGCCAAAACAATACAAAAACGCAATTAGTACTGTTGGAATTGTGTCCAGTAATCTCGGTACTGTCTCTAGAAAGTAAGAGTATGTCAGTGATCAGACATAAGTCATATAATATTGGGGGTCATGATGGCTTGCTAGAGTCCGCTCATGATCTATAAGTCTTGGACTTATTGATTTTATTATATGATCCCATATGGGTCACACGCCTAAGCTAACAGGAAAACGTGTAGGAACGGTTTAGCAGAAGTATGGTAAAAGTGCTAGGCATTTACTGTACTTAGAGAGAATAAAACGGTTTAGGTACTGTGTATCGATCGATGCACAAGGTGCATCGATCGATGCAGTGCCTGCACGCCGTCGAGTTAATTGGTGTTTGGGCCAAATGGCCCAAACGGAACAGGACGAGTTTTGTGTCATAAAACTCGAGTTTCAGACTGATTAACCCTAACACTTGAGCCGTAAACTCTCTCGCTCTGCGCCGAGTTCCCCTTGTGGTCTAGCAGCTGTTTCCTGTGAAAGCGTGTGTGAACCTTTGGAGGATTCATCCCTCGGTGCATCTCTCTGATCTCTGACCTGTTCAATTCCTTCCGCTGCAACAAACAGGTAAAAGGTGAGATCATGTAATGTTTCTATTCAAGAGAACCTAGATCTGTATGTTTAGGTTGATATGAATCTGTGAATTACATCATGATCAACTAAACAGTTCCCACAGTGGTATCAGAGCCATTGGTTCTTAGGATTTCTTGTTTTAGATTCTTGTTTAGGTTGTTTAATCTGTTTAGAAGTGTTTTGAATCCATTACTGATAAGAAAAACACTTAAGAAACTGAATTGAATCCTGAACACACATATGAATCGCAAAACCGAGCTATATGACTCGTGTTCTTGCGATCGGCCGGGTAGAGAACCGATCGGCTTGGCCGGTTGGATCGCACGGCCGAGTGTTGATCGGCTGGGTCGGATCATCGGATCGATCGCGTCACGATCGCGGCTCGTCCCGATCGTCAGACGGATCGTATCCCGATCGCGGCCAGTCCCGATCGTCGGACGGATCACATCCCGGTCGCGAGAGATGGGCCGATCGCTCGTCCCGATCGCATCTCGTCCGACCGTCCCGATCGTCCCGTCCCGATCACACGCGAGCGTCCCGTCCGGCAATCAACCCGAGCGTCTCGATCTCGGATCGAGCATGCGGCTTGCGGCTTGGACAAGTCTCGACCGGTTAGGTTTTTGGGTGTGATGGGCCGGTTCGATTTCGGTTAGGTGATTCGGTTTAAAAACTTGATTAAAATCAACGTCACGGTTTAATAAACAGATTTAATAATTTTATTAAGTCTGGTTAAACCGGGATAAGAAATCCAATGTCGAAAGAATTATTGGATTTAGTGCCTAAACCAGGAATTTCTAATTTGATTTGGTTGGACCAAATAAATTGAGAAATTCCGGTTTAGTAAATAACCGGTTGACAATTGTGGTCATCGTAGTAATTAAAATTTGGTTAGACCAATTTTAATGAACCAGACCGGTTATGTCAAATAATTGGACAATTGGGTCATGTCTTGGACATGGACCAATTCTTGGGCCTCGGGCCAAGAAGTTAAAACAATTGGGCCAATTATTTGAGTCTTTCTTCAGATCAATTTAAAATTTATTTTATAAATTTATAAAGTCGATTTTAAATTAAAGTTTCCGAAATTTTGAAATTAGAAAGTTTCTTAAAATAGAAATTTCTGAATTTGCGGGTTTTGGATTTTAAGAAATTTCTAAAGTTAGAAAGTTTCCGTTTTTAGAAAGTTTCCAATTTTAGGAAGTTTCCAAAAATAGTAGGTTTCCAAAAATGGAAAGTTTCCCGAAATAGTAATCTTCTATTTTGGGAATGAATTTTAATAAACCTACGAACCTCAAATAATATCAAGCGTTGGATGTCTTGTCCAGGCTATGTCAGCTGTCAAAGCCCATTCAATTGCATTCATGGCCTTACAGTGTGAGGATGTCTGCTTTTGCGTGGGTAAGACAGTTTGTGATTCATAAATGTCATTGGGAGTCCCAGACATTAATGGTTACATGACTGTATAGTCTGGTTTTCTTGACTAGGCCATCGGGAGTCCCGGGCCTTGAGACATCAGAGTGGATTGGGCCTCGGGCCCAGATTCACAACCAAGAGTTATATCACGGATATAATTAGCCGATATAGGGCTTACCGATATAAGCTAAGGTTGGGTGACGGCCAGTGGCCCACTTTAATCTTAGTTATATGTGGATCTTGGAATCATTATATTCTATTGAGGGTAACTTATGTTATTGAATATAATGCGTGATTAATCATATTAAATTTAATACGAGATTAATCATATTGAACATATTAACTAAAATCCTTTTATCTTAATTTTCAGTTATGACTAGCACAAACAATCAAAACACTTTCTCGATCCGGTCTGTCCTTAAGATGGACAAGCTGAACGGATCAAATTTCTTGACTTGGTCGCGGAACCTGAGGCTAGTTCTCAGACAGGAGAGAAAGGACTATGTCCTTGAGAGAGCTCTCCCCGTGAGGATCGGGTCCAATGCTTCTCATGCAGTATATGATGCTTGGAATAAGCATTATAATGATGCGGTAGATGTGCGTGGTCTGATATTGGCTACCATGGACTCAGACTTGCGAAAGCAATATGAGAACATGGAGTCGCCAATAGAGATGATCAGCAGCCTGAAATTGAAATTTCAGGAGCAGATAAGGGTGGAGAGATACCAGTTGGTTAAGTCTCTCACTGGCTGCAAGCTACCAAATGATAATCCAGTGAGTCCTCATGTCAGTAAAATGATGGGTTACATAGATAACCTGAGGAAACTGGATTATCCAGTTAGCCAAGAGTTGGCAACTGAAATCATTCTGCAGTCACTGCCGTCAAGCTATGATAAGTTCAGAAAGAACTATATCAAGAAAGGCTTAACGAAGACGCTGACTGAACTGCATGATATGCTCAAGACAGTTGAGCCAAGCGTGAAGAGTACCCTGTACAATCTCATGAATGAGAAGGGTAGGTTTACTAAACCTAATGCTGACAAGGGTGAAGACAAAGTTGTCCAGATTTTGAATCATGGCAAGCGTGTGTCTTCTGAGCCCGAGTCAGATACCTCTTACGTTGGTAAGTGCTGCTACTGTAAGGAGACAGGGCATTGGAAGAGAGATTGCATTAAATTCATGGAAGATGATGAGGAGTTAAAGTCGATGTATGAGACTACTTCCTCAGGTATTCATGTTATTACTTCAAGTTCTACCTTAAAGGTATTGGATACTGGTTGTGGCACTGATATTTGTGATAATATGCAGAGCCTAAGCAACAGTAGAACGTTGAAGGAAGGACAAGTAAAACTACATGTCTGGAAGGAGCTTGGGATGCTGCCTCAGTCGTAGGGTTTCACTTATAGATCCCTTTTAGGCTTGGTTTTGTATTAAGTAATTGCTACAATGTACCTGCTTTAAGCAGAATTGTCTTTCATTTTCTTGTAAGAATTTGAATGTTTTTCATTTTGATAAAAGACAAGTTTTGTTCTTTTGATCTTAATGAAATATTAATTGTAGCACCCTATTCATGGAATGGGTTTTATATTTTAAACCAAAGAGTGCCTAAATGTAACATAAATACCGAATTGGTTTAAAACTAATGAATTAAACCTGAATTTTTCTTGGCATAAAAGTCTTGGTCACATAGAGTAAGTCGGATTCAGAAATCCCATAGTTATGGACTGTTGGGCTCATTTGATAAGATATCTTATGAGACTTGAATTCTGTTTACTGGACCAAAAGGAAAAGGGCCTATCTTAGCCGAGCTAGAGAAAGGCCCAAAGGCTTATTGGACCTGGAACATACTGATGTATGTGGCCCAATGAGCAGTAATGCCAGAGAAAAATTTGTTGTACTTCATTGTCTCTACTGATTACTTCAGTGAGTGTGACTGTATTCATTTGATGAGACACAAGTCGGAATTCTTTGACATGGTCGAAAGAGTTCCAGAATGAAGTATAGGATCTGAGTGACAAAAGTATTAAGACTCTGGATTAAATCACGAGTGAGAATACTTAAGTCATTGATTGTGTGATCATCTTAATGAAGTGTGAAATCGTTTCACAGCTCATTTCTCCTGAAAACCTGAAGGTGTTTCTGTGAGAAAGAATCAGATCTTATTAGAAATGATTAAAGATGAGTCACACGAATCTTCCATGATATTATTAAAGAATAACGCTCTAAAATATCTAAGTTTACGCTGAAATAGTTCCACAAATATCAGTTGAAAGACACCACGTTAATGTGGATTGAAATCGATCCAAATTTGTCTTTACTGAGTATTTGTAGTTGTGCTACTTCGCTGGTTGTCCTAGAGAAACTAAGACTTGTTATTTTTACGTCCAATCTGTTTTCTAAGAAGGGAAGTTATTTTCCAAGAAGAACAGTGGGAGTAAAAGCATAACTCGAAGTTTTCTTAGGGAAACCAAGGCTCGGTACTTTTACGACCATTATGTTTTCTAAGAAAGAAAATTACTTTCCAAGAAGAACAGTGGGAGTAAAAAGTATTTTTACGACCATTCTGTTTTCTAAGAAGGGAAGTTACTTTCCAAGAAGAACAGTGGGAGTAAAAGTACAACTCGAAGAAATTCGAGAAATACAGGAGCCTGAAGTTCGCAGATATGAAAGAATCAGTCACTAATCCGAGAGTGAATTCTCGTCATTAGTTCAGCCTGATGATCATTGAATGTTCGCATGATCTAATGATCATTGAAAGCGACGAATCTGCGAAATTCAAAGAAGCGAAAGTGAGCCCGGACTCCGAAACAATTACATTTTATGTAAGTTAGCTTCATCGATCCATTCATGGATAGAAGCAAACATATCGGAGTTGGAATCTTCGTTCTGTTGAAGTAGTCAAGGTTTTGACTTGAACAGGAACGAAGCGGAACTGTGTGTTTACTAATAGATTAGTGGGAGCGATATTGCATTTCTCATAGTGTATGTCGATGACATACTGATTCTCGGATATAACGTCCCAACGCTGTAGTCTGTAAAGGACTAGCTTGGGAGTTGGTTTAATTAATGACATGGGTAAAGCCACGTAGTTCTTGGATTTTGGATCCAGAGACAGAGATCCAAAAGAGCTGGTAGGATAAAGTCAGGATTCTTAAATTGACAAAGTCCTACACGTTTTGAGCAATCCAAGAAGGGTTTTATGCCAATGTCACATGGCATTAAGTTAAGCAAGATACAGTATCCTACGATAACTGCTGAGCTTAAATGCATGGATGAGATTCCATATGCGTCGGCAATTGGATCTATCATGTATGCCATGAAACGTACTTGTTTGATGTTGCTTTAATGTTAAGCAAGACAAGTAAAGACCAGTCAAATCCAGCAAAGAATCACTGGATTGCCGTAAAGAATATCCTAAAGTATTTTAGGAATACTAAGGATAAATTCTAGAGTTACGGAGAAAGTAAGGTGCTACGAGTCGGTAGAGTTTGAAAGGCAAGTTTCCAATAGACAAAGATGATTTCCGATCACAGTCCGGTTATATCTTGTGTCTATCTGGCGGTGCAAGGCACTGTTGCTGACTCAATGACTTAAGCTGAACATTTCGCAGCTTGGGAAGTGGCGAAAGAGGTTGTTTGGAAAGAAGAGTTCGTCACTGAACTTGATGTGATTCCCAGCATAGATGAGACTAGCTGCACATCAGAGGTCCAAACACCTTGAGGATAGGTATAACCTATTCCGTAAGATAAATGACAGAGATGTTAAGTAGATCAGCAAGTTTCAACGAATGAGAACGTTGCTAATCTATTAACGAAGCCACTCCTTAGACCTAAGCACGAGTCGCGGACTGTTGCTGTAGGATAAGTGAAATTAAGATGTAGTCTTAATTTCAGTGGGAGTTATTAAAGGGCTTTATTTAGTTATTTGATATGTTCTTGTAAAACATTATTTTATGTTTTAATGAAATTATTATTTCAAGATTATTTTAACTGTGATGAAATAATCGTTCCAAAATGATATGAACCATTTTATAGGTCATCGAAGTAAGTGACTTGATCTTGAGTCATCAAAGTCATTTAGCTTGATCATGAGACCCTATATTTGATAAATGTTTTATATCATCCTGTCCCTAGTCGAAGGTTGTTGAAATTGGAACACCAACAACCGTGTGAGATTGGATTGGTACGTGACTTATGACGAAGTCTCAGTGTGTCATAGATGCGCGGCATCAAAGTCAGTACATAGGTGTATGTTGGGAACATACGACCGGACAAGACCCGCTTATAAGAACTCTTCAGGATATTTATATCTGTGTCATAAGAGATTCTTACTACGACTATAGAGTATAGTCCTTAGACCTGAGTTCACATGCATGTGACTGCACATGGACTGATGTACTTTGATCATTGTCTAACGCTATCGTTCTGCGATATCTATAAGGACCTTGTTTGGGTACATCATGAAATGAGTAGTTTACAGTGATGGAACAAGATGGGATTTGTCCCTCCAATATAAATGGAGTGAATATCTCTAGGCCAATCGGAGATTTGAATACTGGAAAACGCATGGCCATGCTCAAACGGACTTTCCCGAGTCGTTTGGATTGTCAGTATCAAATCAGAGTCCGATGAACAAGATTAGGCTTTATAAGGATGACACCAATCTTGCCTTATGACTAATCGAGATATTGAGACAAAAGGATTATGAATACAGAGATTCCAGTACAAGTGGGAGATTGTTGGAATTGTGTCCAGTAATCTCGGTACTGTCTCTAGAAAGTAAGAGTATGTCAGTGATCAGACATAAGTCATATAATATTGGGGGTCATGATGGCTTGCTAGAGTCCGCTCATGATCTATAAGTCTTGGACTTATTGCTTTTATTATATGATCCCATATGGGTCACACGCCTAAGCTAACAGGAAAACGTGTAGGAACGGTTTAGCAGAAGTATGGTAAAAGTGCTAGGCATTTACTGTACTTAGAGAGAATAAACGGTTTAGGTACTGTGTATCGATCGATGCACAAGGTGCATCGATCGATGCAGTGCCTGCACGCCGTCGAGTTAATTGGTGTTTGGGCCAAATGGCCCAAACGGAACAGGACGAGTTTTGTGTCATAAAACTCGAGTTTCAGACTGATTAACCCTAACACTTGAGCCGTAAACTCTCTCTCTCTGCGCCGAGTTCCCCTTGTGGTCTAGCAGCTGTTTCCTGTGAAAGCGTGTGTGAACCTTTGGAGGATTCATCCCTCGGTGCATCTCTCTGATCTCTGACCTGTTCAATTCCTTCCGCTGCAACAAACAGGTAAAAGGTGAGATCATGTAATATTTCTATTCAAGAGAACCTAGATCTGTATGTTTAGGTTGATATGAATCTGTGAATTACATCAGGATCAACTAGATTTGCAATTCCCAAATTAAATTTGAACCAAAAGCAATCCAAAAACAGTTTTACTCACATCGATTTTGGAGAGAAATGCAACTTAAATGCGAAGGAATCCGGTCGTTTACCGGCATCGGCGAGAAGAGAAGCGACTGGAGGTGGTTGTCACGGAGAAAGGAAGAGGAGACCAAAGAACCCGGCGATTTTTCTTAGGCTTGGGCTTCCAGGTACCCATTTGGGTTCGGTTTGGGTCTTTCGGGTTTTCGGGTCTAGGCATATAAGACCTATTCAGGTATTTTAGAATTTCTGTTCAGGTTCGGTTCGGTTCCATTTGGGTTCGGTTCGGGTACCCGAAAAAGATAAAACAAAAATAAAAACTAGCTATATTTAAATAAAAATGTCAAATTGTAACAAATATAACAAAAACCTTTATATATAGTTTAAAAATAACTAATATATTTGAGTTTATAATTGTAATTTTGGATAATTTTGCTATATTAATTTAAATATAATTAATATTTTGGATATATAATTGTAATTCAGATATTTCGCATATTCATTCGGTTTTCGGTTCGGTTTGAGTTCAGTTATGTTTCCTCGGATATATGAGTTTAGGACCCGTTCGGGTATTTTGTCGGTTCGGGTTTGGGTACGGTTCTACTTTTTTGGTTCGGGTTCGGTTTGGTATTTGGGGTTCGTATATTTTTCCCAAACCTAATTTTTTTCTTTCTCAATTTTTTTTTTTAAAAATCAAAATTAAATTAAAACAAGAAGGTTATTTTGGTCTTTGTAGGATTTCATTAAAATAGAAAGGGGCATGTAGACTGGAGAAAGAGTTTTGTTCCTTGCGACCTTAGCTGTTCGATATGCATTTCCGTGTAGAAGGCCAGAAAATCGGGTTTAAAAAGTTTGTATTTTATCATGTCTTTTGATTGTATATACATATGTAAAAAATGCAATTTTTGATGGACATTAAAAAATTTCCTTAAAAAAAAAATATGGGCAAATCAGCTCTTGCCTCGTGTAAATCCATGTCGAACAGCACCCATCAATAGAAAAGATTGATGCCCTTAATTTTTTAAACTTTGCTACCCCCAAATCGGCTGCGAGTCTTTCGTCTTCCTCTTCGACGGATTTAAGTAAGCAACCATCGCCTCGAGGCTTCTTCTTCGTCTTCCTCTTCGACGGATTTAGGGTGCGAATACAATTCTCGATCTCATTCTGATCGCAATCTCTTGAGTGATTTATCTGGGGAAAGTGTGAAAAAGATCCGAAATTTTCGATAAAAACACAAAGTTCTTCGACTTTTGCTCTAATTCTCGTTATTACTGATTAATTTTTCGTTGTATGTGTCTTTATTGAAGTTCATCTCGATCAGCTGTCGAAAGATCTTTGACTATGGGAACCAGAAGTAATCGTGTGGGTGAAAGATGGAATGAGATGAGTTGCGAAGAAAAATCGAGCGTGATTCAGGAAGAGATCAAAAGGGTTAGTAAACTTCCTTCAAACAGTGTTTATGCAGTTCATCGTTTCAAGGTTCTCAACAAAATCAACGAGCTTTTATCTTTCCAAGTAAGTAAAAAACTCAAACTTGGATGAACAAGATGATAAATAACTATCAAACGAACTTTGAACATGGTTTCAGTAATGAGCATTTTTGTTTCCGTATTGTTACAGAGAACATTGGCACAAGAGAAGGAGTTAGACTTGCTCTTCACACAGCTCTCTCTGTAAAAACGGCCAAGAGTTTTTGTATGTCTAATGGTGAGTGAGCAAGTTCCTTAAGATAACTGTGATTTGTGAGATTGAATTATGCATCTATTTACTAATGTAATTGTATCTTATTTCTTTTAACTCGAGATTGCAGGTTGATCAATGACGTTTTACGAATGGCAATCTAAGCAACAAGCTAGTTCCTTAAGAAGTTGGTGTTTATGGGTTTTAATTGAATGTTTTTAGTGTGTGGCACTTGGTAATCTCTATCTTTTTTTTGGTCAATAGTAATCTGTATCTTTTACAGAAAATGTTAATGATCAAATTCAGATAATGAAGATTTTGTTAACCTTAAAAATCTATTATATGTTTGCTTAGAAAATTTAATTTTGATTCTTCACTATGTTGTTTTCAAGACTTCATATTTAGAAAACCATATCAGAATTGTCTGGTCCTGCAAGAATATATTTTTTGTCAAAGCTGCAAGAATATATCAATTAAACAACTTATTCTTTGCTTCTAAACTTAAACACTTGTAGTCATTACAAGGCATGGAAAGAAAACACGGACATTTAACATTATCAAAGCAATCCAGACGAGGAAACCCTTGATATATCATAGTTTTTATGAATTTTAAAGCATATGTACATAAAAGTCTTTTATTTGTCTTTCGAATCCTTTTTGAGTTTTTTACAGATTTCAGAATTTATTTAGACATTTTAGAGCATTTTTTTTGACAAAGGACATTTTAGAGCATTCTGAAACTTTTTGGAAGATTTACCCGAGAAGACAAAAGTTACTCCATTCACGATCTATGCCACCAAAGAGAGATGCAGAGGAATTCGATCAGACCCTAAATTAAGGTTCTGAAAAGCTAACCACAAATCCATTGCCATCACCATTGAAGAAAGACGTAATTCCGAGCACAAGAGATGAAAAATGATACTAGTAAAAGATAAAATCACCGCTAGAAGAGGCGGTGAAAATTAGCCTAAATCTCATTAAAATTGCCACGTAAAGAGACATGTCGGAAGTTGACCCAAAAAAAAGAGACCTGTCGAAAGATGTCAGAGTCACAAGCTGAAAGGAGGTCAATTTTGATGGGAGCATACATTAATGTATTTAGGTGGGTAATAAGCTATACAATTAAAACATGTAATCTTTTAAAAGTAACATTATGTGTTATATTACGAATTGTGTCAGTGTTTTAATTTAAGTTTTTAATTTTCGTTAAGAGTAGTTTCTAGTTAATAAATTTAGTATGATTCGCTCGCACCATATGCGAACACAAATATATTATTAAATATATATATATATATATATATATATTAAAATATCAACTTAATTTAATAATAATAATATTATAAAAATTTATATGAAACTATTTATATTTAAACATACATACATTATTATATTTAATAATATATTTTATAATTTACTATTAATAAAATCAATAGTAATAAAATAAATTGTAATTATATATTTTATGTATGCAAATCAACACATAAATATCTTATTTAAAATATTTTATCATATATATAAATTTAAATTTTATATAAATATTATAAATTTACTTTATAAAATCATAAACAATATTTATTAATATTTAAAAATATTCATAAACGTTTTCATACTTAACATCTTATTTTTTATTTTTTTATTGAAGTTATATATCTCTAAAATAAAATTTAAAACTTCATAACTATTTTCATATTTATCATATCATCTTATTTTTTATTTTTTATTCAAGGTTATTTATATCTCCAAAATAAAATTTAAAAAAATCTTCCTACATATTTTATATTTATCATCTAATTTTCTTATCTAACGTTATGTATATCTCCATAATAAAATTAAAAACATAATAAAATTACAAATATAAATTAAGGTTAACATAGTAATTAGCCTAATTTCATTAATGGTAAATTAGTAATCAACCGTTTTGAAAGTGAATATAAAGCCAAAACAACTTCCCAATTAATATAAAGATATCTGAGTCATGCTAAATATTCTCTAATTAATGATATTCTTCCAAATATATTAATTTTATTTTTAATATTTTTTTGTTTTAAATATAAATATAATATTATTATAGATTAATTTTTTATTTCTTAATAAAAATAATAATAAAATTTGTCATTATTATTAAATTTATTTTAAAATAATTAAAATTATATTTTAATATAAATATTCTCTAATTTATGATTTTATTCAAAATATATTTTCATATATCTTTTAATATTTTCTTTTTTGAAAAATAATTACTAAATTCGTATTTATTATTAAAATTTATTAAAAATAATTTTAATTATATTTTGATATATTAAACTAACATAAATTGTTATATTTAAACCATTATAAAACATATTGAAAATAGATTAACCGATATTAATTATCTATACTATTAAAAACAAATTTTTGACTACTAGAAGATGAGTTAAAAAAAATTTAATTTGATTAAATTATTTAATATTTATATTATTGGAATATATGATGAGTTTGATTACGGTTGATGTTTTTATGATGTCAGTTTTTTAAAGGATTGTTTTATCAAATTTTCAAAATATTTAGATTACTATAAGATATATTGAAATATAAATTAATTTGTTTTATTATAAAATTTAAAAGATTTATGTTCATTGGAAGACAAGTTAAAAATATGAATTAACCCATTTTAATTATTAAAACAATAAAATGAACTTAACCAATCCAAAATTTTTAATTAACGGATTATCATATTCTACTAACATTTTGGTCTACTCTCTCTCTCTCTCTCTCTCTCTCTCTCTCTCTCTCTCTCTCTCTCTCTCTCTCTCTCTCTCTCTCTCTCTCTCTCTCTCTCTCTCTCTCTCTCTCTCTCTCTCTCTCTCTCTCTCTCTCTCTCTCTCTCTCTCTCTCTCTGATTTCAAAATTTGAATCCTTGTTACACCTTATACGAATAAGTAAAATGTAGTCAACCCTTCACTTGCTGCTCAGGTAGATCTCCATGAACAACAATGATACCATTCAGATCTGCCCCCACCCTAATTTTGAAGAGATTTTAGATTTGGTACGACAGTTGAAAGCTGCGGGAAATTCCAGGCCACCTGCAAGGATAGTTCTTTTTGCTCAAGACCATTTATAACCAGAAAAAGACTCATGAATCCGACCCTGCTGGTGTTTGACAACGTCTATCTCCCTCTGTGGAAGGCCCGCCTTTTTGTTCTCAGATGACACAATCGAGCTCGGAGTTATCAAGGCCTGTTACTACTCCTGTGGTAGTCGGCTATGTTCACAGTGGGTCTTTGGCATTATCGGTGACGAAAAATCCTGGAGCAAGAAGTGTTTGTTCTTAGGTGTAAAAGAAGAGACTCTGTTTTATCTGGATCTGGAGAAGCTATGCTGGTTCATCAGATTTTTTTGTGATTTCGGTTCTATTTCCCCTATTCTAGGTGTTTGATGTTTGAGGATTAACATCAAAAAGTAAAGTTTTGTAAAGATTTTTGGAAAAAAAATTTCAAAAGTAAAGTTCAAGAATACGGTTTTGTTTTTCCTATTGGCTCACTTCGCTTCACATTTTCATCTCCCACATCACACTGCTTGCCATCACTGGTTCAGAGTTTCTAACAGTTAAAAACCTAAAATTTGCTTATTTCCCCAGTTTTTGGGCGTTTGAAAATAGTTTATTGGAAATTAGACAAAGACTCACCTTGTAGAACTTTGAAGAGCCCAATTTTCTTACAAAAACTATATGTCTCTTGAGATTTCCGGAGACATTCAAAGAGATACACCATCGGCTTCTGAAATTTTGGCGTAACAATTTGGAGAACCCAATAGCATCACACGTGCTTGTTCAGAGATTTTATTTGCTTGACCCAGTTTATTCTTGGGTAGAGGGCTTGAACCCACACAACTATTCAGCATGAATGTGATTGCATGGAAATTGTTATAGGGCGGGAGATAAACTCACAAAAGAGCACCTCAAAGAAATCTACCGATGTTATCTCCCTAATTTTCTATTTTTATCAGAGACCAAAAACAATATGCATTTAATGCAAGACTTACAAGTCTCTTATGGATATGAGCGTATTTACACCGTAGAGTCAATATGTCAAAACAAAGGTTTAGCTATTTTTATACGAATGATCCTTCTGTTTCTGTTACGGTCTCAGATGAACATATGATTGATATCGAAACACATCTAGAAGGACATAAGATCCATATAACCTTTTTTACGAAGAACCGGCTGTAAAAGACAAAGGTTATGTATGGGAATGACTCAGTCGTATGAGTCTTCATCGGCATGATGCTTTGCTGATGATCAGAGATTTTAATAAAATCACCGGAAATCACGAAAAATGGGGAGGCCGAAGGGAGGCCGAAGAAATGATTGATTTCCCATATAAAGGGAACTTTCTCTCCTGGGTAGGAAGATGAAAATCCGGAAAAGTCAAATGCCGTTTAGACCGAGCTATGGGAAACGAAGATTGACATTCAATATTTTCCCACATGACGGTGGAGTATTTAAAACTTTGGGTTCATATCATAGACCGGTCAAGGACAAGGAAGAAAACCTTTCGTTTTGACAAAAGATGGGTGGGAAAACCAGGAATAAAGAACACAATTTTATCTGGATGAGGCCCTTCAGATTAAATTCCACGTCGGATTTCCATCAGAAAATTGCCTCATGTTGGAATCATATCTTCAGATGGAAGAAAACTTTACCAACAAATAAAGCAAAGCTCGTTGAAGATCTTAAGAACCAAATTGATTTAGTTCTAAATAATAACGACATACAGTAGAGGAAATGGAGGACTTGAACCACCAACTTTATACGGCGTTTAAGGAAGAAGAAACTTTTTGGAGGCAGAAAAGTAGAGTCTTAGTTCATAGAGAAGGAGACAATAACAAAAAATTCTTCCACTCGTACACTAAGCAAAGATGTGCACGAAAACGCATCATCTGCTCTACTGAATCCCTCCAGTACATTACCGAAAAAGTCCCAGAATCAGCCAACCGTATTTTAGTTATAGATACCTCTAATGAGAAGATAAGGAAGGCACTTTTTGACAAAAACCCGGACAAGGCCCCGGGCCAGACGGTATGACAAGCCGTTTCTACCAACAATTCTGGCCAATCCTGGGCCAAGATATAATAAAGTTAGTAAAAGACTTCTTTACAAGATGAACTATTGGTCCAGACTAAATCAAATCAACATATGTCTCATCCCTAAAAACGATAGACCCAGAGCTATGAAAGAGTTCAGACCAATAAGCCTTTGTAATGTTAGTTCCAAAAGTATATCCAAGATTCTTTGTAAATGTATGAAGACCTACCTCCCAACCTTAATTTCATGGACTCAATCAGCCTTCGTGGTTAGACGGCTTATTATCGATAATATTCCTCTTGAATAAGAAAATTTCCATGTAGATAAAACAATTATGGCCATTAAGACGGATTTGAGCAAGCATATGATCGGGTAGAATGGAATTTCCTCGAGGCGTTATTAATGAAAATGGGCTTTGCGAAAAAATACATTAAACTATTGATGTTTTGCGTATCTTCGGTATCCTACAGAGTTCTAATAAATGAAGAACCAATAAGAATGATTAGACCTACTCGGGGCTTAGACAAGGAGACTCACTCTCTCCTTTCCCTTTCATTCTTTGTACGGAATCTCTTGTCTCCCTCCTAAATGGAGCGAAGCAGAGGATCGTATTACAGGACTAAGAATAGCTTGGGCAAGTCCCATTGTCTCTCATCTGTTTTTTGCGGATGATAGCCTCTTCTTCTGCAATGCACAAGTCCTGCAATGTGCGGGGTTAGAAAATATTATAAAGGTTTATGGAGAAGCATCATGACAAAGGCTCAACAAATCCAAATCGTCAATCATTTTTGGAAATTAAGTGGACCAGAATACTCGAAGAGAGATTAGAAGGACGATAGAGATCACAAATGAAGTCGGGATGGGAATGTACTTAGGTATCCCATAACAGATTAGTGGGTCAAAGAGAAAGGTCTTTGGTTTTGTAAGAGATCGTCTAAATGGACGGGTTAGTAACTGGAACTAGAAACTACTTACTAAAGGTGGGAAAGAAGTTCATATTAAATCAGTGGCACAAGCGTACCAACATATGTTATGTCATGTTACCTCCTAACTAAGGATACAAAAGAAAAACTTAGGAGTGCTATTTCAAACTACTGGTGGAGCTCCAATCAAGATAGCAAAGGGACCCATTTGATAGCATGGGATATACTTTGCATTCCCAAAGACATGGGAGGTTTGGGATTTCGAGATTTAATAGATACAAATTTAGCCCTTCTTGTGAAGCAACTATGGAGATTTCTTCAATATCGTTCATCCCTTATAGCCCGTGTCGCGAGGAAGCTATTATAATAACTCGAACCCCTTGGAAGATCGTAAGGTCAATTCCCCAACATTTGGATGGTGTAGCATTATGGCTGCAAAACCGATACTTCGGCAAGGGTTAAGAAGGAATATTGGATCCGGGTATAACACGAGAGTATAGTGGGAGCCGTGGATCCCTGATACACATGCCCGAACCCCCCCCCCCAGAGAAAGAGATGAAATAAGATATAGAGATCCGATGTTACTAGTCCATACTATAATTATACAAGATAGAAAGAAATGGGATGTTAAAGTTCTTCATGACCTTTTCCATCCCGATGATATTTCACTTGTTTTGGGGATGAGACCTAGCCGAGATGTTACACCAGACAGATATGCTTGGAGTTAAACGAAATCTGGAATTTATACGGTCAAATCTGGGTATGACTTAATAAGGAAAAAAAACTTTGCGATTTCTAACCAAGAGATTACGAAGCCAAGTATAAATTGTTTGAAAAGTTTTATCTAGAAGACTCAATCCCCTAGGAAATTTAAACACCTCATGTGGAAAACACTCTTGGGATGTATGACAACCTGTCAATGTCTGAATTTTAGACACCTAGGGACATATGCTACTTGCCCTAGATGCGGTGCCCCGGAGGAAACAATTAACCATCTCCCTTTTGTATGCTCCATGCTTTACAAGTATGGGCTCTATCGGACTTTCCGTCCATTCCGGGTTGCTTCCCGAGTACATTTATATTTTGCAATATGAATTTCCTCTTTTGGAGGTAAAAAGACGTGGGTATCCCCGATCCACGAAGGTGTAACTATTCATGGATCTTTTGGTTCATTTGGAAGGCTAGAAATAGCAAGTTTTCGATGGAAAGGAGATCTCTCCCATGAAAACTCTTGAACAAGCTATTTTGGAGGCAGAAAGTTGGAGAGTGGCAAATAAAAAGGAACTGACAACAGTACAAAAAGACGGAACCCTCCCTCAATAAAGAGCAGACATTCAGATGCCCCGTAATTCTCCTCTCCCCCCGACAAGCCAGATCGATGCCTCTTGGGTTGATCATGGCTTGACTAGTGGACTAAGATAATTTTTTAAAGATGCTCATGGAAGGAGGATCATATTGAGCACAAGGGTACATAAGATGTCTATCTCCGCTGCATGTGGAACTTGATGGTTTTCTATTGGTGATGTCTTACCTCCTAGAAGGTGGGATTTATAAGGTGGAAGTCTGTTGGGAATGTCCTGAAATCTATTGTACTTACTCTAAGTGAAAGTTGTATTGTCGAGATGAGACAGTCATATAACACTGGGCAATCATAATGCTTTGCTAGAAGCCACTTATGATCAATGAGTTTAGAACTCATTGCTAGTGTTATATGATCCTACAGGGTCACACACCTAAGCAAACTGGACATAGTATATGAGGTTGATCATTAATGTAATGATCTGGTAAATGCATATTTGATATGCATTCAATATCGAGTTTTTGAGGCAGTGTCGATCGACACAACAAGTGTATCGATCGACACAGATCGCGGATGACTTAATTAACATCGGTTTAATCCTTGGTTAATTAGGTCGTGGTATAAGTCAACATATATAAAATATATGGTCGATTTTTACACAGATCTAACCTAATACACAGCCATCAGAAAGAAACTGAAAACCTCCTGAGAGATATGATCTCTAACGGCACTAGCATCCCGTCCGTTCCAGTTTGTGTGCATGTGGATACCAGTAGAGGCGCAGCACTTGAGGCGCTTTAAGATCTCGATTATTTGTTCATCTTCCGTTGCTAATCACCAGGTAATTTCGAGATCTAATGATTCAATATACATGAACCCTAGATCCTAGGCTTGGAATTTATACATAGGGTTGCTAATCTGATTAGGAACTGCTAGAAATTCCTTCAGTGGTATCAAAGCCTTAGGGTTCTATTGAATCAGTAGCATGATGATTAGATTAGTTGAATCTATATCTCTATATAATTGATACAAGCATGCTAAAACTCGTTTTGATCAAAGTAATCTAGTTTAGGTTTTTTGGTTTGAAAACAATTCTAGGGTTTATCGCACTGTGTCGATCGATGCCAATCCTGTGTCGATCGACACATAATGATAACCCGAATAAAATTTAGGTTTAACCTAACTGTGACGATCGACACAAGAGTTGTGTCGGTCGACACAGACCTCGCGATCAGGATAGTCGGTTCAATTGGATTGGACCGATTATCGAGCTTGGTTAAAATTGGTTAAACCGCTAAAACGGTTTATTGTGATTGTTTTGATAAGGTTGGTATCGACCGACACTAATGTAGTGTCGATCGACACTGACCGGTTATCAAAAACCGGATCAATTGGATTGATCGGTTATCGCAAATTGGCTTTGGTAAATCTGTATCGATCGACACTAAAGTAGTGTCGGTCGACACAGGATCCACTGGTTTCGGTTATTGAACTTGAAATCACAGAACCAAACCAAGATAAATCCTTTTAATTAGAATAATTAAAACATAATAAGATTAAACGTTTTAAAACAGTTCCGTTCCTCAAACTAAATATCAAGCAATCCTTGATGTCTTCCCGATCTTGTCAACTGTCAAGACTCGTTTCATTGTGCGATAGATTTGCAGTGCAAGGTGTCCACAATTACATGAGTAAGGCAAGCGGTAATCGTGTTGATAGGCTTGCAGTGCAAGGTATCAACAATTACATGATTTAAGAGATTGGTTTACTTGACTGGGCCATCAAAATCGTTTTGGGCTCAGAGACATCAGGTGGATTGGACATGAGATGTCAATCCACAACCAAGAGTTATATTGGATATAACTAGCAAAGTTGTTGCTTACCTAGATAGCTAAAATTTGGGTGATAGCCAGTGGCTCACTCAAGTTTAGTGAAGTATGGGTCTTGGATCATTATATTCATTTGAGGAAACATTGTTTGAATATAATGCGAGTTTTCTTAATAGTTAAGATTTCTCATTTCTTGAACATCATAACTAAACCTTTTTCCTTTCTTTGATCTCAGCTATGACTAACACTCATCACAACACTTTCTCCCTGCGATCCGTCCTTGAGAAGGACAAGTTAAATGGATCGAATTTTCTCGAATGGTATCGGAACTTGAGAATTGTTCTCAAGCAGGAGAAAAGGGACTATGTCCTAGAAAATGTTCTCCCTGAAAAACCGAGAGCCAATGCCCCACATGCAGAAAGGAGTGCTTGGGATAAGCATTCTAATGATGTGGTCGATGTGTGTTGTCTCATGTTGGCTACCATGAACTCGGATTTTCAGAAGCAATACGAGAACGTGGAGTCGCCAATGGAGATGATCACTAGCCTGAAAAGTATGTTTCAGGAGCAGGCACGAACTGAGAGATACCAGACGGTTAAGTCTCTCATTGAATGCAAGCTACCAAAGGACGGTCCAGTTAGTCCTCATGTCATTAAGATGATGGGTTATATTGATAACCTGGGGAAGCTGGATTGTCCCATTAGCTAAGAGTTGGCTACTGACATCATTTGCAGTCACTGCCGTCAAGTTATGATCAGTTTGTTATGAACTATAACATGAACAACTTGACGAAGACGTTGACTGAACTGCATGGCATGCTCAAGACAGCTGAGCCTAATATCAAGAAGGGCACTCCAAATGTACTTATGGTACAAGGGGGTAAGAAGTTTAAGAAACTTGGCAAGGGTAAGGGAAAGGGCAAGGCCGTCCAGATTGAAAATCAGGACAAGCCTGTGTCCTCTTCCAAACCCAAGCCCGGCCCATCTGAGACTGATAAGTGCCATTACTGTAATGAGCTTGGGCATTGGAACAGAAATTGCAACAAATTCTTGGAAGAGAAGAAGAAGAAGAAGAAGACTTTCGAGACTTCATCTTCAGGTATTTATGTCATAGAAGTAAATGTTACTACTTCTTGGGTATTGGATACCGGCTGTGGTGCTCATATTTGTACTAATATGCAGGGCCTAAGCAACAGTAGGACTCTGGAAAAAGGACAAGTGGACCTGCGCGTGGGAAATGGAGCAAGAGTTGCTGCATTAGCCGTAGGAACATTTAATTTGTCTTTACCTTCTGGTTTGGTTTTAGAACTCAATAATTGCTACTATGTACCTGCTATAAGCAGAAATATTATTTTTATTTCTGTTTTGGATATGGAAGGATATCAGTTTTCAATTAAGAATAAATGTTGTTCTTTTGATTACAATGATATATTTTATGGTAGCAGTCCATTAGAGAATGGGCTTTATGTTCTAAACCAAAGCACGCCAATCTATAACATTAATACCAAGAGATTCAAGTCAAATGACACGAATCAAACTTTTCTCTGGCACTGTCGTTTGGGCCACATAAATGAGAAACGGATTCAGAAGCTCCAAAGTGATGGGCTTCTGGGCTCATTTGATTATGAATCATGTGAGAAATGCGAATCTTGTTTATTAGGCAAAATGACCAAGGCCCCTTTCAACAAACAAAATGAAAGGGCCAGTGACTCATTGGGCCTTATACATACGGATGTGTGTGGCCCAACGAGCACGAGTGCCAGAGGAAACTTTCGGTACTTCATTACCTTCACTGATGACTTCAGTAGGTATGGCTATGTCTATTTAATGAGACACAAGTCGGAATCCTTTGAAAGGTTCAAAGAGTTCCAAAATGAAGTACATAATCAACTTGGCAAAAGTATTAAGGCTCTTCGATCAGATCGTGGAGGAGAATACTTAAGCCAAGAATTCAGTGATCATATGAGAGATTGTGGAATTGTTTCGCAACTCACTCCTCCTGGAACACCCCAATGGAATGGAGTGTCCGAGAGGAGGAATCAGACTTTATTGGAAATGGTTCGATCAATGATGAGTCACTCATCTCTTCCATTATCCTTCTGGGGATACGCTCTAGAAACGTCTGCGTTTACACTAAATAGGGTTCCGTCAAAATCAGTTGCAAAGACACCACATGAGATGTGGACAGGAAATGTTTCGGACTTGTCTTTCCTGAAGATTTGGGGTTGTGAAGCTTATGTTAAGCAGTTAATTACTGATAAGCTCGAACCCAAATCTGATAAATGCTACTTCGTTGGTTATCCTAAGGAAACCAAGGCTTACTAGTTTTACAACCAATCCGAGAACAAAGTGTTTGTCGCTCAGAACTGCGTCTTTCTTGAAAGAGAGTTTCTTTCTAAGAAGAACAGTGGGAGTAAAGTACGACTCGAAGAAGTTCGAGAGCCACAGGAGATCGCTCAACCCGTTGAGGAAGATCAACAGTTGGATCTACAAAGAGTTGTAGAAACCACGCCTGTGGAGCCTGAAATTCGTAGATCCGAAAGGATCCGTCACGAGCCTGAGAGATATGGATTTCTCGTAACCAATTGTCATGACTTGTTGATCATTGACAGTGACGAGCCCGCGAATTTTGAAGAAGCAATGATGAGCCCTGACTCCGAAAAGTGGCTGAAAGCCGCTGAATCCGAAATGGGATCCATGTCACAGAACCAAGTGTGGACTTTGGTTGATTTACCCGATGGTGCAAAAGCCATTGAGTGTAAATGGATTTTCAAGAAGAAAATTGATGTGGATGATAATATTCAGATATACAAAGCAAGGCTGGTGGCAAAAGGTTTCAAACAAATTCATGGTATTGACTATGAAGAAACCTATTCCCCTGCCGCTATGCTTAAGTCCATTCGGATTCTCCTAGCAACAGCCGCTCATTATGATTATGAGATCTGGCAGACGGATGTGAAAACAGCTTTCCTTAATGGAATTCTGGAAGAGGATGTGTACATGACACAACCTGAAGGTTTCATCGATACTAATGCTGCTAGGAAGGTATGCAAGCTTCATCGATCCATTTATGGATTGAAGCAAGCATCTCGGAGTTGGAATCTTCGTTTTGATGAAGCGGTCAAAAAGTTTGATTTCATCAGGAACGAAGAGGAACCGTGTGTTTACAAGAAGACTAGTGGGAGCGCAGTTGCATTTCTCGTATTGTATGTAGATGACATACTTCTTCTCGGAAATGATGTTCCACTGTTACAGTCTGTTAAGACTTGGCTCGGAAGTTGTTTTTGAATGAAAGACATGGGAGAAACCGCGTACATTCTTGGAATAAGAATCTATAGAGATAGATTGAACAAGTTAATTGGACTGTGTCGAGATACTTATATTGATAAGGTCTTACACAGGTTCAGTATGCATGATTCCAAGAAGGGCTTCATACCAATGTCTTATGGCATTAGTCTCAGCAAGAAGCAGTGTCCTGAGACACCTGCTGAGCGAGATCGCATGAGTCGGATTCCCTATGCCTCGGCGTTGGGATCCATCATGTATGCCATGCTCTGCACTCGTCCAGATGTTGCTTGTGCTTTAAGCATGACGAGTAGATACCAATTTGATCCAGGTGAAAGTCACTGGACAGCTGTCAAGAATATCCTAAAGTATTTGAGAAATACTAAGGACAAATTCTTGGTGTACGGAGGAAGTGATGAGCTTGTAGTAAGTGGTTACACAGACGCAAGTTTTCAGACAGACAAAGACGATTTCCGATCACAATCTGGTTACGTCTTTTGTCTGAATGGCGGTGCAGTTAGCTGGAAGAGTTCCAAGCAGGACACTGTAGCAGATTCCACGACCGAAGCTGAGTACCTCGCCGCTTCTGAAGCGGCAAAGGAGGTTGTTTGGATCAAGAAGTTCATCACTGAACTAGGTGTGGTTCCTAGCATTTTCTGAGCCAGTGGCTTTGTATAGTGACAACAATGGAGCCATTGCGCAGGCGAAGGAACCTAGGTCACACCAGAAGTCCAAACACATAGAGAGGAGATATCACCTTATCTGTGATATTATTAATAGAGGAGATGTAAAGATCAGCAGAGTCCCGACGGATGAGAATGTTGTTGATCCATTGACCAAGCCTGCAACGCCCCTTTCCCATTCTCCGCTGACCGTCGAGCTGACTAGTCAACAATCAAACAAGAACATGACCGATCGAACCCGAGAAAGTCGAACGGGAAAAGTTCGCCACAGGAGGAAGCCCAAGATAGTTCAGTTTGAGGCAAAGGCTCGCACCAATCTATCCTCGACTCCGCTATCCTCATATCCATAGCACAAGCGGTACCACTTGCACTACTTCGATGAGTTGTGTCGGTTCGGACTAAAACCTCATATAAGGGAAACAATTTCATTTCTGAGTAATCAACGTTGAGTACAACGTTTAATAGAATATCGCAAACTATCGTCAAGTCAAATATACAAATAAATCAACACACGAAACAACAATAACGCCGAACCGAGAAAACACCCAAAAATCACGAATCAAATCCCGTCACAAGCAGCCCGAAACCACACCGAGGATCTCCCGCGTCCGTCGCTGCTAAACCTGAAAAACACAAAAAGAGTCTAATGAGCGATCTAAGATCACCCAGTGAATCGGCTCCCCACTAACGGCTTCTAATCTATCTAAGTCTACAAATTCCCGCCCCAAACCCAAAATAACAATCAGCAGGAATAAATGGTCGATCACGCAATACCATGTCGTGATAAACCTAAACACACACAATCAATGCCAAAGATAAAGAGGATTAAGGGTAATCAAAGGCACTGCGGCACATATCCTCGATTGGACTCGATCTATCTATCGCGCAACGAAAGAAAGAACAAACAACACTGGGCCCTACGAACTCGGTAACTTCCACAGATTTAAATCGTCACCTATATTGTAACTAACCCACGACTCCTAAACGTGTACACGAGGTCCCATGAGTAGGACACCGTTCTCCGTCCATCGATACGCGGTGACTCGGACTACCCCTAGATAGCCCGAGATTCCATGTGATTTGGCCCTAGGACATGACCCCGTATTCTCCGAATCACACACCTACCGGCGTCACCCGATATGTTAACACCATAACCAGAATCACCGTGATCCGGTTAGGTAAAACCCGAGGATCCAATCGGGTCGGAAGTACCAGAACGTAAACAAAACCTAGGCTTGCGGAATCTAACGCACCCTAGAGTCCTAGTGCAGAAATATAAACACGCAGACTCGCTGGGACTCTAGCACAGATCACGCAATCAATATCAATAATAATAATAACAGTTCTCAACAATTCCGCAAGCCACTACATTACCACACCCCCGCTCTGACTAGGTAAGATACCTAGTCAGCACCAACCAACTTACCCGGTCCCGTGACCGGAGTAAGTGTCCACAATGACTGCTCGGCCCAACACCGAGCAGTCTAACAAGCCTGCACACAAAGCTCAACACAGCACAATAGTCACAACAATCAATCACGCAATCATAATCAATCACAACAATCACAACAATCACACAATCACAACACAAGCAGGCTTATTAGGGTTTCTAAGTCTTTTAATCCATTTTTATCCGCTACCTTGGGTTAGCGGATTGCTAACCCGTAGACGGCTTACAACACACACCACTTCCTTATTTAAACCATTCTAGATATCTTTTATTAACTCCTCGATCCGTCGGTTGAGAGTTAGTAAACTTACTAACTCCCCGACGTCTCATTATTAATTAAATAAGTTCATTACCCTTCCCCGCTATTAAACCTAAACCCCGATCCCGTTACAATATTCTATAAGTTTGTTTAGGTTTAACTCATATTTTAATGTCGTCTTAATTCCCGTTCATTAATTATCGTCCTTAATACAATATATATGCATATACGATCCTATCCGAACGGTTCTATATGAATGCATCAATAAAGCGTTACTAACAACCTAGCGGCACACAATCGATTAACCTTTTAATTATTTAAACCCTAACATGCTTATCTGATCCTAACCGGTTTATCATTAACGTCCAATTATTTAATATTAACCAATCATTTTAATTATCGGGTATGCAATCCTAAAGCTACGGTTTTACGGTTCCCGGTCTATATGTACTAAAGGTCCGTGAGCCGACTCACAGTGTTATTATGACGACGGATGGATGGATTGACGGAACTCCGAGACCCGACACGAACCCGACGCTAACCCGAACCTTCCCCGAACCTCCGTTGCTTTGCCCTGACCTTGGCCCTCACTTGACCTTGGTGATTCCGAACCCCTGGATAACCCTCATATGATGGCTACTACAACCGTCTATCCTATTTCTAAATAAAAGAAATCCGGTTTATCGGGAAGATTATTACGTCGGAAAAATTCCTTTCCGAAGAATATTCCGATGTATTAATATTCCTTTCCCCATCTTTCTTCTATTTTTCTCACTCTCTCTCTTCCCTCCGGCTCCTCCTTCTTCTCTCCTCCCTCCGGCTTCTTCTTCATCCTCCGAATTATTCTTCCTCCGGCTTCCTCCGGTCTTCCTCTTCTTCTCATCCTCCTTCTTCTTCTTCTTCTTCTCCTCCTTCTCCCCACGCTTCTCCTCCTCTTCCTCTCCTTCTCTCTTTTTCTTCTCTCTTTTTATTTGTTTGTTTTTGGTGTGAGTAAGAAGTGTCACCCAAGGCCTCCTTTTATAGCTGAAGGTCAGCTTGCATGCATCACCAACAAGTGACACATGGAGTGCTAAGTGTCACTCTCTTCTTTTCTCCAAATGACACCACATAAGGTGAGTTGTTGACACAAAATCTTGACAGCTCCTCCTCCTCTCTCTTAGCCACGAAACCATTCCATTCAGAGCCAGAAACCACTCTTTTTATCATCCATCTCATGTATAGAAAGCCCTCTTAGAAGTCCTTTGGATTTGGACCTAAAACCTTCTTGTAGATTCATTGAATCATGACTTCACAAAGACTCTTCTTCCTTCTTGCATAATTTCGTGGCACAAGCTTGCAAATGGGCTTGCATAAGGTCCATAATGACTCTATCTTCCATACCTATGCAGCCCTAATCAAGCCCAAGCTCCAAAGAATTTATTTTGTATTTTTAGCCACTAATTACTCTTTAATGGTCTAAAATTTATAACTTTATCTAGAAGTCAAATCCTTCTGAATCCTTTCACCCATAGCTTCTACATCTTCTAATAGAGCTGTGGTCAAAATATCATAATTTTTGGTGGACTGTAGAGGGTCTTCTCGCTTATCCGAACATTGTATCGGTTTCTCGGAAAAACTGGTTGTACGTTTAATATTTTAGAAAATCCTTGGCTGCTTCCATAAATTCACCAAGCCTCATTTTCAGGTTCCAGATTCTCTTATATGATTTTAGCATTTCGAATCACTCCGTTTGGAAACCCGCAGCTCCGGTTATGAACTTTACACGTTTTGTCGGTTCTATCGGTTTCCTTTCCCGATAGTCCGTAAAACTCATTTATTCTCTGTTTCTTTCACGTCTGGTTTTCTAAATGTTCTTTATGACCAAAAAGAAGAACATTTTGCCCGCCTCCACTTCCGGCTCGCATTTTGGTAAAATTACCAAAATGCCCTTCATCTTCTGAAAATTACGAAAATGCCCTCCATTGTCTTTCCTACTGCTCGTTGACTATTTCTTGGGACAGGATATTACATTCTTCCCCACTTACAGGAATTCGGTCCCCGAATTCTCCGTTACTAAAAACTTTGAATCGGAAACTGAACCCCGTAAGTCCCCACTCTGGAAACTGATTCCACTGCTTCGATGCTCGAACGATGAACCAACTGAACTGTACTTCCTGATATTCACTAACTTTTGAACCACGATCTTTCACCAACCCAAATTACCGATATCTTGAACTCCTTGATTCTCGATCACTTCTGGTTCCTCATCTCATTGCTTTGTTGACTCCAATCTTGATTCTTGAAACCACCGATCCTGACTGAACTGCTCCACTCGAGTTTCTGATTTCATCCGCGCCAACTGACGATCTCTTCAACCGATGTTCTGACTTCCCCACTCTGCTTCGACCTCCGCGAATGGCACAACACCGAATCTTCCTCTATTCTCGATACTTGTTCCAGCTTTACTGCTTCTCGCTCCTCATCGGCATTATGGTAATATTGATGTTCCTCCTTCCAGACTAAACTGCCATACTTATAAACGCCTCGAACTTTCTCAATCACTGAACTCCTCGCTTCACGGATATCAAACCGCCTTTTCCTTGACAACCTCGAGCTGACCCAAAACTATTACTGATGCTTCCAAATTCCTTCGCTAACCCATCATACCCATTTATCTTGGTTCCTCCTATCACTGATACCCACTATGGTGATGAAACTCCACCGACTCACTTGCAGGCTCATCACCGATACCCACTCTGGTGATGAAAATCCACCGACTCACTTGCAGGCTCAGGTTAAACGGCTTCTTGTAACACCATCTTGTCTCTAGGGTTCAGGTTCGGTCTCGTGTCCTCGTCAAATCGTCCATCACGTCCTACATCAACAACCTTACGGTCACACATGGCTAAATAACAATATCCTATCATTCCGCTCAATCTCGAATAAGTTTTTCTAAAAACCGCTTTATCAATTCTGAGCTTTACCAAAACAATTCTAACCAAGCAAACCAAACGATCTCACTAATCAAAATCACTTTCTAGCAACCTAGTGATTAAACGAAATGCAGAGATTCAAAAACAACAACTACCAACCTAGCGAGCAATCAAAACATCAATCCATTCAACATTCTAACACCCTAACAAGACAATCAATCACACACAATCAATCAAGCAAATCGGCAAATACGATCATCTCTTAGGGTCGTGGTAACTGTCTGCTCGGACCATCATTTGCTTTCACGTTATAAGCATATTGCATTTATTATCCCAACTCATGCAATAAGATCACTTCGTTACTTAAACGACAAATACCGAATACTCCACATCCACTACGTAAATAAAACCTCTATTCACCACATAGAGTTTTAAATACGTAGGTCCGTCAAAGTCTACATACTCGCGGTTATCAATCCGTCCCAAACGAAACACCGCTACACACAACTGAATCGTTAAAGACGAACGCAAGCCGATATACACACATCAAAAGGGAGTTAGAGCCCTTACTTACTTGGGCCTAATTTACTTCCTAATTTCCAACATGAGCGGTACAACTCATGTGGATCCTAACCGACATGTGCGCTAGGAGGATGGATTGAGTGCGGTGGTTGTGGCGGAGCGACGCGGTCTCGATCATGACACGAAAAGAGCGCAATGTACTTCTCGGCTGCAAATGAAACAAGGCAGAAGTTGTGCTGGTGGTGGCGACGAGTGATACTCCTGGGTAACAACAGTGGTAATGACGGAAACATCTGGTGGTGGTGGCTGCTGCCGAGTAACCCCGAACACTTGAGTCTCCGATAACTTGATCACCATGTCGTCGGGGATGAATATCGGCGATGCATGCGCTGCTGAAGGTGGTACTCCGGATGTAGTTGTATCATAAGGTGGCCCTAGAATGAGTGGAGCGGTCAACTGTCTTGATACTGGTAATAATGTGCTCTGGAATAGGCTGCGAAACACAGGAATGCTCTGCAGACTGGGAGTATGGCCCTGGACTAACTGGAGTAGATTCAATCGACTCACGGTCCTCCATGCTGATGTCGCTCATCATGACGACGTAATACACACACACACACACCAATCCTCCTAGGACAACTCTGTTGTGTGTCTGCACCAAACGCAAAACAGTTAGTACAAATAATTAAAAAATCCAACTTTCCCATCCCATCCCCGGGGTTAACGGACGCGGCTCGGTTTCCTAATGGATGCTTGTGTGACACATTTAACTCCATAAAACACGGAAAACACTCAAAAATGAAATGTTTCGAAACCCATGCAGAACCATGCTCTGATACCACCTTTCTGTAACGCCCCTTTCCCATTCTCCGCTGACCGTCGAGCTGACTAGTCAACAATCAAACAAGAACATGACCGATCGAACCCGAGCAAGTCGAACGGGAAAAGTTCGCCACAGGACGAAGCCCAAGATAGTTCAGTTTGAGGCAAAGGCTCGCACCAATCTATCCTCGACTCCGCTATCCTCATATCCATAGCACAAGCGGTACCACTTGCACTACTTTGATGAGTTGTGTCGGTTCGGACTAAAACCTCATATAAGGGAAACAATTTCATTTCTGAGTAATCAACGTTGAGTACAACGTTTAATAGAATATCGCAAACAATCGTCAAGTCAAATATACAAAGAAATCAACACACGAAATAAAAATAACGCCGAACCGAGAAAACACCCAAAAATCACGAATCAAATCCCGTCACAAGCAGCCCGAAACCACACCGAGGATCTCCCGCGTCCGTCGCTGCTAAACCTGAAAAACACAAAAAGTGTCTAATGAGCGATCTAAGATCACCCAGTGAATCGGCTCCCCACTAACGGCTTCTAATCTATCTAAGTCTACAAATTCCCGCCCCAAACCCAAAATAACAATCAGCAGGAATAAATGGTCGATCACGCAATACCATGTCGTGATAAACCTAAACACACACAATCAATGCCAAAGATAAAGAGGATTAAGGGTAATCGAAGGCACTGCGGCACATGTCCTCGATTGGACTCGATCTATCTATCGCGCAACGAAAGAAAGAACAAACAACACTGGGCCCTACGAACTCGGTAACTTCCACATGTTTACATCGTCACCTATATGGTAACTAACCCACGACTCCTAAACGTGTACACGAGGTCCCACGAGTAGGACACCGTTCTCCGTCCATCGATACGCGGTGACTCGGACTACCCCTAGATAGCCCGAGATTCCATGTGATTCGGCCCTAGGACATGACCCCGTATTCTCTGAATCACACACCTACCGGCGTCACCCGATAGGTTAACACCATAACCAGAATCACCGTGATCCGGTTAGGTAAAACCCGAGGATCCAATCGGGTCGGAAGTACCAGAACGTAAACAAAACCTAGGCTTGCGAAATCTAACGCACCCTAGAGTCCTAGTGCAGAAATATAAACACGCAGACTCGCTGGGACTCTAGCACAAATCACGCAATCAATATCAATAATAATAATAACAGTTCTCAACCATTCCGCAAGCCACTACATTACCACACCCCCGCTCTGACTAGGTAAGATACCTAGTCAGCACCAACTAACTTACCCGGTCCCGTGACCGGAGTAAGTGTCCACAATGACTGCTCGGCCCAACACCGAGCGGTCTAACAAGCCTGCACACAAAGCTCAACACAGCACAATAGTCACAACAATCAATCGCGCAATCATAATCAATCACAACAATCACAGCAATCACACAATCACAACACAAGCAGGCTTATTAGGGTTTCTAAGTCATTTAATCCATTCTTATCGGCTACCTTGGGTTAGAGGATTGCTAACCCGTAGACGGCTTACAACACACACCACTTCCTTATTTAAACCATTCTAGATATCTTTTATTAACTCCTCGATTCGTCGGTTTTGAGTTAGTAAACTTACTAACTCCCCGACGTCTCATTATTAATTAAATAAGTTCATTACCCTTCCCCGCTATTAAACCTAAACCCCGATCCCGTTACAATATTCTATAAGTTTGTTTAGGTTTAACTCATATTTTAATGTCGTCTTAATTCCCGTATATAGATTCATTAATTATCGTCCTTAATACAATATATATGCATATACGATCCTATCCGAACGGTTCTATATGAATGCATCAATCAAGCGTTACTAACAACCTAGCGGCACACAATCGATTAACCTTTTAATTATTTAAACCCTAACATGCTTATCTGATCCTAACCGGTTTATCATTAACGTCCAATTATTTAATATTAACCAATCATTTTAATTATCGGGTATGCAATCCTAAAGCTACGGTTTTACGGTTCCCGGTCTATATGTACTGGTCCGTGAGCCGACTCACAGTGTTATTATGTCGACGGATGGATGGATTGACGGAACTCCGAGACCCGACACGAACCCGACGCTAACCCGAACCTTCCCCGAACCTCCGTTGTTTTGCTCTGACCTTGGCCCGCACTTGACCTTGGTGTTTCCGAACCCCTGTATATATGATGGCTACTACAACCGTCTATCCTATTTCTAAATAAAAGAAATCCGGTTTATCGGGAAGATTATTACGTCGGAAAAATTCCTTTCCGAAGAATATTCTTCAGAATATTCCGACGTATTAATATTCCTTTCCCCATCTTTCTTCTATTTTTCTCACTCTCTCTCTTCCCTCCGGCTCCTCCTTCTTCTCTACTCCCTCCGGCTTCTTCTTCATCCTCCAAATTATTCTTCCTCCGGCTTCCTCCGGTCTTCCTCTTCTTCTCCTCCTCCTCCTTCTGAAGGATTATGTGTGTTCTTGGTGTAATTGTCAGGTTACATCCTAGCACATAATCATCTAGGATCTAGGTGATTTGCAGTTGAATCATAAACAGATCAGAATCATTACCTTGTTATTAGCGCAGCGGATTGGTAATGAAGAGATCAATGAGAGCAGATGAGAACCGGCTCCTCCTCAGGTATCCACCCTCTTACAAGCTTCTGGATCAGGCTGCTAGACCAAGCTGGAATCAACAGAGAGAGAGAGGACGGCTGGGTCTCCAAAAATCGCAGGCAACTGAAGCATTAGGGCTTCCTGCGCCTCCTCCTTCCTTTATATGGGCCCAAGTAATTAAACTAATGGCTCATTAGGCTTTTGGGCCCAAGACCCAAATCAGACAAAAGACTGTCTTTTGTCTGGCCCAATTCTCTGTACAAATACAGTAAATGCCTTTGCATCTTACCGTATTAATTCCATTTAACTTTCCCGTTAGCTATGGTGTGTGACCCTTTGGGATCATACAATACTGGTAATAAGTCCTAAACTTATAGATCATGAGCGGGCTCTAGCAAGTCATCATGATCACCCAGTATTTATGACTTATGTCTGATCTCGACACTTATCATACTTTCTAGAGATAGTACGGTAGATTTCAGGACATTCCCAACAATCTCCCACTTGTACTGGAATCCTACATTCCCTAATCCTTTTGTCTCAATATCTCAATCTGGCATAAGGCAAGATGCGTGTCATCCTTATATAGCCAGACCATGTTTATCGGAACAGATTTGATACTGACAATGCAAACGACTTGGGCAAGTCCGTTTGGGAGTGGCCACTCTCTTACCAGCTATCAAGTCTCCGATTGGCCTAGAGATATTACCTCCGTTAAACGGCAGGGACAAATCCCATCTTGTTCCATCACTATGAACTACACACTTTATAATACACCCAACCAAGGTCCTTATAGCTCCCAGTTACGAAACAGCGTTAGACAATGATCAAAGCGCATCACTCCATGTGCAGCCACATGCATGCGAACTCAGGTCTAAGGACTATACTCTATAGTTGTATATGAGAACCTCTCATGACACAGATATTAATATCTTGTAGAGTTCTCATCAGCGGGCCATGTCCGGTCATATGCTCCCCTACATATACCTATGTGTCGACTTTGATGCCGCGCATCTATGACCCCTCGAAACTTGGTCATAAGTCTCAACACAATCTAGTCTCAAGTGGTTGTTGGTGTTCCAATTTCAACAACCTTCGACTATGGACACTATGATTTATGTCATTTCGTTAAATATGGGGTTTCAGGATCAAGTCTACTCATGTACTTCGATGGCCCATATATAATGACATGAATCATTTTGGAACGATTATTTATATCACAGTTAAAATAATCCAGAAATCATAGATTTCATAAACATAAAATATTATGTTTACATGAACCTTTCAAAATGACTAAATAAAGCCCTTTACAAACTCCCACTGAAATTAAGACTACATCTTAATTTCACTTATCCTACAGCTACAGTCCGCGACTCATGCTTAGGCTCAAGGAGTGGCTTCGTTAATAGATTAGCAACGTTCTCATTCGTTGAAACTTGCTGATCTACTTAACACCTCTATCATTTATCTCTCGGTATAGGTTATACCTACCCTCAAGGTGTTTGGACCTCTGATGTGCAGCTAGTCTCATCTATGCTGGGAATCACATCAAGTTTAGTGATGAACTCTTCTTTCCAAACAACCTCTTTCGCCGCTTCCCAAGCTGCGAAATGTTCAGCTTAAGTCATGGAGTCAGCAACAGTGCCTTGCACCGCCAGACAGACACAAGATATAACCGGACTGTGACCGGAAATCATCTTTGTCTGTTGGAAACTTGCCTTTCAGACTCTATCGACTTGTAGCACCTCACTTTCTCCGTAACTCAAGAACTTATCCTAAGTATTTTCCAAATACTTGAGGATATTCATTACGTCTATCCAGTGATTCTTTGCTGGATTTGACTGGTCTTTACTTGTCTCGCTTAACATTAAAGCAACATCAAAACAAGTACGTGTCATGGCATACATGATAGATCCAATTGCCGACGCATATGGAATCTCATCCATGCATTCAAGCTCAGCAGTTATCGTAGGACACTGTTTCTTGCTTAACGTGATGCCATGTGACATTGGCATAAAACCCTTCTTGGAATGCTGAAAACGTGTAGGACTTTGTCAATTTAAGAATCCTGACTTTGTCCTATCAGCTCTTTTGGATCTCTATCTTTAGATCCAAAATCCAAGAACATACGTGGCTTTACCCATGTCAATCATAAAACCAACTCCCAAGCCAGTCCTTTACCGACTGCGGCATTGGAACGTTATTTCCGAGAATCAGTATGTCATCGACATACACTATGAGAAATGCAACATCGCTCCCACTTATCTACTAGTAAACGCACAGTTCCACTTCGTTCCTGTTCAAGTCAAAACTTTGACTACTTCAACAGAACGAAGATTCCAACTCCGATATGTTTGCTTCCATCCATGAATGGATCGATGAAGCTAACTTACATACAGTATAATTTTTCGGAGTCCAGGCTCTCTTTCGCTTCTGTGAATTTCGCAGGTTCGTCACTTTCAATGATCATCAGATCATGGCAACTAATCACGAGAAATCACTCTTGGATTAGTGACGGATTCATTCAGATCTGCGAACTTCAGGCTCTACAGGTGTAGATTCTACAGAAATCTGTAAATCCATCCGCTGCTCTCCCTCAACAGGTTGAGCAGCCTCCTGTATTTCTCGAATTTCTTCGAGTTATACTTTTACTCCCACTGTTCTTCTTGGAAAGCAACTTTCCTTTTAGAA
This sequence comes from Orychophragmus violaceus, assembly GCA_030180135.1. Lineage (NCBI taxonomy): Eukaryota > Viridiplantae > Streptophyta > Magnoliopsida > Brassicales > Brassicaceae > Orychophragmus > Orychophragmus violaceus. The sequence goes on from CM058233.1 coordinate 43,742,968, forward strand.
AACAGAATTCCGAACAACCTAACTTCGTTTTCGGAATGGACGTAAAAAGTAACAAGCCTTGGTTTCCCTAGGACAACCAGCAAAGTAGCTCAACTACAAATACTCAGTAAAGACGAATTTGGATCATTTCCAGTCCACATTTATGTGGTGTCTTTCAACTGATATTGGTGGAACTATTTCAGCGTAAACTTAGATATTTCTAGAGCGTTATTCTTAAATAATATCATGGAAGATTCGTGTGACTCATCTTTAATCATTTCTAATAAGATCTGATTCTTTCTCACAGAAACACCTCAAGGTTTTCAGGAGAAATGAGCTGTGAAACGACTTCACACTCATTCAGATGATCACACCATCAATGACTTAAGTATTCTCACTCGTGATCTAATCCAGAGTCTCAATACTTCTGTCATTCAGATTCTATACCTCATTTTGGAACTCTTTCGACCATTTCAAAGAATTCCAACTCGTGTCTCATCAAATGAACACAGTCATACTCACTGAAGTAATCAGTAGAGACAATGAAGTACAGGAAATTTTCTTTGGCATTACTGCTCATCGGGCCACATACATGAGTATGTTCAAGGTCCAATAAGCCTTTGGGCCTTTCTCTAGCTCGGCTAAGATGGGCCCTTTGTCTTTTGGTCCAGTAAGCAGAATTCAAGTCTCATAAGATATCCAATCAAATGAGCCCAAAAGTCCACAACTATGGGATTTCTGAATCCGACTTACTCTATGTGACCAAAACATTTATGCCAAGAAAAATCAGGTTTAATTCATCAGATTTAAACCAATTCGGTATTTATGTTACATATAGGCACTCTTTGGTTTAAGATATAAAACCCATTCCTTGAATAGGGTGCTACAATCAATATTTCATTAAGATCAAAAGAACAAAACTAGTCTTTTATCAAAATGAAAAACATTCAAATTCTTACATGAAAATGAAAGACAACACTGCTTAAAGCATGTACATTGTAGCAATTACTCAATAAAACCAAGCCTCAAAGGCATCTACAAGTGAAAACTCTACGGCTGAGGCAGCTTCCATAGCTCCTTCCAGACATGCAGTTCCACTTGTCCTTCCTTCAACGTTCTACTGTTGCTTAGGCTCTGCATATTATAACAAATATCAGTGCCACAACCAGTATCCAATACCTATAAGGTAGAACTTGAAGTAACAACATGAATACCTGAGGAAGTAGTCTCATACATCACCTTCAACTCCTCATAATCTTCCATGAATTTAATGCAATCTCTCTTCCAATGCCCAGTCTCTTTACAGTAGCAGCACTTACCAACGTAAGATGTATCTGACTCGGGCTCAGAAGACACACGCTTGCCATGATTCAAAATCTGGACAACTTTGTCTTCACCCTTGTCAGCATTAGGTTTAGTAAACCTACCCTTCTCCATTATGAGATTATACAGGGTACTCTTCACGTTTGGCTCAACTGTCTTGAGCATATCATGCAGTTCAGTCAGCGTCTTCGTTAAGCCTTTCTTGATATAGTTCCTTTTGAACTTATCATAGCTTGACGGCAATGACTGCAGAATGATCTCAGTTGCCAATTCTTGGCTAACTGGATAATCCAGTTTCCTCAGGTTATCAATGTAACCCATCATTTTACTGACATGAGGACTCACTGGATGATCATTTGGTAGCTTGCAGCTAGTGAGAGACTTAATCAACTGGTATCTCTCCACTCTTACCTGCTCCTGAAATTTCAATTTCAGGCTGCTGATCATCTCTATTGGCGACTCCATGTTCTCATATTGCTTCAGCAAATCTGAGTCCATGGTAGCCAATATCAGACCACGCACATCTACCTCATCATTATAATGCTTATTCCAAGCATCATATACTGCATGAGAGGCATTGGACCCGATCCTCTCGGGGAGAGCTCTTTCAAGGACATAGTCCTTTCTCTCCTGCCTGAGGACTAGCCTCAGGTTCCGCGACCAAGTCAAGAAATTTGATCCGTTCAGTTTGTCCATCTCAAGGACAGACCGGATCGAGAAAGTGTTTTGATTGTTTGTGCTATTCATAACTGAAATTTAGAGATAAATAGAGTTTTAGTTATTTAGTTCATAAAAGAGTAATCTTAATAACTTATAAGAAAACTCGCATTGCATTCAAAATTTCTTTGTTTAACCTCATAAGAATGCAATGATTCCGAGACCCATGTTCGGCTAAATCCAAAGTGGGCCACTGGCCGTCACCCAGAATTAGCTTTACTTGGTAAGCATACACACATCTAGTTATATCCAATAACTCTCGGTTGTGAATTGGGCCCAAGGCCCAATACACCAGATGTCTCAAGGCCCGAGACTCCCGATGGCCCAGTCAAGGAAACCAATCTCTTACAGCCAAATAATCACTAAAGTCTGGGACTCCCAATGAAATTAGTGACTATATACTACTTTACTTACGCAAAAACAGACACCTCACACTGTAAGCCATATCTGTAATTGAATAAGCGTTAAGTAGCTGACAAGATTGGGCAAGACATCCAAGCTTGATATTGGTTTTGAGGATTTTAGGTTTTCTTTCCAAAAATAGAAGATTACTATTTTGGGAAACTTACTTATTTTAGAAACTTTCTAAATTTAGAAATATACTAAAATAGAAATTTCTAATTTAATATTTTATTAAAGTTTTCGGTTGGGTCACAAATTATAGGCCCAATTCTTGGCCCAAGACCACAGAATTCCAATTGGCCCAATAATTTGACATAACCGAGTCGGTTCATTAATTCTGGTCTGAGACCAAATTAACTACTAAATCCAACTGGTTATTTACTAAACCAGACCAGCTCTAAATTATTTGGTCCAACCAAATCAAACTTAGACCAGCCTTCGGTTTAGGTTAAAATTCAATTTTTGAATTTAAATCCGGTTTAACCAGAAATTAAATAATACCAATTGTATTAAATAATTTCCAGCAAACCGCGATTTGGGTTAACCGCTTGAACCACCAATTAAATTGGATCGGTTCGGTTAAGTCCAAAATCAGGAAGAAACACCTTGTGTTTTAGCCAATTTTGACCTAACTTGCGGTTTTGGCTAAAGCAGACAATGAACCACAATCGGTTTGATCGGTTCATTGTCGCGGGTTTGGGAAAAACAAACCACAATTATCAAAGCTTGAAACGATTTTTTTTTCTTTAGCTTAAAGACAAAAAAAAACTTGAATGAATCGTTATCCTTATGATAACATTCAACAATCAACAATCGATGATAATTAATTCGTATCACAACACAATCGAATCCTTTTATCAAACAAAGTCAAAATTCGATTGTTAATTAATTGTAAAGCAAAGTCAAAGCAATTATGACAATTCAAACAAAACAATCGTTTCTAATGAATATGGCAAAGTCAACATTCGATCAACGTGCTCACGATCCAAACAAATAATCGTTTCACGATCAAACACTACAAGAAATATGAGTTTTGATAGCAGTTCACGATAGAACGAGTTCAGAAACTGGTATTAAAAATGGTAAGTTGAGACGCCAACTCTATCATAGCTTTAAATCAATGTTATGAAAAAATTTCATCTAGTGGGAAGGTAAAAGTTGACAGAAATCTTAATTTGCCTCCACATTTTTATAACATAACACTTTGGCACAGAAATATTTTGATTTTGGGGGGAAAATTTTGTTTTTGGCTAAGTCTTTTACTCATTCCAAATAAATTCATTTATTCACAGACAAAAAAGGCCAAATGTTTTTCTCTTGATCTCTTTATTCACCATCTCAAACCCCTACTTTGAAAAATGATTTCTCCCTTTTAGTCGAACCTCTTTGTTATCCAGATTTGGATCATCGTCCTTCGTCGAATCCAAGATCAAATCTCACCACATCCTCTTCTTCTCTCCCTCTTCCATCTTCGTCTCCACTAGAACTAACCTCATCCTCCTCATCGTCAACTCATCTTCACCCACTTCCTCATCTTCAATTACAAATCTCCGACCAACTAGTGTAGCTCGTATCACAACCTTTCCTCCTCATCCTCCGAATCCTCTCCGTTCACAATCTTCACCATCGAATCCAATTCTCCACCTCAATCGTGAACCTCAACACAATCGTTCCTGCTATTATTCCCCTCTCTCCCAATCCCCGTTGCTGAAGACGGTCTCCTAAACGCTCAATTGGAGGCGACAGATTCACCAGACGGGTCTTTTTCAGAGTCTGTGGCCGTTTAAAATCCCTAAATCAATTTTTTTCCTCCATTTCATTATGTGGGTCGCGAAAATGGGAAGAATATGTGAAACATTCGGTGATTGTATAGATATCGATCTTGTCATGTATTGGAACATTTAGTGTTGTAAATCTGTCAATTAACCTTAAAGCTTGTGTGGTTGAGATCGGCATTATGAGTGTTCCATAGATCTGAATTTTCGTTAATGGTTTCTTTGCTGCAGCATGGAGTACAACTTTTCTTATGTGTATCACGCTCTGTATGCGTATTGGAGACAACTTCGCACTCAAGGGACTTACCAAGTGAGTTTTACTGAAAATTTGGAAGTTTATCCTGTGCCTTACTGCTAAAATTCGTTTAGGGTGTTGATAATCAGTTGTTTGGTTTCTTGCTGTGCAGGTTTTTCAAGGAATCGGGTGTGGAAGACAGAGACCAAACTGAGAAGTTGATGGAGTATCAGGTCCTTGGCCAGTGGTTTCATTTGGTTTCATTCATAAGCCCTAATCATTGTAACTTTAGTTTCTAATGCCCTTTGATGTCAGAAGAATCCATAGTTTCTTAAAATTTGACATTGATATGATGCTTATAAGAAATCTTTGTATGGGTTTTCATTAGCATTTAACAAATCGATGACAGATGTGGAGTGGATGTATATAAGTAATATGCATTTTTTTTATCAAGCTTAAGTTTGGAATGCAATTTTTTTTATCTTTTTTAGTTGTTGCAGCCATGGAGCTGGCTCTGTCATTGGAGAAACTCGTCAACGTGCACAGAACAAGCGTCGCCGTCTCATTGTTAATGTCTCCCACAATTTGGATTCGTGTGCCGTCAAGATTCTACTGTTTAATTTTCTCACTTTTTATAGTTTCACTGAGATGTATATATGATTATGATGAAACAACAGGGAATAACGAGAAGGCTGGTGAGGAGAGTAATGAACATAGCAGCGAGGAAGTAAGAGATGAGGTAGATAGACTGAAGATTTTCGTCTCTTTGTCTGTCTGAAATGTAGCTTCTCCACTATGACATAAGGTATATTCCTTGCTTTGTTTTGTTGGACAAAAATGGACAAGCATTGGCCAAGACAGGAGCTCCAAGTAGCCGTGATCATTTCATCGCTGGTATCTCTCATCTTCTCAAGATGAAGCGCCCACCCGCCATCTGAGACCAATGGTTGATTCCACATTCGATGCAAACAAGTACTTTTCGGGACAAAAGGTTGTGACTTGTGGATGGTTTGTTTCTGGTGTACCAAGTATCCTTACTTTACTAATGCTGTGGAAGATTATGGTGATAATAGATGTTTTTGTTGTACATAAGGTCTTTTTTACTCTGTTGTCTTGTTTCACTTTGAATGCCAAGTAATTTATCTTTGAGAGATCTTACCGGTGTGGTGGATCGAGTTAGTGGTTATGTCTCCAACGACATAGTGAATCATAAGAGATTGCATTGACTACTTTTAGGACATTACAGTTACGTAAACCTCATGAATATACAATTAGACACAAGTTTTTGTTTTGCATAAGAAAATACAATAAGATTATTGTTTTACTCTAAGAACTTAAAATTGGAAAAGAAAAATATTACAACCATACAATAGAAAGAGTTATTATTATTATTATTAGAGTTGAATTTAGCCAAAGCACTAATTTTATTTTCTAAATTTATTATTCTCAAACTTTAACTTACAAGTATTAATATAACTTAAAATCTCATATCCTAAAAGTATAATTGTATATGATTTAGACTATAAACACAAACCCTAAGAATCTAATATAGGGTATTGGAATATGGGGTTTAGGGTTTAGAGTATTGAAATATAAATTTTAGGGTTTAGGATATTTTTGGTTTTAGCTATGACATACTATGTTTATCAATACAATTGATAAAGTCTCACAAACATATTTGTACCTCTAATTCCTAAAACCTAAACTCTAAACTCCAAATAAATATCAACTCTAAATTATAAATCAAAATCTAATTACTATCACATACCTAAATCTAAGATTAAACACTTATAAAATAAATATTAATTTCCAAATAATTTTAAACATTAACATCAAACTTAAGTCTAAACCCTAACCCTAAACTCTAAATAAATATCAAAACCCTAAATTATAAATCAAAATCTAATTACTATAACATACTTGAAACTAAGATTCAACACTTATAAAAGAATTATTATTTTCAAATATAATAATTTTAAACATTAACCTCAAAGTTAAGTATAAACCCTAAACCCTAAATTCCAAATAATTATCAAACCCTAAATTATAATTCAAAATATAGTTATTATAACATACCTAAAATTAAGATTCAACACTTATAAGAAAATTATTCTTTTTCAAATCTAATATTTTTAAACATTAATCTCAAACTTAAGTTTAAATCCTAACTCATACTCCAAACCCTAAATTCTAAATTTTAAACATTGAAAAAACAAAATATAGCATTTATAAAGATGTCAAGAAAATTCAGTTTTAATCATACTAAATCATAATATTCAATCCCTAATTCAAAATTTAATCATTAATTTTAAATTATAAAATTCAACCCTTAACTTTTTTATACTTAAATATAAAGTTAAATCAAATCTACAAACCTAAAATATAATCATGCACATAAATAAAATATAATTAACATAATTGTTTAAATATTTATTTATTTATGAATGATATTATATATAATTAAATTTTAGTTTAAATTTGGGATTGAAAATTTAACAATCTAACTTCAATTACCTGCTGACAAAAAAAAAAAAAAAAAAAACTTCAATTACCCACGTAAATATTTTGTAACATATTTTGTGGGTATACTAAAATCTAAAAATTTGGGCTTGAAAATATCAAGTCCCTCTAAATTTTTGTTGAAAATTTTCGTTTCCCCTCCCTCTCTTCACCCTCGTCGTCTTCCTCTCACTTCATCTTCTCTGAAACTATCTAACTTTCTTCTCTTAGATTCTTTGTTCATATTATTCGTCTCCCATATCAAAACGAGGCTGTAGACGCCATCATCCCTCCGATTCTTCTAGGTCTGTGAATCTTGTATAGAAATCCGCCTCCACCAAAAAACCCTAAGGCGATTTCGTTTCTCCAGGTCTATAAATCTTTCGATTCTGTAATTTTGCTCTCTCCTTTTGAGTTTTGATTCCAACGATTTATCTCTGCTATGCTGTTTACTGTGCCGTGATACAACCGGCCGATAGCTCGGTGGGTTAGCTGAATTAAAAATCTGGACTTTGGAATTCTCGTTTCTAGTTGAATTAAGATGCTTTCTGAAGTTTCCCCCCAAACACTATGGTTACAATTGCTTTAGATCTAATGTCTTCTTTGTTACAAGTCAAAAATCCGGCGAATGTAATTTTACCCTGATACCGTCAATCAAATCGTGTTTTCCTCTGACTTGGCTTCGTCTGGACGCGTTTTACACTCTTGCTCTTGCATCCAGAAAGGTAAAGCTGTTTCTCTTTTTGTTATCGTTGGATTCTATGTAATATGAAATTAGTTTATCGTATATACTCTGTAGTGCCTTGTATGACTCATAACTGAAATGACTGGTCCACTACTAGGTCCATGCTGGATGCTGTGGAGAGCTAGAACCCTGTGATGGTGCTTTGTAGTTATGCAACTTATGTCGTCCCGGAGTTCCTGATATACCTCCACGGTGTTGTCTTTGTCCTGTAGTGGGTAATGTGATCATACCATTTTTGATTGTGGAGTCTTTATGCCCTTTCATTAGTGTATAATAAAAACTTCTTTTAGGGGGTGCTATGAAGCCGACAAGCCGACAATTGATGGGCGCTGGGCTCATCTAGCTTTTGCTATTTGGATCCTAGGTTCAATATTAATGATTTGTTGTGTATAAGTTTGCTTTCTAGTGAAGAAATAGGAAGCTTTTTACCATTTTTGACACTTGCTATTTATTCAGAAACATGTTTATCTGATGTCAAGAAGATGGAACCAATTGACGGGGTGAATAAAGTCAGTAAGGTTTGTGCTCATTTTCCTTTTCTGTTTTCTTTACCCTGACAGTGTGGCCTTTTCAAAACTCTAATCCTTCTTCCTTTTTTTCCAATTAAACTAGGATCGCTGGAAATTAATGTGCACCATCTGTGGGGTATCTTATGGAGCTTGTATCCAAGTAAGATTTCGTTCTATGTTAAAAGAAACTAAATCATTCTTATGCATTATAATCGATTCACTTTACAATGCTCTGCCACTATACTGGCTTTATGAAAATTTTGGGTTCCAGTAGAGGAAAAGCAGCATAATATTCTGATATATACTGTAAATCGTTTAGAGTATTGCTTCTGAGCTTGGTGACCTTTTGTCAGAGTATCAACTTATTGATTTTTTTCTAGAAGATATGTTGCATATTTAAAATCCATTTGGCAGGAATGTCTGTCCTGTGAGTTTTCCAGCGGAGGTTTTATGTGTTGTGGTGTTATATGAGTTTGGGTTGATTTCTTTTGATTTGTTTGGTATTCAGGCGAGAGTCAATGCACGAGTACAATTTGTTCATTTGGAAGTGTAAATAATGGAAGAAGTGCAGATTAAAGACAGAGTAGAGCATGGAATTTCTTGTTTTGCCATATGATGTTTATAGGATGTTTAGTTAGAACATATGTACTTAATATTGGTGTAAACACATGTTTTGAGTTATTAATAAAATCAATTTCTAAAAAAAATTTCAAATATAATTTCTTTTATACAAAATCAATTGATACAAAATATATAATAATAATAATTTAATATGGCTCGACTCGGTTCGGCTCGGCTTAAAATATTTGAATACGGCTCACAATAATATAACGAATTTAAAAAGCTACTACAACATATAAGATAACGAGAAAATGGTGCTACAACTAAAAATATCAAAGCGAATTATTAAAGCTAATATAAAATATAAAATGGCAATAATATGTTGCTATTATTAACTTTCTAATAGCCCTCGAATTCGTGCTATTATATATCAACCTATTATAGCAGGCTTAGTTTACGCTACTGTATCTAGGGAGTCTAAGATAGCTCCTCATGTCATGGCCAACATTAAAACGCTATAATAGGCCTATTATAGCTTTTTCACGACGCTATCAATGTGTATTTTTCTTGTAGTGAAATAATCGTTTTGACTATTCAATCCAATAATCGCTTTCAAAGTTCAACAAGCGATTTTGACCTTTTATGTTTTTCGTCTTTTATGCTTAATCAACAATCGATTCAGACTAAAACAAATTATCAATCGTCGTCATAATTAATAAAACAAAGTCAAAGCGATTGTGTGATTCTCACTAAAAGACAAAATCCTCAATAACAATCAACAATCCAAACAGCAAAAACCTAACAACCTGGCTCTGATACCACTGAAGGATTATGTGTGTTCTTGGTGTAATTGTCAGGTTACATCCTAGCACATAATCATCTAGGATCTAGGTGATTTGCAGTTGAATCATAAACAGATCAGAATCATTACCTTGTTATTAGCGCAGCGGATTGGTAATGAAGAGATCAATGAGAGCAGATGAGAACCGGCTCCTCCTCAGGTATCCACCCTCTTACAAGCTTCTGGATCAGGCTGCTAGACCAAGCTGGAATCAACAGAGAGAGAGAGGACGGCTGGGTCTCCAAAAATCGCAGGCAACTGAAGCATTAGGGCTTCCTGCGCCTCCTCCTTCCTTTATATGGGCCCAAGTAATTAAACTAATGGCTCATTATGCTTTTGGGCCCAAGACCCAAATCAGACAAAAGACTGTCTTTTGTCTGGCCCAATTCTCTGTACAAATACAGTAAATGCCTTTGCATCTTACCGTATTAATTCCATTTAACTTTCCCGTTAGCTATGGTGTGTGACCCTTTTGGGATCATACAATACTGGTAATAAGTCCTAAACTTATAGATCATGAGCGGGCTCTAGCAAGTCATCATGATCACCCAATATTTATGACTTATGTCTGATCTCGACACTTATCATACTTTCTAGAGATACTACGGTAGATTTCAGGACATTCCCAACACCTTCTTCTTCATCTTCTTCTCCTCCTTCTCCCCACGCTTCTCCTCCTCTTCCTCTCCTTCTCTCTTTTTCTTCTCTCTTTTTCTTCTCTCTTTTTCTTTGTTTGTTTTTGGTGTGAGTAAGAAGTGTCACCCAAGGCCTCCTTTTATAGCTGAAGGTCAACTTGCATGCATCACCAACAAGTGACACATGGAGTGCTAAGTGTCACTCTCTTCTTTTCTCCAAATGACACCACATAAGGTGAGTTGTTGACACAAAATCTTGACAGCTCCTCCTCCTCTCTCTTAGCCACGAAACCATTCCATTCAGGGCCAGAAACCACTCTTTTTATCATCCATCTCATGTATAGAAAGCCCACTTAGAAGTCCTTTGGATTTGGACCTAAAACCTTCTTGTAGATTCATTGAATCATGACTTCACAAAGACTCTTATTCCTTCTTGCATAATTTCGTGGCACAAGCTTGCAAATGGGCTTGCATAAGGTCCATAATGACTCTATATTCCATACCTATGCAGCCCTAATCAAGCCCAAGCTCCAAAGAATTTATTTTGGATTTTTAGCCACTAATTACTTTTTAATGGTCTAAAAATTATAACTTCATCTAGAAATAAAATCCTGCTGAATCCTTTCACCCATAGCTTCTACATCTTCTAATAGAGCTGTGGTCAAAATCTCATAATTTTTGGTGGACTGTAGAGGGTCTTCTCGCTTATCCGAACACTGTATCGGTTTCTCGGAAAAACTGGTTGTACGTTTAATATTTTAGAAAATCCTTAGCTGCTTCCATAAATTCACCAAGCCTCATTTTCAGGTTCCAGATTCTCTTATATGATTTTAGCATTTCGAATCACTCCGTTTGGAAACCCGCAGCTCCGGTTATGAATTTTACAAGTTTTGTCGGTTCTATCGGTTTCCTTTCCCGATAGTCCGTAAAACTCATTTATTCTCTGTTTCTTTCACGTCTGGTTTTCTAAATGTTCTTTATGACCAAAAAGAAGAATATTTTGCCAGCCTCCACTTCCGGCTCGCATTTTGGTAAAATTACCAAAATGCACTTCATCTTCTGAAAATTACGAAAATGCCCTCCGTTGTCTTTTCTGCTGCTCGTTGACTATTTCTTGGGACAGGATATTACAAAGCCTCTCCCAAGGCCTAAGCATGAGATTCATACTGCTGCTATAGGCGTTAGATTTCTTAAGATATGATCTTGATTTCAGTGGGAGTTGTATTTGGTTTTAGTTATGTCATGATGTTCATAAAACATAATATGGTTATGTTATTTTAATGAAATTTGTTTCAATATTATTTATTTGTGTTATTAAATAATTGTCCCAAAGTAATTTATGACAATATTATAGGTCATCAAGTATGTGACTTGATCATGAAACCCTATAAGTAATAAATGTCATAAATTATGTTGGTCCCTGGTCGAGGTTGTTAAAGTGGGACATTAACAACCGCGTGAGACTAGCATGTGAGGTGACTGATGACTAAGTTTCATGGAGTCATTAATAAGAGTATTAAAGTCAATCACATAGATATGTGTTGGAGAACACAAGATCGGACTTGACCCATTAATGAGAACTCAACAAGATGGTTATATTAGTGTCATAACAGTTTCTCATCACGACTATAGAGTATAGTCCTTAGACCTGAGTTCATCATGATTTCTTACATATGGATTGGTCTGTCTTGACTTTGTCAAACGTCAACCGTAACTGGTGATTATAAAGACACTGATTGGGCGTATCATGAAATGTGAAAGGGACATGGATGGAACAAGATGGAATTTGTACCTCCTATATAACAGGAGATAAATATCTCAGGGCCTATCGAAGATTTGATACTGAGAAATGCGTGGCCGCGCTCAAACGAGGTGATTGTCAGTCATTTGTCTTATCAGTATAAATCAGAGTTCGATAAACATGATCTAGCTTAATAAGGATGATACAGTTCTTGCCTTATGCCAGCTCGAGATATAGTTACAAAGGGATTATAGGAATAGATGATTCCAATACAAGTGGGAGATTGTTGGGAATGTCCTGAAATCTATTGTACTTACTCTAAGTGAAAGTTGTATTGTTGAGATGAGACAGTCATATAACACTGGGAAATCATAATGCTTTGCTAGAAGCCACTTATGATCAATGAGTTTAGAACTCATTTCTAGTGTTATATGATCCTACAGGGTCACCAGGTAATTTCGAGATCTAATGATTCAATATACCTGAACCCTAGATCCTAGGCTTGGAATTTATACCTAGGGTTGCCAATCTGATTAGGAACTGCTAGAAATTCCTTCAAAGTCGAGACCGACTGTTCGGATTTGATCAATATGACGAAAGAATCTCAGGATTGGCGGATCTTCGAGATAGATTTGGATTTTTTTTTCAAATCTTGGAAAGAAGGCTTTGTATCTTTGGTGCTAGTGTTAATTTCTATGATTATTAATGTTCGTGTTAACTCCCTTGCAAAAATGGCAAGAGTACATAATATAATGCTGAATCGGTTAATTCCACGAGATGATAGCCCGATCCGGTAAACATTGATTTAATATATAGAGTATATGTTGACAAAAAATTGATCTATAAAATAAACATAAAAATCTTTATATTTAGACTATTATAAAACGTGTTAAAAATAACCAATTTCAATTATCTATACTATTAAAAACAAACTTTGCCTACTAGAAGACGGGTTAAAAGATGTATTAATCAATTTTAATTGATATATTTCTAATTTGATAAAATATTAAAATTATTTATAAATTCTTAATCACGCGTTAAAACTATACTATTTAAAACAAACAATTATATATATATATATATATAATTAAATCGAAAATCTAGCAGATCGAATCTAACATTTTATATATTACTAAGATTGCATTATATACAAAGACTATTGATTTTAACAACTTTTAATAATAAAATCACAGATTGAACTAAGTTAGGATTAACTTAAATAAAAGTTGTCAAATAAAATATACCTCCGCTTATACAGTAATAAGGTAAACTAATCAATCACTAAAAATATAATAAAACAATATTAAAATACAAACAGTATTTATTTTTTTTTTCTCATATTTAGCACCCTATCATTATATTTTTTATTTAATGTAGATTGTGTTGAATAGTTAACAAACATAATTTATAAAAAAATAAATAAAAATAAAAAATAGATATTTAAACAAACTAATATATATATTATATATATAAGTTTAGAATTTTTAGTTGGAGAAAATAATTTTATAAAAAAAAATTCGAAGAAATTTGGCATGATATTTAAGTTTGCCATGATATTTTAGCCGGCTTGGTTAGCGTCAAGAGCTAACCAAGCCGACTCTTCAGCAAAAACATAAGCAAAAAGTTTATCGCGTGCTCTTGCCCCTTTAGGAAGACGATCCACAAGTATGTTCAAAGATCTAGTAAGTATCTTACATCACACTTTGTAAAAAGGTCACACAAGTACGGAAATTCATCCAACTATGGAGCAATGGAAGGCCATTCATGTCCTTTCGTGATTGTCTTCACAGGTCTCTCGCAATCTGATTCGAAGCAAGCCTCCAAAATCTGACGTTTGAGTAGTTCTTCCATTGCCCATCTGAGGGCAGCGAATTCAGCATGAAAAGAAGAGAGAAAAATAATATTTCCTTGCATTCCCAACAATCTAGAGCTATTCTGATCAGCAAGTGAAAATCCAAAGCCCGAGTACACTTCTTTCTTAGTCCATGACGCATCAACTTGGAAATACATGGTGTGGCTGTCTGGTGATGACGATCTCTATTCCGTCAGAGCCATAGATGTATTGATATCCACCTCGCCTCTGAATTCTGATTGCAGCTGCGACATTTTCCATGATCTCGCTTCGCTTACAGCTAAACTAATTGTATCATCCGGAGATACATCCACCCCATGAAATTTTTTTTGTGTTTTGCGCCTTCCATATATACCAAACCACCCAGGGGAATATATCGATCGCTTCTTCGGCCGATCCAAGCTCATGCGCTCTCCAGAGAAGATGGCCGATGTTCTGAAACATGGATGAGCTCGGGAACAACCCCAAACGTGACGGAATAGGCGACAGAGCCCATCATTGAACACAAGGCGGACATTCAAAATAATGTGATTTTATGTTCTCCTCGTCTGTGCCTCATCTTTGACAAGTTCTATCGGAACCGCAATGACGATCCACAAGCTTTGAGGGTGTCGCTACATATAATATGCCATAGAAAATGTTTAAGTTTTCTAGATGTTTTGATTTTCCAGACTTGTTTTTTCAGAGCTGATGTGCTCGGTTCCAATATTTGCGGCGGGCTAGTCGTTAACCGTTTCTCCTTTGCGACATAGTACCCCTCTTTTCCATATAATGACCCGATGATGTGCAGTCCCAACTGAAACTATCATTCATGTTTGTCTTGCTCGACTTAATTTCAAGGATGTGGGGAATGTCCTCTTCGATAACAATGTCTTTGATAAAGGGCATGTTCCATTCCTTTGTGTCAAAATCCAGCATGTGGCGTAGGTCATTGTCTCTCACGGTTAGTTTACTCCGCGAAGGTTTTTCTTTGTGGGTCGGCAACCAACACTCGTCCTACACAGTAGTTGATTGTCCATTCCCTATTGTTTTCCTTAATCCAGCCTAAATAATTGGTTTGGACACAAGAATACTTCGCCAACTAAAGGAGGGATTATTTGATTTCGATACTAACATTGGGTTAGAGTGGCGGTAATATCTCCCTTTCATTAAACGTGCCAAGAGCGAATCCGGATAGATGAGCAGTCTCCATAAATGTTTTGCCAATAAAGTTAGATTAACATCTCCAAAGTCCCTAAAACCAAGTCCACCTTGATCCAAAGGAACACATATTTTATCCCAAGCCACCCAATGAAGGCCTCTATTGTTACCTTTCGTGCTCCACCAGAACAGTGCGACGACACTAGAGAGTTTCTTGATGATTTCCTTAGGCATAAGATAGCATGACATGACATAGGATGGGACTGCTTGTGCCATTGCTTTAATTTAGACTTCCTTTCCCCCTTTTGATAGGAGCTTTCTCGACCATGAGTTTATTTTCCCATTTAGGCGATCTTGGACAAAGGAGAACACATGTTTCTTGGATCCACATAAGTTTTCAGCATTCCTAGGTACATGCCCATGCCACCTTCTTTTTGAATCTAGAGAAATCTTTTCAGATCTTTTTTAATGGACGTTACGACCTTAGAACCGAACAGAAATGAAATTTTTGCTTTATTCAGTTGTTGTCTTGAGGCGTAACCGTAGACGTCAATGATTCGCATAAGTTCTTCGCATTGATTCCGTTCTGCTTTGCAGAAGAACAAGCTATCGTCAGCGAAGAGAAGGAGAGATACTAGTGGGCATTCTTTCACGATCTTCATACCGGTTAATTTCTGGGTGCGTTCCGCTTCTCTTATGTGGGATATGAGCACTTCTGTACAAATGATGAAAGGAAAGGGGACAAGGGGTCTCCTTGTCTCAGTCCCCGAGAAGGTGTAATATGTCCTTTAGCCTCTCCATTGATCAAGACTTTATATGAGACGGATGTCATGCAGAGCATAATCCATCTGACCCATCTTTCATCAAAGCCCATTTTGAGCATCACAGCTTCCATAAATTCTCATTCCACTATGTCATAGGTTTTGCTCATATATGTCTTGATCGCTACGTATTTATATTTGCAGCTCATATTCTTTCTCAGGGTGTGAAGCATTTCATGGGCTACCAATATGTTGTCCGTGATAAGTCGACGATCCACAAAGGCCAATTGGGTTTCCGAGATAAACTTTGGTAGAATATTTTGTAGACGATTTGCGAAGATCTTAGATATGATCTTATAGCTGACATTACATAGGCTGATCGTTCAAAATTCAGCCATGGTCGATGGTTTCCCCACCTTTGGGACGAGACAAATATTGGTTTGATTCATACTTTCATTAAACTCTCCCATTTCGAAAAGAGCTTCACTATTTTTTATCACATCACCACATATGGCATTCCAAAAACGTTGGTAAAACAAACTCCTCATTCCGTCCGGACCAAGAGCCTTGTCTATATGGATTGCAAAGATTGCATCCTTAATTTCTCCCTCAGTGGGTTGTCTAGTTAGTCCCCAGTTCATCTCGTCTGTAACTTCCGCTGTAATATACCGGAGTTATTCATCGATATTCAGTGGATTGGAGGAGGAGAAGAGCTCGCTGAAGTATTCAGAAGCTAGCTTCTCAATCCCTTCCTCTGATTCTATCCATTGGTCTTGTGAATCTTTTAGTCTAATGATCTGATTCCGAGCTCTTCTTTGCTTCGTGATTGCTTGGAATAATTTTGTGTTACGATCGCCCTCACGGTGATACATGTCTTTACTTTTTTGTGTCCAAAAAAGCTCTTCATCTCTATACGCAACACATAGCTTCCACTTCAGCTGCAATTCTTCCTCGTTGGATAAGAGGTCATTACTTTGAGCCTCATCCAGCTTCTTCTTTAAATCAATGATTAACTTCTCATTATTTGAGAGATTTGACCTTTTCCATTTAGCTATTGTCTTTCTGCATTCTCCTATCTTGTCCATCAAATCGAAAGGTTTCGTGGTTTCGGAAGTTCCCCAGCCGGATTTCACAATCTCCGAAAAACCTTGCTTCGATAACCAGCGTTTATCAAACTCAAAGCCTTTCCTCCTTTGGGCTCTTATTTATTTGAAACTAGTAAGGATCGGTCTATGGTCCGAACACCATCTTAACAAGTACTCCACATCAATGTGGGAAAATATGGTGCCATTCCTCGTTCCCCATTGCTCTGTCCAGACGACACTGTATTCTTACATCCCGTCGTTTTCCTGCCCATGAGAACGAGTTACCTTTAAAAGGGAAATCTAACATACCACAATTAGCAATCATCGTCTTGAAAGGAAGAAAGGAGGATTATGTCCTCTTTCTACCCCGTTTTTTTCATCATTACACACTATCTCGTTAAAATCTCCTATCATAATCCAAGCACCATCTCTCTGGAGACTCATACGTGTTAGTCTCTCCCATATGTTTCCTCGGTATTCGACAACCGGATCGCCGTACACAAAGGTTATGAAAACCTTGTGTCCTTCTATATGAGCCTTAATATCGATCATACAATCGTTTGAGAACAAGATTGTAACCTCAAAATTATCATAATAAAGCAAAGCAAGTCTTCCGCTTCGACCCAAGGATTCCACAGTGAACAATCTATAATAACTCAAATCAACTTATAAAATTTGCATAAAAATAAAATTGTTTTTTGTTTCAGAAAAAAGAAAACTAACTTTAAAAAAGGATGCATCTTCCAAAAATGATTGCTCGGTCAGATATGCTCCCCCTCCCCGGCTCCCTAACAGTTCCATTTGATACATCTTAAATCATTATATGTTAGCTAGTAGTTCTATGAATTTATGTGCTTAGGCAAGGATTAGAGATTTGTCCCATAAAAAAAGGCAAGGACGAGAGCGAGACATCTAACTCTAACTAAGAGCCTGAATGGCAGTCCAGTTTGGTAGCTGTGCGGTGACCCTAATCACTGTATCACCAACGAATGGTAATGAGATTAACAAATGACGTGATTTAGGAACTTTTTGGATGTGATTGGTTTGTTTGTAAAACTATATTGAACCGCGTCGGAGACATTTTGTACAATTGAAGTGCGGCAAGGGAAATTAACTTGCTAGTTGACAATTTTACCTTTTATTTATTTATAAAATTACAGAGTAATTTACTAATTTATTTTTGTTTTCACAGAGTAATCGATCGACGACGACTCTCGCTTCTGGTTCTGACGATTAGTCATCGTCGGCGCCGAAATCTATCTCCGACATCATATCCGTCGCCGGTAAGTCGACCCTCATCATCTCTTCTATTTAGATCCGTGTGTTGTATTAGACCCTCATTGTCTCTTCTTCCTTTATGCTATTGATTATACTCTTTTGATTTTTCTGGGTTGGGAAGATGAGATGGTTGGGAGAATGAGATAGTGAAGAAAATAGGACAGACACATCATATAGGTTTTTGATCGATTTTATTTGGAATTTTTCTGTGATTTTTTTTTTCTTGAGAAACCCATGACTAATCATAGGTTTAGAAGAAAATGACTCTGATGACAAAATCAAACTGAACACCACACGCAACAGCTAGAATTGTATTGTTTGACTAGGATCAACATTAACTTTACATTATGGTGATCGATGAAAATTGATTTCTTGGGTCTCATGGTACTTGAGCTCAGTTTTGCATATGTTTATCTTGGACCAATTTTGCATCAGTTTATCTTGTGTTATTTGCGTTTGATTACTAAGCTTGGAACTATATTGGTCGTAAAGGAACTTGTGGAACTTGTCCACAAGGTGCAGTTGCTCTGTCTGCTTGCAAGAGGGAGGATAGTTGACAAAGCTTGTTTGATTTAGGTGTGATAGTTTGTTTTTAGGAGTGGTAAAAGGAACTTGTTTTGGTTTTATTGTCAGCATCGTTGATGTGGCATGTTCTAATCCATTCATGAATAGTGTTTCAGGACTAGGATAATGCCAAAGCTACGAAAGCCTAAACAACCTACGAATGAGTTGGCTACTGAGGTTTGCAGCTTATCTTCGTTTGTAAAGATTTAGTTTGTTCCTAATCCATGATTTTGTTTCTTTGTCTACTAGCTTCAGGACTTGACCAACTGGTATTACAAACATACCCAAATGATACTCCGTCTTTTTATTCAGAGTCAAAGACTTGACCCAACTCGTGACAGAGAACTAATGAGATTTGATCGTGGTCGAGGCTTGCGTCACACTATGCATATTATTAATGGTTCTAATCAAGAATGTTATGAAACCGTTCACATGAATCAAGATACTTTTGTAAGGCTATGGAAAACATTAAAGGATGATTATGGATTGATTGGCACACGAGAATGTGCTTTAGAGGAGTCTTTAGCTATGTGTCTTGAAATTCTTGGGCATGGACAAGACCAAAGAACTGTTGCAATTCACTTACAACGTGCACAAGAGACGGTTAAAAGGAAGTTTCACGAGGTGTTAAATGCCCTTTTACGATTGGCTGGTGATATTGTAAAGCCAAAAGAGAGTGATCTAATAGAGGTAAACTCTCATCTATCTTCAAATAGCAGATATTATCCTTTTTTCAGTCATTGTATCGGTGCTCTTGATGGCACTCATGTTAAGGTGTTGGTTAGGAGGGATCAAAAGCATAGATTTTGGAATTCTAGGAAGCAATATCCATATATGAATGTGCTTTCCATATGCAATTTCGATATGAAATTTGTGTATGCCTACGTTGGAACACCGGGTAAAGCACATGACACTAAAGTGTTAAACATTCTGTGCACGAAACGATAGATTTTTTCCAACGCCACCGGAGGGAAAGTATTATCTTGTTGATTTGGGATATCCAAATAGAAAAGGATATTTGTCACCATATCCTCGCACACGTTATCATCCACATCACTGGAGAGAACATGGGATTCCTAAAAATGCAAGTGAAAAGTTCAACAAGCGTCATTCTTCATTACGTTCTGCTGTTGAGCGAAGTTTTGGAGTTTGGAAGGAAAAATGGAAGATCATAGGGGACACAAAATATGATCTTCGAACAATGTGCAAGATTGTTGTAGCAACAATGGCACTTCATAATTTTATTCGGGATTCAGATAAGGCTGATAAGGACTTTTCTGAGTTTGAAAGGAATGAAGATTTTGTAGTAGAGCCAACGGTCTTGGACTCAGATGTAAATTCAGAGTATGTGCAAGTGGATTTGAATGCAAATCTTCAAAACCATGAACTTAATCAGTATGATCCGACAGGAGATGCATATATGTTGGGTGTTCGAAATGATATTGCTGAACAATTGTGGTCTTCATGACACTACCAAGTGAGGTAATCATTTTCACTTTGTTTATATATTCTCGTATTCTTCTTTAGTGTATATATTCTCGTTTTCTTTCAACGTTTTAGATCAAATGAATTTATGAATTGTCTTTATATGAGAATGTTCAGTAATTTATTCTTGGTTCATCCACATAGTGGAGAGGAGTGGTGTGTATTGTTTATTTGAGCTTTTCTCCTTAGCATATGTTTTGGAATCTGCATGCTTTCTTCTTTAAGCATGACTAGCTACAGTTGATAAAAAGAACTCAATGTTGATCCATTTTTTCCGTCTTTTGCAGATGGGAAATGTGTTATGATTTGTTTGGATGGATGCATATGTGCTTGCTTCAGTGACGAGGATTATTGTTTCGTTTTTCTTTTTTTTTTTGTCTTGACACAAACTTATAATAATCACTCTAAACTTGTTTAAAAATAAGAGGCATCACTGTTTTTTAGTAATTTGTTTTGATTTTTTATTTGCAACTTTATATTGTTGAATATAAATTATGATATTATATTTTTAAATTTTTTGAAAGTTTCATTCAACTTATTTTTATATTTAGTAGATTGTGATTTTTTTTATAATTATAAGTTATATAAAAATGCATAAAATATGTATACATAAAATAACAAGTTTGTTTTATGTCTATTTTGGTAATTTTGGTTTTTAATCATACTCAAAAAGTTTTTAAAATGCATTATCATTCAAATACATAAGGTAATCACATCAAAGATGAATGGCATTACCATTCACAATTATAGTAAACCGTATCTCTTCCGAATTGCATCTCTCCCATACTTAAATCGCAATCGCATCTGAAATGGATTACCATTCGGGGCCTAATAGTAGACCGATGAAACCTAATTTAAGCGGTGTAGTGTGCTGGCTGCAGCCGAAATTGCAAGACGATAGCTGACATCTAGACTTGAATTTAAGTATTGAAATAATATTTAGAGGGCTAATCTGAAGAAAACCCCAATTCGAGAGCCAAATTGATTACACGATTCGAAGAGATGTACCAGTGGAGGAAATTCGATTTCTTCGAGGAGAAATACGGATGCAAGATACCTGAAGACGTCACGGGAGAGATACAATGCTGTTCCAGTGGCCGTGGCAAAGTTGTCATCGGCTCCAGTGACGGATCCGTCAGCTTCCTCGATCGAGGCATCAAGTTCGATTCCGGTTTCCAAGCTCACACTTCTTCCCTTCTCTTCCTTCAGCATCTCAAGGTTTTTTTTTCTGCTCTTGTATCTGTTACTGCCGATCAAATGTTTAAGGACAAGATTACAACAAAATGAAACGAAGTTGTTGATCCATACTCTATTCCGATTATCAAATTTTACAATTCCAGTAAATTTCATCAAACGAAAGAGCTATGAGCGCTTCTCTCTTCAATTTAGTAACATTTCTATGGCTGGAAATTAAGATTCAATTTCCGCTCATCAATTCTACAATTCCGTTAGATTTGGGACTTTCTTGACTTGTCGTTGTTACACTGTCTTGGCTTATCATCAAACGAAGCAACTACGAACACGATTCTCTAATGTTACTTTTGTTTGGGTGTGTGTTTTGGAAATTGCGGATGTTTTCCTTTTTAAGCTGGAAATGATTTTCTCTTATTTTTTGTGTTTGGGATAATTACAGCAAAGGAACTTCCTCGTCACCGTCGGAGAAGATGAACATCAGTCAGGGATGTGCCTCAAGGTATTTGACCTCGACAAATCGCAGGAGGAAAGCACAAGTTCCCCAGCTCCCGAATGCATTGGTACCTTAAGAATATTCACTAATCAGTTTCCTGAAGCTAAGGTACACTAATCTCTTTTTCCAATTTTAATGCGTTAACATGTATGGTTAATGGAGAATCATGTGCCATTGCAGATTACTTCTTTTCTAGTCTTGGAGGAAGTTCCACCAATATTGCTCATAGCCATTGGGTTAGATAATGGCTGTATTTACTGTGTCAAAGGGGACATTGCACGAGAGCGTATCACCCGGTTTAAGCTTCAAGTAGCCGGAGTTTCAGACAAAAGAAAAACCCCTATCACAGGCTTGGGGTTCAGGTTGGATGGTCTGTCGCTTCTGTTATTTGCCGTAACTCCAGACTCGGTGAACTCATTTGGTATGCAAGCGCAGCCACCTAGACAGCAGACTTTGGATCATATTGGGAGTGGTGTGAATACTGTTACAATGAGTGACCGTTCGGTACACACTTCTTCTTTCGTTTGATTTTAGAATTATGTTGTTGCTTTCTTCTAGAAAGTTTTGATGCATCTTGTGTTCCGCAGGAATTGATTGTTGGTCGACCTGAAGCTGTTTATTTCTATGAAGTTGATGGGCGTGGTCCTTGCTGGGCTTTTGAAGGAGAGAAAAAATTCATGGGGTGGTTCCGTGGCTATCTTTTATGTGTCATCGCTGATCCCAAAACTGGGACGAATGTTTTCAACGTCTATGACCTTAGGAATCGGCTGATAGCGTATAGCATGGTCGTTGACAAAGTCTCCAACATGCTCTGCGAATGGGGAAATGTAATACTTATAACGGCTGACAAATCATTGCTGTGCGTCACGGAGAAGGATATGGAGAGCAAGTTAGATATGCTGTTCAAGAAAAATCTGTACACAGTGGCGATTAATCTTGTCCAGAGTCAGCATGCTGATGCTGCTGCTACTGCCAATGTGATGAGGAAGTATGGAGATCATTTATATGGAAAACAGGATTACGATGAAGCTATGTCTCAGTACATCAACACGATTGGTCATCTTGAACCATCATTTGTGATACAAAAGTTTCTGGATGCACAGAGGATCTACAATCTTACTAATTACCTGGAGAAGTTGCATGAGAAGGGACTAGCATCTAAAGACCACACAACTCTTTTGCTAAATTGTTACACTAAACTGAAGGATGTAGAAAAGCTGAACACGTTCATTAGAAAAGAAGATGGCATTGGCGAGCTCAAATTCGATGTGGAAACAGCCATCAGGGTCTGTCGTGCAGCTAATTACCACGAGCATGCGATGTATGTTGCAAAAAAGGCAGGAAAACATGAGTGGTATTTGAAAATTTTGCTTGAAGATCTTGGAAACTACGACGAAGCCCTGCAATATATTTCAAGTCTTGAACCAAGTCAAGCTGGAGTAACAATAAAAGAGTATGGTAAGATTCTTATAGAGCACAAGCCAAAAGAGGCGATTGATATACTCATGCGACTTTGCGCTGAACAAGGAACTTCGAATGGTGTGTACCTGTCCATGTTGCCTTCACCTGTAGACTTCATCAACGTGTTTGTTCAGCATCCACATTCGCTAATGGATTTTCTCGAAAGATATACTGAAATAGTAAAAGATTCACCTGCTCAAGCAGAAATCAACAACACACTCTTGGAGTTGTACTTGTCCAGGGACTTGAATTTTCCATCAATTTCTCTATCAGGAAATGGTATAGATCAAGACTTCACAGATCAATCAGTAGCAGCTGCAATGTCTAATGCTGATTCTAATAAGATGAAAATTGCTGATTCGAAGGAAAGACAACAGAAGGGACTGGAGTTGCTTAAAATGGCGTGGCCGTCAGACCAAGAGCAACCGCTCTATGATGTTGACCTTGCTATTATTCTTTGTGAGATGAATTCGTTCAAAGAAGGGCTTCTGTATCTGTACGAAAAAATGAAACTTTACAAGGAGGTTATTGCTTGCTACATGCAGAATCACGATCACGAGGGATTGATTGCTTGCTGCAAAAGATTAGGTGATTCTGGTAAGGGAGGTGATTCGTCTCTTTGGGCAGATCTTCTAAAGTATTTTGGTGAAATCGGTGAGGACTGCACTAAAGAGGTGAAGGAGGTTCTTACTAATATTGAACGAGATGATATTTTACCTCCTATCATTGTTCTTCAGACCTTAGCGAAGAATCCATGCCTCACACTCTCTGTCGTTAAAGACTATATCGCACGGAAACTTGAACAAGAATCAAAGATAATTGAAGAGGACCGGCGAGCTGTTGAGAAGTATCAGGTTCCTAGTTTCATCCATCAAATAAATGCAGATCCTACTTGCACAATCCTCATTGTAAATTTCTAATTTGGTGCAGGAAACGACAAAAAACATGAGAATAGAGATTGAGGACCTTAGGACAAATGCCAGAATATTTCAACTAAGCAAGTGCACGGCTTGCACTTTCACATTGGATATCCCTGCAGTTCATTTCATGTGTATGCACTCATTCCATCAACGGTGCCTCGGTGACAACGAAAAAGAATGTCCTGAGTGTGCTCCCGAGTACAGATCCGTTATTGAAATGAAGAGAAGTTTGGAGCAGAACTCGAAAGACCAAGATATGTTCTTCCAGCAGGTTAAGAACTCCAAAGACGGATTTTCTGTTATTGCAGAGTACTTTGGGAAGGGAATCATCAGCAAAACTAGTGACTAAACAACCTATTATCCTCTTCATGCCTGATGGTAAACTACTCAAACTCAACTGCACTTAATTCAGAAAAATTCACCTTTTCTTTTTTTATGTAGTCGAATAAACTGAGAAAATCTAATTACAAAACAACGATACTGGGAGATATATCCTTACAGGGAGGGCTGATCAAGAAAGCCCGACATAAACTTTGGCATCTGTGTATTATTATTATTATTATTATTATTGTTTTTTACATGTGGGTTCCTGTGAATGTGAGGTATCCGTTGAAACTCTACTTCTACTTCACGGCTAAAATATTGTGTACGAGTGAGTTGCTAGTGAAGTTGGGGCTGCTTCTATTTTTCTTCCTAATTTCATTTCTGATCATCTGTGAAAAAGTGAGTTGCTAGTGATTCATATACTGCATACATGTCATATCAGCAAGTGAAGGTTTGTGTCTATGTTTTGGTTTGTATATGTAGAACTACAAAAACTTTTGACTTGTACAATAATTAGGGTTTCTTTTGTTTGGTTTACTGTCGACATAAACTTGGTTGTATCTTGTAAAATAAGAGACTTCCTCTTGTTTTTCCATTGCCATCTAAAGCACTCACGCATAAAGCTATTTGGGTTTTCTTTCTTCTTTTCTCAAAAAATTAAATGGGCTGGGCCAGGGCCCTTACAAAAGCACTCACGCATAAAGCTATCCTAGGTCGAACACAAAAACGTGTTTTAGAACTACCCAAAGAAAATCATGTTAGATCATGATCAAATCAAAACCCTTGTCATGGGATAATAAGACGCATCTACAAGTAATTTTTCAACATCTTGGTTTAGTTTTAGAATTATGCGACTGGATTAAAAGCTTAGTATAGTTTGTAACACTTGGATGTCACCGTTTGTGTGTTTCACGCCCACTTTTGGTATGTGTGCCGCTCTCATCCGACGACCAATGGAAAGTGTAACGTCCCATCTCTTAGGATCCGAAACACAACAATTCAACACCATCCTTTAAGTTTCCATCCCCATTAAATTTGTTCTCTTTTGCTTGTTCTTGCAACTTCTTTCCCATCTGTAGTAGTGTTTTTCTAACATTTTTTTGTTGGGTTTCCATCCCATTAACATTGCATTTTCTACTTGCGCTTGCAATACACAAAGATCTAATTTTCTATTGGGAAATTCCAAATTCCATAATTTATCTGGCAGACGTAAGCTTCCTTCACTCTTTCCTTTAGCAACTCCACTTGCTACACCGTCTCTTGGATCATTTCTGGCTCTAGATCCTATCTCTTCCCCACCTCGGTCCTACAGAGTCTCCCTTTTAATTTCGGATTGATGGACGGCAACATAAGTATTCCAATTGACTGCAAAAAGCAACGAGAGGTTTTGAACAAAAGGAAAGTTAGCCAAGGAACCTTTGTAACATCATTGGAATCATTACTTTGATGATTCTTGGACGAGATTGACGCGCTTACGAACGATCTGAGGCCAACGATGGTGACTAAGAGTTCTTATAATCTCGATGATTGGGAAGAAGTTCTTCGGATAAGGCTTAGAAAACGGATGACGCACTGCAAGATAAAAAAACAGATAAGAAACTCGCAAATGACCATAGCGAGAATAAGAAAGGCTAATGTTAGTACCAAAGTTTGTATTCCAAGAAGACCTAAACTCCCTAAGTGGATCTGGGACGGCCAAAGAGGTTATCTCGGCACAAAAGTAATGACTTTGCCAGTTATGAACTTTGTTTGGTCGGCCAGTGACAACACTCTGATCAAACCTCATCCTAACGAAGACACATCCCAGACTGGTCCTCTTCATAGAGCTGATAGAAGTAATTTCTTCGAACATCTGGACGCTTACAGTAATATCGCACTCTGCGGCAAGGACTAATAGTCCTACCATATGATGAACCGACGTCGCTGACAGCTGCGAAATAGCAATGTCACGCCGAGTGCAGTACGAGACGAGGAGATCAGGGAGAGGAAGCCAAAGGTTGCAGCAGATGAAAATGACTCATATAAGCATATATAGCCCGGCGGCGGCATCCATGGCCGATCATTCGGAAAGGGGATGATAACCCGAATACCAGGAGAAGCACTGCATTCAAGGAATGTATCCATGACCGATAAACCGGTCGACCATGTGGGGAAAACATTATCAAAAATCTCTCAAGGAGCCGCCGATGAATCTTCCCAAACAGTTTCATCGACGCACCTTGAATTTTATTCATGGCGTCATCTTCATCATCCCCGTTTTCTTCCAAGTCCTCCAAATCCTCATCTCTAAGATGAGGGATCTCAATCTTTAGTCGGCCTGAAACCTAAACGACACCTTCACAATTGGCTAACTCCCGCCGACCTTCAAGCTCTTTCAACGATGTGTGCGCGGGATGTCCCTGAGGTCAGAGGATGTGTCGCTAGACGACAATGCGTCAGAATCATCTAAACGGCTATGAGAGCCGCTCTTGGATGACGATGACTCTGTAACAACTTCTTTTCCTATCTCTCCAGTGCAACGGATCAAAGACATTTCTTATGATGAAATGATGAAGAACTACTAGAAAAATGGGAATCTAGATCTAAAATGCTAAATAAAGTATGGCGGATATATAACATAAGTATAATAGGAAAATGAAAACGGTAGAGAGCAAAGAAAAGTACCTTTTTATCTTGAGCAGAAGTGTGAAATGAGAAATAAGGATGTCGATTTTATAGAGGAAATGGTGCAGTACTCGAGAAGACATCATGATTACACATAGGCGACGCTTCGATCTCCGAACCTATAGGGGTGATTGACCAGAATCTTACATAACCGGCCAATCTAAACCGCTTCATGAACAATCCAGGTTTTTCTTTGTGTCGCCGATCTTCAATTCAATTCGAATCGCCGCACTAGGGGGCCTACTGTTGGAGATAGGTTTCGAACCCCTCAATAAATTCTCATTCAGGAATTCTGGTCAGTCCAAAATAGAAACAGTTTAGATAAAGTTGATGCGTTAAGGGATGACGACGACAAAAAGATAACTACGCGCATTGTTGATACGCCGAGCAGAAAGATTCGCTTAGAGATTCTCGCCATTCAAAAAGGAAATATTTTGTTTATCTTTTTAGGAAATTTATCTTTTTTACGCCGACCTTGTAACTTATATAAGAGCTTTCAATCTCGCCATTCAAACACACAAGAAATAATATACACTTTTCTTACTGAATTCTAGTCTTCTGAAATCTTTTGAGAGATTTGTTTTGAACGGCTTTCCAACGACCTAATTCCTTTCTTCCGCCGTTCGGAAACCTAATTCAACCCTAATTTCGCTGTCATCTGCCGAGCAAGTTGTACAAACTTTCTAGAATTCCTAATTAAAACCCTAAGGTTCTTTTTATCTGTAGATAGGCAGAATCGAGATCATACAATCATCTAATCCGATCTTTTGAGTTTATTGGATTTTCGATTCACTTGATCTTTCAATATGAAGTTTCTTTCTTTTCGAGTTTACATAATTAGTTTTTGATCCTTACTAATGGGGTTTTCAATGAGTTTTTTTAGGAATAAAGATTTCTTTAAATCCCTTTTATCGATTTGCCTGAGACGAAACATGCAATGTTTCTTCAAGCAGTATTGATACTATTTCTTCTCGATCTTGGTAGATCCTCTTTCCCAGTCTCGATGGAGATCTTATATATGGTATATAAACTCGATTTTATTTTTATTATATGGGTTAGAGGAATTAAACTGATAGAGTGGAAGGAACGATGTTGGTATATATTTTGGTCATTGTATCCAAACAAAATTTTGTTATGATGGATGATAGATTGAATGAGAAAATCCTTTTACTAGATGACTCGCCCGCACCTTGTGCGGGATGAATTTTTTAGCCGAGGATTGTTTAATTTTATTTAGGAGACAAACACTTAGTATTAGAAACTTTACAAATTTGAATATATCAATACTATAGTTATAGAGATTAGAAGATGTAAGTTAATGAGTAGAATATATCATTAGTTGTCTGCTTAATCTCCATTTGTTCCTTTTATATAGTAGAATTGTATTATAATTATATTAACTTTTGGTAACTACTTCTATAATTCAAGTGATAAAAGATTGGCGTATATTTTGTAAACAGAGAGTATAATTTAGAACATTGCTTTATCTATAGAAACAGAATTAGTGAATCATTGTTTGCGGCAAAGTCCATATATTTTTTGTATATTTTTATTAATCAATTTCTACAATTTCATTAATTGTGGCAAATCGTTTTCTACCATTTATATAAAGAAGAAGCAGTTGTATGAAGCATAAACTTTAACAAAGAGTTGTACAAAATGCATACAATCCAAAACATACACTTAAGTTCGAGTTGAACATGTTTTAAAAGGTACAACAATATACACTAAAAGAACATCATGTGCGCGTGTTGTTGTTTGAGCAGAGGAATAACCAAGGAGTATTAGGGTTTTCCCAGAGTAATTCCAACACGAAAGTGTTGTTCGGCTTGATTTTGTTTGCGGTTAGAAAATCGCTTAAGAAACCTGTTAAACGCAAACCACGTATAGTACTTCCAAACTCCATCACTAAAAATACATGCCACTAATCACCACTCTCATTCGCTAATATAATTCTTTTTCCTAAAGACTTTTCCAAATCATTTGACTTTACAGAATTCTGAGGCAGAAACTACATTAACATAATTTTGTTTGTTTCAAAAAAATCGAGTTATCACGAATGAGGAATAATTAAAACCTTCCGAAAATGATATATGATTAACACTTACAATTCCGCTGTTTTTGATTGTGTCTTTGGTGGCTTTTTGTCTCAAAACGTTGTCTTTGATCGGGATATTCCACATTAAAGATCAATTTTTTTAGAAGAAGTTTGAAGTTACTAAAATTATCCAAAAATAAAGATAAATATATTGGAACAACTTCAATTACATAACACATCATCAAATGATTGTGGAAGAGGAGGTTTCACAAAATTCCAATTCGCCATTGTTGTTGTCGGATGTAGTTTGGTTTTAATTTGATCAAATAAATCGATAATATATATTAAGTAATATAGTACAAAAAAAGGTGGAGCATCATGGAGACGACTGCTGAATGCGTAATCGAAAGTATGAAGAGAAAAATCTCTCAGTCGTATAGTAAATCCGTAATATTTGTTGTTCATAAACCCTGAAAA
This sequence comes from Orychophragmus violaceus, assembly GCA_030180135.1. Lineage (NCBI taxonomy): Eukaryota > Viridiplantae > Streptophyta > Magnoliopsida > Brassicales > Brassicaceae > Orychophragmus > Orychophragmus violaceus. The sequence goes on from CM058233.1 coordinate 43,772,666, forward strand.
AACTAAAATCGAATAACGGATTAAAAAAGTGAAGGGTTAAGGTTAGGGTTTACATACCTTCGATTGAATACTTGTCTGAAGAGATTAATCAGTAAGGAAAGTTACGGTAAACAAAAAGTGAAGATATTTCCGATTTTGGTAAATATTTATTATACATTTTTTTTTGTTTCGATATTATCGATGACGAAGATAACTTTTACCTCGGGTCTTAAACAATTCTTTGTAAATATTTAAATGTAATGGACCTTTTAAATGGACATAATATGATTTGATCCATATAAAATATAAAAGTATCACTTTCAATTAAAATCAATATTTAAGAAGTATAAATACAATACACACATTGGAATCCAATCACTTAGATTGAAAATATAAATGTCTATAAAAAGATTTAAAGCACCGAAATATGACCAAAATTATATCTAATATTAATATTTTCATATATATACAAACAACTTAATAATTGACGGTCTGTTCATCTTAGCAATCATATGTTTATTTGTTTTCAATTTTCCGAGATTCTCGATAAATAATAATATTATGCAGAATAAATTATAGTAAAGATGTAGGGTTAGGCGAAGAAATAAGTTAAAACCCTTAGATGGGCCTTAAGTAAACACACACAAAACAAAATGTATTACAAATGACATAATAAGTTCTTAATTTAAAAAGACTTGGATTAAGATGAGGAGGATCATGGTTTGAAATTGATTTCCGTGGCTTTGGTCCAGCGAGCCCTAAAAGGGAAAAAGGTGTTACATTCTAAACTATAAAAATGTAATTATAGTATTGTAATTATTGCAAAACATATCACTCTTTCATCTGTTTAACCTATTCCAACTCGAGATCAAATTCAATTTGGGAAACAAGTCCGGAATCTTCGACATAAGGAATACCTATTCGAGAAACAGTAAAATCAATTTAGTACTATAGTTATCATTTTACTGAAGTAAGGGAATTAAGTAAATATGTAGTACAAAATATATACCTATCAAAAGTACGATTGACTTTCCAATCGTTTTAGGCGTTGTTGACATCCCATAACAGAGTGCAATTTTCCATTTTGTCTGGTTTGATTTTTTTATGATATGTGAGAATGGTTTTTGGAAGAGAAGAAGTCTTGATAATTATAGGAAAGTTCGTACCTTTTGGTAAAATTTAAAACAACCGGTTGCAAATGAAAAGATGTAAACATTCAAGAGTTAAGTTTTAAAAAGTTGATGTGGTAATTGTGGTTTAGTTATTATTGATTTTAATGGCGTGTAAATAGATTTGATTAGGATTTTATATAATATTTTATTTTCTTAATTTAGTGTTTCTTTATATTCGTTCCTTTAGGTAGATATATTTGTTGAATTTAAATTTTTTATTTATATTAAAAAATCACTTTTAAAGATATAACAATCCCGAATATATCTCTACGGTATAATAATTCAATTTAGTAATATATTATTAGTTCTAATTAGATACCCATACAATATTGAAATTAATATGAGCATTTAATATTATTCCCTGTATCTATATTTTCGGAATACGTTATGATTTTTTGCATGTCGGACAAAATCTATATTATACGCATGATATTAAATTTGTGTTGTTTGTAGATTTTTGTCAAATCAATGTATCTAAATAATTGAAACCAGAGAATAATATACTTGCCTTATTAATTTGGCCAGAATGAATTCATTTAATTAAATACTAGGATCCGATCCGCACTGAGTGTGCGGATTTTTTTTTTATATTTTATAATTGTTTGATTTATAAAACTTATTTTAATATCAAAGTTTTAGTATTGATGTATGGTAGTTAACAAATGATTGGTATTTTGTAATTCTGTTGGATCAAATAATTATTTCTTTATTTGTTTTTGAATGAGTTTTATACAATATTTGATTTATGTTAATCGGTTTTAGTATTTATATATGCATTTTAATTATTTTATTTGGTGTTTATTAAGTCTTAGATATAGAAGGTTTTATGTTTTTGGTTTGTTTTTGAATGAGTTTTAGACAACTTAAAATTTGTTCGATTTGTTTTAAAAAATCGGCCCTTAAATGATGTTAGACCATATTTATAGATAATGGGCCTTTGTAAGTGGATTACGTTTGTTATTGTTTGACCAAATTTAAGTTATCTTTTTTTTTTTTTAACTTAAAAATGACCATCAAAATATTTGTATTCAACTAAATAAACTGATACCCTGAAATATCTTTATCAATATACATATTAATATATCCAGCAAAATCTACAAAAAAAAGCAACTATCTATGATGCATAATATTCAAAATATGTAAATCATTATAACAAATCTAAACTATAATATCTACTTTCCCAATTAAAAATTGAAGTTTTTTATAGATACAATTATTTTAATTTAACTGAACACATATTAATAATATATCAATAGTCAAAATGAGTTTTCAAAATTACTACTCGCGTAGATATATTGATAGGAAAATAATAATTTATATGTATGGATTAGAAAAAATCATTAATTAAATCTTGAGTTGGCATATACCTACATTCACCATTCAAAATTACTAATGACATTTTTTAAATTATGTAAAAAATATTTAATTAATTGACGTTATAAATATCATGATTTAAATACTGAGTTGACATTTACCTACTAATATTATTATTTATTTGAGATTAACAAAATTCAAATAAACATGCAATGTATGTTAGTATAGATAAATATAACAACTACATCTATCATAAACACAAAAGCATTTGCATAAATAGTACCTTAATAAATACCGAGAATTGTATCAAAAAACATTCACAAAAATATTACATGCCAATTAAAAATAAGTTCAAAAGAGTAATGGAATAAGAAAGTAGTTACACAATACTTGGAATAGTAACCACTTGAAGAGTTCTTGCATTCGCCAATATTAAATCTTGAGAAAAATTATAAAATATAAATAATTACGTACTTTGTTAAAATGATGCTAAATTTATATTTTAACGTAAATAATTTACCACTATTTGATGGAAGTGGTTTCTTCAATTTCTGAATCAAAGATAACATCCGAGATATCACCAGAATCTTTAAGTATTGGTACTCCTAAATATATAGTTAAACAAATTTGTTTCAGTGATATATTAAGATTATGCTTAGAAGTATTCTATAAATTATCAAAAATAAAATATATTAACTTGAATTTTGCTTACTTGGGGAATTATCAACGCGCCAAAATCTCAAACACATAACATTTTTGTAATTTCCACTTGAGTTCCAAAGATCATTGAATTTCATAGCAACCCTACCCTTTGCAACACAAATGATGTATGTGTTGCTTTATAAAATTTATAGAAATTAGATATAATTCATGCAATCATAAAAATATCATAAATAAAAAATAACTTTTGTTAATTAAATGCTTACTCTCTTTCCTTGATCTTAAAATGAATTTTGTAATCTTGAGCTGTGCTGAGAGGTCCAACCCACATGATTGCACCTATTACATCTAAATAACATAGAATTTTGAATAGATATCACGATTTTAATAATATAGAGTATAAACATGCAACAAACTAATAATTTGAAAATTAAACCAAACATACCAATAGTGTAGAGATGTTCGACATTGCCTTGCAAGATGTTTTTGAATATCACAAACTCATAGTACATATCATTAGAGATATTGTAGTGGTTGTCAACTTGGGTGGAATCCTCAAGCAAAATCTTCTTTTCAGCATAAGTGTTTCTAAACTTTCGGTTGATATGGATCACTTCGAAATTCTTCATACACATCTAAGACCCCTCTTCAAATTTGTCCTTGAATTTGTCTATAAATATTTGAGGTATGATAGCTTCGATTTTGTAACCCTGTAACAAAATAATTTAGAAAACAAATAGTTATCCTCAACAACATGTTTAGATTATAAATCAAAGACAGCAAAGTATTATTAAATTTTTGGGCAAAGAAAACTTACGTATTCATCGGATATGATTACATGGATCTGTAAACCATTCATGCAATGACTTGTGAACCACTTCCGTATGATCTTTCCTCGAATATTCAGACAGGGTTCAGTACCATCAAGATCATAGAAGTTTATAAAATCACCCATAATTTATCTTGTTTTTTGAAGAGTTTAACAATATAACTTATGATTTCGAAAGAACTTTCTTGTTTATGATAAAGCCAAAAAACGTTGACTATGCCAATATATATAGAAAATCCAAAATTTTGATTAGGTCTAAATGTTAGGTGTAAATTGAATGTGATATTCATTTATTGTGTTAATTGAACACGGAAATTTACTTTTTTAAAGTAAAATAAATTAACAATAAATATTCTGATTGATGGAATAATTCAATGTGTAACATTTATTAAGTTAAATGAATATTCACATTGTCGTCAACTCAACTTAATTAGATATTGGAAGCAAATTAAATATTCTCCCGTACCTATCTTCATGGATATTCGTTTCGAAAACAGTTATCAAAAATATAATTTCCATATTTATATCTCTTCTTATATAGTAATATCTTTCAATTTCTCTTCTTATAAAGACGATAACTTTCAATATACTCATAATTATAGTATTCATAATATAATTCTCATTAAATTTAGTTAAATTATTATTAGTTTAGATATATAAAAGATATCAAATCCCAAATATCAAGCATATTGTTAGTTGTTTGTTACAAAAATTGAATGAGAAACATTTATTAGATTAGTATATATGGTAACTGTCAAGTCAAATCAGTAAACATCATGATTACAAATATTGGAAAGTGAACCAAGATTAATATGTAACATTTCTTATTAAATGAATTTTGCACGCTCAAGATAAAGAAAAGTAATTTACGAAACTTTCACTTTTTGTTAATGTTTCAAATTTAGTTTATATTTCATATAATTCATTTAGATTTTTTATGGAAATTTCTTAATTTGTTATTCTTTGTCATGGATAATATTCTTTAACTAAAACAACCCATAACAAACTTTGAAAGCAATTTAATACACAAAAAGTACTTGACATGAGCTAAAAAAAGTCATAAGCAAAAAAAAATAGTACCACGTTAGTTCAAACATACATAACCATTTTTGGACAACATAAGTTTTTGACAAAACTAAACAAAAGATAGATTTTTAAAGAGTTAGACGACATCAGACATTATTGGAGGAGAGGATCAAGACTGGAGTATTGGCATTTTGCCAGAAAAGCTAAAGAGTGATACTTTGTTTGGCCTTGATATTATTTGCTTTCAGAAATTCTCTTAAGCCGCTAGCTAAACGAACACGTCTCCTATCCGTATCCGAGTAGAACACAAGCTCAACAGTCCATTTATGTCCATCATCATTAACCACCAAAATGGAAATGCAGCAATAGTCCACAAGTCGTTTGCATCAACAAAGGACTTAGGAAGATACTACAAAACAAACAAATATGGTTCATGTAACAATACTTAAAACACACCAAAATACGAAGAAATGACTGACCATTCTGCTTTGCTTTATGCAGTCAGTTGTGACGTTCAAGGTGACAAACTTCTCCCCAGCTCCTTCAAAAATCAACTCCATTATTACTGAAAACATTATAAACCATCAAATATTGTCCAGAAAATAAGTGGAATCAAACAACTTACTTGTGCTACCTTCTCCAGTCTCCATAGGAACGGCTGTATCTTCTTAAAAACAATTTCGATTATTAGTCAAAATATTATACATCATTGGAAATTGTTTGAAAAATTAGTGGAAAAATAATTAATCGTGATACCTTCTCCAGTCTCCTTCGGAGGTGCTAAAATGAGACATAAAAATCATCTCGATTATTAGTAAAAAAATTAGAAATCATAATTAAATCTCCAAGGTAAAAACACTTACTCGTTAAACCTTCTCCAGTCTCCAATAGTTCTGCCGTTTTTTGGTATGTGATCTCACAACCGTTTGATTGAAACTGGTGTACCATATAGAAGTCAACACCTCCACGATACTAAAAAATTAGAACATCTAACTCTTTTAATGCATGAGCTCTGAAGAACCGTTTCTAACCATCTCTAATCCTATTACCATCTAGTTTGATAGGAAAATCTTCAGCCCTTAAATCAGATGTGAGTACACCGTCAATAACATCTGTTTTTCCAAGTATAAAGCTATCAAAGAACTTGTCCGGTAAAACCTGTAACACAAGTTGAAACAATTACTTCCAGAAGAAAAATCAGGTTTGAAAAACTCGCCTTAATAACATAGCCACACTATGATTACATACCAAACTCCTTGTACACCTTTGTGGAAGCATAGGCACAAAAAACCGTGGGTGTTTCATCTTCTTATTGTTGTTTGCAAGTTTTTATAAGCAAGTCTAAATCAAAATCAATACATGCATGGATCAAAACAAAAATATGAATTAAACTGCATCTTTGAATAGAGAACTCTTTTTTTAGGCATCATGTCCAAGTTGCAGAACAGATGATTTGTAGAAAACGTCACCATCGGTTTATATCACTACAAATCTGAAATGCATAAAAGATAAACCTAATTCTTTACAACTGCATCTACTTCCAAATTCAGAGTTACCTTGTTGGATGAGTTTTTGAGAAATCAAGATTCTCTTACTACCACTCTCTAGACTGCAGCGCCAAGATTGGAAAACAGTTATTTCAATCCCCTCTGCACTTTTATGTTTTTTGGCTAATTTCAGACTGAAAAAACTTATAAATCGTTTCAACTTCATGGTTAAATATGGGCCATAATTAATTTGGGCTTTTATTAATGACTAACTTATTAATAAATTAGCCCAACTGAATAATTGATTTTGTACAATCATGAATTCTTTATTTATGCTAAATTCTAATAAATATTGATATAAGGAAAATTTAGAATGAGTAAAAATATAAACGAAATGAGTATAATTATTTTAAAAATTCGTATACTTTCTATTAAAACATTTTGAAGATGTTTTTATCATGATGTCTAATTAATTATATTTCCAAAACTGAACATGAATTGTTGATAGTCTTGTTATTAGATGATCTATTGGACATAAACTTTTTTGTCTAAATAAACGTAAATAACTTTGGATTATAAACATCAAAACAACCCTCCTTTTTAAAAATACATATTTTAAACAGCAGTCTAAAATAAGAAATGGTAACTATCTGCCAGGGACATCTCTCTCATTAGCAAGGGAAGCTTCAAGGGGCTCAAACTCATCCAGCATACCTTCAACTTCAGGTAAAGGAGGGTTGAGTAGAATATCAGACAATCCATCTTGTGTCTCTACTTCAACATCTGAAGTATCACCTGGAAAAAACTAATGTTTAGTAAAAATCTAACCAAATAAATAACATAATCACGTTTTAGAAGACAAAAAATGATACATGTAAAACGATGAATATTACCTCCAAAACGGTTTATCTTCCAGAATCTCAAAACACAAATAACATTATCACGTTTAGAAGCATCTAATCTCTTTGTGAAATCATGGGCATGAGTACCTAGAGCTATACATCTTAACTTTTTACCCCTTCAAAATGTAAGCAAAAACAACTTACAAATATTATTTGCATGTTATACAAAGAAAAATTATTGATCTATAACCAAATAATTGATATTACCGTGAGTCTTTGATATGAAATATTCTTCTTGATGCTGCAGGGTTATCAACGTCTACAACCATGGGTCCTGAACTGAACAGCAAACCCATTACATTTGCAAAATAAATGAATATGTTAGAACAGTAAATAATAAAATCAAAAAAGTTATACACCCAAAAATCTGACATGCATACCAACAGAAACATTAGTAGGAGTTGAGTAATCTTGGACTTCTTTGATAGTTAAGAAATCAAAGAAATGTTTATCATTAATGGCAACTGTTATTCTCCGGATGGTAGATCCAGAACTTATACAGAGAATGTATTCAGACTTCGTTGCCCGAAATCTGGAACAATCATATGCAACCTTGACACATCGTATGTCAATCCACTTCCCTTCTTCTCCCTCTAAACATATATAGTCGGAAGAATATTCTGGAGCAAGAACCAATTCCATCTTTGTACCCTAAACCAACAATGATTCAAATTAGTTTATATCTATACTATAATGCCTTACAGATATCAAAAGTTAATATACACTACTTATAATTTTTAGGAAACAAATCTTATGTTTCCACTTACCATTGTATCAGCGATAACAAAATTACGGTATAACCCTTGCCCGTGAACGTGATACTCATATGCCTTTAGCATTTTAACCTTAAAATGCCAATCTTCTGTTGATCGGTTAACCTCTGAAAGAAGATTGTATCTCTCCATAGATTTCGTTTGTTAAATTTGTAATTTTCTTAAAACGGTTTTGGATATTTAGAAGAAGAGAAATGAGTTTTTTCAATGAATATAGGAAATTCAAGAGACTGTCTATATCTTTACAGACGCTTCTTTTAAACAAACCGCCTAGAAGACTGACTGACTTATAAATCGTTTCAACTTCATGGTTAAACATGGGCCATAATTAATTTGGGCTTTAATTAATGACTAACTTATTAATAAATTAGCCCAATTGAAATAATTGATTTTGTACAATCATGAATTCTTTATTTATGCTAATTTCTAATAAATATTGATATAAGGCAATTTAGACTGAGTAAAAATATAAAAAAATGTATATAAAAAAAACCATAATTAAACCAAAGCATTGTTTAAAAAAACACCAAAATGATCCGATAATGAATAGAACAATCCGAAAAAGAGTTCTAAGTAAAAGGACTAATCATCGATCTTCTCGATCTTGATAGTCTTCAAGCATTTCTCTTTAGTAGCTGAGTTGATATCAGCCAAATCTCCTAGCGTTTTGGGCTTGGACAATGTAGTCAAACATGCATCTGAATTTTCTTGACTGTTAATATCAATCAACGAAACCTGCAAAATAACATAATATGATCTTAATAGAATAATCCTTTCAATGTCACACTATAATCATGAATTTGCATAATAAATAGTTTGTATATATCAAATTACTTTAATATAGGATAAACTTACTTGCTCACTGGAAATAGCTGAATCCATTGGGTTAAGAGGCTCTGATCCCTCCTCGATCTTGAGAACTTCGTCAATAGACCAAGTTTTTCCAACCTTATAGATTTCTGATCCCCAAAAAACGTTGTCTTTGTTTACCAACACTCCAAATTGAAAAGATTTTCCAACCAAATCCTTTATAGGATCTGGCAGTATGGTTGGATCTTCCATCTGTAATATAAAAAACATTTATTCAATATGAACGTTTAAATGAAGTTTAGTGCATAGAAAATATGGATAACAACCTCATCCAACGATCCATCTAGCAGTGTATCGGCTGATATTCCAATAAGTTTCTCAGCAACTGAATCAAGTAACATGAACTTTATCTCTGCTGTTTCATCTTTCACCATAAGATGCAACTTTAACCTGCATAGAATAAATAGTGAAATATAGGATTCAAAACATAAAAAAATTTTGCAAGAAAAAGCTTGGTTAAAAAAACATACTTGGATGAAACGTCTGTGATATTGTCCTTGCATTCGTCACAACGGAACAAATTTTTTTGGACGGCATATTTTATTTTGATGACCCTTTTATTGCATTTTGCATGGTTGAAGTAATACCATGCATAATCCGTATCATTAGCATATATGGTGCCTTTAATCCTGATTTTTCCTTCCTTTAAACATTACAATACACATAATATAAACATAAGTAAATTATAAATGGAATGCAACTAAATAAACTACTATATGGGTACCTCGGTAGCCATAAGTATTTCTGATACACAAAGCTCAGGAAACTCTGCCCACTGCTCTGGTTTTTTTTTTCCTATTGACCAAAGCCTCTCCTTGTTCACACACAGCGAGAGCAAGTCCATCATCGGGTAGCCTTAAACAGTTAGAATTAGTAAACCTCAATATATAAGCAAAACATTATAAATGATTAGAAAAATAACGTTCATAAACTTACATTGTCAGAAATTCTTCAGCTTCCGGGAAAGTTGGGTTCATAATGACTTTAGAAGCGTCAAATGCATTTGTGATTTGAAGTTCTCATAAATGTCAGACAATCATTGGTCATATCGGACATTGGTAAAACATTGATAGAACAGTATGATTTTATGAATCGTTTAATCAAGAAGCATTGATTCTTTGAATCGTTTAATCAAGAAGCATTGTCCATGGTTACAAACCTTTGTATGTGTTGATTTTTGCAAATTGGATCAAACAAATCAATGGGTTACCATTGACTTCCTGACATGCATTAAAAACTTGTTCAGCAAAATTCCCCCAAAGACAACATGCCAATCTTTGATCACTATAAAAAATTTGCATTAGTATATTCATTTTGTAATCATAAAACTAAATCCAGTAACCATCGAAACTTACTCAGTATTTCTCAAAGTAAACTAAAATTTCTTCCTCTCTTTACCCATTACTTGAACAGGATCCATGCTGCCAACGTCCATAACTTGGCCAATAACATCTATTCGCAACAATAAAAAAGTAAAACAAATAATTAATACCATAAAGAGGTTTTGAAATGATAGAAACATTGGGGTTTAGTTCTTAAACTTACCAACCAAATGATGTGTTTTTAGACTCCCATTGGAAATGGATTCAAAACTTGCCAATGACAAAAAACTATCATCAAGCTTGAGTTCAGATCGAGTGATAGCCATATTACTCAAGAAAGACATTTTGTAGACATGGTCGGTTGGTCTATATTGACCAGATGCAGGTGTTACTGAAAAATTCTCAATAAACCTCCATTCTCCAATGGGTAGATGTCTTTGAACTCGTACCAAATATTGTTTTTTGCATGAAGCATGAATTTTGACACCCTATAATGAAATAATTAAGAATTCATTGAAACATAACGGAAAAAGCTCATCCTCATCTACTGAGTAAGATTTCAAAATACCTCAATGTAAACAACATTTATAGTATTTTTCATCACATTACCATCTTCATCTGTAATATGAATCTTCAATCCAGATCTTGATTTCACTCTAGACAAAGCGACATATAACTGTCCATGAGAAAACACGAGTCTAGGAAGATACAAACCGACATTCTCAAGTCTTTCACCTTGACTCTTATTGATGGTGATTGCAAATGCTAACACAACAGGTAATTGTCGCTGACGCATCCTAAATGGAAACTTTGTATATGATGGTGTGACATACATTCTGTTTAGAAGTATCTTTCGACCAATAACGAATTTATTCCTCGTTAAAATCATTACTTCCATGCAATGAGGTATGAGCTGAGTAATAAGTAACCTTGTTCCATTGCAAAGACTACCGTTAGGATCAATGTTACGCAAACACATGACTGCAGCACCAACCTTTAGCTTCAAACAATGTTTCGGTAATCCATGCACCTTTATGCTGTTCAAAAACTCAATAGGATGATTAATATTATCATCTTTTGCAGCATCTGAAGGAATAATACTATCAGAGCTTCGATATGTGACTTCTTTGCCTATAAAGTAAAAATAAACGGATGAAATCATATTATGGATAATGTAGTTGAATTTGGCTAAAAAAATCTAAAAACTAAGAAGGGTATATACCTGCCAATTTGGAAAGCGTATAATCGATAATCTCATCAACATTATCGTTGGTAGGTGTTGTTATGGAAATTTGACCTAGTCAATATTACGGGCTACGATCTGAAATGTCCGAACTACGAGGTGAGATATGAATTAAAAGTGAGGTTGGAACCGTTCTTTATTGATCTTAAGACCGGAGCCGAGCTATGAACAGGATGGTACGAGGTGTGAGTCCGTCGAATGACGTGCTCACTAAAAAATGCTTGAGGTCGGAGCTTTATAGAAGTAGCTCGGCCTCTCGCAAGTTACAATCTGTCTAAAATGAAGAGCAAAGGGTCCTATTTATAGCGCTTGGATGCTAACTTCTCTTCGGGCCCTTTGACTCCTTAGTGGGCTTGTCTTCATGGACCGACATTGAATGTGATTGATTTAGACACTATTTCCAATGGGCTTTGGATGGGTTCTAAATCCATATCCAACAATTAGTCCCCCCCAGTTCGTCGAGCCATGATGCTGAGGTCGGCGAATTTCTATGAGAATTTAAGTCAAGCGGAAATCTTGTCGGGTCGTTTCTCATTGGTTTCATAAGTTCTTTTCTCTTGGTTTCCTTTGTGGTTTTTAAGGGAACAAAAGGGCACGAACCGCTTTCGTCGCGATATTTGTGTCTCGTAAAAAATTGCTTCTTTCTTCTTACGAGGCTTCGTCTTTTCGGATTCTGCCTCTTTTCCAGGTAATTATCATTCTCTCGCAGTCTTTGCTCAGTGCTTGTTCTTGCCCTTTCTCGGTGATTGTACCTCGGTTGTCTTTAGTTTTACAATTATGCGGGTAGATTCTAGCGAGCATTCCTCTACTGGTAGCGATGATTCCAGGTTTTCCGAGTCATTCGGAGATAGTCCTGTTGAATCTGGGCCGATTGAGATTGATGAAGAGTTTTTGGTGTCTCGATCTGGGCGAAAACCTCGTCGATTTTGCGGTGGTCGAGTTGCAATGGAATTGCCTGAGGGTCGTGCCCTTGCTGACGCGGGGGGGGGGGGGGGGGGGGCTTCTGGTGACGGTGAATGGACGAGTCACCGGAAAAGCGATGTTAGGGTTGATGATTCGGAAAATCGTTCAGGATTAATCGCGGCCGTCCCTGGTCATCGTTCTCGGCCGATTTCTTCAAAGGAGGCGAGGGAGGTGAAGGCTGTTATTCCCAGAGCAATCCGCTCGTCCGTTTGCGAGCAGACGAATCTAGATGGTGTTCGTGGACGATGTTCTCGAATTGCCGGTCTCGAGCTTTGATTGCCGACCTTACACGAACGACCCTGGGATGCTCCTCCTGGTTGGGTCTGTTTATACGAGTGCTGGTTTACTGAGTGTTACTTACTTTTCCCTCTTCCTAGAGTTTTGGTTGAGTATTGTGAGGCCAGGGAGATGACCCTTTCTCAGCTCTGTGCGTCTGCTATTCGCAATATATTAGGTGTTTTAATCATGGCGGCTGATAGCAAGGTTGAGATGTTTACTCGGTTTATCGAGGAGCTGACGTCGATCTCGATTAACCAGGGGACCTCTGGTACTTTTTATGTGAGATTCAGGCCTGGTCGTCGCTTGAGGGTAGTATCCGATCCTCCGGACAAGACTTCTGATTGGCAGGATAGCTATTTTTTGCGCGTTTTAACGGCGGGCTGACTTTTGATACGAGCAGGGTTTTCCGATCAGCCTGGAACTATAATCCTGGTAGCTTTCCTTATTCTGTGTTTGCCCGATGATGTCATCAGCTTCATGGGCGTGTTGTTTTTTTTGTTTTGCAGTTCGCTCCACTTCAGGTTGCTGATCCGCGGCGTTTTCAAGGGATTTGGAGGAGTTAAGAGCTCACGGCGGTGTGAGCTAGCCTTCATCGAAGGACGAAGGGGCCAAGAGACTGTTTGATCAAAGGGTCCGTGATTGTCTAGGGAAGGGTTATTCGGGTATGCGTACTCTTCTCCTCTCCCTCCCCCTTTTTTTTTGACAAGGAAAGATCTGTAATGCTGACGTTGTCTCTCCGTTGTGTCAGTGGTTTTGGAGATGGATCATATGGCTAAGAGCGATCCGCCATCTCCCCGACTGTCTAGGAAGAGGCAAAGGACGTCTGAAGTACATGCGGCGGTAATAAATTCGCCGGTGGTTACGATTGACGACGTCTCCGACGTCCGCTAAGATAGGACTAGTCATTTGCAGGAGACGCCGGAGCGTGGCCCGAATCAGGGCGTTTCGCCCGTTGGGGCCCCTAGTGCGGAGAGGCGGGAATCGGATCCTGAGGGTGGTGTCGAGCGTTCTGGGCAAGTTCGACCTTCTTCCTCTTCTGCTCGAGCTACTGTTTCGACGACTGGGTCAGAAGATGCTGGGCTTGGTTCGAGCGAGCCGTCTTGGTCGTATGTACACAAGGGGAAGACGCCATTGATAAATGATATGCTGTCGTGGGCTAATCTTGTCCAGAGGCTCACAGCCGGTCCGGCCAAGGATCTCATGCTCGTTTCGGACATGCACAAACCGCGTCTGCAGGAGGAGTTGAGTCATCATCTGGTTAAGGTGTGCGTTATCTTGAATCAACTTTGGGACTCTTATGAATTCGAGAGACGTCAAGCTAAGTCGACGGAAGGGATCCTCAGGGAAAAGATTGATGCGCTGCGGCGTTCTGCTCGTGAGTTGAAGCGGGTTTGTAAGGAGCTTGACGAGGCGAAGGGGGCTTCTGCTGCTCTGTCTTTGGAGAAGGAGAAGGCTGCGGGCTTAGAGAAGCGGTTGGCCGAGCTTGAATATGAGAAACATAGTCTTTTGTCTTAGGCTGGCTCTCTCAGGTCGAAAGTTGATTTCCTTGCTGCTGATTGTGATGGACTTCGAGAATCCTTTGATGAGCGTATTCGTTCTGAGCGGGAGTCCGCGTACAAGAAAGCTTCCGAGCGTTTGGAAAAGCTGAGGGCGGAGAGGGAACAGGGGGATCGTTATATTCCCAAGCTCTTGGATTTCAACCAGGTTACAGGTGTTCTTAGTGCGTATCGTTTGCTCGCGGATAGTGGTGTCTCAGTTCCCCCTGCGTTGATTGCTAAGCTCGAAGAGGGAACCGCCGTTTTCGCATTGAAAGCGTGCATTGGTAACTGATGTTGGGAATGTCCTGAAATCTACTGTACTATCTCTAGAAAGTATGATAAATGTCGAGATCAGACATAAGTCATAAATACTGGGTGATCATGATGGCTTGCTAGAGTCCGCTCTTGATCTATAAGTTTAGGACTTATTACCAGTATTGTATGATCCCAAAGGGTCACACACCATAGCTAACGGGAAAGTTAAATGGAAATAATACGGTAAGATGCAAAGGCATTTACTGTATTTGTATAGAGAATTGGGCCAAGACAAAAACGGGTTTTTTGTCTGATTTGTGTTTTGGGCCCAAAAGCCTAATAGGCCATTAGTTAATAACTTGGGCCTATATAAGACAAGAGAGAGGCGCCAGAAACCCTAGCCTTCTGCGATTTCTGAGCTGTGCCGTCCTCTCTCTCTCTGTTGATTCCGAGCTTGGTCTAGCAGCCTGATCCGTAGCTTGTAAGCGTGTGGATACCTAGGAGGAGCCGGTTCTCATCAGCTCTAATCTGATCTTGTCATTACCACCAATCATTCCGCTGCAAAGGTAGAGATCAGGTTTGTTTTATGATTCGATTACAAGAACCTAGATCTGTTTAAGATTATGTGCTAGGTTGCAATCTGAGAATTAAACCATGGAAAAACGCATAATCCTTCAGTGGTATCAGAGCCAGGTCATTAGGTTGCTTGTAATTTGGATAATAATCGAATTGGTAAATTAAGTTTCATTCGATCCAATGATTGTTAATTATCACTTGATCGGTTTTGTTTTTTGATGTTCGAATCGATGACTTTGTTTTATCGGTTGTTAAGAAACGCTATGATTATTAATGGTGAATGATCGTTTGTATTTTAGTGAAGTCATAATCGCTTGTTGTCTTTCATTAATAATCGATAACAAAAGTGAATCGCTTGTTGACTTAGCTTTGTTAGAATCGTTTGATAAATAAAGTGATTGTTTAATTAAGGTTTTGTCTTGTAGTGAATCACTTTGTTACGATTTGTTTAACCAAGTGATTCGTTTCATCCATTATTGAATTAAGTGATGTTATGATCGTGTGATCTTAAGTGAATCAATTATTGAATCAGAAAAGGACAAAATCTTTTTTTGTTGTTATGTGAATATCGATTGTTTGAATTGAATAAATTTAAATCGTATGATTGAAAAATTGTTTTGTCCTTTAGTGTTGAATCGATTAATTATCAATCGAAAGTTGATTTGTAAAAGATTCGTTTTTGATTCTTTAAGTATGAATCGATTAATTGTTTAATTAATTGTGGTTCAAGCGGTTAACCCAAATCGCGGTTTACTGGAAATTATTTAATACAATTGGTATTATTTAATTTCTGGTTAAACCGGATTTAAATTCAAAAAAAAATTGAATTTAACCTAAACCGAAGGCTGGTCTAAGTTTGATTTGGTTGGACCAAATAATTTAGAGCTGGTCTGGTTTAGTGAATAACCGATGGTTTTGATAGTTAATTTGGTCTTGGACCAGAATTAATAAACCGAATCGGTTATGTCAAATTATTGGGCCAACTGGAATTCTATGGTCTTGGGCCAAGAATTGGGCCTATAATTTGTGACCCAATCCCAAAATATTTATAAAATATTAAATTAGAAATTTCTATTTTTAGTATATTTCTAAATTTAGAAAGTTTCTAAAATAAGAAAGTTTCCCAAAATAGTAATCTTCTATTTTTGGAAATAAAACTTAAAAATCCTCAAAACCAATATCAAGCTTGGATGTCTTTCCAATCTTGTCAGCTACTTAACGCTTATTCGATTACAGATATGGCTTACAGTGTGAGGTGTCTGTTCTCGCGTAAGTAAAGTAGTATATAGTCACTAATTTCATTGGGAGTCCCAGACTTTAGTGATTATTTGGCTGTAAGAGATTGGTTTCCTTGACTGGGCCATCGGGAGTCCCGGGCCTTGAGAAATCTGGTGTATTGGGCCTTGGGCCCAATCCACAACCGAGAGTTATATGGTTATAACTAGCTGTGTGTATGCTTACCAAGTAAAGCTAATTCCGGGTGACGGCCAGTGGCCCACTTTGGTTTTAGTTGAACATGGGTCTCGGAATCATTGCATTCTTATGAGGTTATACAAAGAAATTTTGAATGCAATGCGAGTTTTCTTATAAGTAATTAAGATTACTCTTTTATGAAATAAATAACTAAAACTCTATTTATCTCTAAATTTCAGCTATGACAAGCACAAACAATCAAAACACTTTCTCGATCCGGTATGTCCTTGAGATGGACAAACTGAACGGATCAAATTTCTTGACTTGGTCGCGGAACCTGAGGCTAGTCCTCAGGCAGGAGAGAAAGGACTATGTCCTTGAAAGAGCTCTCCCCATGAGGATCGGGTCCAATGCCTCTCATGCAGTATATGATGCTTGGAATAAGCATTATAATGATGCGGTAGATGTGCGTGGTCTGATATTGGCTACCATGGACTCAGATTTGCTGAAGCAATATGAGAACATGGAGTCGCCAATAGAGATGATCAGCAGCCTGAAATTGAAATTTCAGGAGCAGGTAAGAGTGGAGAGATACCAGTTGGTTAAGTCTCTCACTAGCTGCAAGCTACCAAATGATCATCCAGTAAGTCCTCATGTCAGTAAAATGATGGGTTACATTGATAACCTGAGGAAACTGGATTATCCAGTTAGCCAAGAATTGGCAACTGAGATCATTCTACAGTCACTGCCGTCAAGCTATGATAAGTTCAGAAGGAACTATATCAAGAAAGGCTTAACGAAGACGCTGACTGAACTGCATGATATGCTCAAGACAGTTGAGCCAAACGTGAAGAGTACCCTGTATAATCTCATGATGGAGAAGGGTAGGTTTACAAAACCTAGTGCTGACAAGGGTGAAGACAAAGTTGTCCAGATTTTGAATCATGGCAAGCGTGTGTCTTCTGAGCCCGAGTCAGATACCTCTTACGTTGGTAAGTGCTGCTACTGTAATGAGACTGGGCATTGGAAGAGAAATTGCATTAAATTCATGGAAGATTATGAGGAGTTAAAGTCGATGTATGAGACTACTTCCTCAGGTATTCATGTTATTGCTTCAAGTTATACCTTATAGGTATTGGATAATGGTTGTGGCACTGATATTTGTTATAATATGCAGAGCCTGAGCAACAGTAGAACGTTGAAGGAAGGACAAGTGGAACTGCGTGTCTGGAAGGAGCTATGGATGCTGCCTCAGCCGTAGGGTTTTTACTTGTAGATGCCTTTGAGGCTTGGTTTTGTATTAAGTAATTGCTACAATGTACATGCTTTAAGCAGAGTTGTCTTTCATTTTCTTGTAAGAATTTGAATGTTTTTCATTTTGATAAAAGACAAGTTTTGTTCTTTTGATCTTAATGAAATATTAATTGTAGCACCCTATTCAAGGAATGGGTTTAATATCTTAAACCATAGAGTGCCTAAAATGTAACATAAATACCGCAATTGGTTTAAATCTGATGAATTAAACCTGATTTTTCTTGGCATAAATGTTTTGGTCACATAGAGTAAGTCAGATTCAGAAACCCCATAGTTATGGACTTTTGGGCTCATTTGAATGGATATCTTATGAGACTTGAATTCTGCTTACTAGACCAAAAGACAAAGGGCCCATCTTAGCCGAGCTAGAGAAAGGCCCAAAGGCTTATTGGAGATTGAACATACTCATGTATGTGGTCCGATGAGCAGTAATGCCAGAGAAAATTTCCTGTACTTCATTGTCTCTACTGATTACTTCAGTGAGTAAGACTGTGTTCATTTGATGAGACACAAGTCGGAATTCTTTGACATGGTCGAAAGAGTTCCAGAATGAGGTATAGAATCTGAGTGACAGAAGTATTAAGACTCTGGATTAGATCACGAGTGAGAATACTTGAGTCATTAATGGTGTGATCATCTGAATGAGTGTGAAGTCGTTTCACAGCTCAATTCTCCTGAAAACCTTGAGGTATTTCTGTGAGAAAGAATCAGATCTTATTAGAAATGATTAAAGATGAGTCACACGAATCTTCCATGATATTCTTTAAGAATAACGCTCTAGAAACATCTAAGTTTACGCTGAAATAGTTCCACCAATATCAGTTGAAAGACACCACGTAAATGTGGATTGGAATCGATCCAAATTCGTCTTTACTGAGTATTTGAAGTTGTGCTACTTCACTGGTTGTCCTAGGGAAACCAAGGCTTGTTACTTTTACGTCCATTCTGTTTTCTAAGAAGGGAAGTTACTTTCCAAGAAGAACAGTGGGAGTAAAAGTATAACTCGAAGAAATTCGAGAAATACAGGAGGCTGCTCAACCTGTTGAGGGAGAGCAACGGATGGATTTACAGACTTCTGTAGAATCTACACCTGTAGAGCCTGAAGTTTGCAGATATGAATGAATCAGTCACTAATCCGAGAGTGATTTCTCGTCATTAGTTGAACCTGATGATCATTGAAAGTTCGCATGATCTGATGATTATTGAAAGCGACGAATCTGCGAAATTCAAAGAAGCGAAAGTGAGCCCGGACTCCGAAAAATTACATTTTGTGTAAGTTAGCTTCATCGATCCATTCATGGATGGAAGCAAACATATCGGAGTTGGAATCTTCGTTCTGTTGAAGTAGTCAAGGTTTTGACTTGAACAGGAACGAAGTGGAACTGTGCGTTTACTAATAGATTAGTGGGAGCGATATTGCATTTCTCATAATGTATGTCGATGACATACTGATTCTCGGAAATAACGTCCCAATACTGCAGTCGGTAAAGGACTGGCTTGGGAGTTGGTTTTGTGATTGACATGGGTAAAGCCACGTAGTTCTTGGATTCTGGATCTAAAGATAGAAATCCAGAAGAGCTGGTAGGAAAAAGTCAGGATTCTTACATTGACAAAGTCCTACACGTGTTGAGCAATCCAAGAAGGGTTTTATGCCAATGACACATGGCATTAAGTTAAGCAAGATACAGTATCCTACGATAACTGCTGAGCTTGAATGCATGGATGAGATTCCATATGCGTAGGCAATTGGATCTATCATGTATGCCATGACACGCACTTGTTTTTATGTTGCTTTAATGTTAAGCAAGACAAGTATAAACCAGTCAAATCCAGCAAAGAATCACTGGATTGCCGTAAAGAATATCCTAAAGTATTTGAGAAATACTAAGGATAAATTCTTGGTTTACGGAGAAAGTGAGGTGCTAAAAGTCGGTAGAGTCTGAAAGGCAAGTTTCCAATAGACAAAGATAATTCCTGGTCACAGTCCGGCTATATCTTGTGTCTGTCTGGCGGTGCAAGGCACTGTTGCTGACTCCATGACTTAAGCTGAACATTTCGCAGCTTGAGAAGCAGCGAAAGAGGTTGTTTGGAAAGAAAGAGTTCATTACTGAACTTGATGTGATTCCCAGCATAGATGAGACTAGCTGCACATCAGAGGTCCAAACACCTTGAGGGTAGGTATAACCTATTCCGTGAGATAAATGACAGAGGTGTTAAGTAGATAAGCAAGTTTCATCGAATGAGAACGTTGCTAATCTATTAACGAAGCCACTCCTTATGCCTAAGCACGAGTCGCGGACTGTAGCTGTAGGATGAGTGAAATTAAGATGTAGTCTTAATTTCAGTGGGAGTTTGTAAAGGGCTTTACTTAGTTGTTTTGAAAGGTTCATGTAAACATAATACTTTATGTTTATGAAATCTATGATTTCTGGATTATTTTAACTGTGATATAAATAATCGTTCCAAAATGATTCATGTCATTATATATGGGCCATCGAAGTACATGAGTAAGACTTGATCCTGAAACCCCATATTTAACGAAATGACATAAATCATAGTGTCCATAGTCGAAGGTTGTTGAAATTGGAACACCAATAACCACTTGAGACTAGATTGTGTTGAGACTTATGACCAAGTTTCGAGGGGTCATAGATGCGCGGCATCAAAGTCGACACATAGGTATATGTAGGGGAGCATATGACCGGACATGGCCCGCTGATGAGAACTCTACAAGATATTAATATCTGTGTCATAAGAGGTTCTCATATACGACTATAGAGTATAGTCCTTAGACCTGAGTTCGCATGCATGTGGCTGCACATGGATTGATTCACCTTGATCATTGTCTAACGCTGTTTCGTAACTGGGAGCTATAAGGACCTTGGTTGGGTGTATTATAAAGTGTGTAGTTCATAGTGATGGAACAAGATGGGATTTGTCCCTGCCGTTTAACGGAGGTAATACCTCTAGGCCAATCGGAGACTTGATAGCTGGTAAGAGAGTGGCCACTCCCAAACGGACTTGCCCAAGTCGTTTGCATTGTCAGTATCAAATCTGTTCCGATAAACATGGTCTGGCTATATAAGGATGACACGCATCTTGCCTTATGCCAGATCGAAATATTGAGACAAAAGGATTAGGGAATGTAGGATTCCAGTACAATCGGGAGATTGTTGGGAATGTCCTGTGTAGGATTCCAGTACAAGTGGGAGATTGTTGGGAATGTCCTGAAATCTACTGTACTATCTCTAGAAAGTATGATAAATGTCGAGATCAGACATAAGTCATAAATACTGGGTGATCATGATGGCTTGCTAGAGTCCGCTCTTGATCTATAAGTTTAGGACTTATTACCAGTATTGTATGATCCCAAAGGGTCACACACCATAGCTAACGGGAAAGTTAAATGGAAATAATACGGTAAGATGCAAAGGCATTTACTGTATTTGTACAGAGAATTGGGCCAAGACAAAAACGGGTTTTTTGTCTGATTTGTGTTTTGGGCCCAAAAGCCTAATAGGCCATTAGTTAATAACTTGGGCCTATATAAGGCAAGAGAGAGGCGCCAGAAACCCTAGCCTTCTGCGATTTCTGAGCTGTGCCGTCCTCTCTCTCTCTGTTGATTCCGAGCTTGGTCTAGCAGCCTGATCCGTAGCTTGTAAGCGTGTGGATACCTAGGAGGAGCCGGTTCTCATCAGCTCTAATCTGATCTTGTCATTACCACCAATCATTCCGCTGCAAAGGTAGAGATCATGTTTGTTTTATGATTCGATTACAAGAACCTAGATCTGTTTAAGATTATGTGCTAGGTTGCAATCTGAGAATTGAACCATGGAAAAACGCATAATCCTTCAACTGACGCGTCGTTTGTTGCCCTTGTTGCCTTTGGTGGTTATAAATACTTCTCCATTTCCTTCGATTTTTCATATCTTGTTCTTCTTCAGGTTTCTTTTCTATCTTTTTTTTTTACTGAGTGTGTTTTAGTCTTTTCCTTCTAGTTCGATTGTAGGGTTGGGTCCCAGTGTGTTGTGGCAGCAAGGCCGCTCTGCCAATGGGATTCTCGTCAGTGCTCATCGTTGGGCGGCTCCGGCCGCCGGAATTTCTGTTTTCCTTTTCGCCAATCGGTTTGTGTTTTTCTGGGAAATGGGGGCTTTTTGGTATGTGAAAACGTACTCATAACCGCCCTTGCTTGTCGCTTTTGCAAACGTAAGGGCGACGCGCAGTCCCTCCTGTTGGGTGGATCTGATGCGTTGCTGATTTTAGTAACGTGTCGGAGGCTGTCCTGTCTTGAACTTGTCTCTTTTGACGTAAGTATGATGTTTCGCTTATTGTGATGTGTAATTTACTTTTCTTTCCTTTCTGCTGAGTCGTCCTCGTTTTTTTTGTTTCGCAGGGCAGCGGGCTGGATATCAAGCTAGATCATTTTCCTCCGAATAAGGGGAGGATTCCTTTGGGGAGAGCGGCTGATGTCAGAGTGGCCAGGGGAACCGTGGGGTCGGGCTTCGGGGTCCGGCTATCCTTTTTGGTGTTCTGAGGTTGGCTTGCCCGAGCTCTCTTACCCCACGGTGATCCTCCTCGGTTTGGTTTCGTCGTTGTACACTGCTGGGCCTCTGCCTTTGAGGTCGTGCCGGGAGCAGACGACGAAATCGTCTTTCAAGAAAGGAATTCGGCTCCTTCTCGGATGGAATCGGGCTCATCACACGAGCTCCAGTCCGGAAGAAATCGTCTTTCAAGAAATTAGATTTGTTTTGTAGCTTGTTGTTTTGTTGTTGTTTTTTTGTTGTTGTTGTATGTTACCTTTGTAATTTCGAAGAGAATGAAATAAGAGAAAGAAGAATTTTATTCTTGCCTCCGTCCTCGTCGTTTTTTTTATTTGTTGTTTGCGAGTCGTTTCTCGGCTTTAGGGCGAGATCAAATTTTAGGTGCGAGTACGTGCCCGGCTTATCCTTTCTTTGATTTTCTCGGATTGAAACAAAGCTCGCCCATTTATATACAGAAGTTTGTGAGCGCGAGCTTTGGCTCGGCTTACCTCGTCATCTGCTAGGTTATCTAGGCGCAAGTACGTGCTCAGCTTATCCTGTGGAGCCCTTGAACATAGTTATGCAGGGGAGGTCCGGCTTACACAACTTTTTCTAAGGACTCGTGCGGGTCTGGCCCCGGCTTACATGTCGTTAAAACGACGATGTGATGCAATGTCGCTGTGCATGGGACACGTGTTTGTTGGATCGAGCATTTGGCCAGAATGCCGATTGTTAGTTGTTAAGTGGTTAAGTCGTACGAAAATGCATGAATATATCTCTAAAAAGTGAGAAAAATATAGAGGTGGCTGCACCTTTCATAGGTTGCCTACGTACTTTCCGAGGAGAGATCAAGTCAAGCGTAGTTCTTTCTTTTACATATTTTGAGCCGCGGCTCGATTACTAGTATATATATATGGTTTCGGCAGGGTTAGGACGTTTTACTTGCAGGCGTGATGCTTGTCTTACTTTGTTCGAGGTGAGAGTCTTGTCTGTTTTCTTCTGGATGCGAGGTGGCGGTCACATGCTCGGATACAAAGCATGACGTTTATTGCACTCTACACTCCACTGTAAAACAATACCTTGAGATTCTCTGGCGGCCGCGGAGCGTGAAGATTCCTCTCGGGGTCGGGAATTTTATGCATTGGTGGTACGTTGAAGGTACCACTTTCATGGCGTGGATCCAAGGGGTTCCCAAGATCACATTGTAGATTGCGGGACGGTCTATGACGACGAACTTGACGATCTTGGTCATGCGCCCGATGTGGACTGGTAGCTTGATCGTCCCGATTGTCGTGTCGTGTCTCCGGCGAATCCAGTGAGAGGTTTCTCTGAACGCTTCATTCTGTAATCACGGAGTTCCATCCTTTGCAGAGTTTCTTCGAATATGAGGTCAACAGAACTTCCCGTGTCGATTAGGACTTTGGTGACTTCACAGTCGCTGATTTGGAGTTCGACGACGAGTCGGTCGTTGTGTGGTTTGTCGATTCCCTCTTCGTCCTCTGATTTGAAGGTGATATCGGTGCCTGGTTTCAGTTCTTCAGGCACATTCATGTTCCATTGTTGGCTTGCATCGGCTTTTTGGCTGTAGGCCGTTATCGATTACCGAGTCGTTGCAAGTGGGAAGTCCTCCCATGATCATGTTGATCCGCTTCCTAGGTGTCGGTGTGTCTTCTTCCTCGTCATCACGGGCTCGCCTTGCTGGTGGTTCATCTGATTGCGTCCTGGCCGTTGAAACGTTTGTGGGTTTGTCTGCTGCTGCTGCTCGCCAACATAGCATGTTGTGGCTTTCTTTCCCTTGTCGTCGGAATTATCAGGAGTTGTGTCTTTGCTCTTCTTGCTTGAGGAGAATTTCTTGGCGAGTAGATCCTTCTCTTCTTCTATCTCAACGAAAACGGCCACTCGGTGGAGGGCGTCCTCGATGGTCTGCGGCTTGTTTATGGCCAGCTCGTCGCGAAACGGCAATTCGTACCAACGCCCGTTTCGTAATGCTGGGAGCCCCTTGTTATCCGTTACTGTGATCTTTGAAACAATGACTTTGAACCTGTCGATGTAGGATCTGAGGGGTTCTTTTGGCCCCTGGCTAACAACCCAGAGGTCGGCGCTCGAGGCCCCTTCCTTGATGAACATGGAGTAATGCTTCAGGAAGATAGTCGTCAATTGATGGTAACTATCGATGGAGTGAGCTTCTAGCCGCGAGAACCAGTTGAGGGCGGCGCCGCTCAGGTTTTCGACAAACAACTGGCAGAGGCCGGCGTCGCGTTCTTATGGCGAGAACTGGGTTCGCCCCATCGCGATACTAAAGGCCGTCATGTACTGCCGTGGATCCGAGCTGCCGTCGTAAGTAGGTAACTTGATCCTCCCAGGGTGTTTGACTGGCGTTCTTGTTATCTTACTCGTGAATGGCGTGTTCTGGGTTTCCTTCAAGACTCTATCTATTTCGGGGGCTGAGCTAGTTGCTTTGTGAACTTTGGACGTCATGTGATCCAGTTGGATCTTGAGTGATTCGAGTTCGCTGTTCCTGCTACCCCCGGCCTAACTTTGGGTGTACCCGGCTGGTGGCAGTTCCAAGTGAATGGTTGGTCGCCTGCTTGATTCGGTATTTAAAGGTGGTGTTTCCCCGAACAAGACCCTTGGGAGCCACGGGTTAGGGTTTTCAGTTGCTAGAGATGTTTGGAAACCGGTATCCTGTAGATAGTTGATTCGTTCCCTGCATGAGTCTTGATTGCTTGTGAGCACGTCGAGACGAGCGTTGTTGTCTCTGGTCAGCTCGTCGACCTGTACCATGAAGGTTCTTATGAGAGAGGAGACGTCCTGATTTTGATCGCCTGATCGTGCTTCATCCCGACGTGTGCCGGCTACCCTGGTTTGATCGGTCCGAGTGTTAACTGGTGAAATTGGTGAATCCGAGCTCGAGGCGAGCGGGCTTCGGGTTTGCTCGGGCGACTTTGGGTCATTATCTGTTAACGATGGTCCTGTCATCTCGGCTTCGTCTTAGATTGTTAAGAAGTTTATCGATCCCCACAGACGGCGCCAATTGTTGTTACGGAAATTCGACCTAGTCAATATTACGTGCTACGATCTGAAATATCCGAACTACAAGGTGATATTTGAATTAAAAGTGAGGTCGGAACCGTTCTTTATTGATCTTAAGGCCGGAGCCGAGCTATGAACAGGACGGTACGAGGTGTGAGTCCGTCGAATGACGTGCTCACTAAACAATGCTTGAGGTCGGAGCTTTATAGAAGTAGCTCGGCCTCTCGCAAGTTACAATCTGTCTAAAATGAAGAGCAAAGGGTCCTATTTATAGCGCTTGGATGCTGACTTCTCTTCGGGCCGTTGACTCCTTAGCGGGCTTGTCTTCATGAGCCGACATTGAATGTGATTGATTTAGACAAGATTTCCAATGGGCTTTGGATGGGTGCTAAACACATATCCAACAGTAGGGCTGAGTATAGCTCTGTTTTTAAATACTTGACCATCTGTTGAGTTAACAAAGTCCGGACCATAGACTTCATGAACTATTCACTACAAGAAAACAACGTTTTCACGACTGCACTTTTAATAGCAGAACAGTTGTTAATCGGGGTTTTACGACAAAAATACGACTACATGTGTTATTTGTAATCCATAATCGCTAAAACGCATAGTCGTAATATTAGTCGGCGAGTTACGACTATTTATACGACCAACATAGGTAATCGTAAAATAGACGTTGCATTGTCGGAAGATATAAGGACTAATTTGCGACTACAATAATGACTTTTGTGCGACTATAGAGGGAGTCCAGATGTCGTCAGAGAAATGTTATCATCAAATAGTCATTAAACAACGTGACAACTTGGCGATTAATATGTGAATGTATAGTATAGTCTGAAAGTAGTCGTAAATATTAGCCACTATGTAATGACCGGGTAACGACCATTGTAACGACTATCCCGCGATTAATCTGAACATCCATATACAATTATGGTAATGATCTCGCCACTATGTGACGACTGTTATGTGGCTGACTAGTAAAGTCATAATTTAGTCGTATACTATGGTGACGTTTTGGCGACTGTTTAATGACCAATTTACCGATTATATGACGACTAATTGGAGAATCCAAATATGAGTATGGTAAACATATTGCTATTAATTGTCGACTGTTAAACGACTATGCATCGTCTAATCGAAACATCCAGATTCAATTATGGTACTGTCTGGCCGACTACTATCTGACTGTCTAATATACTCACAACATAGTCGTAAAAAATGGTGACTACTTGGCGATAGTGTAATGAAAAAATAACGATTATTAAGCGACTATTCGGAAAATCCAGATTCACTGATAATAAATATTTAGCGACTAGTTTGTATGTGTAGTGCGAATAATTGACGACAATTTTGTGAATTTTGCTTGTAAAATTAAGAATTTGGATTAATTTCATTTTCGATTTGGTATTCGGTAATACCGTAATTTGAATGATACAACAAACGTAACAAACACTTGCATCAAAAATAACATTGGTAACATGTAGACACAGACGACCTACATAGTGTCTACCTACATATGCAAACTCTAGCATTTAGAAGTTTCCAAATCATATACCAATAAATTAACAAGTACGCAAGAGACAGTGATAAGTAACCTACGAATCAGATGGTGTTGTTGTTTTACTTTGAGCTTCCTTCAGGTGCTCTTGGCGGGGGACAACGCTGATAAGTGTATGGGCTGCTTGTGCTTGCGCATTAAAAGAATAACTGTCAGTCTTATGATTCCATAAGGATTTACTCGTCCATCCTTCTTAGTGGTCTGTGACACATATAGTAAGAGAAAAACAGTTAAATAAAGAACGTAAGATGACTTTATAAACATGGATTGTGAAAAATGTTACTTTACCTGAGGAAATATGTTGTTATATTCAACTGTTGATATCTCACAAGGTCGCAGTTCTTTGTAGTGCTTCTTAAGTCCTTTGTGATGCTCTGCTTTCTTTTCAACACGTTTTTCTACCTCCTGCTCCTCCACAACAGGCTGCTCATCGCTCTCTGCTGCTGGTCTATCTTCTATAGACTCCTCCTGAATTTCCCCATAATCCGTGTTAGTCTCAATGGTTACAGGAACTTGTTCTGACCTCGGCTGCTACACCATATACTGCTCATCGAAAACTACATCTCGACTAAACACCCGTTTCTTATCTTCAGGATCCCATAACTTGAAGCCCTTCACACCTTTCTCAAAACCCAGAAATATGCACTTCTTTGACTTAGAATCAAGCTTTGATCTTTCGTCACCCGGAATAAGCATATAAGCTGGACATCCGAAAATCTTCAAGTTTGAAAGATCAACATCTTTCCCAGACCAAATTTCTTCAGCTATCTTTCCCTCCAAGGAACTCCTTGGCGATTTATTGATGAGATAGACCGCCATGTTTACTACCCCTGCCTAGAACCGTTTTGAGAGCCCTGCATTCAACCTCAAACACCTAGCCTTCTCTGCAACTGAACGGTTCATCCTTTCACTGACACCGTTCTGCTGTGGTGTTTTCCACACTGTGAAGTGCCTCTGAATAGCATGCTCCTCACAAAACTTCTGGAATGCTCCATCAGTATATTCCGTGCCATTATCCGATATCAGATACTTTATCCTTCTTCCTGTCTGGTTCTCTACTTCAGCCTTCCAAATCTTAAATTTTTCAAATACTTCAGATTTCTGCCTCATGAAGTACACCCAGACTTTCCTGGAGAAGTCATCGATGAACAAAACAAAATATCTAGATCCTCCCAGTGACTGTTCCCGAATTGGCCCTAACACATCAGAATGGACATAGTCTAGAAGACCTTTTGTCGTGTGTTGCCCTGTCTTGAACGAAACTTTGATCTGCTTTCCCATCACACAGAATTTGCAGAATTCCATCCTGCAGCTCTTCAACCCGTCCAACAACCCCTCTTGTGGATTTCATTAAGACCATTCTCACCAGTATGACCCATACGTATATGCCATAAAGATGTAGCCTCTACTTCAGAAACCGCAGCTGAGGCTTCTCCACCTACAACCACGTTCCCTATCATCCGATATACATTACCAGCTGTCATCTCTCCCTTCATCACGACCATGGATCCTTTACACACCTTCAAAACGTTTTCTCCTTCATCACCTTTGAATTTGAATCCGTTTTTATGAAGTGTGCCCAAGGAAATCAGATTCTTCTTCACGCCTGGAATATGTCTTACATCCGTCAATGTTCTGATGCTACCATCATACATGCGAAACTTCACTTGTCCAGTTCCAATAATACCACAAACCTTGTCGTCTGCCAACTGAACATAACCCATATTTCCAGCCCTATACGTCTCGAACCATTCCTTATTGGGAGTCATATGGAACGATGCACCCATATCAAGTATCCAAGAATCTGTGTGATTCCCTGAAGTGACAGCAAGCATATCATAATTGATATCTTCTGAAACATCCTTTGCCTGGACTATATTTGCAGACTTTGAAGAGTCCTGTGAATCCCTGCCTCCATTCTGTTTCTTGGCTAAACAGTCTCTCTTGAAGTGACCCTTCTTGCCACAACCGAAACAGACTCCTTTAACCTCTTTTGGTTTTGATTTTCCTCTACTACCTCCATCTGTCTGCTTCTCTGTTGACCTCCCTCGCTCCTTGTTGTAATTCACATACAACCCATCTCCCTCAGACTTAGTATCCACGTTACCTAGACGTCACTCATGATGAGATATAAGCGACGAAGTAACAGTATCCAGACTTATCGTGGTTTTGTTACACGTTAAGGCTGTTAACAGATTCTCATAAGACGAGGGCAGAGAACACAATAGAATCATGGCTTTATCCTCATCCTCAATATCCTCACCCACACGCGTCAGATCTGTGATGATTTGGTTAAACGCGTTTACGTGCTGAACCAGATCTCCTCCTTCAGCCATCTTAAAACGGTATAACTTCTGCTTGAGAAATAACTTAGAAGACAACGACTTCGACAGATACAACTTCTCCAACTTATACCATATAGCCTTCGGAGTTGTAAGATCCATTACTTGATTAGTAATATCGTCTGAAAGACACAAACAAATTGTCGAGGTCGCCCTGTCTGTCATCTCCTCCCAATCATCATCCTTGATCGCTTATGGTTTCGTCTCTAACTACGCCTTCTTCATCCCCTGATGCGATAACAGGTCCTTCACTTGAAGTTTCCATAGACCGAAGTTTCCCTTCCCATCGAAACGAGGAACGTCGAACTTAAGAGAACTTCCGGTCATCGAAACCTTGTGCTCTGATACCACTTGTTGTAAAAAAACTCGAGCGAACCCTAGAATAGAGAACGTCTTGCGGAATACTTAGAGAGAAACAATATTGAGGCAAATACCCTTTTGTCTAGGGTTTCTATATTTCGTGTGTTAATATTTACAAACCCTTGGACCCCTTTATATATTGCCCCAAAACCCGCTACAATAGACAATAGAAACCCCAACGAGATCTTTTTATCTCTTGATACAAGGAGAAACTAAACCGCCATAGTGTACCGTCCGGCGGGGGGCTTCGCCCCCCGTACCCCCCATATGTCATCTGCTGTCAGACCCTTAAACATTCCTTTGCTCACTCAAGAAAGGCCCCTTTGCAGTACCTTGAGATTTAAGTCACCTTAGAATAACAATATATATATAGTATCTAAGATAAAAAATTGGGGTCAAAACTAATGAAAATATTTTAATTATAGGAACTATATTGCAAAAGAAAAGATGAAACCGCAAGTTTGAGGTTTCTTTTGGAGTGAGCCAAACCTCAAAAATGAGGTTTTGAAGTTTCTTTTGGAAATGCTAAAACCTACAATTTTATGTTTCATCTTTTCTTTTACATCAAATGACCTTAATCAAAAATATATAACGAGATGAAGTGGTTGGTCTAAATTTTTCTTACTGGTTTTATGATGGTTTGAGAAATTAAATTATGATTTTGTGAACCTTTCTAGATAACTGTTTTTTTTTTAGTATATACAAACTTATCATGTCAAGGAAATTTAATAATATTCGTTGAGGGGAACATTGAATATTTTTTCTGTCTCTCATTTAATGTGTAAGCAATAAGCACAATCCTACTAAATGAAACATTCAAATAAAGATTGAAGGGTGGCTGCAACATAAATGTCCCACTGAAACAAAGGAGCTCTGCAAAAGCATGCAAGAGAACAAAAGACAAAACCAGTGCACGGTTCTATGTCTCTGAGCTACACCAAAGCAAACAACAAAACCAGTATACGGTTCAAGGGATCATCGGCTACAGCAAAACAAAAGACAAAAACAGTGTACGGTTAGTCTAATTTTTAACCAGGATATTTAACCATAATTAATTGATTTGATTGGGATCGCGCCACGATACTGTCTCTCTCTCTCTCTCTCTCTCTCTATCTCTCTCTCTCTCTCTCTCTCTCTCTCTCTCTCTCTCTCTCTCTCTCTCTCTCTATCTCTCTCTCTCTCTCTATTGTAACATTCTTTAATTCAAGTCCTTTGTTTCTCCCACTATCATTTTCTCTGAAACACAACCAGAACACAATGGTCCATTACAATTACATAGCAGAAACACAACCTAACAGAGCCGAAACCAGTTGGTGCTTCAGAGTTAAGATATTCCGTGTCTATCCATACTACTTGTTTGCAGATGGACCATATTGGAGTTTCATCTTGGCCGACCAGAGAGTAAGTAAAAATTATTTGACTAATTTTTCGGCATGCAAGATAACACTAGTTTTGACTCTTTGATCTTTATGCATTCACTCATGTGCAAGGATCCAAGATCAAAATGATAATTTATCCAGGCGAAGTAAATAACTTCTTCGGACTTGAGAAAAATGAAGGCAAGTGGATTGTGATATCTGGAGTTAGAGTGATCTGAGCGGATCCATGTTTCTTTCCAACAAAGACTCGCCACCGACTTGAATTCACGGTAGACACTGATATTAAACTTATCGACCCTTTGGACAACAAGCACTACTTGGAATTTGTTAGTTTCCTCCATATCCGTGACATAAGAACAGACATAGACAATCCTATAGGTAAAAACTAGCAAAAGTTTCCATCTTTTCAATGTTTTTGAAACACCAATCGTGAAACTCTAAATAACAACAAATATCTTGACTAAACACCATGGGCGTTGTCTCGATCATCTGCCCCCTTGAAGTCGACCCCGATAACCCTGCAAGGAAAAGGAAAGTGTTCCACCTCAGAGACGCCCAGTAAGTGCATGTTTTTGGTAGTATAGTTGTAAACACCATGACCAAAACAATAGATAAAAGTGTAAACTGTTCGATAATAACAACAATTGATCAGGATAGTTCTGATTTGCTTCTCTTATTCGTAATAGAATGAATAAGTTAAAGTGTGTGTGGCTTATGGAAAATACGAGGTTAACTTTTGGTCTGAATACTTGAAGACTAAGGGTCCAGAAAAGATCGTGGTGCTCAAGATGTGGAGGAGTGTTCGGACTTGAAGTAACTATTTTAACATTTTCATTTGTTTATATATAATAATAATTTAAGATAGTTCGCTAAAGTTCTTGTTTTATATAGGTGTACCCGATGAGACATGGGTTGAGACCGTGGAAGGCTTATCAGACTACAGGTTCAATCCGCGAATTCAAGAGGTTCAAGATCTCAGGTTCCAGCTAGAGGCTGCAGACACTGATGTTGCCGGAAGCAGTGCTGTTGTCCCTATCTAATCTCATTCATAATTTAGTGTCCGTTACTTGAAAACCTTAACTTTTATTATGCTTTCAGATTTAATATGCTTATCGAACCTTATCAATTATGCTTTCATGTTTAATATTTCAGTTTAATAACGGTAATTGATAGTCATATTTTAGTAACAAGTGATTAATAGATAGTACGAATTTTTCGTTGACATTAAAGATGCCTCTTCAAGTCAATAACTTTCCTTGACTAAGATTAAGAAATCGACTACTATTTGTAATCTTAATAAATGAGAATGAATACTAAATACAATTGAAAATGAAAATTTCGATTTATAAAAATGATTAATATTAGACAGAGGGAGTAATTAAATACATATTCAAGTAAGAATTATTGCATTTTATGAAAATGAGTAAAATTAACAGCCGTAGATAAACAATAGTAAAAAATTTGGACTTATTTTTCGTTTCATATTTGTATATTAAGATTTTTTCGGTGACATTTAAGACACCTCTTCTTCCACCAATGAATGTGCTCGGTGTGACTGGAAGATCGTGTTGCTTTAAATAAGGATTGGTTCGATAACCATTCTTTCTTCCCCTGAGTAAATATATAGTCCTTCTTTTCATCATTCTTCCCCAGCCTCACTTCTTTCCTCTGCTTCACTTCTAATAGAGCCTTGCTTCATTTTATATCTTTTGTTCTTCCTTAAATATGCCAACATGTTCTTTTGTTCGGTTCTGTGTCGACCTCCGGAGTCATGCATGAACACACCAGAACCAATATTCTCCTCTAGATAAAGTCACCTACGAGCCT
Organism: Orychophragmus violaceus; assembly: GCA_030180135.1. Classification (NCBI taxonomy): domain Eukaryota; kingdom Viridiplantae; phylum Streptophyta; class Magnoliopsida; order Brassicales; family Brassicaceae; genus Orychophragmus; species Orychophragmus violaceus. The sequence continues at coordinate 43,805,603 of CM058233.1, forward strand.
TTCAAGGTCAAACGACCAAATGGTCTTTTGCCGTCAAACACTCGGCGGCAATATGATTGTTTGAGATCGATTCCTTTGGGTTACTTTATCTTGAAGAGAACATTGGTTCAGGTGTTGATTTCATAACAGTTCTTATCTCATCGATGGCCTTGCTGGGAGAAGATAACTCAATCGTGAGTCGAGATAGCGGTTCGGTTTCTGACGGAAAGAAACCGATATCATAACTCAAGCTTCGGCTTTGGAAGAACTTGTCTTTTAAGAAATTAGTTTAAGTCTAATTATTTTACTTAGTTCGACTTGCAATATCATTATTTGAGGTATTCCACTCAATTCCTATATTTTCATTCCATTTGATATTCTTCTTGTTTTTCATTTTTGTAATTTATAGTGGAATATTGTGGGACCGACAAATTGAGAGTAATATTAATCTAATAACCATTCTAGTCAAAAAATTATATTAAAATAATAAGACCCGCCAAAACAATAAACACTATCGCGCATAAACCAAGTTACTTAGGTAAATTATCATAAACCGAAAGAATACCTTGACCATAATAGCCTCGAGAGAGTCAACATGTATATTACAAGGGCTCTTCATCCTGCTCTTCATCGTCATCTTGATCCTCATCATCAGAAGATGATAAACTACAACGTAATTCGTCTTCTGGTTCCGCATCCCTGACCTCGTAATCAAGATCTATTGTGTTTCCTCCTATTACCAAGTTCTCAATAACGAAATCTTCGATTCTAGTCATCATCACAAGATCATCATTTTCTTGCGGAAAAAGAATCGGTTCCATGTCACCATAATCTCCTGAAACATTTCCCCTCGGGCTGACTTGAACAACACTTAGCCACTCTCGCTTTGGTTTCTTCGTGTATGGATACGGGATATAACAAAGTTGATCTGCTTGTGTGGCTGTGCAATTTGTATGTATACTGAATGAAGTTATATATGTACATATATTTAAAGGCATTAAGATTTACAGTTATGGAACTAACGTACCTAGAACAAATGGTTTGTCTTTACTTTATATTCTTGCTGAAAGAACGTCTACAACGCCAGCATTACTCTTCCGAGTGCCTCTACTGATCATAGGGTCATACCAGTTACACTTAAATAGTGTGATTCTCAAATTCACAATTCCCTCATATTGGAGCTGTATGATATCAGTTAAAATCCCGTGGAAATCAGCCTCATCAGATGCATCAACATAATTCTCTCCATTAACACGTACACTATAGTTACATGTATTCCGTCCCACGCTGTGATTCTCTGTATGAAACAAATATCCTCTTGTAAAATAGATGGGCCAGGTTTTAGCCTTATGCACGAGTCCATGCACTATCTCCAGCACCCAATCAGGAAAATCATATGTGTTTTTCCAATAAGTAACCTGCAATATATAGAAAGAAAATATCAAATATAGAGTTTGACAAAGATAAATTCAAATAAATATATAGGTACAACATAATTTTACATATACATAATCTTCCACCCTGATTCGATATTCTTCAGGTCTTTTTGCGGAGACCTCTTCTTTGGAGAGTTCTAGATATTTTATGGACAGATAATCTTCTAACATACTTTAATTTCAACAAAAAATTATATGAGAAATCATACTATAGTTGAATATATTAAACCGAAAGATAATTAAGACATGTCAACTTATATATATACCTCTCTAGTGGCTCAAATATCCACAGTTTCACAGAACATAAACATGTGCGCGTCTATAGTCTTCCTCTGAAAGCCAGATTTCTTGAATTCTTCCATTTGGACGACCCACTTGAGTAAATATATCAGAAACATCGACATGATATACGGGGATTTCACCTTCAGTGAATCTGGTTAACCTGACCAAATTAATTGGTTTAAAAAAATTATAATTAATTAATATACTACCATGCATGTGTCTTACAAATGGCAAAGTGAACATGTGATAACGCATTTACCTTGATTTTGTTTTTATATTCGTAGCAAAGTAATGCTCTGGGAAATAAGCTATCTCCACATTGATATACTATTCAACAATCGATCATGTCGCATATCTTTTATTCTTTGCTTTCCCTTTCAACTTTTGAAATACCTTTCAAAAGGGCACATCCACCTATATTTCACCGGACCTTCTAATTTAGCTATGTTGGGGAGATGTATAGGTAAGTGCTCCATCACGTCGAAAAAGATGGTGGGAATTTTTTTCCCAAGCTTCATATGATTAAAACTATGTTTTCTTTGTGAATTTGAAGACGTATTTTGTGTAAAGTTCTCGAGCATAAGTCACGGAAAAAAATCCAACCCCTACAATATATTTTTTTTGAAACTGTTGGTACATATGAAATACTATACTCATATTTAATTATCAAATTTTAAGTAAAATAAAATAAAAACCCTGCTAATGCAATGTGGACGTTCCGGTCTAAGAGTTCGGCAAAGATAAATGGAAGTGACCGCTCCATAAAAACGTAGAAGTCATGACTCTTCATCCCTGAAAACTTATCGTTATCCATATCAGCACAACTAGCTAAGTCGGCCGCATAACCATCTGGGAATTTGACTGAATGTTTCACACATTCTAATAATTTTGTTCTGACATCGTTTTTCAATCTGTACGTGGAGAAATGAGCTTTACCCTCACCATCAATATGTAGGTGTGGCCGAGAACAATATCGTTCTATATTAATTCTTGAAATGATGGTGTCTTTGGATTTACCCTTTACACTCAAAAGAGTATTCATGACGTTGTCAAAAAAATTCTTCTCTACGTGCATCAAATCAAGATTATGTCGGAGAGTGAGGTCTCTACAGTATGGAAGCTCCCACAATATGCTTTCCTTGTGCCAGTTATACAACTTCCCTTAGCTAGGCTCCTTCTTTTCGTGACTGTTTCCACCGACATCCTTTTTTGGTGGATTTACACCTTGCAATCGCTCACTATAACCTTGCTCGCCACTCAATACCTCAGGTGGATGCTCTTTTGAGGCGTATTTTCCCTTCAAGAAGTCTTTTTTATTCTTCCTCAATGGATGACCAAATGGAAGAAATCCTCTGTGACAATCAAACCAACACGTCTTCCTTCCCTTAGGCAGATAAAAAGATTTTGTATCTTCCACGCAAATAGGACAAGACAATCCACCATGGGTCGTCCATCATGATAACATCCCATATGCCGGGAAGTCGCTTATCGTCCACATCAACACTGATTCTAGTTTAAAGTTTTCATTCAATGACACATCATATGCATCAACTCCAAAAGACCACAATTCTTTTAACTCCTCAATAAGAAGTTGGAGAAAGATATCGAGACTAGCGCTCGGATGATATGGCCCAGAATTCAGAATTGTAAGAAACAAGTATTCTGTATTCATGCACATATCAAGGCGTAAATTATATGGAGTCAAGATCAAGGGCCACAACGAATGATTACGAGACATGCCAAATGGATTGAACCCATCTGTACATAATCCAAGATAAACGTTACGGGGTTCTTGGTCAAACAGAGGATGTTGAGCTTGAAATGATTTCCACTCCGGCGCATCAGACGGATGACACATTTCTCCCTCCTTCGTTTGGTGCTTTGCATGCCATCTCATTGCCGCTGCAGTCTTCTCGCTTTGATACATTCTCTTCAGTCTGTCAGCAATTGGTAGATACCACATACGACTGTAGGATACTCTGGTTCTACTTTGTCTCTCGTTCGGCTTCCATCTTGCTTTACCACAAAACCGACACTTTTCTTCCTTTTCGTCTTCTTTCCAGAAGATCATACAATTGTTTATGAAAACATAAATTGTACGATAGGGGAGGCCTAAATTGCCCATCAGTTTCTCTGTCTTATAGTGTGAACTTGTTGCTTGGTTTCCTTCTAGTAAATACTCTGTCATCATTTCACACGAATCCACTAACGTTTCACTCATATTATGTTCTGCCTTGTTATGCAGGACCCGAGCAGCCATGGATAACTTGGAGTGACCTTCACGACAACCATAATATAAAGGATTGTTGGCTCCATCTAACATGTCATAAATTTTTTTTGGATGATTACGTACATGTTCTTCACTATTACTAGTGTAACCACGAAATGCATCATTCACCATATCCAAATACATATCTTCTACATTATTATGGCCATTCGGATCAACATAACTCGTTCCTATATCCAAACCGATTTATTCCCCATGCTTATACAAAACACAATAATCAGGCATAAATCCGTAACTAAATAGATGACTCCAAATTCCTTGTTATGTGGTTTCCGGTTTTTCGGTCTTGCATAAACGACAAGGGCAGAGAAACTTACCGCCATTGTTCAGTGCTAAAGGCTGTTTTTGGCAAGTTCCATAAATTGTGCCACCCCCATTGTGAAGGCTGTTGAGAAATTGTCTGTGGCATCATCGAACCTATTATACATCCACTCCCGATGGTTGCTATAATTATTGTATCCTCCCGCCATGTAACTAGATTTCCAAATTATTTGTGTTTCTACAAATGAAAATGGAGAAAGGGCCCTGAATTTCGACTATGTAGACATAATTAGCCACTCCCATTAATTGTCATAAATGCATGCGCATGAAACCGATACACCTACCAGAAACATGTAAAATATAACCAAACTATCTCATATTATTATTACTAAATCCAAAATACTATATGAGAGACCCATACCCTACTACTTAGCGACACGAATAATGAGTTGAATATTAGTCGTAACAATAGCGACAAATAAATGACTTGGTTACTGAAACAAATTTAGATATGTTTATGAAAACAAAAAAACATTTTAAACTAAAAACAAAATGTGTAGAATATGGAAAAAAACAAAGATGCTAACATTTAAAAAAAAAAAAAAATACTTATAGCTTCCATTTGAAATGAAAAAATAGCAATGATATGAATCAGAAGAAAATATCAAAATATATACTAGTATGATATTAGGTTTTTTAGACACAATAAATCAAATTATTTTATATTCTTACTAATATCGACTACATTATCGACCACATTGATTATATCAATACTATAGACTATAGTTATAAAATTGAGAAGGTGAAAGTTAGTATAATATCTACTATATTAATGGCTTGAATATCTCATTAGTTGTCTACTTAATTTCCATTTGTTCCTTTTATATAGTATAATTCTTTTATATTTTTATTTACATTTGGTAACTACTTATATATTTCAAATCATAAAGATTTTCATATTTTGTAAAGAGATATTGTATTCCATACTAAACAAAAATATTTCATAACAATTCAATTTGAATAATTATGTGTTTAAAATTTATAAATGTGAACATTAAATTCTTTAAACAAACAAAATTAGCGGAGCATTCTTTGCGTTCATGTCCATATATGTTTTTGACAAGAATTTTATTACAAAAATTCTATCATTTGATTATTTTTGGTATCTAGTATATATAAAAAACATTTGTACGAAATATAAACGTTACATACCCTTATATCCAAAATATTAGTTTTTATAATCGTGCATAATTCGTCACATGTAATAACAGTTTTTTCCAAACTTTAGATATCATGCAATACAATTAAAAAAAAGAATAAAAGATAAAACCATAAACAAAATGAGGGTTATAAATAAAAATTTAGAGATGTAAATTTAAGTTGGTATCAATTCAACACAGGAAAATATTAAACATAAGTTTTTGTCCCAAAAGAAAACAAATTTCCAACATAAGATTTAGAGAGTTAGACAGAGTTTAATCTGATAAAGCTTAATCTGATGTTAGTATTTAATTCGACACACATAAGATTTAAGCTTAATCTAATAAAGATTATAACGATGGTTTACATCGATGTTAGTATTTATTTCAATTTGTCATAATTAAACCTTAAAGTTTGACCCAAATCTCTATTCTCATGGACATCTAATTATTTAATATTTTAAATATAACCATAACCAAATTGATATGTCAAAGATTCTATATGATATTTAAATGAACTAATATAAAAGAGATTATGATATTTAACAAAAAAGTTGTAAACATTACCTATATATATGTTTTTAAAACAAACATGATTCTCTAGTAAAAAAAGATTAAAATTTAAAAGTTCTTCTAAAACAGATACATGGTTGTTGATCTGAGAAATTATTCGGATAACTTGTAGATACATGGTTTATTTCACTGATTTTTTGCATATCTAGAATGCAAATTCTTTTTTCAGGTAAAGTGTAGAATATGAATCGTCTAGGGCAAAATCTTTATAGTTTATTTACGTTATGAGTAAAAGGTGTAAAATTAAAAGATACAACCCTTTGTTTAGTTAATATCTTTGGGCCTTAACTGCTAATGATATTTTTTATCTTAACCCAAATGAATTTGTTTTCGAAAGGTTACCAGGCCTTGTCAATATTAGGAAAATGATTATAATCACGATAAACCCAATAAGTTTAGTTTATATTTACATTTGTAATTATATATGTTCAGAAGTTTATGAACTTATATGATTTTCTTTATCAGATTCGGGACCACCTCTTTTCATTATATATTCGAGAATATATTGATACTCTTCATTAAATTACTCAAGTCTTCAAACAATCATGCCAATGATGAATATTCAAATCATAATAAGAATGAGATTGTGTCGAGGAGACTAATTGAAAAGGGAATAGTTCTATCTTAATATAAGGATTTTGTTACGGATTTGATGAAGCAAAATATATAATGAAAAGTGGTGGTTCCGAATCTGATAAAGAAAATCACATAATTTTATAAACTCCTAAACTTATATAATTGAACTATATATTCAAGGATATATTGATACTCTCCAACATAATACTCAAGTCTTCAAAGAATCCTTCCAATGATGAATATACGAATCATAATAAGGATGAGTTTGTCTCGAGGAGAATAATTGAAAGGGGATTAGTTCTATTTTATTTCAAGGATTCTATTATGGATTTTACGACGCAAAATATGTTAATGCGCAATTGAAATTAAAAAAAAGTTTAACATAGTACTATATTATTTTATGGAATAATATATATTTTGTTTAGAAACCTCAATCTAAAAGGTGGTTAGGTGTTTGACCCGTACCCACTCTTACGACATGTTGAAATTTTTTTTTTTTAAATTGGCTATATCTGTAACTAAATATGTTTAAAATTAAATCAAATTTTAATATATTTATGATATAGTATATCATTAGTATTCTATAATTTTACTAAAAAACTTCAAATGTAGGTATGTTATAGTAATTAGATTTTGATTTATAATTTAGGAATATGATATTTATTTGGAGTTTAGGGTTTAGATTTTGGAGATGCTCTAAACTCTATAATACTACGAAATAATATTTTTTATATTTTATATTTAGTTAGAAAATTATAAATAAATTAGTCTTATTTCAAACCCTAAACTCTATATATACCCTAAACTAAAACCGAAAAATCAGTTGTTTTTATCTTTTATTTTTACAAAAAATGTTTATTTAATTTGGTCTTTAAATAATATTTTCATTTGAAAATTGTGTCTATAGATCATAACTTCATGTTATAGAGTGCAACATTATTTTAAGAAAAAGGCCCAGAAACATTTTGCAAACTTTGAAAAACAAGAATAATTATTTTATCATACTCAACAAGAGTTCAACTAATATAGATTCCGAAAACAAGAGTATAAGGAAAACAAGACTAAGATACGATAAGGTAGACTGCAAAATCATATAAATCCCTTCCTCCTCTTACAAATCCATTTTTGTTCCTAATGTTAATGAGACCATCAAATACAGGCTTCATCTCGGTTTGAGGGTTATCGGTCTCTACGTCTGTCGACACAAATGCTATAAATGCCAACAGAAGTCTCTAATGGCTGTCGTACTAATGACGTCTCCTCTAACCAGAACCAATGCATCCACTTCGACCCACTTGCCATCTCTTCGAACCTGAGATGATGATATCAACAATTACAAATATCTACAGGAAAAAATATACCCATCAAAGAGCATCAAGAACAAATGAACTCAATGATTAATACCTTAGTATTGGGTGTCAAGCGTGCCTTTAGAGCAGCGGAAGCACTGGTAGCCTTGTTCTCCTCGATGAAACTGATTGTTGAATTGATGAGAAGCAGGACAGTGATCCCAACGAATGTTTTCCAATCTGGTGTCTTTCCCTATTATAGAAATCAAATTAGATTGACCTTTTTCTGATAAATTTATGTTCATGATAGCTTACTCCTCCATTGGCCAGTGTAATGGACATGATTGCTGCAGCTTCCATAACACATGTCAAACGCTTTCACATGTATCCCAAGAACACCTTCCACATATTGCCTCTACCTGCAGATTCAAAAATTGTATTCGAATAGAACTAGACGCCGTTTATTCCTCCCAGTTGTTGAAGTACAAGAAGTCCTATACCAACAAGAAACACGTGAGTTTCTCTCAAACAGAGACAAAATTAGCTCCAGAGATAAGAGTAACCGTTACTGTATCATCAGTGGGAAATAATATCTCCTACGCTTGAGGTCTACAAACCGAACTGTAGAACGTTTGGTAGATGATGCCACAGATCTCTGTATATTTGAGAACAAACAAAAAATTATTTAGCAATCCTGAAATTTTTACATATTGAAACCAGTATCATGTTTGAGCATTTTCAGTTTAGTCAATACCTTGATTTCATTAACCTCAACGGTAATATCAGTATCAAAACCACGACGAACTTGCAAGGAAGTTTCAAAATCATTTGTCAAACCCATCTTTGCCTATGTTTATGAAACCAAGAAAAGAGAGAATGATCAGTAAAACAACAAACTCAACAACATAAGCGGATCTAAAGACTTACCTGCCACCGAGGAGATTCAGGAATGAAAAACAGACCCGGTATCAATAATGTACATGGAAATATTTTTTAAACAATTAAGAAAGTGATTAGACCCACGCTGAAACCTTCTAACAATCTTCCCATGTAAAGAAACGATGTATCTTAGACAAAACCAAGAAGAATGACTTTAAGAGTTAGAGAGACAGGCCAACAATACCAGAAACTTGACAACACCATATACATACTTACTTTTGCGAATGATATTGAAAGCCAGCCTATGATATTGGGAATTGCAGCAATCATCAGAGACTTTCAAAAGAAACCCACCAGTTATTAAGAAACACTATGACAATATTGTCACAAACTGAGAACAAATTTAGAATCTAAGATACAAAACTCTCTTACCCCTTTCCTCCCGATGTATTCAGCAATCTGACCACTTGCAATTACCCCAACCATAGCACCCACATTGGATAGAGACCCAAACACAGAGTACTAAATCTCAAACATGAAACCTAAACGTCTTGGCTGTGTGCAAGAAGTAACTTGGCCTCCATCTCGCAACGATGAATGTGATAGCCTGATTCTCCACCAAATACAAAATCTATATCTTATAGTTATACACTGACAATATCTGCCTTTGATTCTCTATATTCGCATACCCATAGCTACAAATTCGACCATAAAGTACACAATCACTCGCAGAATAAGTACGAGTATAATCAGCTGTTGGAATTGTGTCCAGTAATCTCGGTACTGTCTCTAGAAAGTAAGAGTATGTCAAAGATCAGACATAAGTCATATAATACTGGGGGTCATGATGGCTTGCTAGAGTCCGCTCATGATCTATAAGTCTTGGACTTATTGCCTTTATTATATGATCCCATATGGGTCACACGCCTAAGCTAACAGGAAATCGTGTAGGAACGGTTTAGCAGGAGTATGGTAAAAGTGCTAGGCATTTACTATACTTAGAGAGAATAAGAGGGTTTAGCCATTGTGCATCGATCGATGCATAAGGTGCAACGATCGATGCAATGCGCGAACGCCTCGGAGTTAATTGGCATTCGGGCCAAATGGCCCAAAACGAACTGAACGAGTTTATATAAAGTTATGACGAGTTCAGGTCGAATAGATGCCCTAGCCGCGACTCTCTCTCCCTGCGACCTCCCACAGCTCGGTCTAGCAGCCTTCTTCCTGCTTGGTGTGCGTGTGTGAACCTCTGGAGGAGTTATCACTCGGTGGCTCTCTGATCTCTGACCTGTTCTCTCTTTCCGCTGCAAAACAGGTAAAAGGTGAGATCTACTTATGTTTCTATTCAAGAGAACCTAGATCTGGCATGTTTAGGATCAAGTAATCTGATGAATTGAATCAGGATTAACTCCAAAGATCCTTCAGTGGTATCAGAGCCATTGGTTCTGGTTCTTCTTGTTTAGATTCATGTTTAGGATTGTTTTCTTGTTTAAAAGTGTTTTGAATCAACTATTGATAAGAGAAAACACTTAAGAAACAAGGAATTGAACCTTAAACACATTTGAAATCGCAATAATCCAAGCTATATTGATTTGGAAGAATGCGATTTTCATAAAGAAGTATCGGCTGTGATCGCGATGCATCGATCGATGCGATCGCATGATCGGTCGATGCAACCACGAGAGATCGCATTGCATCGATCGATGCAATGCAAGGATCGATCGTTGCAGTCGCGAGAGATTGACCGCGATCGCATGGATCGTTCAAACGATCGCATGGATCTCGCGAGAATCTCTCGGCCAAACCTGATAACCGTTCGTGCATGCGTGAGAGCATCGATCGTTGCAGGATCGATGAACGATCGTTGCAGGATCGATGCTGAGAGCATCGATCGATGCGGTTAGGGTTTAGACTCGGTTTAATTTAATTAAAATTAAACGTCTCGGTTTAATAAACAGATTTAATAATTTTATTAAGTCTGGTTAAACCAGGATAAGAAATCCAATGTCGAAATAAATATTGGATTTAGTGCCTAAACCAGGATTTTCTAATTTGATTTGGTTGGACCAAATAAATTGAGAAAATCCGGTTTAGTAAATAACCGGTTGACAATTGTGGTCATCGTAGTAATTAAAATTTGGTTAGACCAATTTTAATGAACCAGACCGGTTATGTCATTTAATTGGACAATTGGGTCATGTCTTGGACATGGACCAGTTCTTGGGCCTCGGGCCAAGAAGTTAAAACAATTGGGCCAGTTATTTGAGTCTTTCTTCAGATCAATTTAAAATTTATTTTATAAAATTATAAAGTCGATTTTAAATTAAAGTTTCCGAAATTTTGAAATTAGAAAGTTTCTTATATTAGAAGTTTCTGAATTTGCATGTTTTGGATTTAAGGAAAGTTTCCAATTTTAGAAAGTTTCCTAAAATAGTAGGTTTCCTAAAATAGAAAGTTTCCCGAAATAGTAATCTTCTATTTTGGGAATGAATTTTAATAAACCTACGAACCTCAAATAATATCAAGCGTTGGATGTCTTGTCCAGGCTATGTCAGCTGTCAAAGCCCATTCAATTGCATTCATGGCCTTACAGTGTGAGGATGTCTGTTTTTGCGTGGGTAAGACGGTTTGTGATTCATAAATGTCATTGGGAGTCCCAGACATTAATGATTACATGACTGTATAGTCTGGTTTTCTTGACTAGGCCATCGGGAGTCCCGGGCCTTGAGACATCAGAGTGGATTGGGCCTCGGGCCCAGATTCACAACCAAGAGTTATATCACGGATATAATTAGCCGATATAGGGCTTACCGATATAAGCTAAGGTTGGGTGACGGCCAGTGGCCCACTTTAATCTTAGTTATATGTGGATCTTGGAATCATTATATTCTATTGAGGGTAACTTATGTTATTGAATATAATGCATGATTAATCATATTAAATTTAATACGAGATTAATCATATTGAACATTTTAACTAAAATCCTTTTATCTTAATTTTCAGTTATGACTAGCACAAACAATCAAAACACTTTCTCGATCCGGTCTGTCCTTGAGATGGACAAGCTGAACGGATCAAATTTCTTGACTTGGTCGCGGAACCTGAGGCTAGTCCTCAGACAGGAGAGAAAGGACTATGTCCTTGAGAGAGCTCTCCCCGTGAGGATCGGGTCCAATGCTTCTCATGCAGTATATGATGCTTGGAATAAGCATTATAATGATGCGGTAGATGTGCGTGGTCTGATATTGGCTACCATGGACTCAGACTTGCGGAAGCAATATGAGAACATGGAGTCGCCAATAGAGATGATCAGCAGCCTGAAATTGAAATTTCAGGAGCAGATAAGAGTGGAGAGATACCAGTTGGTTAAATCTCTCACTAGCTGCAAGCTACCAAATGATCATCCAGTAAGTCCTCATGTCAGTAAAATGATGGGTTACATTGATAACCTGAGGAAACTGGATTATCCAGTTAGCCAAGAGATGGCAACTGAGATCATTCTGCAGTCACTGCCGTCAAGCTATGATAAGTTCAGAAGGAACTATATCAAGAAAGGCTTAACGAAGACGCTGACTGAACTGCATAATATGCTCAAGACAGTTGAGCCAAACGTGAAGAGTACCCTATACAATCTCATGAATGAGAAGGGTAGGTTTACTAAACCTAATGCTGACAAGGGTGAAGACAAAGTTGTCCAGATTTTGAATCATGGCAAGCGTGTGTCTTCTGAGCCCGAGTCAGATACCTCTTACGTTGGTAAGTGCTGCTACTGTAAGGAGACAGGGCATTGGAAGAGAGATTGCATTAAATTCATGGAAGATGATGAGGAGTTAAAGTCGATGTATGAGACTACTTCCTCAGGTATTCATGTTATTACTTCAAGTTCTACCTTAAAGGTATTGAATACTGGTTGTGGCACTGATATTTGTGATAATATGCAGAGCTTAAGCAACAGTAGAACGTTGAAGGAAGGGCAAGTGAAACTACATGTCTGGAAGGAGCTTGGGATGCTGCCTCAGTCGTAGGGTTTTTCACTTATAGATCCCTTTGAGGCTTGGTTTTGTATTAAGTAATTGCTACAATGTACCTGCTTTAAGCAGAGTTGTCTTTCATTTTCTTGTAAGAATTTGAATGTTTTTCGTTTTGATAAAAGACAAGTTTTGTTCTTTTGATCTTAATGAAATATTAATTGTAGCACCCTATTCATGGAATGGGTTTTATATCTTAAACCAAAGAGTGCCTAAATGTAACATAAATACCGAATTGGTTTAAATCTAATGAATTAAACCTGATTTTTCTTGGCATAAAAGTCTTGGTCACATAGAGTAAGTCGGATTCAGAAATCCCATAGTTGTGGACTGTTGGGCTCATTTGATAAGATATCTTATGAGACTTGAATTCTGTTTACTGGACCAAAAAGGAAAAGGGCCTATCTTAGCCGAGCTAGAGAAAGGCCCAAAGGCTTATTGGACCTGGAACATACTGATGTATGTGGCCCAATGAGCAGTAATGCCAGAGAAAATTTCCTGTACTTCATTGTCTCTACTGATTACTTCAGTGAGTGTGACTGTGTTCATTTGATGAGACACAAGTCGGAATTCTTTGACATGGTCGAAAGAGTTCCAGAATGAAGTATAGGATCTGAATGACAAAAGTATTAAGACTCTGGATTAAATCACGAGTGAGAATACTTAAGTCATTGATTGTGTGATCATCTTAATGAGTGTGAAATCGTTTCACAGCTCATTTCTCCTGAAAACCTGAAGGTGTTTCTGTGAGAAAGAATCAGATCTTATTAGAAATGATTAAAGATGAGTCACACGAATCTTCCATGATATTATTTAAGAATAACGCTCTAAAATATCTAAGTTTACGCTGAAATAGTTCCACAAATAACGGTTGAAAGACACCACGTTAATGTGGATTGGAATCGATCCAAATTTGTCTTTACTGAGTATTTGTAGTTTTGCTACTTCGCTGGTTGTCCTAGAGAAACTAAGGCTTGTTATTTTTTACGTCCAATCTGTTTTCTAAAAAAAAGGAAGTTATTTTCCAAGAAGAACAGTGGGAGTAAAAGTATAACTCGAAGTTTTCTTAGGGAAACCAAGGCTCGGTACTTTTACGACCATTCTGTTTTCTAAGAAGGGAAATTACTTTCCAAGAAGAACAGTGGGAGTAAAAAGTAATTTTACAACCATTCTGTTTTCTAAGAAGGGAAGTTACTTTCCAAGAAGAACAGTGGGAGTAAAAGTACAACTCGAAGAAATTCGAGAAATACAGGAGGCTGCCTAACCTATTGAGGGAGAGCAGCGGAAGGATTTACAGATTTCTGTAGAATCTACACCTGTGGAGCCTGAAGTTCGCAGATATGAAAGAATCAGTCACTAATCCGAGAGTGAATTCTCGTCATTAGTGCAGCCTGATGATCATTGAATGTTCGCATGATCTGATGATCATTGAAAGCGACGAATCTGCGAAATCCTAGGAAGCGAAAGTGAGCCCAGACTCCGAAAAATTACATTTTGTGTAAGTTGGCTTCATCGATCCATTCATGGATGGAAGCTAACTTATCGGAGTTGGAATCTTCGTTCTGTTGAAGTAGTCAAGGTTTTGACTTGAACAGGAACGAAGCGGAACTGTGTGTTTACTAATAGATTAGTGGGAGTGATATTGCATTTCTCAAAATGTATGTCGATGACATACTGATTCTCGGATATAACGTCCCAACGCTGTAGTCGGTAAAGGACTAGCTTGGGAGTTGGTTTAATGATTGACATGGGTAAAGCCACGTAGTTCTTGGATTTTGGATCTAAAGATAGAGATCCAAAAGAGCTGGTAGGACAAAGTCAGGATTCTTAAATTGACAAAGTCCTACACATTTTGAGCAATCCAAGAAGGGTTTTTATGCCAATGTCACATGGCATTAAGTTAAGCAAGATACAGTATCCTATGATAACTGCTGAGCTTAAATGCATGGATAAGATTCCATATGCGTCGGCAATTGGATCTATCATGTATGCCATGAAACGTACTTGTTTGATGTTGCTTTAATGTTAAGCAAGACAAGTAAAGACCAGTCAAATCCAGCAAAGAACCAAGTTTCCTAAAGTATGTCCTAAAGTATTTGAGGAATACTAAGGATAAGTTCTTGATTTACGGAGAAAGTGATGTGCTACAAGTCAGTAGAGTCTGAAAGGCAAGTTTCCAACAGACAAAGATGATTTCCGGTCACAGTCCGGTTATATCTTGTGTCTGTCTGGAGGTGCAAGGCACTGTTGCTGACTCCATGACTTAAACTGAACATTTCGCAGCTTGGAAAGCGGCGAAAGAGGTTGTTTGGAAAGAAGAGTTCGTCAATGAACTTGATGTGATTCCCAGCATAGATGAGACTAGCTGCACATCAGAGGTCCAAACACCTTAAGATAAATGACATAGATGTTAAGTAGATCAGCAAGTTTCAACAAATGAGAACGTTGCTAATCTATTAACGAAGCCACTCCTTAGCCCTAAGCACGAGTCACGGACTGTAGCTGTAGGATAAGTGAAGTTAAGATGTAGTCTTAATTTCAGTGGGAGTTAGTAAAGGGCTTTATTTAGTTATTAGATATGTTCTTGAAATAACATTTAAGATGTTTAATGAAATTATTATTTCAAGATTATTTTAACTGTGATGAAATAATCGTTCCAAAGTGATATGAACCATTTTATAGGTCATCGAAGTAAATGACTTGATCTTGAGTCATCGAAGTCATTTAGCTTGATCATGAGACCCTATATTTGATAGAAGGCTTATATCATCCTGTCCCTAGTCGAAGGTTGTTGAAATTGGAACACCAACAACCGTGTGAGACTGGATTGGTACGTGACTTATGACAAAGTCTCAGTGTGTCATAGATGCGCGGCATCAAAGTCAGTACATAGGTGTATGTTGGGGAACATACGACCGGACAAGACCCGCTTATGAGAACTCTTCAGGATATTTATATCTGTGTCATAAGAGATTCTCACTACGACTATAGAGTATAGTCCTTAGACCTGAGCTCGCATGCATGTGACTGCACATGGACTGATGTACTTTGATCATTGTCTAACGCTATCGTTCTGCGATAGTTATAAGGACCTTGTTTGGGTACATTGTGAAATGAGTAGTTTACAGTGATGGAACAAGACGGGATTTGTCCCTCCAATATAAATGGAGTGAATATCTCTAGGCCAATCGGAGATTTGAATACTGGAAAATGCATGGCCATGCTCAAACGGACTGTCCCGAGTCGTTTGGATTGACAGTATCAAATCAGAGTCCGATGAACAAGATTAGGCTTTATAAGGATGACACTAATCTTGCCTTATGACTAATCGAGATATTGTGACAAAAGGATTATGAATACAGAGATTCCAGTACAAGTGGGAGATTGTTGGAATTGTGTCCAGTAATCTCGGTACTGTCTCTAGAAAGTAAGAGTATGTCAAAGATCAGACATAAGTCATATAATACTGGGGGTCATGATGGCTTGCTAGAGTCCGCTCATGATCTATAAGTCTTGGACTTATTGCCTTTATTATATGATCCCATATGGGTCACACGCCTAAGCTAACAGGAAATCGTGTAGGAACGGTTTAGCAGGAGTATGGTAAAAGTGCTAGGCATTTACTATACTTAGAGAGAATAAGAGGGTTTAGCCATTGTGCATCGATCGATGCATAAGGTGCAACGATCGATGCAATGCGCGAACGCCTCGGAGTTAATTGGCATTCGGGCCAAATGGCCCAAAACGAACTGAACGAGTTTATATAAAGTTATGACGAGTTCAGGTCGAATAGATGCCCTAGCCGCGACTCTCTCTCCCTGCGACCTCCCACAGCTCGGTCTAGCAGCCTTCTTCCTGCTTGGTGTGCGTGTGTGAACCTCTGGAGGAGTTATCACTCGGTGGCTCTCTGATCTCTGACCTGTTCTCTCTTTCCGCTGCAAAACAGGTAAAAGGTGAGATCTACTTATGTTTCTATTCAAGAGAACCTAGATCTGGCATGTTTAGGATCAAGTAATCTGATGAATTGAATCAGGATTAACTCCAAAGATCCTTCATCAGCAGCAAGAGAAAGATATAATCGCATACCCCTTACTTTCACATAATTTTTTTGTCTAGCTGAATATGAACCATAATTTGAACGGCCTTACTCAAAATACCTGATTGAGCATACGCGTGAAGAACCTGGCTCAATGCTTCATGAGTAAGCTTCACATTTTTTTTCCTGAGATTTTCCAAGACTTCTTTAATCTCATCGAAGATCCTATGCTTTGTTAAGAGCTACATAAACGAAGAACAAGCAAACCCATTCGAAACGAACTCGTCTTTTCTCTAATTTGATAGCTATTCAAACATCATGACGCCGATTTCCACATCCTCTATTCGGTCGAAAACGCAAGGAGAAATGTCGACGAGGCGGACTTCATCATCAACGAGTAATCTAGACAAATTGTTCTGGGTTTAGAGGAGGTTAGCGGTGTCGATGATTTGTTTCTTGATTCTGGGCGTAATGGGAAAAAGAGATGGAGGAGGATTGGTGCGAGAGAAGGGTTATTGGATTTGTGATTTGGGAGAATTTCAATAAATTCAAATTTATAGGAGAATTTAAAGGGATTTGAGATTATTTGAGTTATTGAGCCAAAATTTAAGAGAGAATTCTAGGGGATTTGAGAGAGAAAAAAAGAATATTTATATTAATTCACCTCTTGTTATTTTTACTGTAATTATCGAATTAACGTATTATTAAAAAACCAGGAAAAATTATGTGTTGTATTATCCTCCAAAGCAAGAAGGATTCCATCGATCACAAGCCAAATTTTCTTACGGGTCTCAACGATTGGTGTTCCAGTATGCGAAAAACAAACAGTTCCAAATTCTTGACACATCATGCACAAAAACATCTGTTGTTGAGTTACTACTTCCTAGATTATTCATATTTAGTGCACATGCAGGATTAGCTCGGGCATGTCGGAGCAGTTTGTAAGCGTTTTTGACTACCATTTGATGGTATTTCAAGCTGTAGATTCTTGTGTTGTTGGGTTTTACTTCAGATTTTACCTTTGAATGTTCATATTCTAGAATGACGGTAATGCCTCTTGTGTTGATTGAAGATAACATGAGGCATTGAGGTGCAAACCCGAAAACAAAGACGTTGCAAGAGGATCTACGAGTACTTTCTGAGCTTAGATGGCCTATGGTTTCAGGTCTCACCTCTCCGGCACCCAAGAACAAAAAGGAGTGGTTAGATAGGCTTTTACCAAGTACTTTCTAATCCGTAATAAGCCCAGTAAGCACCACAGATGCAGTACCCTGCAATTTTTACACAGACAAAAAACGTTTTTACTAATCACCTTCCAGAAAACAAACAAGAAAAGTGCAATTTATATGATATCATGTTGAAGACAAGATCTCACTTGGATATCATCATTGAAAACGAGATGACTACAAGATTGACAAAAAGGTTTATCATTACCGATCATATGATGTATATGCACCAACACTTTTTCTCCATAGTTGTGCTTAACAACACACATGAACTCGTGAAAACACTGTGTATTCCTGAATAACAAAAGAGACTACACTTCTAGGTTTCTGAAAATCGGTATTTCAAACACAAGAAGAGTAGAAAATTTAGGAAAGAGTGGTAAACCTCTCCCGTTGCCCTCTGCTGTTTAAGTGCAATGTAAAACTCATCCTTCAGGAGCTTCTCATTGTTTGTACACACATTAATGGTGATTGGAAGGCATTGTTGAAGTGTTTAGTTGTTGTTGGACCTATTATTTAGGAGCTTATTTGATTTGTTTTTGTTTGACGTGGTCATTGTGGTTATATCACGTTTCTTTTTTTAGGACCAGTTGTTCACGTTGTTGCTTCCTGTAAGGCTATTAAGCCATTGTTCTTCACTTAATTAATCAAGTTGGTTTTCCAGAATTACTCTTTGAGATCAACAATCTGGTATCAGAGCTAACTTCAAAAAGAGAGTGAGAGAATGAGTGCAGACGGGAACGGCAATGGTGGTTATGCTGCACCTGCAATTCCCAAATTTGATGGGGATTATGATCATTGGAGCATGGTCATGGAAAATCTCCTTCGATCCAAGGAATACTGGACGGTTGTGGAATCTGGATACATACAACCAAGTGCTGAAGCGGAGATGACAGCTGCACTGAAAAAGACGCTAGAAGAGAAGAAGCTCAAAGATTTGAAGGCAAAGAATTACTTGTTTCAATCCATTAACAGGACGATTCTGAAAACGATAACGCAAAAGGAGACATCGAAGCAACTCTGGGATTCAATGAAGATGAAGTGTCAAGGAAATGCTCGGGTGCAGAGAGCACAACTCAATCGGCTCCGAAGAGACTTCGAGATTTTGGCAATGAAGCAAGGTGAATCGATCGATGGCAATTTCACTCGAGTGATGGTGATCGCAAATGACATGCGAAACTGTGGAGAGAACATGCCGGATGTCAAGATTGTTGAGAAGATCTTGAGGACACTCACTGATAAATGGAATTACATAGTGTGCTCCATTGAGGAGTCAAAGGATGTTGATAGTCTCTCTGTTGATGCCTTACAAAGCTCGCTTCTTGTTCATGAGCAGAAATTCAAGAAGGATGGAGGAGAAGAACAAGCGCTCGTTGTATCAACTAAGGATTATCATGGAGGCAGAGGAAGAGGAAGATTAGGTATTTTCGTGGAGGAAGAGGTCGAGGCAGAGGCCGTCGTACATTCAACAAAGCGACAGTTGAATGTTACAATTGTCATAAACTTGGTCACTATCAGTATGAGTGCCAAGCAAATTATGCAGAAGAAGAAGAGGTAGAAGAAATGCTACTCATGGCGTACATTGAGGAGATATCAGAAGAAAAGGAAGCAAAAGAGAATTCTCAGCTCTCTCTTATGGCGCACGTTGAGGAATCACAAAAACAAAAGAAGAATGATGTGTGGTTTCTTGACTCGGGTTGCAGCAACCACATGTGTGGTGAAGCATCTCTGTTCAGTGAGATAGAAGAAGGGATCAAGAAGACTGTTAGGTTGGGAAACCATACGAGCATGAACATTGTTGGAACAGGAAGTGTACGGCTACTGATTGAGGAATGAGCCATCTTGTGCTAGACTTCTTATACATTCCGGATTTAAAGAACAATATCCTCAGCATTGGACAGCTTCAAGAAAAGGGGTTAGAAGTTCTGATCAAGTCTAATGAATGCAGAATCTATCACCCTTCGAAAGGTCTCATCATTCGGAGCAAGATGACAGCTAACAGAATGTTCATGCTTCAATCGAATAACTCAAGCAAGCCGGCTATGATGTGTCTTCAGACAGATGCTCAAGACAAGTCTATGTTATGGCATCGAAGATATGGTCACTCGGGTCTGAAAGCATTGAAGAACAAAGAGATGGTGAAGGAATTACCAAGTCTCTCCGAGACAGAAGTTGTCTGCACAGTTTGCTTAAAGGGAAAGCAACATCGTAAGATCATTCCGAAAAAGGCCACATGGAGAGCTTCATAGAAATTAAAACTAATTCACGCGGACATATGTGGTCCAATCTCTCCGACATCTAACAGCGGGAAGAGGTATCTGATCTGCTTTATTGACGACTTCAGTAGAAAGGCGTGGGTATATTTCTTAGTCTATAAAGCAGATGCATTTGCCACATTCAAGCAATTCAAGAATGGTGTAGAGAAAGAATCTGGGCTATTCATCAAGTGCTTAAGGACAGACCGAGGTGGGGAATTTACATCAAGTGAATTCAATGATTTCTGCAAAGATAAAGGAATCAAAAGACAGTTGACGACAGTCTACACACCGCAGCAAAACGGTGTTGCGGAGAGGAAAAACAGAACAGTGATGAATATGGTGAGAAGCAGGCTTGTAGAAAAAAATGTTTCAAAGATTTCCTGGTCAGAAGCAGTTAATTAGGCTTTCTATATTCTGAATCAATGTCCAACAAGCTCCGTAAAAGACGTTACACCTTAGGAAGCATGGAGTGGGATCACACCATCAGTGGCGCATCTAAGGGTCTTCGGTTGCATAGCTCACACTCACGTTCTTGATATACAGAGAACAAAACTTGATAACAAGAGTCGTGGGTGTATCTTGTTTGGGCTGAGCATAGAATCAAAAGGATACAAACTTTTTGATCCTGTGAACAAGAAGATGACTATGAGCAGAGACGTCATTTTTGAAGAGGAGAAACAGTGGGATTGGGATGCAAGTTATAAGGAATCAATCGAAACTGATTTAGAATGGGGAAGCGATGGAGATGGTGAGTCAGTAACGATTCGAGATAATGCAGAAGAAAAACCAGATGGTGAAGACGAGAATGGAGAGAATGAAACTATGGAGAGTCGCAACATCTCTCCATCTCCTTCTTTGGAAGCTTCTCCGATAACTGCTACACGAATTGATGTTCCAGAAAGTTCAAGGGTAGGAGGGAAGAGAAAGACAAGAGTACCAATCCGGCTAAATGATTATCTTGTCACTGGCGATGACGAAGATGAAGAAGAGGAGCAGTTTCAATTTGCACTATTTGTGGATGGGTTAGTCCAGTGTGCGTTCTTTGCTGGAGCGGACCCGGTTAACTTCGAGGAAGCAGTTCACAGTGAAGATTGGAAACGAGCTATGGACTCGGAGATCAATTCGATTGAGAAGAATGATACTTGGGCTTTGACTGACTTACCACAGGGAGCCAAAAGTATATAAGTCAAATGGGTTTACAAAACCAAGCTGAATCAACATGGAGAAATTGAAAAGTACAAAGCTAGACTCTTAGCAAAAGGGTACGCTCAAGAGCACGGGATTGACTATGAAAAAATATACGCCCCTATTGCTCGTATGGACATGGTCAGAATGATCCTAGCTCTATCAGCTCAAAGAGGTTGGACAATCTATCAACTAGATGTGAAGTCCGACTTTCTACAGGGAGAGTTAACAGAAGAAGTGTTCGTTGAGCAATCGATGGGATATAAGATCAAAAATGCAGAACACAAAGTCTACAAACTCCGAAAAGCTCTATACGGACTCAAGCAGGCACCAAAAGCTTGGTTCAGGAGAGTAGACTCATATTTCACATATATGGGGTTTGAGAAGGATGTGAGTGAGCAAACCTTGTTCACTAAAACCGACAAACAAGGTAACTCTCTCATCATTAGCTTATACGTTGATGATTTGATTTACACTGGAAATGATGAATCAATGATGAGAGAGTTCAAGATGTCGATGATGGAAGAGTTTAATATGTCGGATTTGGGGGAGATGAGGTACTTTCTCGGTTTCGAGGTGATGCAGGTTAAAAAAGGAACATTTGTCAGCCAGAAAAAGTATTTGAAAGAGGTGCTTAAGAGGTTTGGAATGGAAGAGAGTAACTCGGTTTTGAATCCTATCATTCCTGGGTTCAAAATTCATAAAGATGATGATGGTGTGAAGGTAGATGAATATCTTTACAAGCATCTAGTTGGGAGTTTGATGTATCTAACTGCGACAAGGCCGGATGTAATGTATGTTGTTAGTCTCATCAGCAGGTACATGTCAAAACCCACTGAACTTCATCTTGCTGCAGCCAAGGGAATTCTCAGATACCTACAAGGAACAACAGGATATAGATTGTTCTATCATAAGACAGGAAACCCAGAACTCATTGGTTTCACCGACAGTGATTACGCATGGTGCGTGGAGGACAAGAAAAGTACTTTGGGTTATACTTTCATATTGAGTGATGCTGCAGTAGCTTGGTCCTCTCGAAAACAAGCGATTGTCACTTTGAGTACGACAGAAGCAGAATTCGTAGCAGCTGCTGCAAGTACATGTCAACTGATATTGATGAAGAGAATACTTAAGAGGATTGGTTATGCTGGAGGGTCAAGTCCTGTGATATTCTGTGACAATAGCTCAGCCATCAAGCTATCAAAGAATCCAGTGATGCATGGTAAGAGCAAACACATTGATGTTCGATTTCATTTCTTTAGAGATATAGTGAATGAAGGAGCAGTGCAGCTGAGGTTCTGTGGCACACAAGATCAAGTTGTCGACATCTTTACCAAGCCACTCAAGCTGGAGATGTTTCAAAAGTTCAGAGAAAAGCTAGGAGTACTTGATGAATCAATCATAAACTAGAACACTGTCTAGTTTAAGGAAGGGAATTTTGAAGTGTTTAGTTGTTGTTGGACCTATTATTTAGGAGCTTATTTGATTTGTTTCTATTCGACGTGGTCATTGTGGTTAGATCACGTCTCCTTTCTTTTAGGACCAGTTGTTCACGTTGTTGCTTCATGTAAGGCTATTAAGCCAGTGTTCTTCTCTTAATTAATCAAGTTGGTTTTCCAGAATTACACTTTGAGATCAACAATATTAAGATCAGAATTAATGAGAATCAAGCATCAATGGACATTCATAAGCTTTTTTGTGGTGCTTACAACCGATGGACGGATTACTCCCATCGCTGTCTAAAGAGAAAGCTTCCAATCTGGGATTCCCATCCCCTATAGAATTTCACAGCATTCAAATCAAGAAAAGGGTAAAGGCTCTGTTTACCTTGGCAACCAAGATCTCCAGTACTTGTACTGAACTAGAAGAGAAAGCGATAGAAAAATGACGAAGATGTAGTATCTGAAAGAAAATGACAAAGCTCATGCAAGCAACTTCATGGTGATGGTTAAATTAGGGTTTGATAGCAAGATTTGCAGACGCACAAGCCGGAGCTGGGGGAATTGCTTCACTCCTATGTATATTTGATTTCCTGGTCTCCGGCGGAGCACAATAATGAACAAACGAACTGGCAGAGTTGGTGGAGCGACTGTAATTTTGATTTCAGATTCTTCGGTCTCTTGCCTCTGCTTGATCTTCACGATTCACCAAATAAATTCTTCTAGTTCTTCTATAAAACTGGATTTTCATAATGGTAGCAGCTACCAAAGCCCCAAAATCGAGTTTTCCTGCCTGAACTGTAAAATCATGTTTTTCCGCCAAAACCGCAAACTCATGTTTTCCGTCAAAGCCGCAAAATCGCAATTTCTCTATAAAACCGTAAAATCTTGATTTTCCGCCAAACTCGAAAAATCTTGATTTTCCGCATAACCGCAGAATCATTATTTTCCGCAAAACCGCAAATCTCTATTTTCCGCCAAAACCATATCCGCAAAATCGAATTTTCTTTCAAAACCATAAAATCATGTTTTTCATCAAATCCGCAAAATAATCTTCATAATATTTTTAATAAGATATAACTTATTTTTATGAGATTATAGGATAATATTATTAAAAATAAAAACAAATAATAGATAAGAAAGAGTATTAAATACAAAACTCATTTTACATAAATTGAATATTAACTAATCTAACTTATTTGTTTTGAAGAAGAAAAAAACTTAACAGGGCTAAGTTAACCCTTAGGGCTAACCCTGGTTTAAAAAAAATTATAGGGCTAAAATAGAATTAGGGCTATAATAAGGCAGGGCTTATATTTAACAAGGCTTGGTTGGGCCCAATCCCTAGATTTAACATCCCTATGGTAGCTTTCTTAACTAATCACACAATTCACTTGCTTTATCGACAGTAGATTGTTTTTACATGAATTGTTTTTTCAAATACCATCTCTTAAAGTGGTATTTTATATCTACTGAAGTTTAACTATAAATCAATTTTAAAAAAAGGATCTCTTTCTCTCTCTTCTCACCAAAACTCTCTCGCCTCTCTCATTGTCACCGCTTCATCTTGAGCTTGATTCCGGCCATCGGACGTGGCTCTGGTCACACCGGCGGCTCGGGTTACTTTTGTTTACCTTATGGTTGCGACTTTGTCCGCCTTTTGGCTTTGCTGGCCCTCGATTTTCCTTGTGTTCCATCGACTTTTCTTTGGTTTCATCTAATTCTGGGTTTGTCTGGATAGTTCTCCGGTAATCTTTGCTGGATTCAACCTATTTCTGGAGCGCGCTTCTTCCCCGGAGAAGGTAGGCTATTCCTGTTCATCGATTTCTTCCGTTAGTTGGGATATAAGCTCTGGCCCGGCGCTTCCTCTGCATGTTTTGCGGCGTGATATGCTGGAACAGGCTTGTTCGGAGCACATATCCAGGCCAGTAGATTGGGCCTCTTAGTTCAAACCGCATCCCAATAGCTAATGGTGGACATCGGAGCGTGAAGCTTTCTTATATCTAGTAATTCTTCCCGGTCTTTCACTCCTTCAGATCTAGGTTGGCAGAGTCGAGCACGACAATTCATCGCTATCCTTCGCCGTCTGTGTGCCGCAATTACTCAGGCGGTGAAGTACATGCCGGACTGTTCCTGTGGTTGACGTGTGTTAGTGAGTCAATCACACGTGGCTGATTCCCGTCGCGATATACAAGTTGTTTGGCCATGTCTGGGCCACTCAAATCCGTTTTGTTTTAATCCAATGTATTTCTTCCTTGGCTCTGTATTTACACTGCCCATTGGGCCTATATTAATCAAATGGATGTCGACAAAAAAAATCACTTTTTAGAAAATTCACAATAATTTTTTTTATATATTTTAGTGATGAAATCCTTATTTTCCAATAGGGGAGATTTGAAAGGATTTGTGTAAATGTTTAATCTAATAACCTTGGATTTACAAGAATTTTTATAAATACTAAATCCAATAAGGAGAGATTCGGAGAAAAAACAAAATCTCTCAAATCACCAATCCAATAAAAAGTATTGGCACTTAGAGTGGGATAGCAGAATTTGGGCTCCAAAATCCAATTTTAGTTCTCCGCTTAATGAAATAATGGTTTAGCATTATTTTATTGCTGTTGACGACAACCTACACACCGCAGCAAAATGGTGTTGCGGAGAGGAAAAACAGAACAATGATGAATATGGTGAGAAGCATGCTTGTAGAAAAAAATGTTCCAAATGTTTTCTGGCCAGAAGCAGTTAACTGGGCTTTCTATATTCTGAATCGATGTCCAACAAGCTCCGTAAAAGACGTTACACCTGAGGAAGCATGGAGTTGGATCAAACCATTAGTGGCGCATCTGAGGGTCTTCGGTTGCATAGCTCACGCTCACGTTCCTGATGTACAGAGAACAAAACTTGATAACAAGAGTCGTGGGTGTATCTTGTTTGGGCTGAGCACATAATCAAAAGGATACAAACTTTTTGATCCTATGAACAAGAAGATGACTGTGAGCGGAGACGTCATTTTTGAAGAGGAGAAACAGTGGGATTGGGATGCAAGTTATAAGGAATCAATCGAAACTGATTTAGAATGGGGAAGCGATGGAGATGGTGAGTCTGTAACGATTCGAGATAATGCATAAGAAAAACCAGATGGTGAAGACGAGAATCGAGAGAATGAAACTATGGAGAGTCGCAACATCTCTCCATCTCCTTCTTTGGAAGCTTCTCCGATAACTGCTACACGAATTGATGTTCCAGAAAGTTCAAGGGTAGGAGGGAAGAGAAAGACAAGAGTACTAATCCAGCTAAATGATTATCTTGTCACTGGCGATAATCATTTGCACTATTTGTGGACGGGTTATTCCAGTGTGCGTTTTTTGCTGGAGCGGACCCGGTTAACTTCGAGGAAGCAGTTTAGAGTGAAGATTGGAAACGAGCTAAGGACTCGGAGATCAATTCGATTGAGAAGAATGATACTTGGGCTTTGACTAACTTACCACAGGGAGCCAAAAGTATAGGAGTCAAATGAGTTTACAAAACCAATCTGAATCAACATGGAGAAATTGAAAAGTACAAAGCTAGACTCGTAGCAAAAGGGTACGCTCCAGAGCACGGGATTGACTATGAAGAAGTATATGCCCCTATTGCTCGTATGGACACGGTCAGAATGATCCTAGCTCTATCAGCTCAAAGAGGTTGGACAATCTATCAACTAGATGTGAAGTCCGACTTTCTATAGGGAGAGTTAACAGAGGAAGTGTTCGTTGAGCAATCGATGGGATATAAGATCAAAAATGCAGAACACAAAGTCTACAAACTCCGCAAAGCTCTATACGGACTCAAGCAGGCACCAAAAGCTTGTTTCAAGAGAGTAGACTCATATTTCACAGAGATGGGGTTTGAGAAGGACGTGAGTGAGCAAACCTTGTTCACTAAAACCGACAAGCAAGGTAACTCTCTCATTATTCGCTTATACGTTGATGATTTGATTTACACTGGAAATGACGAATCAATGATGAGAGATTTCAAGATGTCGATGATGGAAGAGTTTAATATGTCGGATTTGGGGGAGATGAGGTACTTTCTCGGTCTTGAGGTGATGCAGGTTAAAAAAGGAACATTTGTCAGCCAGAAAAAGTATGTGAAAGAGGTGCTTAAGAGGTTTGGAATGGAAGAGAGTAACTCGGTTTTGAATCCTATCATTCATGGGTTCAAAATTCATAAAGATGATGATGGTGTGAAGGTAGATGAATATCTTTACAAGCATCTAGTTGGGAGTTTGATGTATCTAACTGCGACAAGGCCGGATGTAATGTATGTTGTTAGTCTCATCAGCACGTACATGTCAAAACCCACTGAACTTCATCTTTCTGCAGCCAAGAGAATTCTCAGATACCTACAAGGAACAACAGGATATGGATTGTTCTTTCATAAGACAGGAAACCCAGAACTCATTGGTTTCACCGACAGTGATTACGCAGGGTGCATGGAGGACAAGAAAAGTACTTTGGGTTATACTTTCATATTGAGTGATGCTGCAGTAGCTTGGTCCTCTCGAAAACAAGCGATTGTTACTTTGAGTACGACAGAAGCAGAATTCGTAGCAGCTGCTGCAAGTACATGTCAACTGATATTGATGAAGAGAATACTTAAGAGGATTGGTTATGCTAGAGGGTCAAGTCCTGTGATATTCTGTGACAATAGCTCAGCCATCAAGCTATCAAAGAATCCGGTGATGCATGGTAAGAGCAAACATATTGATGTTCGATTTCATTTCTTAAGGGATATAGTGAATGAAGGAGCAGTGCAACTGAGGTTCTGTGGCACACAAGATCAAGTTGTCGACATCTTTACCAAGCCACTCAAGCTGGAGATGTTTCAAAAGTTCAGAGAAAAGCTAGGAGTACTTGATGAATCAATCATAAACTAGAACACTGTCTAGTTTAAGGAAGGGAATGTTGAAGTGTTTAGTTGTTGTTAGACCTATTATTTAGGAGCTTATTTGATTTGTTTCTGTTCGACGTGGTCATTGTGGTTAGATCACGTCTCCTTTCTTTTAGGACCAGTTGTTCACGTTGTTGCTTCCTGTAAGGCTATTAAGCCAGTGTTCTTCTCTTAATTAATCAAGTTGGTTTTCCAGAATTACACTTTGAGATCAACAATATTAAGATCAGAATTAATGAGAATCAAGCATCAATGGACATTCATAAGCTTTTTTGTGGTGCTTACAACCGATGGACGGATTACTCCCATCGCTGTCTAAAGAGAAAGCTTCCAATCTAGGATTCCCATCCCCTATAGAATTTCACAGCATTCAAATCAAGAAAAGGGTAAAGGCTCGGTTTACCCTGGCAACCAAGATCTCCAGTACTTGGACGGAACTAGAAGAGAAAGCGATAGAAAAATGACGAAGATGTAGTATCTGAAAGAAAATGACAAAGCTCCTGCAAGCAACTTCATGGTGATGGTTAAATTAGGGTTTGATAGCAAGATTTGCAGACGCACAAGCCGGAGCTGGGGGAATTGCTTCACTCCTATGTATTTTTGATTTCCTGGTCTCCGGCGGAGCACAATAATGAACAAACGAACTGGCAGAGTTGGTGGAGCGACTGTAATTTTGATTTCAGATTCTTCGGTCTCTTGCCTCTGCTTGATCTTCACTATTCACCAATTAAATTCTCCTGGTTCTTTTATAAAACTGGATTTTCATAATGGTAGCAGCTACCAAAGCCGCAAAATCGAGTTTTCTCGCCTGAACCGTAAAATCATGTTTTCCCGCCAAAATCGCAAACTCATGTTTTCCGTCAAACCGCAATATCGCGTTTTCTCTGTAAAACCGTAAAATCTTGATTTTTCGCCAAACTCGAAAAATCTTGATTTTCCGCATAACCGCAGAATCATTATTTTCCGCAAAACTGCAAAATCTATATTTTCCGCCAAAACCATAACCGCAAAATCGAATTTTTCTTTCAAAACCATAAAATCATGTTTTTCATCAAATCCGCAAAATAATCTTCATAATATTTTTAATAAGATATAACTTATTTTTATGAGATTATATGATAATATTATTAAAAATAAAAATGAATAATAGATAAGAAAGAGTATTAAATACAAAACTTATTTTACATAAATTGAATATTAACTAATCTAACTTATTTGTTTTGAAGAAGAAAAAAACTTATCCGGGCGATGTTAACCCTTAGGGCTAACCCTGATTTAAAAAAAAAATTATAGTTCTTAAATTCGGCAAGCTTCTTGCCTACATCCAACTTAGTGTGAGATCTTCCTTGTATCTTACATCACATCACCAGTATACCAATAAATAGGTTTTCAAGATCTGAAACGAATGGTTGGAATTTTAAAAAACGAAGAAGATATACAGTAAAATCATGATATTATGTATAAAATGATATTCTGGATAAAAGACAGTTCCTTACCATTTTGGGACCTGATATTAACTGCCACATAAATATAATTAGAAAATAAGGGGCCCTCCAAAATGGAGATATTTTATTTGACAAGCAATATCGGGTTGTCTTTCGGTAACAAAAAAAAAATTGAGGTCTCGTTGGAATTGTTGTGATATGCATGCCCACAATGTGGAGTAGAGGAGATTCGATAAATCATGTGCTATGTGAATGCTTGAAAGCGATACAAACCTGAGCTTTGTCTCAATTCCATCAAATCCAAACATATTTCTCCTCGAATCGTCTCTTACCAATATTGTAACATACCCATACCAGCCCGTCAAAAATTTTCTTAAAAAGAAGGAGAAAGCCCAAGGCCCAATAGCCCTTTCCCAAAAACCCTAGGGTTTTCCAAAGCCTTTCCCTATAAAAAGCCACCCCTTTTCCCCAGAAACTTCATTCTCTTCTTTTCGGCGAATCTCTGTCAGGATCTGGAGACACTCGAAGCCTCAAGGAGCACTATTCACGTTTTCCCTTTCTTCCAATCACACCAGGTAAGATCCGGGAACCAGATCTGAGCTTTCAAACCCGAAAAACGTTTTCATCTTGTTATAACTTTCGAAATACCCCAAATCCCGAGAAACCGAGCACACCACCGTGACCGTCGCGACGAGACGAAGCCGGAGCCGCCGAGCCGACCGCCACGCGCCGCCGCACGCGCCGTCACGCGCCGCCACTCGCCAGAGAGTCTCGGGCGCGTGAGATCCACGCGCGCCGGAGGAGCCACGCGCCGGAGCTCACGCGCCGACCGCAGGAGCCGCCCGCCGCCGCCGCCGACCGGAGCCACCGTCTACCACCGGAGATCCGCCGGAGCGTCGCCGCCGCCGTCGCCGCCGTTGACCGTTGACCAAACCCGTTGACCGTTGACCAGTCCGGGTCGGATCGGGTCGGGTCGGGT
Source organism: Orychophragmus violaceus (assembly GCA_030180135.1). NCBI lineage: Eukaryota > Viridiplantae > Streptophyta > Magnoliopsida > Brassicales > Brassicaceae > Orychophragmus > Orychophragmus violaceus. The sequence goes on from CM058233.1 coordinate 43,835,894, forward strand.
CGGGTCGGGTCGGGTCGGACCTGTTCGGGTCGGATCCTTGACCGGGTCTGGTTTAGGTTGACCGGTCGGTTTAATTCGGTTTAGTCAATTCCTGATTTCAATTTCCAATTTCAATTTCAATTCCCGGTTTAGATCGGTTTAGCTAGTTTGAGTGGGATATTTTCAATCGATCGTATCTAGCTCATCCTAAGCCCGATTTAAGTGATTCAAAAGCCTATCTCACTCGATTTCTCGTCATTTATCCAAATCCGATGTCCGTTTGGGATAATGGGGCTGATAAATTACCGTTTTGCCCTCTTCTTTGGCTAAGGTGAGGACCGAATGTGATCTCCCTTACCTCATTCAATTTCGGGCGATAGTCCCTTGTTAATATCGTCTTTCCTAGGTAGTGTAAGGATAGTAAGACATCTGATGTGATTGCTTGAGAACATAGAACTGCTAGGTTATCGCTGAGCCCGAAAATGTTGTTTGTGCGTGAAGGATATGCGTGGTAGTTGTGGTAGGGCCCCCGAAAGGGTGTTTCGTGGCAGGGCGCGTATAACGAGTTTGGTACGCGCCCTTTAAATCGTCGGATGGGAGGTGTTGGCTGTTGGGATTATGTCCTGAAATCACATTGTACAAACTCTAGAGATAGTTGTATTGTCGAGATCGGACGATTCATGTGGTACTGGGTAGTCATAACGTTTTGCTAGAAACCGCTTATGACAAATGAGTTGTAACTCATTTCCAGTATCGTGTGAACCTACAGGGTCACACACCTAAGCAAGTTGGATATACTCTGCATGGGAATTGATCATTGGCATATGGTCTGATCGATATGTATTGAATACAGATCGAATATAAGTTTCAAAGGGGTGTATCGATCGACACCATTGGGTGCGTCGGTCGATACAGGACGTGTGTCGATCGACACCAATAAGTGTGTCGGTCGACACAATGGCGAAACCGAAACTGATGTTTCGGTTCACCTCGAGGTCAGTATATAAATACGTTTTATATCTCGACCTAAGTGAGTTGGTTCTTCTGCGCCGCCCAGAGTGTTTTCTCAGAGAGAAAACACAGAAACCTCAGAGAAACTCAGTTCCCAGGGAGATCCGAGTCCCGGTGCTAGCAACCCGGCGGATTCCAGCTTGTGTGCGTGTGGACTACGATAGAGGCGCAGCATCTGAGGCGCAATAGATCTCGTGCTACCTGATCAATCTTCCGCTGCCAAACACCAGGTAATCACGAGGTGAGATCCATGATTCAATTAACTAGACCCTAGATCCTAGGCTATCGGGAACTCGCGAGAATTCTGAATCTGTAGAAGATGCTCGGATTCCCAACAGTGGTATCAGAGCCTTAGGGTTTTATCATTGAATCGAACCTGTTAAACGAATTTGATGATTTAGATTCGCAAACTAGGTTGCTTGGTTTGGAACAGGTGAGATCGATTTGATCGATCTGCGATTCTGTGTTTTCGCACAGTGTCGATCGACACACTGGGTGTGTCGGTCGACACAAAGTGGCGAAATCGACAGATTCGGCGGCTAGGGTTTTTCGTGAAGAAAAACCGAAAGCCTTCTGTGTCGATCGACACAGGTTGTGTATCGGTCGACACAGAGCAGATTCGGTCACGTATCGATCGACACAGTTTTGTGTCGGTCGACACAGACCGAGCGAATGGTTAATCGGTTCAATTGGATTGGACCGGTTATCATGCTTGGTTAAGTCCGAGTGGATCGGTTTGAATTGGATGAATTGGTTCAATTGGATTGAACTGATTATCACAATTAGCATGAACCGATGGGTTAAATCAGTTTGATTGGATAATACGGTTCAATAGAATTGGACTGGTTATCGCAATCAGGTGAAACTGGTTTAAACGGTTTAAATTGGATGAATAGGTTCAATTGGATTGAACTGGCTATCCTAATTAAAATAAACCGATTGGTTAAGATCAGTTTGATCAGATAAGTCGGTTCAATTGAATTGGACCGGTTATCAAAAATGATCTTCGGTTTAGGTCTATATCGACCGTCACACATGGGTTGTGTCGATCGACATGACTGGTTCGATAAAACGGGTTAATTGAATTAACTGGTTATTGAAGTCCGGTTTTGTTTGGTAGTGTCGATCGACAGACATTGTCTGCGTCGATCTACACAGTATTCGAAATTCTGGTTATTGAACCTTGAATTTGCAGAAACCAAACTAGACTTAAACATTGATCAAAGATTAGCTTCAATGTGGTCAACCGTCAAGACTCATTTCGTTGTGTGATGTCTAGCCAAGAGCTTGGTGTCCACAATTACGTGAGTAAGGCAGGTAATAATGTTGATGGACTTGCAGTGCATAAGCATCAACAGTTACATGACCTAACAGATTGATATGCTAACATTTCAGAGTTTAGTTTCCTCAACTAAATATCAAGTAACCTTGATGTCTTGCCCAAATCTTGTCTACTGTCAAGACTCGTGTCGTTTGTTGGATAGTCTTGGAGTCCTTGGTATCCACTGCAACATGAGTAAGGCAGGTGATCATTGACAGACTTGCAGTGCAACTGTCAGTGATCACAAGACAGAAAATATTGGTTTTACTTGACTGGGCTATCAGAAGTTCTGGACCCAGAGACATCAGAGTGGATTAGACATAGTTTGTCTCATCCACAACCAAGAGTTGTACTGGGTACAATTAGCAATGATTTGCTTACCTAGATAACTAAAGTTTGGGTAATGGCGAGTCGCCCACTCAGATTTTGGTGAAGTATGGATCTTGGATTATTATATTCATAGAGGAAACATTGTTTGAATATAATGCGAGTTTTCTTATTCGATAAGATTTCTCATCATATACATAACTAAATCTTTGTTTTTATTGGATTTCAGCTTATGTCTATGACTACTTTCTCGTTGCGATCCGTCCTTGAGAAGGACAAGTTAAATGGATCCAACTTCCTGGATTGGTATAGGAATCTGAGATTCATTCTCAAGCAGGAGAGCAAGGACTATGTCCTTGAAAAGGCTCTTCCAGAAAAGCTTGGGACCAATCGCTCGCATGCAGTGTATAATGCTTGGAATAAGCATTATACTGATGTGGTAGATGTGCGTGGTCTGATATTGGCTTCCATGAACTCAGACTTGAAGAGTCAGTATGAGAACATGGAGTCGCCAATAGAGATGATCACCAGCCTGAAACTGAAGTTTCAAGATCTGGCACGAGTTGAGAGATTCCAGGTGGTGAAGTCTCTCACTGGTTGCAAGCTACCAGAGGATGCTCCAGTAAGTCCTCATGTCATTAAAATGATGGGTTACATTGATAACCTGGGGAAACTGGAATGTCCTGTCAGCTTAGAGTTGGCCACTGACATCATTCTGCAGTCACTGCCGTCAAGCTATGATAAGTTCATTAAGAACTATATCAAGAAAGGCTTGACGAAGACGTTGACTGAGCTGCATGATATGATCAAGACAGCAGAGCAAAACGTCAAAAGGGGTAAAAGATTTGAGAAATCTTGTGTTGGCAAGGGTAGAGGCAGGGCCGTCCAGATTTGGAATCAGGATAAGCCTGTGTCATCTTATAAGCCCAAGTCAGGCCCATCTGGTGTCAGAAAGTGCTTCTACTGTAATGAGTCGGGGCATTGGAAGAGAGAATGCAATAAATTCTTGGAAGATTCACAAGAGATGGAGAAGATGTATGGTACTCCTTCTTCAGGTATTGTGTTATCAATTCAAGTTCTACATAAGTATTGGATACTAGTTGTGGTGCTGATATTTTGAAATATGCAGGACCTAAGCGAAAGTAGAACGTTGAAGAAAGGACAAGTGGAACTGCGTGTCTGGTTGAAGCAATGGTTGCTCCATGAGCCGTAGAGATTCTCCACTTGTAGGAGCCTTTTATACTTGGTTTTAGAAATTAAGTAATTGCTACTATATACCTGCCTTGTGCAGAATTGTCTTTCATCTTCTTGTAAAGAATTTGGATGTTTTTCATTTTGATAAAAGACAAGTTTTGTTTTTAGATCTTAATGAAATATTCTATGGTAGCACCCTATTTGGAATGGGTTTTATATCTTGAACTAATGTACACTAGTACACATAACATAAATACCAATCACTTTAAGTCTGATGACTTGAAGTCAAGTTTTCTTTGTCATAGTCATTTAATAACATAGAGTGAAGCGGATTCAGAAGTTCCATAGTTTTGGACTCATTTGATTATTAATCACTTGAAATATGAATTCTGTTCACTGGATCAAATGACTAAGGCCCTTTTAGCAGAGCTAAAAGAAAAAGGCCAGAGGCTTATTGGGCCTTACACATACTGATGTATGCGGCTCAACAAGCATAAGTGCCAAAGGAAATCTTCTGTACCTCATTACCTTATTGATGGCATCAATAAGTGTGGCTGTGTTCATTTGATGAGACACGAGCAGGAATCCCTTGAGCAGGAACCAATTTGACAGAAGTATTAAGATCCTCGATTAGATCGTGGAAGAAAATACTTAGAGTCAACAATTGGGTGATCATCTAACAGAATGAATCGGATCTTATTGGATATGCTCCGATCAAGGATGAGTCACAGGAATCTTCCATAACGATTTAAGAATACGTCCTGAAATGTCTGTCTTTGCGCAGAAAAAGGTTTCTATCAGAATCAGTGAAAAACACCACATTGGATGTGGACTGGGTGATTTCCAATTTGTTTTTCTGATTAATTAGGATTGCAAGGTTTGTGCAAGACAGCAGTCAACAAACAAACTTGAATCCATATCTGATAAGTTCTACCTCGCTGGTTGTCCGGAGGAAACCAAGGCTTAGTACTTTTGTTATCCAGAACTGTGTCTTTTAAGAAAGGTCATACTTTCAAAAGGAACAGTGGGAGTAAAAGCACATATCAAAGAAATTCGATATACACAGGAGGCTGCTCAACCTGTTAAGGGAAAGCAGCGGTAAGATCTACAAAGTGTTGTAGGATCTACACCTGTGGAGCCTGAAAATCGCAGATCCGAAAGGATCCGTCACTAACTCGAGAGTGATTTCTCGTAACCAATTGTCGTGATCTGTTGATCATTGAAAAGTGACAAACATGCGAAATTCGAAGAAGCGATGGTGAGCCCCAACTCCGAAAATTGGCTGGGTATGCATGTTGGCTTCACCGATCCATTTCTGGATTGAAGCAAACATCTTGGAGTTGGAATCAACATTCTGATAATGTGGTCAAAAGTTTTGACTTGATCAGAAAGAAAAGAAACCATGGGTCTACAAGAACACTAGTGGGAGCGTATTGGCAATTCTCACACAGTATGTATATAACAAACTTGAATCTCATAAACGACGTTCCAACGCTAAAGTCTTGTCAAGATTTAGGTCGGAAGTCAAACTTAAACAAAAGAACATGGGAGTAGCCGAGTGAATTCTTGGAATAAGAATCTATTGACATAGATTAAGTAGGCTAATTGGATTGTGTCAAAAAATCCTTATGTTAATAAGGTATTGGACAGTTCAAAAGTGCTTGATTCCAAGAATGGCTTCATACCAAAGGTCTTATGGCAATAATCTAAGCAAGATGAAGTGTCTTGGACACTGACTGAGCTGGTAACAATATTAGCAAGATGAAGTGTTTTGAACACTGTCTGAACTAGTATTAATGAGTGTGATTACTTATGCTGATGCAATAGAATCCATCATGAATGCCGTATTTTGCGCTCGTCTAGATGCAGCTTAAGCATAAAGCATGACGAGAAAATACCAATGTACTCCGGTAATAGTCACTGAATAGTTACCAGAAATATCCCAAGTGTTGAGAAACACCAAGGATAGGTTCGTGGTGAACTGATAAAGTGACGAACCAGATGAAAGTAGTTAGTCGGACAAAGACGATTCCCGGTTCCCACCTGGTTATGTCTCTTTGTCTGAATAGCGATGCTAAATGATGGAAAGGCTCCAAGCAGTAGACCGTAGAATAGTGCTTTTATCTGAATGGCGGTGCAATTTGTTGAAATTGTTTCAAGCAATGGCACCGCACTCTCTCCCACAACCTAAGCACGGAATTTATTCTGTTGCTGTAGATGTAAGATATCTGAAAAGATGATCTTGATTCTAGTGGGAGTTATTTTAGTTATGTTGTAAACTTTACATAGACATGCTTAGGCAGTGTTTGTGTAAGTTAAAAACTGACATCAGTATTATTTAATTATTGGATAATTAAATAATGGTCCCAAAGTACTTTATGATCATCTTATAGGTCATCAAGTTGAAGACTTGATCATGAAACCCTATAAGTAAAAGATGACATAAATTATGATTGTCCCTAGTCAAGGTTGTTAAAATGGGACACTAACAACCGCGCAGACTAGTATGTGAGGTGACTGTTGGACTAAGTTTCATGGAGTCAATGATATGATTATCACAGTCAGTCACATAGATATATGTTGGTGAACATATGATCGGACATGACCCGCTTAATGAGAACTCCACAGGATAGTTATATATAAGTGTCATGGGAGGTTCTCATTACGACTATAGAGTATAGTCCTTAGACCTGAGTTCATCATGCTCTCTAGCATATGAATTGGTGCGCTTTGACCTTGTCAAACGTCGTTCCGTAACTGGCGGCTATAACGGCATTGTTTCGACGTATCATGAAGTATGTGTAGAAACAGGGATGGAACAAAATGGAATTTGTCCCTCCTGTATAACGGGAGATAAATATCTCAGGGCCCATCGAAGATTTGATACTGAGAAAATGCATGGCCGTGCTCAAACGAGGTGATTGTCAGTCGTTTGTTTATCAGTATAGATCAGAAGTTCGATGAACATGATGTTGGCTATAATAAGGATGACACAGTCTCTTGCCTTATGCCATATCGAGATATAGAGACGAAGCGATTATAGGAATAGGTGATTCCAGTACAAGTGGGAGATTGTTAAGATTATGTCCTGAAATCACATTGTACAAACTCTAGAGATAGTTGTATTGTCGAGATCGGACGATTCATGTGGTACTGGGTAGTCATAACGTTTTGCTAGAAACCGCTTATGACAAATGAGTTGTAACTCATTTCCAGTATCGTGTGAACCTACAGGGTCACACACCTAAGCAAGTTGGATATACTCTGCATGGGAATTGATCATTGGCATATGGTCTGATCGATATGTATTGAATACAGATCGAATATAAGTTTCAAAGGGGTGTATCGATCGACACCATTGGGTGCGTCGGTCGATACAAGACGTGTGTCGATCGACACCAATAAGTGTGTCGGTCGACACAATGGCGAAACCGAAACTGATGTTTCGGTTCACCTCGAGGTCAGTATATAAGTACGTTTTATATCTCGACCTAAGTGAGTTGGTTCTTCTGCGCCGCCCAGAGTGTTTTCTCAGAGAGAAAACACAGAAACCTCAGAGAAACTCAGTTCCCAGGGAGATCCGAGTCCCGGTGCTAGCAACTCGGCGGATTCCAGCTTGTGTGCGTGTGGACTACGATAGAGACGCAGCATCTGAGGCGCAATAGATCTCGTGCTACCTGATCAATCTTCCGCTGCCAAACACCAGGTAATCACGAGGTGAGATCCATGATTCAATTAACAAGACCCTAGATCCTAGGCTATCGGGAACTCGCGAGAATTCTGAATCTGTAGAAGATGCTCGGATTCCCAACATTGGCGAGCCTCCCCAGTGAAATGGCCGTAAGGCCCAGGGATACCGGGTGAGCCGGTTGCGTGTGTCTTCGGGCCAGGGAGGGGTCCATGAGTGCGAAAGCACGAGTGGATGTAGTTTGCGTGGTGAAAGCCTTCGGGCCTGTTTGCAAGGTGATATTAGCTTAGGACTTGTGATCCGTAGTTGTGTGGTGTAAGCGGGATAGCGGACTCCCTAAGTCCGTCCTCACTGGGTGATTGTGTTTGAAACAATTACTCAGGCCTCTTTCCCCTTTCCTGTCCCAGTTTTCTTGCAGGTCCGGATGCGGGATCGATACAGCCGAGTGACGTCATTGGTGGTTTTCAACAAGAAGGAAGCGCCGGTTCCTGGGACAAGTTGAGTTGGCGTCCCGGTTGGACCGAATCCGGTTCACCGGGAGACGGGTGTTACAATTTGGTATCAGAGCCAGGTTAAGGTCTCCCAGTCCTGCCCTGGGAGATCAGCTTTCGTTGTTTACCCCCAAAACCCGTTTTCAATCTTTTTCAAAACCGTTTGCGAAAATTTTCTAAACATATACTTTGCGAAATTTTTCAAACACCAATATATCAGTGATTATCTCCTGTTGTGACCTCTTATATTTTCGCTTTATGCAGGATGTCCACCGATTCACACTCTGATTCCGGGTCCGACTGGGCTCCAAGTCCTACCAGTGTTCTACGCACACGTGTTGCGCCCCGCAGGAATGTACCGAGGAGACAGAGGAGACGTCTTACGATTGGAGCATCAGTTGAGATTCCCGGCGCCACCCAGTCACCCGCCCGGCACCCAGCTGATAGATCAGTGTTTGCATCGGTTCCAGTTGAGACAGTGGCGAGACCAACGAGAGGTAGGGGCCGACCCCGGAGGACGCCCGTAGCGGCCCCACCGGCGGTTGTGGATGCACCCCGAGCTCAGAGATCGGGGAAGGAGCACGTGGTGGTGGAGGATCACCCCGATCCACCGGCCCGTGTGTGCTTTATGACTACGAGGCCATCAGACGGGACACCAAGGGCATCGACATCGAGACCCCAGGCGCAGGAGATTCCCCGGGACGTTCCCCGACCCTTCAGATGGCAGGCATGAGCGTGCAGGAGTACATGGACGCGTTCATCTTTAGAGCTGGCTGCACCTACCCCAGATCCCCTATCCATATGATGACCATGTTTATGGACGGGCTATCACCGGAGATACGAGAGGGGATGACAGATGGGAGCGAGTACGGGGAGTACAATTTGGTTGCGATAGCTGCCAAGTACGCAGAGGCTGTGGACAGGAACCAGAGGGATCCAGCGTTCCGGCAGCAGATGAGGGAGAGGCGCCGTAATGATGAGGAAACTCGACGATAGGTTATGGCCGAGCAATAAGCCATTTGGGATGAGGATCTGCGTCTGAAGCGGGAGCAGGAGATTGCAGACCGGGCTCACTTGGGGGAGCAGAGGGCCGCCTTGGAACGTATCTGAGAGAGGTTTGAGCAGCAACGGGAGAGCGGGCCCAACAGTCTGACTTGGACCGAGAGCGGGAGCAGAGGATGCAACGGATACGGGAGGACCGAGAGTATGTCTGGTTGGATAAGCAGATGAACATTCTTGAGGAGGGACCGGATGGGTTTGATCAGCAGTGGGCTACACCGAGTCAGGAGCAGGCAGCAGCACCTCCAGTGATCATCATCTCAGATTCAGAGCCGGAGCCAGAGTCAGACCCCGAGGAGTATGATAGCGAGGAGGGCCTGGTGTACCGAGGAGACTTGGACCTTGAGCTGCGGACCCCGGGATCAACGAGTAGCTAGAATCGGGGGGCTTTGGGGAGTTGTTAGGAGTAGGGCGTAGTATTCTTTTAGAGTTGGGGTTTTTGTTTTCATTGGGTTTTCTTTCCGCGGTTCTCGCGTAGTTGGTTTTCGTTTCTTTTGATTCAAACTTCATGTAGCCCTATTCCTTTATTCTATTGATCATTCTTTTCGCATCATGCCTTCCGAACAGATTTACTAGTGTGTTAGTTCGACGCCCCGAATAGAGCAGTGCCCTTGAGTTCAGGAGTGATCGGGAAACCGCACATCTCTGAATTCGGGACGAATTCTTTTCAAGGGGGGAGAATTGTAACATACCCATACCAGCCCGTCAAAAATTTTCTTAAAAAAAAGGAGAAAGCCCAAGGCCCAATAGCCTTTTCCCAAAAACCCTAGGGTTTTCCAGAGCCTTTCCCTATAAAAAGCCACCCCTTTTCCCCAGAAACTTCATTCTCTTCTTTTCGGCGAAGCTCTGTCGGGATCTGGAGACACTCGAAGCCTCAAGGAGCACTATTCACGTTTTCCCTTTCTTCCAATCACACCAGGTAAGATCCGGGAACCAGATCTGAGCTTTCAAACCCGAAAAACGTTTTCATCTTGTTATAAATTTCGAAATACCCCAAATCTCGAGAAACCGAGCACACCACCGTGACCGTCGCGACGAGACGAAGCCGGAGCCGCCAAGCCGACCGCCACGCGCTGCCGCACGCGCCGTCATGCGCCGCCACTCACCGGAGAGTCTCGGGCGCGTGAGATCCACGCGCGCCGGAGGAGCCACGCGCAGGAGCTCACGCGCCGACCGCCGGAGCCGCCCGCCGCCGTCACGCGCCGCCACCGCCGCTGACCGGAGCCACCGTCCACCGCCGGAGATCCGCCGGAGCGCCGCCGTCGCCGCCGCCGTTGACCGCCGCCGTCGCCGCCGTTGACCGTTGACCGGACCCGTTGACCGGTCCGGGTCGGGTTGGATCGGGTCGGACCTGTTCGGGTCAGATCCTTGGCCGGGGCTGGTTTAGGTTGACCGGTCGGTTTAATTCGGTTTAGTCAATTCCTGATTTCAATTTCCAATTTCAATTTCAATTTCCGGTTTAGATCGGTTTAGCTAGTTTGAGTGGGATATTTTCAATCGATCGTATCTAGCTCATCCTAAGCCCGATTTAAGCGATTCAAAAGCCTATCTCACTCGATTTCTCGTCATTTATCCAGATCCGATGTCCGTTCGGGCTAATGGGGCTGCTAAATTACCGTTTTTCCCTCTTCTTTGGCTAAGGTGAGGACCGAATGTGATCTCCCTTACCTCATTCAATTCCGGGCGATAGTCCCTTGTTAATATCGTCTTTCCTAGGTAGTGTAAGGATAGTAAGACGTCTGATGTGATTGCTTGAGAACATAGAACTGCTAGGTTATCGCTGAGCCCGAAAATGTTGTTTGTGCGTGAAGGATATGCGTGGTAGTTGTGGTAGGGCCCCCGAAAGGGTGTTTCGTGGCAGGGCGCGTATAACGAGTTTGGTACGTGCCCTTTAAATCGTCGAATGGGAGGTGTTGGCGAGCCTCCCCAGTGAAATGGCCGTAAGGCCCAGGGATACCGGGTGAGCCGGTTGCGTGCGCCTTCGGGTCAGGGAGGGGTCCATGAGTGCGAAAGCACGAGTGGATGTAGTTTGCGTGGTGAAAGCCTTCGGGCCTGTTTGCAAGGTGATATTAGCTTAGGACTTGTGATCCGTAGTTGTGTGGTGTAAGCGGGATAGCGGACTCCCTAAGTCTGTCCTCACTGGGTGATTGTGTTTGAAACAATTACTCAGGCCTCTTTCCCCTTTCCTGTCCCCGTTTTCTTGTAGGTCCGGATGCGGGATCGATACAGTCGAGTGACGTCATTGGTGGTTTTCAACAAGAAGGAAGCGCCGGGTCCTGGGACAAGTTGAGTTGGCGTCCCGGTTGGACTGAATCCGGTTCAACGGGCGTCCTAATGCTGCGGCTCCGGTTCGCCGGAAGACGGGTGTTACAGATATGGACTACCGTTTATGAAGAATCCAAACATATAATGTACATAAAAAATATCCAGGGAACTTAGAATAACCTATGTAGCACGGGGATGGCATTTTGTTGTCCGTACCCGTACCTGTAACGTTTCGGGGACGGGTACTTCGTGGGGACGGCATGGGGACGTCTCTCTCACGTTTCTAGTAAATCGAAAATAAATTCAGAACACTAGCTATTATGGGATATAGAAATGATACTATAGGAGTTTCCAAAACATCAAAATTTGAGTTTTTGTTAATAATTAACTTATTCTACTCTAATGAGCTTGTAGATCTTCCATTGCACTTGAATAAAGTATGTTTTATAGTTATATTTCTTCACATTTTTACATTTTTCAAGTTTTAACTACATTTTTATAAGATATAATTAAGTATATATTAAATCTATGGATATTTATATGTATTTTTATCGATGTATCTATGCCGTACCCGTATCTATAAATTTTTAGTTTTGCCGTTTTTTTGTCCCCGTTCCCATACCCGTTTCTGTACCCGTATCCGTCTCGGTGCAACATAGAGAATAACCACCCCCAACCAAACATAAATCGTAAGAAAAATCCTCAGTTAATCATTAATGAAATAACTACCCATCGTAATCTCTGTTAGCAAACATCCCCCTCCGTCTATAATGTCGTCAACCCTCGACGTTGACATGTTAAACGAAATGATGTGTTTAACTAAAAATTAGAAAACGGCATAAAACACCTAACACAACAGAACTTTTAAATAGAAACAACATTATTTTTCTTATACTTGTTTCTTAAATCCCTATACTTTAAAATCCCCAAATAAAACTCAGAACTCCGAATCGTAATTTATCAGTATAATTTGCTCAAGTTTCTTTGTCTTCGAACTTTATTGAGAGATTTCGAAAGCAATTTCTTCTACTGATTACATCGATTTTGAGAGATAAAGATGTAAATCACGAGAACGATAGGGATTCCTAAAAAAAACAAAATTTATTCGCGAAGTTTTGGGTATTGGATACGGCGGATGCTTGAAATATATTAAGGTGACCGGGTTTTAGTGATTATTACTCAAATCTATATAAATTTCGGCGGTTGTCTTGATATTTTGGATTTGCTTCGAACACACACACACACTTGTGAACATAATAAACAAAAAAAAAGCGCAAATGTAAACTCGAGCTGGTTCCTAAGCCACCCAATATGCCTCTCGGAAGACCTTCGAAGAGTAAAAGACCAATCAAAGCTTATGCAACCCAATGAACTCAGTCTTGTATTTCTTGGGATTTCTATGTTCCAATCTATATGATTGTGATGTTGTGTTGGACTCTTACTTTTTTTTTTGGGATTTCTATGTTGTAGTCTGTATGATTTTATGTTGCACTTAGATTTTGCTGTGGTTTTGGGATTTTAAGTACTCTAAATTTTTAATGAAATTTGTTCAAATGATTACCAAGTCAACAACGTACATCAAATCTAAAACATACAACAATGATAGTTTTTCCAATGTGGACAATTTAGAGCAAATGGAAAGCAAACAACATAAGATCGGACAAATACTTATAAAATTTCTAAAAAATACGGCTAAGATACTCGATCACTTCAATTATCTCACTCATGTCTTTCTTCAGATCAATAACGTCTCTTTCTATCTCAGCCAAATTTTTCTCCATCATGGCTTGTTTATTTGCCAAAACATAGAATTCTTCAAGATGTGCTGATCAAGCCACTTCAACACATGGTTTTGACCATAAATTGCTCCACATCGATAAATTTTTCTTCTCGATTATGCTTTGTGGTTGATATGAACACATTTGTTAATGCTCCACACTGGCTGTAACACCCGTCTCGTCGGATCCAGTCAACGACTCTTTGAGTTCTCAAGTCTTAGTCCACAAATCAACGAACCGAGTCATAAACCGAATCCAACGCTGAAATAATCGAAAAGGTTTACTTTAGTGAAATCAAAAACCGAGTCTTACAAGAAAACCGAACCAAGCAGAAATAGTCATATCGTGAAACGGAAACAACGCAAAGGTTTTAACAAAATAAATGAAACGCCGAAAAGAAAAGGAAAAGAAAGAAAGCCAACTTCCCAAAAACGTAGCACCACACCGTCCGTCTACCCCTGCAATGCTCCGGGATTAACTGCAAAACAAACAACGATGGAGGCCTGAGTAATTGGTTCAACACCAATATCCAGTGAGGGTGGATTCTAGGAATACCGCTATCTCTACTTTAAACTACCACAACATCAAGAACGAGTTCAATGTTAATAACACCTTGCACCCAACACCCGAAGGCTCACAAACAATCTAACGTCCATTCGTGCTAACCAAGCCCAAAATCTCTCACACTCCTGGACACCTACAGCTCGAAGCTCACACCAACAACCGGAAGCTCACACAAACATCCTGAAGCCCAACATAGGGGGCTCGCCAAAACCCCCTCGCGACGATATAAAGGATGCGTTACCTTTACCGGCCTACGTACCCTACACGCATTCCCTATAACAGTTCTATCACACATATCCTTCATACACAAGAAACGTTTTGGGTTTAAGCGATAACCTATTTTCTAGGTGCCGTTTTCGGTTTAAGTGACAACCTAGCTTCTAGGTGCTTTTTAATCACATCAACGCAATTCATCCGCTAGATCTACATTACCTAGGAAGGTACTATTAAACGAGGACTCATTTCCCAACATTGCAGTAGATTAGAGAAGAGATCACGTTCGGTCCTCACCTTAGTCTAGATCAGAGAAACAGAAGCATATTTGGAAGTTCCGACGGTAGATATGGGGATCGTGCACAAAGATCTAGGGTTTTAGATGACAGATCTAGAGAAAGGAAGAACGGATCTAGGGTTTCAGGCAACATATCTGAACGAAAAAGGAAGATACGGTTCAGATCCACAACTTCTACTGATCAGAAGCATAGATCTGAAGCAGATCTGAGCGAGAGAGAGACGGAAAGAGAGATACGGTTCAGATCTACAACTTCTACGGATCAAATATGATCTTAGAAGCATAGATCTGAAGCAGATCTAGGGTTTAGGAGAATAAATCAGAGTAGATCTGAGATTCGAAGACTCTCACCTTAAGAATGCGAAGAACGGAGAGCTCGGCACTTAAACGAATCAAGGAGGCGACGACTGGGAGTTCGGGATCGAAAACGGGGTGGATCGGGATTTTCCGGTGACTTTTCCGGTGAGAGGCGGCGGCTACGGGCAGTGGTCAGTCGGTGGTCACGGCGGCAATCGGAGCTTCGACGGTGGTCGGTCGGCTCCGGCGGCTGGTCGGCGGTGGCTGCTGGCTGGTCGTCGGTCGGCGGCTGTCTCCGGTCACGAGCAGGGCTTCACTATCTCGATTTCTATGCAGAAATGAGGGGGCTAAATCTCTTTTTATAGGGAGGAAGGCTAGGGTTTTCCCTTCCACGGGTTGGGCCTTGGGCTTTTGGCCCAATTCCTCCTTTCTTTTGGGCTCAAGCAATTCCCCTTTGCCCACTCCTCTTGTTTTTTTGGCCCAAGTAATGGACCCTGGATTGGGCCATTACAATTCTCCCCCACCAACCGAGAATTCGTCCCCGAATTCATTCCGCTACTAGGTTCTGCAAACAACTCTGGATTGCTTAACTTACATGGCAGCTCGGGTTCCCAAACGTCGTCCTGAATTTCATCTCTCTCCCTACGAACCAATACAATTTTGGTCTTCTTTCCGTTGAACTCGGACTCCCGGCGATCTCTGACCTTGATCGGTTTGCTCGTCACTGACCAGTTACGGTTGACATCCGTCGGTGGCTTGGACATGATTTGTTCCGGTTCACGAATAACCTTCCACAGAACAAATACATGGAACAAGTTTTGAAAATCTGACAGCTCTTGCGGTAACTCTAACCTATACGCCACCACACCAACTTTCTCGACTATCACAAATGGTCCCATATACCCTGGCGTCAACTTTTTCAGCTTGCGGTTGGGATTGTTGCCCTGGAACGTCCTCATCTTAAGATACACTGCATCGCCCACAACGAACTCCAAATCTTTTCGATGCTTATCCGCATAACTCTTCTGATGGTCGTGGGCATGCTTTAACCTTTCCTTGAGTAATTCCACTTGATCGACTGTTTCCTGAATCATCTCGGGCTCACAAATACGCCTCTCCCCCACCTCGTTCCAACATAGGGGAGTCCTGCAAGGTCGACAATATAGAGCCTCATATGGTGACATCCCTATGCTCTGGTGGTAGCTGTTGTTGTAGGGAAACTCGACCAACGGCAGAAACTTGACCCAGTTACCTTCCCAATCCAACACACATTCCCTTAGCATATCATCCAACGTCTATATGGTCCGTTCAGACTGTCCATCGGTCTGCGGGTGATATGCCGTACTAAGAAGTACCTTCGTACCCATCGCTTTCTGAAACTCCTGCCAGACGATAGAGGTGAACTTCGGATCTCTATCTGACACGATACTAACGGGTGACCCGTGCAACTTTACTATGCACTATACATACTTTCGGGCGATAGTCTCGGTTCCATCCGTTTTCTTTATCGCTAAAAGTGTGAAGACTTGGTGAGTCGGTCCACAATCACCCAATTCGCATCCTTCCTTCCTGTCGTCCTTGGTAGCCTGGAAATAAAATCCATCGTCACCATATCTTATTTCCATTCTGGTATATGTAATCCTTGAGCAACCCGCTGGGGACCCTCCTTTATGCCTTGACTAGCTGGCAGTTTTGACACTATGTGTAACGCTCCTTTCCCCTTCTCCGCTGACCGTCGAGCTGACCGGCAAACAATCAAACAAGAACATGACCGGTCGAACCCGAGCAAGTCGAACAGGAAAAGTTCGCCACAGGACGAAGCCAGAGACGGATCGGTTTGAGACAAAGGATCGCACTAACCCATCCTTGAATCCGCTATCCTCACTTCCATAGTACAAGTTGATCACCTTGCACCACTTCAGCGAGTTGTGTCGGTTCGGACTAAACACAATATCAGGAAAGCATATTCATTTCTGAGTAAACTAAACGTTCAGCACAACGTTTAATCGTCACTTTACAAATCGTTGTCATCAATAAATAATCAACACACAAATCAATACAAAAGTGGCGTCAAGCCGAACCGAGAGAAAAACCCCAAAACCATCGAATCAAAAACCCCGCCCCAAGCCATCCCGAAGCTACACCGAGGACCTCCCGCGTCCGTCGCTGCTTAACATGAAAACACAAAAAGAGTCTAATGAGCGATCTAAGATCACCCAGTGAATCGGCTCCCCACTAAGGCTTCTAATCTATCTATCATCTATAGATTCCCGCCCGAAACCCCAAAATAACAATCAATCATAACAAAATAGCCGATCACGCACTACCACGTCGTGTCGAGCCCACACACAATCAATTGCCAAAAGAAAGAGAAGGCGATTAGAGGAAATCAGGAGCACTGCGGCACATGTTCCCGATTGAGACTCGATCTATCTACCGCGCACTACCAACTACCCCAAAACCACACGCTGGGCCCCTACGATCTTGGTAACTTCCAAGGGTTTCCACCGTTACCGATATGGCAACTAACCCACGACTCCTAGCCGTCCACACAATGACTAGGACACCGTTCTCTATCCATCGATACACGGTGACTCAGGCTACCCCTAGATAACCCAAGCTTCCATGCAGTCCGGCCCTAGGACGCGACCCCGTGTTCTCCGGACCACACACCTACCGTCGTCACTCAGTAGGTTAACACCATAACCGGAATCACCATGATCTGATTAGGTAAATACCCGAGGATCCAATCGGTTCGGAAGTACCAGAACATAATCAAACACCTAGACTTGCGGGATCTAACGCACCCTAGAGTCTTAGTGCAGAAATGTAAACACGCAGACTCGCTTGGACTCTAGCAATCAATCTCAATCAATAACAACAATCAACCCCGCATCCCGCAAGTCTACTCACACACACCGCCGCTCTGACTCAGCACCGTACCGAGTCAGCACCACAACTTAACCGGTCCCATGACCGAGTTAAGCAACAACAAGGATCGCTCGGCCCAACACCGAGACGATCTAAAGGCCTGCAAAAAAAAGATCAACCACAACCACACAACAACACAACCACGCACTCAACACACAAACAACACACAACAGGCCTATTAGGGTTGCTAACATCTTTTAACCAATTTTCGCCCGCTACCTTGGGTTAGCCGCTTGCTAACCCGTAGACGGTTCACCAATCACAACACTTCTCTTTTCTTAACCAATCCTAAACATCTTTTATCAACTCCTCGATTCGTCGGTTTAGAGTTAGTAAACTTACTAACTCCCCGACGTCTCATCGTTCATTACTTAATTCATTTATTCTCGGGAAACCCCGATACCATTCATATTCTATACGTTCGTTCAGGTTTAACTTCCGTATTTTAACTCGTCTTAATTCCCGTATATAGATTCGTTTCATACCGTTCTTTACTTACATATATATGCATATACGGCCCTAAGCATGCAACGACTATATGAATGCATCACACAACGGTACTAACAACCAAACGGCACTCAACAGGTTTAATCCGTTTACGTCTAACATTCTTCTTTAACCCTAGCCGGTTTAACGTTAATTCGATCAATCAATTCAAAATTCAATGCAATTCAAAACGATCGGGTATGCATTCCTATCTCTACGGTTTTCCCATTTAACGTTCTATATGCATCTACGGTGTTTGAGCCGACTCACAGTGCTATGACGGAACGAACGGCACGGATTCCTGAGACCCCGAACTAAACCCAAACCTCTCCGAATACCCGAACTCGAACTCCCGAAGCTTCCCGAATACCCGAACACAAACCGCAACTTAAGAACCGGCCGTAGTCAACGCGTTGACCGGCGTTGACCACGGCGTTGACCACGGCGTTGACCGGCCGTTGACCGGCGTTGACCGACGTTGACCGAGGCTGTCCGTTGACCGTTGACCAAGCTAAACCGGTTGACCACTCCTCTGAACCGGTTGACCACGAACCAAGAATCCAATTGACTGGTTTAGGTAAACCGGGTCAAAGTCAAAATGTTGACCGAGAATTGAACTCCAATTTAGCTCCAATCTTGAACCAACACATCTGAACCAACCCCTGGGTGAACCGGCTGAAGATTTGAAGACGGAGGAGCTCACCGGCGGCGGAGCTTCGGCGTTGACCGCGGTGGCGGCGGCGTTGACCGCGGCGGAGACGACTTTTCCGGCGACTTCTGACGGCGAACCACCCACCAAACTGCTTCTCTTGACGAGATCTAACCACCCATAGCCTTGAATCACAAAAATATGTTGAAGAGAGAGAGATATCCTCCCCAACCCTAACCGTGGCTGCTTCTTGGCCGGCTTCCGGTGAACTCCG
The DNA here is from genome assembly GCA_030180135.1 of Orychophragmus violaceus. NCBI lineage: Eukaryota > Viridiplantae > Streptophyta > Magnoliopsida > Brassicales > Brassicaceae > Orychophragmus > Orychophragmus violaceus. The sequence continues at coordinate 43,854,719 of CM058233.1, forward strand.
GTGACGGCGACGACGTCGGCTGGCTGGAGGATGTGGAGGAAGATGAGATGAATCTTCTGGACTTTGTAGAGGATGATTTGGTTCTAGGATGAAGAAGTTATGGCCTTGCTTGCACCACAAGGCATGAAGAACACCTTGAACCCTTTGAAGAACACCTTGAAGATTCAAGAACTTTGATGAACTTTCTGGAAATAAAGATGAACCTGATGAGTCTGGTAGAGAGAGGAGAGAGCTCGAGAGTGTAGAGAGAGAGAGTAAGATTCTTTAGCCAAAAAGATGATTTGATGCATTGTTCCTTCTTGTGCATGAACCTCCTTTTTGGTGCATTGCATGCACTTGGGAGAGGTGGAGCCTGCAGGGTAGAAACACTTGTCCTTATGGGGTTGAGTCTGAGCCAGGTAATCCTCCCATTAAGCCCTTAATCTCTTCTTAATCCCCTTAATCACTCTTGTTTGGTTTGCTCGTTTTCCCGATAATTGTTTTAGTAAATACCAAACGATTCCCATAAATCTCCAGACTTCAATAAACTGATTCTCCTCGCTTTTAGATGAATTTAGCAATTTGAATCACCTTGTTTGGAGTTTCCTAGATCCCGTTATGATTTTCCGAAGTTTCTTCGGTTTAGTCGGTTTTCCAACCGATACTCCGAAAAATGCATTTCTGCTCCGTTTCTTCGAATTCTAATCTTGTAAACGTTCTTTATGGTTTAGAAAGAGAACATTTAGCCCGTCACGTCTTCCGTCTCGAACTTTGGCGAAATTACCATTTTGCCCCTGGATTCGGCAAAATTACGGTTTTGCCCCTGTTGACTTTTCTTCTGCCCGTTGACCATATTTTTGGATACGGGGTATCACACTATGAAACCCACCTTTCCACATCTCCTTTCATGCCTTCCCAGTGACAGTACTGCTTCAGATTCCTATACAACTTGTGGTTCCCCGGGTGTATCAAAAATTGCGACTGATGAGCTTTCTTTAGGATCTCCTTTCTCAACTACTGATCCTTCGAAACACATACTCGGTTCTTGAACAAGATCATTATGTTGGTCGCGGCATGATATCCAATCACTTCCTTCTCGACCATTGCTTGTAGGGTTCCATCCCTTGGTTGGGCCTCTCTGATCCTTCCCAACAGGTCAACTTGGTCCAATGCCTCCAATCCGGTGACACTTGCTTCGATGGTGGTGGCACATAGCTGTAAGTTTGCAAGGGTAGCTGACAATTCTTGTACCTCATTATTTTCCGATACGACCACCTTCCTCCGGCTTAGCGCATCGGCCACCTGATTAGCCTTCCCGGGGTGGTACTCGATCTCAAGATCGTAATCCGCCAGAAGTTCCCTCCATCGGCGCTGCCTCAAATTCAGTTTTCCTTGGATGAAGACGTACTTCAAAGTCTTATGGTCCGTAAATATCTGCACTTTCTCTTCGTACAGGTAAGCATGCCATATCTTTAGAGCGAAGACCACTGCTGCTAACTCCAAGTCGTGGGTGGGGTAGTTAATCTCGTGTTTCCTCAACTATCTTGATGCGTAGGCGATCACCCTCCCTTTCTGCATCAAGACGCACCAAAGTCCGACTCCAGATGCGTTCGTGTAGACTACGTACGGTATTCTCGGATGCGGGAGTACTAACACTGGAGTTTGAGTCAACAATCCCTTCAGTTGCTCAAAACTCCTGGCGCACTTCTCCGTCCATTCAAACTTGACGTCTTTCCCGGTCAAGGCCGTCAAGGGTTTAGCTATGCTCGCGAATCCTTCCACAAACTTCCTGTAGTATCCCGTAAGACCCAGGAAGCTGCCAATGTCGGTTACGTTCTCCGGCTTCGCCCAGTTGGTGATCGAAGTGATATTTTCCGGATCCACTGCTACTCCGGACTCCGAGATCACATGGCCAAGGAATCCAATCTCCCTTTGCCAAAAAGTACACTTACTGAGCTTGGCGAACAAATGCTGCTTCCTGAGCGTATCCAAAACAATCCGAAGGTGCCACTCGTGTTCTTTCTTACTCCTTGAATAGACTAGGATGTCATCTATGAAGACGATTACGCACTTGTCCAAGTAGTCACGGAAGATATCGTTCATCATCTTCATGAAGGCTTATGGCGCTTTGGTCAATCCGAACAGCATTATCACGAACTCGTAGTGTCTATAATGGGTTCGGAATGCCGTCTTCTTTATGTCCTCTTTGGCTATCCGGATATGATGGTACCCCGTGGCAAGATCGATCTTTGAGAACCATGAGGCTCCCTGCAGCTGGTCCAACAGCTCATCGATCCTTGGCAACGGGTACGTGTTCTTGATGGTCACCTTGTTCAGGCCTCGGTAGTCGATACAGAGTCTGAAACTTCTGTCCTTCTTATTGACAAACATGACCGGTTCTCCCAACGGCGAACTGCTGGGTCGGACGAATCCTTTCTCCACAAGGTCCTCCAATTGCTTCTTCAACTCAGCCATTTCTGCAGGCGCTAAACGATATGGGCCCCCCGACACGTGTGTCGTTATGGGCTCTAACTCTATCATAAAGGCATCGTTCCGTTCCGGTGGGGGTCCTTTCAGCGGTGCGAATACATCCACGTATTCCGCAGCCACCAGAATGGTTTACAAGCTCAGAGCTTCCTCTTCCTTGGTCATCGAAATGGTTGCTAAGAACGCCCTGTTTCCTCTTCTGATCAATTCTTCTGCTTGCATCATGAATATGATTGATATCCCCGTCAGCGTTTTCATTCCCTTGAAAACGATCTTTCCCTCTTCCACAAACTTCTTGGGTGGGGTAGTTAATCTCGTGTTTCCTCAACTATCTTGATGCGTAGGCGATCACCCTCCCTTCCTGCATCAAGACGCACCAAAGTCCGACTCCAGATGAATCCGTGTAGACTACGTACGGTATTCCTGGATGCGGGAGTACTAACACTGGAGTTTGAGTCAACAGTTCCTTCAGTTGCTCAAAACTCCGGGCGCACTTCTCCGTCCATTCAAACTTGACGTCTTTCCCGGTCAAGGCCGTCAAGGGTTTAGCTATGCTCGCGAATCCTTCCACAAACTTCCTGTAGTATCCCGTAAGACCCAGGAATCTGCGAATGTCGGTTACGTTCTCCGGCTTCGCCCAGTTGGTGATCGAAGTGATATTTTCGGATCCACTGCTACTCCGGACTCCGAGATCACAGGGCCAAGGAATCCAATCTCCCTTTGCCAAAAAGTACACTTACTGAGCTTAGCGAACAAATGCTGCTTCCTGAGCGTATCCAAAACAATCAGAAGGTGCCACTCGTGTTCTTCCTTACTCCTTGAATAGACTAGGATGTCATCGATGAAGACGATTACGCACTTGTCCAAGTAGTCACGGAAGATATCGTTCATCATCTTCATGAAGGCTTATGGCGTTTTGGTCAATCCGAACGGCATTATCACAAAGTCGTAGTGTCTAAAATGGGTTCGGAATGCCGTCTTCTTTATGTCCTCTTTGGCTATCCGGATATGATGGTACCACGAGGCAAGATCGATCTTTGAGAACCATGAGGCTCCTTGTAGCTGGTCCAACAGCTCATCGATCCTTGGCAACGGGTACGTGTTCTTGATGGTCACCTTGTTCAGGCCTCGGTAGTCGATACAGAGTCTGAAACTTATGTCCTTCTTATTGACAAACAGGACCGGTGCTCCCCACGGCGAACTGCTCGGTCGGACGAATCCTTTCTCCACAAGGTCCTCCAATTTCTTCTTCAACTCAGCCATTTCTGCAGGCGCTAAACGATAGGGGGACCTCGACACGAGTGTCGTTCTGGGCTCTAACTCTATCGTAAAGGCATCGTTCCGTTCCGGTGGGGGTCCTTTCAGCGGTGCGAATACATCCACATATTCCGCAGCCACCAGAATGGTTTCCAAGCTCAGAGCTTCCTCTTCCTTGGTCATCGAAATGGTTGCTAAGAACGCCATGTTTCCTTTTATGATCAATTCTTCTGCTTGCATCATGGATATGATTGATATCCCCGTCAGCGTTTTCATTCCCTTGAAAACGATCTTTCCCTCTTCACGAGGAAAAGTGACGGTTGCCTTGGCGCAATCCATTACCGCCCGGTGTTGTACCAACCAATCCATTCCTAGGATAACTTCATAGCGACCTAGCTCCATTGCGCCAGATCCGCGGATAGGTCTACTCTGGCCACCATTACTAGCACCCCTTCGAAGATTCCCATGCCTGCCACTTTCTCCGATATGACAGTCTCGACCTTCATGACTCCTCCAAAAAACTTACCCTTAAAGTTCCAGCAGCTTGATAGCTTTAGGCTTACAAAACTATGTGTAGCTCCCGTGTCAAACAAATTGTGGGCGGCTACTCCTCCAACCACTACCGATCCTACACGTTTACTAATTTAAGCTACTAGACTTTTGACAATCACGACTCCACATTAATTCACGCAAGGAGGTAAGATTTACGTACCCACGATCGGCTCAGCTCCTCGTGAACCCCTGCGACGTACACCTGAGGTCCCCCGGCTCGACCTCTTGGTGGCGGTGGCGGTAATGGAAGCAATCCTGCTCCTCCTTGTCCCCTTGGTGGCGGTGGTGGTAGTGGTTGCACACCAGCTCCCGCCCTAGCGGCTTGGTTTGGGAACTCCCTTGCCATGGGCCCTGTTTGTCCGCACTGGAAGCACACATTTTGTGGGCAATCTCTCCTGAAATAGCCCATTTCCCACATCCAAAGCACGTCCGAGGTTGCACCTACTGCAACGGTTGTACCTGCAATAGCTGCGCCTGCTGTGCATGTGCTACCGGTATGGTGGCATTTGCAGCTGTAGGAACTGTTTAGTTGATCCTGATGTAATTCACAGATTCATATCAGCCTAAACATACAGATCTAGGTTCTCTTGATTAGAAACATTAGATGATCTCACCTTTTACCTGTTTGTTGCAGCGGAAGGAATAGAACAGGTCAGAGATCAGAAAGATGCACCGAGGGATGAATCCTCCAAAGGTTCACACACGCGATCACAGAAAACGGCTGCTAGACCGAGCTGGTGGGAGGCGCAGGGAGAGAGGAAAATCGGCGCAGGGTATTAGGGTTGGGAGAAAGAGATTTGGCTTTTAGTTTATTAAAGCCTTCTCTTTCCCTTTTGGGCTTATGGGCCCAAAACACCAATCTGATTAAATCTCATTTAATCAGACCCATTAATCTTTCTCTCTTAGTACGACAAATGCCTGGCACTTTTGTCGTACTTCCGCTAAGCCGTTCCAACACATATTCCTGTTAGCTTAAGCGTGTGACCCATATGGGATCATATAATAAAGGCAATAAGTCCAAGACTTATAGATCATGAGCGGACTCTAGCAAGCCATCATGACCCCCAGTATTATATGACTTATGTCTGATCTTTGACATACTCTTACTTTCTAGAGACAGTACCGAGATTACTGGACACAATTCCAACAATCTCCCACTTGTACTGGAATCTCTCTGTATTCATAATCCTTTTGTCTCAATATCTCGATTAGTCATAAGGCAAGATTGGTGTCATCCTTATAAAGCCTAATCTTGTTCATCGGACTCTGATTTGATACTGACAATCCAAACGACTCGGGAAAGTCCGTTTGAGCATGGCCATGCGTTTTCCAGTATTCAAATCTCCGATTGGCCTAGAGATATTCACTCCATTTATATTGGAGGGACAAATCCCGTCTTGTTCCATCACTGTAAACTACTCATTTCATAATGTACCCAAACAAGGTCCTTATAACTATCGCAGAACGATAGCGTTAGACAATGATCAAAGTACATCAGTCCATGGGCAGTCACATGCATGTGAACTCAGGTCTAAGGACTATACTCTATAGTCGTAGTAAGAATCTCTTATGACACAGATATAAATATCCTGAAGAGTTCTTATAAGCGGGTCTTGTCCGGTCGTATGTTCCCAACATACACCTATGTACTGACTTTGATGCCGCGCATCTATGACACACTGAGACTTCGTCATAAGTCACGTACCAATCCAATCTCACACGGTTGTTGGTGTTCCAATTTCAACAACCTTCGACTAGGGACAGGATGATATAAAACATTTATCAAATATAGGGTCTCATGATCAAGCTAAATGACTTTGATGACTCAAGATCAAGTCACTTACTTCGATGACCTATAAAATGGTTCATATCATTTTGGAACGATTATTTCATCACAGTTAAAATAATCTTGAAATAATAATTTCATTAAAACATAAAATAATGTTATTTCAAGAACATATCCAATAACTAAATAAAGCCCTTTAATAACTCCCACTGAAATTAAGACTACATCTTAATTTCACTTATCCTACAGCAACAGTCCGCGACTCGTGCTTAGGCCTAAGGAGTGGCTTCGTAAATAGATTAGCAACGTTCTCATTCGTTGAAACTTGCTGATCTACTTAACATCTCTGTCATTTATCTCACGGAATAGGTTATACCTATCCTCAAGGTGTTTGGACCTCTGATGTGCAGCTAGTCTCATCTATGCTGGGAATCACATCAAGTTCAGTGACGAACTCTTCTTTCCAAACAACCTCTTTCGCCACTTCCCAAGCTGCGAAATGTTCAGCTTAAGTCATTGAGTCAGCAACAGTGCCTTGCACCGCCAGATAGACACAAGATATAACCGAACTGTGATCGGAAATCATCTTTGTCTATTGGAAATTTGCCTTTCAGACTCTACCGACTCGTAGCACCTCACTTTCTCCGTAACTCTAGAATTTATCCTCAGTATTCCTCAAATACTTTAGGATATTCTTTACGGCAATCCAGTGATTCTTTGCTGGATTTGACTGGTCTTTACTTGTCTTGCTTAACATTAAAGCAACATCAAACAAGTACGTTTCATGGCATACATGATAGATCCAATTGCCGACGCATATGGAATCTCATCCATGCATTTAAGCTCAGCAGTTATCGTAGGATACTGTATCTTGCTTAACTTAATGCCATGTGACATTGGCATAAAACCCTTCTTGGATTGCTCAAAATGTATAGGACTTTGTCAATTTAAGAATCCTGACTTTGTCCTACCAGCTCTTTTGGATCTCTATCTTTAGATCCAAAATCCAAGAACTACGTGGCTTTACCCATGTCAATCATTAAACCAACTCCCAAGCTAGTCCTTTACCGACTACAGCGTTGGGACGTTATATCCGAGAATCAGTATGTCATCGACATACACTTTGAGAAATGCAATATTGCTCTCACTTATCTATTAGTAAACGCACAGTTCCGCTTCGTTCCTGTTCAAGTCAAAAACTTGACTACTACAACAGAACGAAGATTCCAACTCCGATATGTTTGCTTCCATCCATGAATGGATCGATGAAGCCAACTTACACAAAATGTAATTCTTCGGAGTCTGGGCTCACTTTCGCTTCCTAGAATTTCGCAGATTTGTCGCTTTCAATGATCATCAGATCATGCGAACATTCAATGATCATCAGGCTAAACTAATGACGAGAATTCACTCTCGGATTAGTGACTGATTCTTTCATATCTGCGAACTTCAGGCTCCACAGGTGTAGATTCTACAGAAATCTGTAAATCCTTCCGCTGCTCTCCCTCAATAGGTTAAGCAGCCTCCTGTATTTCTCGAATTTCTTCGAGTTGTACTTTTACTCCCACTGTTCTTCTTGGAAAGTAACTTCCCTTCTTAGAAAACAGAATGGTCGAAAAAATACTTTTTACTCCCACTGTTCTTCTTGGAAAGTAATTTCCTTCTTAGAAAACAGAATGGTCGTAAAAGTACCGAGCCTTGGTTTCCCTAAGAAAACTTCGAGTTATACTTTTACTCCCACTGTTCTTCTTGGAAAAATAACTTCCCTTCTTAGAAAACAGATTGGACGTAAAGTAACAAGCCTTAGTTTCTCTAGGACAACCAGCGAAGTAGCACAACTACAAATACTCAGTAAAGACAAATTTGGATCGATTCCAATCCACATTAACGTGGTGTCTTTCAACTGATATTTGTGGAACTATTTCAGCGTAAACTTAGATATTTTAGAGCGTTATTCTTAAATAATATCATGGAAGATTCGTGTGACTCATCTTTAATCATTTCTAATAAGATCTGATTCTTTCTCACAGAAACACCTTAAGGTTTTCAGGAGAAATGAGCTGTGAAACGATTTCACACTCATTAAGATGATCACACAATCAATGACTTAAGTATTCTCACTCGTGATTTAATCCAGAGTCTTAATACTTTTGTCATTCAGATCCTATACTTCATTCTGGAATTCTTTCGACCATGTCAAAGAATTCCGACTTGTGTCTCATCAAATGAACACAGTCACACTCACTGAAGTAATCAGTAGAGACAATGAAGTACAGGAGATTTTCTCTGGCATTACTGCTCTTTGGGCCACATACATGAGTATGTTCCAGGTCCAATAAGCCTTTGGGCTTTTCTCTAGCTCGGCTAAGATAGGCCCTTTACTTTTTGGTCCAGTAAACAGAATTCAAGTCTCATAAGATATCTTATCAAATGAGCCCAACAGTCCATGACTATGGGATTTCTGAATCCGACTTACTCTATGTGACCAAGACTTTTGCCAAGAAAAATCAGGTTTAATTCATCAGATTTAAACCAATTCGGTATTTATGTTACATTTAGGCACTCTTTGGTTTAAAATATAAAACCCATTCCATGAATAGGGTGCTACAATTAATATTTCATTAAGATCAAAAGAACAAAACTTGTCTTTTATCAAAATGAAAAACATTCAAATTCTTACAAGAAAATGAAAAACAACTCTGCTTAAAGCAGGTACATTGTAGCAATTACTTAATACAAAACCAAGCCTCAAAGGGATCTATAAGTGAAAAACCCTACGGCTGAGGCAGCATCCCAAGCTCCTTCCAGACATGTGGTTTCACTTGCCCTTCCTTCAACGTTCTACTGTTGCTTAGGCTCTGCATATTATCACAAATATCAGTGCCACAACCAGTGTTCAATACCTTTAAGGTAGAACTTGAAGTAATAACATGAATACCTGAGGAAATAGTCTCATACATCGACTTTAACTCCTCATCATCTTCCATGAATTTAATGCAATTTCTCTTCCAATGCCCTGTCTCCTTACAGTAGCAGCACTTACCAACGCAAGAGGTATCTGACTCGGGCTCAGAAGACACACGCTTGCCATGATTCAAAATCTGGACAACTTTGTCTTCACCCTTGTCAGCAGTAAGCCTACCCTTCTCATTCATGAGATTGTACAGGGTACTCTTCACGTTTGGCTCAACTGTCTTGAGCATATCATGCAGTTCAGTCAGCTTCTTCGTTAAGCCTTTCTTGATATAGTTCCTTCTGAACTTATCATAGCTTGACGGCAGTGACTGCAGAATGATCTCAGTTGCCAACTCTTGGCTAACTGGATAATCCAGTTTCCTCAGGTTATCTATATAACCTGTCATTTTACTGATATGAGGACTTACTGGATGATCATCTGGTAGCTTGCAGCTAGTGAGAGACTTAACCAACTGGTATCTCTCCACTCGTATCTGCTCCTGAAATTTCAATTTCAGGCTGCTGATCATCTCTATTGGCGATTCCATGTTCTCATATTGCTCCCGCAAGTCTGAGTCCATAGTAGCCAATATCAGACCACGCACATCTACCGCATCATTATAATGCTTATTCCAAGCATTATACACTGCATGGGAGGCATTGGACCCGATCCTCACGGGGAGAGCTCTCTCAAGAACATAGTCCTTTCTCTCCTGCCTGAGGACTAGCCTCAGGTTCCGCGACCAAGTCAAGAAATTTGATCCGTTCAGCTTGTCCATCTTAAGGACAGACCGGATCGAGAAAGTGTTTTGATTGTTTGTGCTAGTCATAACTGAAAATTAAGATAAAAGGATTTTAGTTAATATGTTCAATATGATTAATCCCGTATTAAATTTAATATGATTAATCATGCATTATATTCAATAACATAAGTTACCCTCAATAGAATATAATGATTCCAAGATCCACATATAACTAAGATCAAAGTGGGCCACTGGCCGTCACCCAATCTTAGCTTATATCGGTAAGCCCTATATCGGCTAATTATATCCGTGATATAACTCTTGGTTGTGAATCTGGGCCCGAAGCCCAATCCACTCTGATGTCTCAAGGCCCGGGACTCCCGATGGCCTAGTCAAGAAAACCAGACTATACAGTCATGTAATCATTAATGTCTGGGACTCCCAATGGCATTTATGAATCACAAACCGTCTTATCCACGCAAAAGCAGACACCCTCACACTGTAAGGCCATGAATACAATTGAATGGGCTTCGACAGCTGACATAGAATGGACAAGACATCCAACGCTTGATATTGTTTGAGGTTCGTAGGTTTATTTAAAAAATTCATTCCCAAAATAGAAGATTACTATTTCGGGAAACTTTCCATTTTGGAAACCTACTATTTTCGGAAACTTTCTAAAATTGGAAACTTTCTAAAAACGGAAACTTTCTAACTTTAGAAATTTCTTTAAAATCCAAAACCCGCAAATCCAGAAACTTCTAATTTAAGAAACTTTCTAATTTCAAAATTTCGGAAACTTTAATTTAAAATCGACTTTATAATTTATAAAATAAATTTTAAATTAATCTGAAGAAAGACTCAAATAATTGGCCCAATTGTTTTAACTTCTTGGCCCGAGGCCCAAGAATTGGTTCATGTCCAAGACATGACCCAATTGTCCAATTATTTGACATAACCGGTCTGGTTCATTAAAATTGGTCTAACCAAATTTTAATTACTACGATGACCACAATTGTCAACCGGTTATTTACTAAACCGGATTTTCTCAATTTATTTGGTCCAACCAAATCAAATTAGAAAATCCTGGTTTAGGCACAAAATCCAATAATTCTTTCGACATTCGATTTCTTATCCCGGTTTAACCAGATTTAATAAAATTATTAAAATCTGTTTATTAAACCAGAACGAATCAGTTTTAATTAAAATTTTAAAACGAACCGTCAAATGAACCGAACCGGCCCATTCAAGCCGTGACCTAGCCGCAATCGAGACGCGACATCGGCCAGCCGCGATCAACGGACGCGATCCGAGATCGGTCCATCTCTCTCGCGACGATGCTCGGCCGATGCTCGGCTCATCTCGACTTACGCACGGGACGCTCGGGACGGTGGCGGGACGATTCAGGCCTAGACGCGATCGAGACGATGCTCGGCTCTCGGCAGAACGCGAGTGGCTTCGATCCATGCGGTCGGGCCGATTGGATCCTTGCGATCGATCTCGGCCGAGCCATGCGATCGGTTTGCGCCTGCCCCTCACGGTCGAGTGATGCAACCGGCCAACGCGCGATCCATACGAACGGCTTGGCCATCGGTTCATCATCTCGGCCGATCGCAAAACCCGAGTCATATAGCTCGGTTTGCGATTCCTTTAGTGTGTTTAGGATTCAAAATTGTTTCTTAAGTGATTTATCTTAACAGTAATTGATTCAAAACACTTCTAAACAGATTAAAACAACCTAAACATGAATCTAAAACAAGAAATCCTAAGAACCAATGGCTCTGATACCACTGTAGGAACTGTTTAGTTGATCCTGATGTAATTCACAGATTCATATCAGCCTAAACATACAGATCTAGGTTCTCTTGATTAGAAACATTAGATGATCTCACCTTTTACCTGTTTGTTGCAGCGGAAGGAATAGAACAGGTCAGAGATCAGAAAGATGCACCGAGGGATGAATCCTCCAAAGGTTCACACACGCGATCACAGAAAACGGCTGCTAGACCGAGCTGGTGGGAGGCGCAGGGAGAGAGGAAAATCGGCGCAGGGTATTAGGGTTGGGAGAAAGAGATTTGGCTTTTAGTTTATTAAAGCCTTCTCTTTCCCTTTTGGGCTTATGGGCCCAAAACACCAATCTGATTAAATCTCATTTAATCAGACCCATTAATCTTTCTCTCTTAGTACGACAAATGCCTGGCACTTTTGTCGTACTTCCGCTAAGCCGTTCCAACACATATTCCTGTTAGCTTAAGCGTGTGACCCATATGGGATCATATAATAAAGGCAATAAGTCCAAGACTTATAGATCATGAGCGGACTCTAGCAAGCCATCATGACCCCCAGTATTATATGACTTATGTCTGATCTTTGACATACTCTTACTTTCTAGAGACAGTACCGAGATTACTGGACACAATTCCAACAGCAGCCTCCCAGTTCCTCTTGACATTCCGCTGATTGCTGCCTCTATTCCTCCTCCCAATCAGTCTCCACATCAGTTGGCTTCTCAATAAGGTCGTTGTTGTCGTAGTAATCCCTCAGCTTACAGCGGCACTTGAGCTCCATCTTCGGTTCAACGAGAAACCGACGAATCAGCTTCCTCTCGGTCAGATACTAGCCTGCAAATCTCCTCAGGCGGTTGAATTCCTCTCCATACTCCTGCACGGTCCCGTTTCCTTGAAGGAGGTTTTGGAATTCCCCTTCCAACCTATCCACACGACGATGCTCTCCTCGTTTGTCTAGTAGTTGGAGATGTCGAACTCTCGAGGATAATGATCGACACAGGAAGTTCGGTGGATGTCCTCTTTTACGACGCAGTCAAAAAGATGGAGTTCAATGACTCCGAGATCGTCGAGGAAAAGACACCATTGGTAGGGTTCGCTGGCGAAACAACATATTCAATGGGCTCTGTCTTCGCCCCAGTAATAGCTGGAGGAGTTCGAAGAATAACAGAGTTCGTCGTAGTAGATCGACCAGCCCCCTACAACGCAATCCTAGGTCAACCGTCGATATACGACATGAAAGCGGTACCATCGACCTACCATCAATGCGTAAAATTTCCAACTCCGAAAGGAGTAAAAACCATTTACGGAAGTCAAAAGATTTCCCGTAATTTCTATATGAACGGGTACAAGCAAATCGAGAAATCCCAAGCGTAGCAATTACAGAGAGAGGAAGAGCTCGCCACTATGCAAACCAAAAGGTCAAACGACCCAAGCCAAAAAGGACCTCCAAAGGACCTCACAACCCGAGTTTGCATAGACGACGCTCATCCCGAAAGACTTGTCGACATCGGAATTGACCTATCGGAGCCAGTTAAAAATGAACTGATCTTTTTTCCTAAACAGAACGTCGACTCCTTTGCCTGGTCTTCAGTAGACATGAAAGGGATCAACATCGACGTAACCAGCCACGAGCTGATTGTCGACCCAACTTACAAACCGGTAAGACAAAAATGTCAAAAACTTGGCCCGGAATGAGCTCAAGCCGTCAACGACGAGGTCGATTGATCAGAGAGGTCAAATACTCCGATTGGCTTGCGAACCCCGTAGTGGTAAAGAAAAAGAACGGAAAGTGGAGAGTCTGTGTAGATTTTACAGACCTCATCAAAGCATGTCCGAAGGACAGCTTCCCACTCCCACACATCGACCGGCTGGTCGAAGCCACCGCCGGACACCAACTACTGTCCTTCATGGATGCCTTCTCGGGGTACAACCAAATACTAATGAACCCCGAAGACCAAGAAAAGACTTCGTTCATAACTGATCGAGGCACGTACTGCTACAAAGTCATGCCTTTCGGACTAAAAAATTCAGAAGCAACTTACCAACGCCTCGTCAACAAGATGTTTTCAGGACTCTTGGGTAAAACTATGGAAGTATACATTGACGATATGCTGGTCAAATCTTCTAGGTATGAGGATCATATCCCCCAACTAAAAGAATGCTTTATCATTCTTAATAAATACGGGATGAAACTCAACCCAGCGAAGTGCACATTCGGGGTCCCATCAGGAGAATTCCTTGGTTACTTAGTAACCGAAAGAGGCATCAAAGAGAATCCTAAACAGATCGCGACATTTATGGAGATGAAATCTCCCAAAACAACGCGAGAAGTCCAGCGTCTGACCGGCAAAATAGCTGCTTTGAACCGCTTCATCTCGAGGTCGACTGGTAAATGTCTACCCTTCTATCCCTTGCTCAAAGCGAACAAGAAGTTCCTCTGGGACGAAAAGTGCAAAGAAGCGTTCGCCCAGTTCAAGTCTTACCTAAGCGAACCACCTATACCGGCGAAACCAATAGAAGGGGAACCCCTCTACATCTGCCTAGCTGTTTCTAGGGCAGCAGTAAGTGGAGTCCTGGTTCGCGAAGAACAAAACGAACAACGGCCGGTGTATTAAATCAGTAAGACCTTAATCGATGCTGAAAGCAGATACCCCGCCATGGAAAAACTCGCTTTAGCGTTGGTGACATCGGCTCGGAAACTCCGACCATACTTCCAATCACACTCAATCATAGTGATGACTTCTCAACCACTGAGAACCATACTTCACAGTCCGAGCTAGTCAGGTCGACTGGTCAAATGGGCTATCGAACTCAGCGAGTACGACATCGAATTCAAGGCTCGGGCGTGCTTAAACGCGCAAGTACTGGCTGATTTCATAATTGAACACCCTCCAACCATCGAACTCGACCCAAGTTCCGCCAAGTGATGGAAACTCCATGTCGATGGAGCTTCCTCGAGGCAAGGATCCGGGGTCGGAGTAAAACTGGTCTCCCCCACAGGAGAAGTATGAGAACAGTCATTCAGGCTAGGCTTCGCCGCATCAAATAACGAAGCAGAATACGAAGCGCTAATAGCTGGGCTCAGACTAGCAATAGCAATAGGAGCCCGGGAAGTAGACGCTTTCAGCGATTCCCAATTGGTCACGAGCCAATATCATGGCGACTACGAGGCCAAAGATGAACGCATGGAAGCATACATGTGGGTAGTCCACACCCTCGCCGACCAGATCGAATTCTTTGATCTCACACGGATCCCGCGAGGTGAAAACACCGCAGCCGACGCCCTAGCCGTGTTGGCATCGACATCAGATCCTAACCTCAAAAGGATCATACCAGTCGAGGGGATCGAAAAACCAAGTATCGACATAGCCCTAAAAGCTCTATCCTTGAAAGAGGACGAGCCCACCAAAAAGGAGGGCGTCGAACACAAGGAACATCCCAAGGATACTAGTCGCGACATCATCGAGATCGATGATGATCTTGACCCAAGAAACGCTGTATACGTCGCGAACGTTCCTGATGGACCAATCCAAACTACATCCACTAATCAAGGACCCGAGCCCAACAATGAAGAAGATTGGAGAACTCCGATCATCCGATACATAACAAACAGCGAAGTCCCTGGCGACAAATGGGAAGCGCGAAAACTCAAGACGCAGAGTGGAAGTTACTCTGTCACGCAAGGAGAGCTTTTTAAAAGAATTCTTTCCGGACCTTACCTTAAATGCCTCGATAAGAAGCAAGCTCGAGCCGTGATCACGCAGGCCCACGACGGATCCTACGGAAGCCATTCCGGGGGACGATCTCTGGCCATACGAATCAAAGCCAAGGCTATTTCTGGCCAACAATGGCCACCGAATGTGAATCTTTCTCTAGCAAATGCGACAAATGCCAAAAGCATGCCCCGATTATCCACCAAGCATCGGAGAAACTCTCCTCTATCTCATTGCCATACCCATTCATGCGATGGGGAATGGACATCGTGGGACCTTTAGTCGCATCCGGCAAAAAGAAAGCTACACACCTATTTGTGATGATAGACTACTTCACTAAGTGGATTGAAGCGGAATCCTACCAAAAGGTTAAAGACGTTCACGTTAAGGAATTCGTCTGGCGAAACATTGTGTTCCGACATGGACTACCCCACGAGATCGTCACCGATAACGGATCACAATTCATATCAAACATGTTCAAAGAGTTCTGTAGAACCTGGAACATAAAGCTGACCTACTCAACGCCCCGTTATCCTCAAGGAAACGGACTGGCGGAAGCAGCTAATAAAGCGATCATGAACAGCCTTAAGAAAAGACTCAATGAGGGCAAAACAAGCTGGAGCGATGAGCTCCCGGCTGTACTCTGGGCTTACCAGACTACTCCACGAAAATCCACCGGCGAGACTCCCTTCTCGCTAGCGTATGGAATCGAGGCGGTAGTACCAGCCGAAATCCTCGTGTCAGGCATCCGCAGAGAAGAATGCCCACGGCAAGAGGAACTTAACAACAAGATGATAACGGACGAGCTCGATCTCGTCGACGAAAGGAGGAATCTTTCACTAGCTCGAATCCAGAACTACCAATAAGCCGCAGCTCGCTACTATGATTCCAGAATTAAAACTCGAAGGTTTCAAGTAGGGGAGCTCGTCTTACGGAAAGTGTTCGACCATAAAAAAGAAGGACACACTGGAAAGTTAGGAGCAAAGTGGGAAGGTCCTTACCAGGTCACTGATGTTGTGAAGGATGGGGTCTACCGACTCAAGTCGGTGGAAACCCAGAAACCTGAACTACGACCCTGGAATATCATCAACCTCAAAAAGTACTTTCACTGAAAGTACGCAACATAATCGAACTACGAAATGGCTTGATCCCCTTAAAAGGGTACGTAGGCAGCTCGACTTCGAGCGCAGCCCCCCCCCCCCCCCCAACACAAAGCTCTTACCGAGCTCGACAACTTCAAACGAAGTCGTACTATCTTATCTTTGTGAAATCAAAATAAGTCTCTCGATCAATGTCTCTTTCTGTTGTAAAAGTTAGAGTCGTCACGAAATACTTCGCCATTACATTTAACCAAGTGATATGAAATTATCTCTTTAAAAAATTAAAGTGATATGGAATTATCTCTTCAGAAACAAACGATATTAAGTTATCCCTTCCAAGCGACCTGAAATCGGCTCTCCCAAAATCAAGCGATATGAAATTATCTCTTCAAACCTAAGCGACCTGAAATATCCCCTTCTAATCAAGTGATATGAAATTATCCTTCCAAATAGGACGAACTGGAGTGGTCGTCCCAAAGTAAGCGACCTGAAACGGTCCCTCTATATTGAACGAACTGAAATGATCATCCCAAAAAGCGACCTGAAACGGTCCCGTCAAAATCAGAACGATCTGAAATGGTCCTTCAAAAACTCATAATTCTTCCAACCTCATACGGATTAGAAGAATCGGGGGGCTACCCCCTTCCCCTTAAACAAAACGATGAGGCCGAGTCTACATCAAGACAGATAAAACGAGACAATTGTTCACCCAAAACGGCCTCCGCATATATTCAAAACAAATCTATGTAAGTTTACTTCGACTCGTCGTACACTTAAAAATACTTTATTCGACGAAAAGCTCGAATTTGACATCTCGAAAGAAGCCGCACCTCGAGCAAATCTCGAGGAGGAGCTCGAGCTCAAATACAATCGACCTAAAAGATTGTGAAAAATTCCTAAGGCAAATCAAGCCGAACCATTTATTCGACCCCTCTTTAGAGGTCCGAGCTATCGTGATGGCTAATTCCATGTTAAACAGTCAAATCTTTGCTAAGGCATGAAAGATTGAAATCGATTCATAAAGAAAAAGAGAGGACATGACGACCTCAAGTTCGAACAAAAAGCCCACTCAGGACAACATCAAAGTAAAGAAAAGGCCCCACGGGCAACGAAGGTTCGAAAAAGAAAATTAAAAGCCCTTTCGGGCAACAACAACAACGGGATATTCAAAAAGCAGCAAAAGAGGAATCCTCGATCTGGTCCTCCGTCTCGCCACCCACCTCTCTTCTTGGCCGGGATTCGACCTCGTCAAGCGTCCTCGGACCGGTCTCAGCCAGAGGAACAGGCTAAGGATCTGCCATGGTCACAGAGTCCTCCGACATCACTAGCAAGACAAGCTTGCCAATGCTAAAGTCAGAGACCGCCGCGGCCTCCATTTCCACGGTGGCGAGTCGCTTCTTTTCGGCCAACTTAAGAACCTTATGGGTCATGTCCACTTCCACAGCCGCAATCTCAGCGATGATCTCAATGTTGGCCAGAGTCTCTTGAAGACGAATTTCGGCACTGGTCTCGATCTTCCTCTTCTCGGCCTTCTCCTTGACCCCAGCTAGAATCACGAGGTACTGGTCATTGATCTCCTTTCGATCCCTACGAAGCGCAGTTTGACTCGACTTCTCGACAGTTCGAACTCGAGCATCGGCAGCGCTAAGTTGAAGAGACAGCGCCTCTTCCCTCTTCTCGAGGTGCGCGATCCTGGCCTCTGCGCCAGCGTGATCTGCAACCCTCTTCTTCAAACGCTCCTCCCTGGCCAAAGCTTCCTGGAGTTCGGCGTTCATCTGAGTAGCAGCCTCCCGAGTGGACTCGAGCTCGTAGGTTTGAGCATCCAACACCTCGTTCTCAGACCGAGCCGCATACGTGTTCACAGCCTCCAGAGCCTACGAAGAACTTCGATTTAGCAAACAGAGAAAAGAAAAGTTAACGCTCCAAAGGAAAGGGAGCCGAAGCAAAACATCTCACCTTCCTGACAATAGCCATCATCTCGGTATACAAGCTACCGAGAATCATTTCCCCAATAACCGGAAGCTGAGTGACCGCGGGCCTAAAGGGCCTCATCAGACGGATAGCACAAGCTGGAGGAGGAGGAGGGGCCCGGCCAAGGGCGAAAAGAAGAGCGTTACTCAGGTCGCCCGCCTCTATCCAGTCGACCAGCTCGACCGGATCTTTCACATTCCGGTGGCTACTTACCCTACGAGGCATTCTCTCTTGAGGAGGGGTGTTGGTGGTCGAGCTATCGTCCGGAAGAGGTCGAGCTATATATATATATATATATATATATATATATATATATATATATATATAAAGAGTGAATCAAACAAATCACAATGACGATAAACAAAACTTCACAACCAGATGAATCACTTTCCCCTATACGCTCGGTAATACGAAGTGGAGGCTGAATAACTTGAGCTGGGGAAGCGTGGGAAGGCACGGAAGGAAGCAATAGGTTCCGGAGAGCCTGAGGTTGATCCAGCGGGGCTCGCTCAGGGTCGATCCGTAGAGTAGCCGGCACACGCTCGACTGTGAAGCTGCCCCAATTAACAGTACCCCTTCTCAGTCGAGCTATCAAAGTCTCAGTAATCAGGTTGATAGCAAGCGATTAGGGAACCTCTGTAATAAGAACCAAAACAAGTAAGGAATGATCTGACAACCAAAAGGGGTCGAGCACTAAAAACCCCGAATCTTACCAACGTTGGACGTCCACCGAGACGGGATGACCGAGTAGTCGAAATCCCTGACCGAATGATGAGTAATCCTAAAGAAGAAGTATTGGTCCTTCCATACATCCTTCGTCGGAACATCGTCGAGGATCCGCCCGAAACGAGGCAAAAGATAGTACGTCCCCGGGAAATGAGTATTATGCTTCACTGAGCAAACTCGCATAAGTTCCTCAGGCCCGAACTCGATTCCCTCTTCTGCGGCCCTGACCCCGAGTCCGATGACGTACCGGACAAAGTTCGGTGTCATCTGATGGAACGCCAATTGGAGTTGGGCTAGTACCAAAGAAATTAAGCGGGGAATAGGGGAGAAAAGCCCGTACTTCTCAAAATAAGTGTATGAGGCACAACAATAGCCTTCCACCGCAGTCTCCGGCGACATCGCCGACGACGGAATTACTATCTCCACCTCCGGTGGAATCCGACATATCCTCCGCAACCGTTCGATATGGTTCACGGTTAGAGCAGACGGCGGATGTGGGCCAAAGGATCCCGCCGCCGTGCTTGTACTAGCCCCTGTCGCATCTCTCAGAGCCATAGAAAGTGGTGTATCAGAATAAGGAAAGCTAAAGGTTTTTAGGAAAGAACTTTTCCGACGACGAAAGAAAAACCAGAGCAAGAAAGAAACACAAAGTAAAAGTGAGAAGGAAAGAAGTTACCCTCGGCAATATGAGAAATTATCTGTAGTGGGAGTCGTGCTAAATCTCAACCGTACGATTCCAAGCTCGTAATAATTACGAGAAGATCGAGGCGTTTGGGACTCCTCACTTTCCCTTTATCTTAACCGTTGATTCAAGATCGACGGCTACGAAAAGACTCTTCGTGACCCTCGAATCTCAGCCGCTAGTAAGCGACCAGATACACGGTGGGAGATGAAGTTCTCTTGACGAATATACGCCATAACTACCGACGCACCAACGAGCAGGTCAGTTTGACCCACGCGCCCATCCTTGACCGATGGATCGAAACAATATCTACGGACGGGGCGAAAGTAATCATTAGGTCTATCACACCTGAAGCGCGCGCTTCTTCCCGAGAACGTCA
The DNA here is from genome assembly GCA_030180135.1 of Orychophragmus violaceus. NCBI lineage: Eukaryota > Viridiplantae > Streptophyta > Magnoliopsida > Brassicales > Brassicaceae > Orychophragmus > Orychophragmus violaceus. The sequence continues at coordinate 43,874,836 of CM058233.1, forward strand.
ACCGCCCAAAAACCTCGACTTGTCGAAATTAATGGGCCGGGCTATTGTTGGTGCTGGATTTCCCTCTAAGAAATCCGGCCCATTAACAAATAAAACAAAGGCCCATAATCATGAGCCCGCTCCATAATCAAGACAGAGAGATCGACCGTTATCCTTTGTTGGGCCCATACGATTGACATCTTGACAAGGCCCAAGAAACGCCGAAGTAAGAGGTGATCGAGCTCGAGCTCGGTAGGAGATGATGCGGAGATAGAGCGACCTGGTCTTCGTCGGTTTAACTGATTTCCGCAAATCCAAGAGATCGTTATCACGGCGAGGCCAAAATATCGGAACAAGAGGATCAAAGTCGAGACTATTTAAAGAAGAAGTGGCGATTCATTCAAGACATTCCAACCCTAATTAAGAACACTTCGACTAGATAGCTCGATTATCATACTTTGTACTCTCTATTCGATTGTGTTTGTTCTATCTCGACGATCAATGTCAATAAAGTCTTTGATTCGTAGGAAATCTATACCATTTCTATATCCAAAAGTCCAAATCCACGATTACAAATTCTCAGTGTGAATCTCAGATCTCACATCAACTGACGTCCTTGAGCGCTCTCCAATACCCCTTCCCACTAGACCAGTGCATCATCCTTGAGGTAGAAGGTCGCTATCTCCACACGAAACTTCATCGGACACCTGACAGTATCCAAATTCTGCTCCAACTTCCTCCTCCAGTTGCCAGCTGCAATTGCATTGACTCCACCGGCAAAATGCTCCATTTTCATTTCCCGCAAGTGCTTCAACATGCTCCAAGATTACATGCCTTGCACCACCCCTGGCACCTGTGGTAGCGGTGGTGGTGGGTACTGGTTCATCCCTGGTGGTGGCTTAACAAATCTAAATCCCATAGGAGCGAATCCAGCTCCACCTGGGGCATTCACAGCTCCTCATGCATTTCCGGCTCCTCCTGCAGCTCCAGGCGCCACATTAACATCACCTAGCATAACATCGGGAGCTCCTGCTCCTATATCACCTCCTGCAGCTCTAACATTAGAAGATTGCGCCTCCCGAAGGCCGAGCAGCTCTTGCAGAAGAGCGGCGTCGACAGCTACCTGTCCAGCTACCAACACTGCTCCTTCCGGGTTTTCAGCAACTGGTTCCTGGGCTCCCTGCACACTTGTAGCACTGTCTGTTGATGTCGCTGGGGACGGAGCATAAAGGTTACGACATACTGGCACGGCTCTTGTCTTAGGAGGCATCATGTTGCAAAAGAAGGGCAAATGAGTCAGTTGGCGGTTGAATACTGAACACACTTACGGGGAGTATATAAGAAGGATATCGTAGTGGTGCTCCTAGTATCTAACTTTTAGAAAAATCCCCATTTAGAAAAGAATCGAAAACACTTTGAAAACAACGATGAAATCCGAATATAAATACACTACCCTACCCTATCTAGCCAGGGCGGCACTGGCTAGGTCTAACCCGGCTCTGATGCCAAATTGTAACACCCGTCCCATCGGACCCAGTCAACGAATCTTTGACTTCTCAAGTCTTTCTCCACAAATCAGTGAACCAAGTCATAAACCGAATCCCACGCTCAAATAATCGAAAAGGTGTACTTTATTGAAATCAAAAACCGAGTCTTACAAGAAAACCGAACCAAGCGAAAATAGTCATATCATGAAACGGAAACAACGCAAAAGTTTTAACGAAATAAATGAAACGCCGACAGAAAAGAAAAAGAAAGAAAGCCCGCTTCACAAAAACGTAGCACCACACCGTTCGTCTACTCCTGCAACGCTCCGGGATTACCTGCAAAACAAACAACGGCGGTGGCCTGAGTAGTTGGTTCAACACCAATACCCAGTGAGGGTGGATTCTAGGAATACCGCTATCTCTACTTTAAACTACCACAACATCAAGAATGGGTGCAAGGTTAATAACACCTTGCACCCAACACCTGAAGGCTCACAAACAATCTAACCTCCATTTGTTCTTACCAAGCTCCAAATATTTCACTCTCCTAGACACCTACAGCCCGAAGCTCACACAAACAGCCCGAAGTCCAACATGGGGGCTCGCCAAAACCCTCTCGCAATGATACAAAGGACGCATTACCTTTACCGGCCTACGCGCCCTACACGCAATCCTTATAATAGTTCTATCACACATAGCCTTCATACACAAGCAACGTTTTCGGTTTAAGCGATAACCTACATCTAGGTGCCGTTTTCGGTTTAAGTGACAACCTATCTTCTAGGTGCTTTTCAATCACATCAAAGCAATTCATCCTCTAGATCTACACTACCTAGGAAGGTACTATTAAACGAGGACTCATGTCCCAACATTGTAGTAGATTAGAGAAGGGATCACGTTCGGTCCTCACCTTAGTCTAGATCTGAGAAACGAAAGCAAATTTGGAAGTTCTGACGGTAGATCTGGGGATCCTGCACGTAGATCTAGAGTTTTAGATGACATATCTAGAGAAAGGAAGAACGGATCTAGGGTTTTAGGCAACATATCTGAACAAAAGAGGAAGATACGGTTCAGATCTACAACTTCTACGGATCAGAAGCATATATATCTGAAGCAGATCTAAGTGAGAGAGACGGAAGGAGAGATACAGTTCACATCTACAACTTCTACGGATCAGATATGATCTTTGAAACATAGATCTGAAGCAGATCTGGGGTTTGGAAGAAGAAATCAGAGTAGATCTGAGATTCAGAGATTCTCACCTTAAGAACGCGAAGAACGGAGAGCTCTGCACTCAAACAAATCAAGTAGGCGACAACTGGGGGTTCGGGATCGGAAACAGGACGGATTGGGATTTTTCGGCGAGAGGTGGCGGCTCCGGGCGACGGTCGGTCGGCTTTCACAGCGGCAATCGGAGATTCGGAACTGATCTGGCGGTGGCTGCTGGTTGGTCGTCTCCGGCGGCTGGTCGGCGGCGGCTGCTGGCTGGTCATCGGTCGCCGGCTGTCTCCCGTCAGGAGCATGGCTTCGCTGTCTCGATTTCTGTGCAGAAATGAGGGGGATAGCTCTCTTTTTATAGGGAGGAAGGCTAGGGTTTTCCCTTCCAACGGGTTGGGCCTTGGGCTTTTGGCCCAATTTCTCATTTTTTTTTGGCTCAAGCAATTCCCCTTGGCCCACTCCTCCTATTTCTTTGGGCCCAAGTAATGGACCCTAGATTGGGCCATTACACTAGCACTTCCTCGGTATTCCAAGACCAATTTCCATTGTGTATTGACTCTTCAAATTCAAATTCTAACCTTGGATTTCAAGCAGAAAACAAACAACCTATCTTAACAAAAATGAATGTAATGAACAAATTTTAAAATTATCTCGAAACACCTAGAATTAATCGAAATTATAGTTTCGACTTTCCAGAGTTTCTGTTGCAGAAATGGAGAACCTAAAATGAAGAACTTTATTTTTAATTTTGGGAAAATGGTCAGAAAAATCCTCAACTTTCAAATTTCGGTCATTTAAAACTTGAACTATCGAGTAGGCCATTATAAGCATAGAGTTTTGTTGACTGTCTGAAATAATACTGAACTTTCGTTGACCAGGCCAAATTAGACACGACGTTAAGTCGTTTAACGGAGAGACTTCACGGTGTTAATCAAACGTTAGTGGGGTTCCGTTAGTCACAAAACGACGCCGTTTTGACTAATATAAAAATGGAAAATGTCATAATAATCAAGAACTTTCAAATTTCGGCGATTTAAAGCTCCAACCTGTGAATTTCTGCCATTTAAAGCCCCAACTTTTGAATTTCGGCCACTGGAAGTATTTAACTCTTTAATTTTAACAGCTCATACTTTGGTTCGACTCTTAAACCTTTTATTTTTAATTTTTTTTTCATAAAATCGGCATGTATGCCTCTCCATTGCACATCTTGAAGCCCTTCCACTTTCAACCTTTTCGCTAAAACATCTCCTATAGCAGTTGATGCCTTGGCATTGCAAGTACAGCCACACTCTAGTGAGTTCTTGACCGTGTGTTCTACGGTTGAAGCTGTTGTCACTACTCTCTTATTGTTTTTGTCGATTACGTTTGTTTTTATGTACTTGATCGATATGAACAGCCTTAGGACATATCTTTTTAGAATTCTCATTGTCCACAAATAAAATGTTTTATTTCAAAGAAACCTCAAGATATTGTAAACACTAAAAATGTCATAAAAGAAGTGAATATGGATATTTCATGCTCTGATTGTGTTTTCTTAGTTTTCTTGAATACTTTGTTTTGAGATTTAAATTCATTTCAGTGTTTACCATATCTTGAGGTTTCTTTGAATTTTTAAATAAAATAGTTTGTTTGTAGAAACAATGACAGTTCTAAAAAGATACGTCCTAAGATTGTTCATGTCGATTAAGTGCATAACAACAAACGTAATCGACATAAACTATGGGAGAGTAGTGACAACAGCTTCAACCGTAGAGCAACAGCCAAGACAGCAGCTATTATAGGAGAGATTTTAGTGATGAGGCTAAAAGTTGAAGGGCTTCAAGATGTGCAAGTGAGAGACACACATGCAGATGTTATAAAGAGATTAAAAAGGTTAAAGAGTCGAACCAAGGTATGAGCTTTTGAAATTAAAAAGTTAAATGCTTTCAATGGTCATTCGAAAGTTGGGGCTTTAAATGACCAAAATTCAAAAGTTGGAGTTTTAAAAGGCCAAAATTTAAAAGTTCATGATTATTATGACATTTTTCATTTATATATTAGTTAAAACGGCGTCGTTTTGTGACTAACGGAACCCCATTAACGTTTGATTAACACCGTAAAGTTTTTCTGTTAAACGACTTAACGTCGTGTCTAATTTGGCTTGGTCAACGAAAGTTTAGTATTATTTCAGACAGTCAACAAAAACTCTATGCTTAAAATGGCCTACTCAAAAGTTCAAGCTTTAAATGGCCGAAGTTTGAAAGTTCAGGATTTTTCTGACTATTTTCCTTTTTAATTTTGGGTGTTTTGTTGCTTTTTGGAATAAAGACATAATCTAAGGAAACATAAAAAAACTTGTCGCTTTCTGAGTTTTAGGTATATGCATTACTTTGTTTACCTAGTCAATGTAGAGGGTTAACGATACCGTTGATGGAGGAGGATGTTTGCTAACATAGATTAATATGTTGGGTTCTTTCAATAAGGAATTAATTGAGGGGTTTTTTACGATCTATCTTTAGTTGGGAGGGATGTGGGGTTATTACTAAATTCCCCAATATCAACGGATTTTGTAGTATCTTCGGAAAAGTATGAATTATAAACTTTATAATAACTTTGATTGGATTTGAGAAATATTTACGAATGGTGGAAACATAATTTCTAATTTTGGGATGAAGCTCAATTAACAGGAGTCCACTGGGTAAAGCAATTTAATGCTTAGGTTGAAGGTGAAAAGGAAACCTATCTGGTTAAATGAGGTTTATGATGTCATATTGAGGGCTCTTGAAAAGAAGGTGAATTATACACACGGCAAGGATGGTGTAACTCTTTTGAAGGAGGTGTGAACGAAATGAATGGGACAATGAGTATTAAAAGTAGTCTTTCACCGCTATACACTGAATTTGGAACATTATGTAAGGACCCAGAATTTGAGGCCCATTCGTTGCCCCTACAAGATGCAGAAACCCTAGGTATACTTATTATAAATACATCCATCTGCTATCTTTTCTGAACAAAAACTAAATCCATACCAAATTTCTGCAGAAATAGAGTCGTCAGAGAGAGAGAGAGAGAGAGAGAGAGAGAGAGAGAGAGAGAGAGAGAGAGAGAGAGAGAGAGAGAGAGAGAGAGAGAGAGAGAGAGAGAGAGAGAGAGAGAAAGTGATGAGCCGTCGATTCCATAACTACCCATGCGTAGATCAACTCGCATAGCATCGTCACATGATCAAGGTAATTCGAAATCCGATTTTCGATAAATTTTACCTTAGACCGAACCTTAAAATGCTTGTATCTTTCTAACTGTATTGAATCTCATGAATATAAGGCCACCAATTGATTCAGCTCGACGAGACAAAACGGAGCCTAAAACCGCACCTCGATCCCCACCGGACACGCCCGCAATTGCTGAAAGAAGATTCGCAACGGGCCACTGTCATCCTCCACGCGCCGCCGTCACAGGCCACCACTGCCGTCGTCCGCCACCGCCGTCTGATTTTTTTATAATTTTTACATGTTTTCAAGCCAAGATATAAGTCTTTATCTAAAGTATTTTAGTTGTTTTGGAGTCTTTTGAGTCCTTTGTAGGTTTAGGTACATTTAGAGGTTATCTGGAGACTCTGGGAGCTTTTGGAGTGATTTTGTAGCATACATGGATTTCACAAAGTTCATTGGGTGCGTCTTCACTTAGTGTCGACCGACACTATGCGCGTTAAAAATATAGATTTTAGAGATTTGCAAGATTTATCCAGAAGTTTCCCATATTTACAAGAAGACCCAAATCGTGTTTTAGACTATTAATTAGGTTTTTGAGCCATTGTTTAGGCTACGCTTTATTCTATCAGAGATTAGGAGATTTAGGGCTGGTCTTGTACTCGAGAGAGAAGAGATTTTGAACCCCTGTTTTTCTATCTTATTTATGCTATTAGGTTTTATGTTCATCATGTATGTTGTTATGATTACCATGTCTGAGTAGTTCTCTTGTTAGATTTAGGGATTCTCATTAGGGATTTCATGGAATTATAGATTGATTGATTAATTGGGATTCAAAACATATAGTTCTTCATCTAGGTTGTTCTTAATGCTTAATCTAAATTAACTACTTATATTATTGAAATCAGATTGATTAGCGCAGCGAGAGTTAGTTAATTAATTAGAAAAAACGTGGTTGAGAAAATTACCGATTCGAAAAGAGATTTGGCTTAGAGAATTTGTAAACAAAAGAACCCGAATTTAATGCATGTTTAGAACTCTAGAATTCGCAAAGAGATTTGGCTTTCTAGGTTGTTAGACATAGTTAGCATTCGCAGCGAGAGTTGGTTTGTTATATATTAGTGATTATAGTTCTAGAACATCGATATCTGAATCATGGTTGATTGTTGACTTGAATTCCTGATTTCCTGAGAACTTCCCTAGGTCTAGCGCTTTCGCTTATTGATCACACACTCTTTTAATTACTTGCATTATTTACTGCTTACACCTGATTTGCTTAGCTTAATTCGATTGCATACAATCTATCGTGTGAAACTTGAGTCTCTGTGGATTCGATACCCTAAATATTACAATCACGTCTGTGCACTTTCAGTTAGAAAATAGGGATTAAGATTTGACCTATCACCGTCTCCAGTAAGCCACTGCCACCTACGTGACCGAGTCAACTCGCGGCCTACCACGTCAACTCGGTGACTCAATGCTTAAACTCGGCGACCGGTTTGACCGTTTTAATTTTGATTAACTCAATATTGTCGATTTAATTCGGTTTTGGCTGTTTGAGTTGGTTAAGCAATTGGACCCGATTTTATCTGATTTGGTTTGGTTTGAACCGGTTTGGTTCGGGTCGGGTCAATGGGGTCTGTGTTGATCGGGTTGACTTTGACCATCAACAGTTGATTTATTCAATTAACTATATTAGCTTATCCCTTATCCGAATGAAAGCCTATCTCACTCGATATTTTGCCCTGATTTCATATTTGAATCCCGTTTGAGCACCAGAAATCTCCAAATTTTACATTTACCCTTTGCTAAGGTGAGGGCTATCCGCAAATCTTCATTTTCCGTTTTAAAGCCTCCATATATGTAGTTTAGTATGTAAAACTGCTCCATTTGTTAGCAAAGTCTAGTTAGGTTGTATGTTAAATTGGAGAAAGGATTATAGAGGATTCAACCCATTGATTGAATTGTTGTTTAAATGTCGTTGCTTGTTATACATATGTATATAATTATATATAGATGTAGATAAATGCATGGTGATGCTGAGACTGCGGGGGTACAGAGACAGAGTTATGTACTTGGGCCGTATTGTGTGCGAGGACACAACAACCTAATTCGATCAGTTTCCTAGGGTCCTAATATCGATAAAGAGTTCTCTAGGCGGTGTGGTGGACATGGCATCCACCATGGAGCCTCAATGGAGGGTTGTGGGTGATCACTTGGTTTGCTAGGAACCTTGTTTTTTGCTTGGGCACATTAAGTGCCGTGATTGTGCATGTTTAGGCTAGTCTATTTTATTTAGAGTGATTGGATCGAGTTCGTGGACTTATGTTTTAGCATTCCCTACCTCACTGAGTGACTCCCATGTAGCTTACCCCTCTTTCTTTCTCTCCTTTTCAAGTGAGTTTGACGAGTAGATAGATACTTAGCTGGGATGGGTGCTTAAGGCATTTTTATGGTTTGTTTTCCGCATTTGTTTAAGATATTGTTTAACGGATTTATTTTAGTTTGTTGCATTGTTTGACTAGTTGTTTCAGTTTGGTTATTTATTATAGTTCATTAGAGTTATGTGAGTTTCATGTTAGGGTTACAATGAGTCAAGTGTTCCATTCTGGTATCATAGCGGGTTTTCCTTCTCGGCCCTGACTCGAGAGGTGAGTAGTAGATAATACAGTTTGCATTGCATTTGGTTTTCAACGTATTTTTGGGAATTGGCAATTTTTAAAGATAGCACCCTTCCATCTTGGTATTAGTCTTTTAATCGTCAGAGCTCACTCAAGAATGGGATGGCAGTGGTCCGCCAACAAGCTCATTCTGTGAAAGGGGCGGGAATCGAAGTTGGGGACCTCCCTATCGCTTGTGTCTATTTCCTGTCAAGTATGCTCGTGGTGCTAGAATTTTATGTAGTGCTAGAGTAGCACGTGGTAGTTAAGAAGTTTGAGAGAATAATCATGTTGCAGGCAATCAGGTTGAGGTTGAAGTTAACCAAACATTTGGCCAGCCAATGGACCCAAACACGATAATACACATGGTTGAGGAGGCAGCTAGACAAGCTGCTTTGGATGCAGTTCATCAAGTTGTTCAGGAGGCTGATCGAGTAGCCGCACAGGAAGCTGCTTGGGTAGCAAAATTGGAGGTTCCTTGCCATATTCCTCATCAGGCAGTAGCCGTTGCTGCCGCTCAGCAGGCACCACATGGTGCACATCATGTTGGTGGGGTGCAGCTGAATTCCCTATAGGTTGATGGACATGGGTCACTCCCTGTTGTACTCAGAGAGGGACCCATGTATTGGAATTTGATGGGTCAGATGCAGAGATTGGGCATCGAGCAGTTTAGAGGAGCTGTCTACACTACTGCTGCAGATAATTGGAGGAGGATGTTGGAGCGTAATCATGAGTATGTGAGGTATCCAGTAGAGTACTGATTGGACTTGGTCACTCATCATCTCAGAGATGATGCCCTGTAATGGTGTGAGGGAGTTGTCAATGGACATCGCGGTCATTACCAGCTTACTTATGAGGACTTCATAAGGGAGTTCAATAGGAAGTTCTTTCCTCGGGAGGCAATGAATGAGAAGGAAAATACCATCAAGAATGTTTTATAGGGTACTAGGACAGTCAAAGAGTATGAGCGGGAGTTCAGTGAGCTCCGCAGATTGATGAAGGATATCGTGGACGAAAATGAATTGATTTGGATGTTCCGAAAGGGCATGCGAGTTGGTATTCCAAACCGATGTGCTGTTAGGGACTACATAAACTTGTCGGGATGGTGGAGAAGGCTGATTTTCAAGAGGTAGGGATAGCTGAGGAGCATAAATTCCTTAAGGCGACTCAGCTAAAGCTTGGAAAGGCTCCAGAGATACAGAGGAGGACACCAAGACAGTTAGGGTCACCATATGGCCCTCGTTTTAAGCGCCATCACCTTGGAGATTGTACTAAGTGTTATGCATGTGGACGGTTGGGCCATGTTGCGAATCTAAGGCCACCACTGGATTTCGACAAGACAAATCATGAGCCACAAACCACACCTCGATCCTCCATGAAACGCGCTCATAATCGCCGAAAGAAGATTCATAACGTGCCACCGCCATCCTCCACGCGCAGCCGTCATACACCATCACCTCTGTCATCTTCCTCCGCCATCTCCTGTAAGCCATCACCACCTCCAGTGACCGAGTTTAATCGCCGCCGACCGATTCAACTCGGTAACTCAATGAGTCAACTCGACGACCAATTTATTGACCGGTTTGACTGTTTCACTTCGTCGGTTTAATTCGGTTTAGGCTGTTTGAATTGGTTAAGAAATTAGACCCGGTTCGATCTGATTTGGTTAGGTTTAACCCGGTATGGGTCGGGTCAGTAGGGTCTGTGTCTGGGTCTTGGTTGATCGTGTTGACTTTTACCGGGTTGACTTTGACTACTGACAGTTGACTTTTTCAATTGACTATAACTAGCTCATCCCTTATCCGAATTAAGCCAAACAAAAACCTGTCTCACTCGATATTTTTCCGTGATTTCATATTTGGATCCCGTTTGAGCACCAGGAATCTCCAAATTACACGTTTACCCTTTTCTAAAGTGAGGGTTATTCTGCAACTCTTCGTTTTCTGTTTTTAAGCCCCCATATATGTAGTTTAGTAGTTAAACGTGTTCCATTTGTTTTCTAAGTATAACTCACTTGTATGTTAAATTGGATATATGAATATAGAAGATTCAACCAATTGCTTGAGTTTCCTTTTAAATGTCATTGTTTTTTATACATATTTATATAATTATATATAAATAAAGATAGACGCGTGGTGATGCGAGTAGGAGACGGTAACCTAATTAGATGGAGTTATGTACTTGGTCTGTATTGTGTGAGGGGAGACGGTAACCTAATTAAATATGTTTCTGGGGTCCTAATATCGATAAAGCATCTTCTGGGCGGTGTGGTGGACACGACATCCATCATGGAGCCTCAGTGGAGGTTTGTGGGTTATCTTCGTATAACTAGGTTGCATGTTAAATTGGAGATAACTGATAGAGGATTATACTCATTGATTGTGTTGTTGTTTAACTGTTATTGCTTGTTAAAACATTGTATATAATTAAATATAGATATATATATAGATGTGTGGTGATACGAGTAGGTGGGGTTGCGGTGGTACAGAGACAAAGTCTTGTACTTGGGCAGTATTATGTGCGAGGACATGACAACCTAATTTTATTTGTTATCGAGGTCCTAAGATCGATAAAGCCTCCTCTGGGCGGTGCAATGGACATGACATCCATCATGGAGCCTCAGTGGAGGGGTGTGGGGAATCACGTAATTCGCTAGGAACCTTGTTTGCTGCTTGGGTACATTAGGTGCCGTGATTGTCCATGTTTAGGCTAGACTATTTTATTTAGACTGCTTGAACCGAGTCAGTGGACTTGCGTTTTAGCATCATATACCTCACTGAGTGACTTCCCTGTTGCTCACACATCTTTCTTTCCCTCCTTTCTAGGTGAGTTTGTCGAGTAGATGGATACTTAGCTTGGATGGGTGTTTAGGGCGTTTTCATCGGGGTTTTCCGCATTTTTTTAAACATTGTCTTATGACTTTATTTTAATTTATTGCACTGTTGGACTTGTTGTTTCAGTTTGGTTATTTATTGGAGTTTAGTAGAGTTACGTAAGTTGCAAGTTAGGGTTACAATAGTCGGGTGATATATTGGAGCGGGTTTGCCATCCTGGCCTTTAACCGGGAGGCGATTAGTAGATAGTACATTTTACATTGCATTCAGTTTTCAAAGGTTTTCAACGTATTTCTAGGAATTGTGGATTTTAAATGATAACACCCTTCCTGCTTGGTATTAGTCTTTTAATCATTACCTCTTTGATCAGCCAAATCTAATCAGCTTGTTCTTCCTTTTCAGATGCCGTTTAAGAGAATTGGTCATCCTCGCGGTGGTGGAGTTCTACGTGGTATTAGATTTGCATGTGGTAGTGAGGCAATTGGAGAGAATAATCATGTTGCGAGCAATCAGGTTGAGGTTGAGGTTAAGCAAATGGTTGGCCGGCCAACGGACCCAGAAACGATAATATGCATTGTTAAGGAGGCAGCTAGACAAGCTGCTTTGCCTGAAGTTCAGCAGGTTTCTCAGGAGGCTATTCGAATAGCCGCACATGAGGCAGATCGAGTAGCCGTACAGGAGGCCGCTCGGGTAGCTACAGAGAAGGTTGCTCGCCATATTCCTCATCAGACAGCACTCGCCGTTGCTGCTCAGCAGGCACCATATGGTGAAGATCATGTTGGAGGGGTGCAGCTGAATGCCCCACAGGCTGATGGACATAGAAACTTCCATCACCACCACCACCACTGTGAACACTTGTTGTACTCAGAGAGGGACCCACATGTTGGGATTTGATGGGTCAGAGGCAGATATTGGGTATGGAGTAGTTTAGAGAAGTCGATGACACTACTGCTGCAGATAATTGGAGGACGATGTTGGACCGTAATCTAGGGTATGTGAGGTGTCCAGTAGAGTATCAATTAGACTTGGCCACTCAACATCTCAGAGATGATGCCCTGTACTGGTGAGAGGGAGTTATCAATGGTCCTCACAGTCGTTATCAGCTTACTTATGAGGATTTCACAAGGGAGTTCAACAAGAAGTTCTTTTCTATAAAGGCAATGGATGAGAAGAAAAATACCTTCGAGAATCTTTTCCAGGGTACCTGGACAGTCAGAGAGTATGATGGGGAGTTTACTGAGCTCCGAAGATTTGTGAAGGGTATCGTGGACGGACATTGTTTGATCAGGAGGTTCCTAAAGGGCATGCGAGTTAATATTCACAACCGATTTTGATAGGGACTACATAAACTTGTCAGAGTTGGTGGAGATGGCTGATTTTCAAGAGGTAAGGATAACTTAGGAACAGAAATTCCTGAAGGCGATTCAGCCAAAGCCTAGAAAGGCTCCAGTGATACAGAGGAGGACATCATGACAGTTAGGGACACCATATGGCCCACGTTTCCAGCGCCATCACCGTAGAGATTGTACTAAGTGTTATGCATGTGGAAGATTGGGCTATGTTGTGAATCTAAGGCCACCACCAATTCAGATCGACGAGACTAAACCGGAGATGCAAACCGCACCTCAATCCTCCACTAAACGCACTTGCAATCGCAAAAAGAAGATTCACAGCGCGCTACCATTCTCCGTCATCACGCGCCGTCGCCATCCGCCTCCGGTGTCTCCGGTAAGCCACCGCCACCTCCGGCGACCGTGTCCACTCGCCGCCGACTTAGTCAACTCGGTGACTTGCCTAGTCAACTCGGTGACTCGCCGAGTCAATTCGGTGACTCGCCGAGTCAATTCGGTGACCGGTTTGTTGACCGATTTGACCGGTTTAGTTTTGGTTAACTCAATTTTGTCGGTTTAATTCAGTTTAGACTATTTGAGTTGGTTAAGCAATTGGACCCGATTTGATCTGATTTGGTTTGGTTTGACCCGGTTTGGGTCGGATTGGGTCACTCGGGTCTGGGTTGACTTTGACCGTCGAAAGATGACTTTTTCAATTGACCATACCTAGCTCATCCGTTATCCGAATCAAGTCAACTAAAATCCTATCTCACTCGATGTTGCCTTCATTTCAGATTTGGGTCCCGTTTGAACACCAGGAACCTCCAAATTACTATTTTACCCTTTCCTAAGGTGAGGCATATTCCGCAACTCTTCGTATAACTAGGTTGTATGTTAAATTGGAGATATGATTATAGAGGATTCAACCCATTGATTGTGTTGTTGTTTAAATGTTATTGCTTGTTATACATATGTATATAATTACAAATAGATATAGATAGACGCATGGTGATACGAGTAGGTGAGATTGCGGGGGTACAAAGACAAAACTTGTACTTGGACCGTATTATGTGCAGGGACATGACAACCTAATTCAAATTGTTATCGGGTTCCTAAGATCGATAAAGCGTCCTCTGGGCGGTGCAGTGGACACGACATCCATCATGGAGCTCAGTGGAGGGGTGTGAAGGATCATGTGATTCATTAGGGACCTTGTTTGCTGGTTGGGCACATTAGGTGCCGTGATTGTGCATGTTTAGGCTAGACTATATTATTTATAGTGCTTGAATCGAGTCATTGGACTTGCATTTTAGCATCGCATACCTCACTGAGTGACTCCCCTGTTGCTCACCCCTCTTTATTTCCCTCCTTTTCAGGTGAGTCTGCCGAGTAGATGGATACTTAGCTTGGATGAGTGCTTGGGGCGTTTTCATCGGTTTTTCGCATTTGTTTTAAACATTGTTTTGCTACTTTATTTTAATTTATTTCATTGTTGGACTAGTTGTTTCAGTTTGGTTATTTATTGGAGTTTAGTAGAGTTACGTGAGTTGCAAGTTAGGGTTACAATGAGTCGGGTGTTACAATTTAGTATCATAGTGGGTTTGTCGTCCCAGCTTTGATCCGAGAGGTGACACTACAAGAAAATTGCCTCATAGCCACATAATTTTTTGTGGCTATTTCAGCTATAGCCACTGATAGCCACGAAAAATTTATGTGGCTATGGGCTCGTTGCTATCGGCTTTTCGTGGTTATCCATTGCTACGCTTCCACGGATAGCCACGAATTCGTTTGTGGCTATATATCCACGAATAGCAAGGAAAGCTTTTGTGGCTATTATATCCACGAATAGCCCGAATAAAGTCCCATAACGCCTCTACAGCTCCACCGGAAAGCCGCTTCTGCTCACCGCCGCCGACAAAAACCATCGTCGCTGCTCCACAGACATCTGCCGCCACAAACCCGAAGCATCTTACTCACGCCGTTAGTACCGTGAACCATCTTCAACAGTTATCCTCTTCTTTTTTTGCTCCGCCTCGCCGCCTCCGGTAACTCACTGGACTGTCATCCTCTGAAACAAACACTAGAAGGAGAGAAAAATATCAATTTAAACCCGTTTGTCACAGATCTGAATAATAAAATGATTTAATCAAACAAACACAAACCTGGAGAATCTCTGAAACTTCCGGCTCTATGCCGCACCACTTTCAGATGCGTGAAGAGAGGAGCTCAGACTGGTTCAAGAGTGAAGTTGTATTGCTTCGGCGAGGAGTTGAGATGGCGGAGAGGAACATGCGTGAAGAGAAGAGCTCCGATTCGTATTTGTCTCTATCTCAATCTCACTCCATATTCATCTAGATACGGAGCAGTGAAGAGCTCCGATTTCGATTTGGTTGGATACAAAAAAAAATCTGAAGAGGAAGGTTGAGAGATACGGCGCAGCGCAGGAGAAGGAGAAGCAGAATAGTTAGGGACTTAGGGTTGGATTCGTGAGAGGGAAAAAAAATAAAGAGGTGAAGGGAAAAAAAGATTAAAGAAGATCCAATGATTCAGAATTGATATCAGATGCTGATCTAACGGTTGCTATTAGTCATCCATGTGATGACAATTTCAACCAATAGAAATTTTTGAGGATTTAAATAATATATAATAACTAAAATGCTTCTAAAAATAATAAAATTAATTAAAACGAATTTTCAAAAATATTAAGTTTGAGAATATAACATATAAAAACTTTAAAATTGTTATACTAAGAAAATTATAAAATAATATATAAAATATTAGTAGATATGAATATATAGTAATTAAATTACTGTAAAATAGTTTTTGATATGTTATAGAATTAAAAATATTAGGAAATATGAGTGAATATTTTTCTTTTATAAGTGTTGAATATTAGTTTATGTTTATATAATTAATGGTTAGATTTAAAATTTATAGTGTACGATTAAAAAAATTTTAGTTTAGAGTGTGTTTTTGGTTTATGGTATATGGTTTGAAGGATTATGATTGAGGTTTTAAGATAATGTTAAAAAATAGTAGATTTGGAAAATAAGAATTTTTTTGTAAGTATTGAATATTAGTTATGGATATATTATAAGAATTAGAGTTTTGTTAGTTAGATTTATGTTTATAAATTAAGGTTTTAGGGTTTGTTTAGGGTATAGGGTATGTTTAGGGTTTAGAGTTATGAATTTTGTAAGTATTGAATTTTTAGTTATTGATATATTATAGGAATTAGAGTCTTGTTAGTTAGGTTTTTTGTTTATAATTTAGGGTTTTGGGTTTGTTTAGGGTTTGGGGATGTGTTTAGGGTTTTAAGTTAATGTCTGAAGGTTTGAAAATTTTAAATTTGGAAATAATAGTTTTATGTATATATAATTAAAGGTTTGTATTTTGATTTTATAGTTTATGATTAATAGTTTAAGGTTTAGAGTTTGGAGTTTTATGGTATATTTAGGGTTTAGGGTTTTGAATAGCCACGGATAAAATCGTGGCTATTTCGCAATTCGTGGCTAAATATCAAAAGATAGCCGCGAAAATGTTTGTGGCTAAGATAGCCACGAATAATGTCATAGCAGTCCGTGGCTAAACCCTTCCACGATAATTTTGTGGCTATTCGTGGCTAAATTAGCCACAAATAGCCACGAAAATATTTGTGGCTAAGATAGCCACGAATAATGTCGTAGCAGTTCGTGGCTAAACCCTTCCACAAATATTTCGTGGCTATTCGTGGCTAAATTTCCACGGATAGCCACGAATGACATTTCGTAGCTAAATAGCCACGACCAATTCGTGGCTGGGTCGTGGCTATTTACAGTTTTTCTTGTAGTGTGAGTAGTAGATAGTACATTTTGCATTGCATTTGGTTTTCAATGATTTTCAGCGTATTTTTGGGAACTGGGAATTTTTAAAGATAGTACCCTTCTTGCTTGGTATTAGTCATTTAATCGTCAGCTCTTTCGTCAACCAAATCTAATCAGCTTGTTCTTCCTTTTTAGATTCTTCCTAAGAGAATTGGTCGTTCTCGTGGTGCTGGAGTTTTACGTGGTGTTAGAGTTTCATGTGGTAGTGAGGCAGTTCGAGAGAATAATCATGTTGGAGGCAATCATGTTGAGTTTGAGGTTAACCAAGTTGTTGGTCAGCCAATGGACCCAACAGAGATAAAACATATGGTTGAGGAGGAAGCTAGAAAAGCTGTTTTGGCTGCAGTTCACCAGGTTGCCCAGGAGACTGCAGAAGCATCTGCGCTGGAGGTTGTTCGAGTAGCCGCACAGGAGGAAGCATAGGTAGCCGCACAAGAGGCAGATTGGGTAGCCATACAGGAGGCCAATCGGGTAGTAGCAGATGAGGTTTCTTGCCATAATTCTCTTCAACCAGTACTCGTTGATGCCGCTCACTAGGCACCACAGGGTACACATCATGTTGGTGGGGGCAGCCGAATTCCCCAAATGTTGATGGACATGGGCACTTCCACCATCACCACCGCCACGGCGACTGTCTGTTGTACTATGAGAGGGACTCACATATTGAGATTTGATTGGCCAGATGCAGATATTATGCATGGAGAAATTTAGAGGAGCTGTCGACACTATTGCTGCATATAATTGTAGGGGGATGTTGGAGCGTAATATGGAGTATGTGAGGTGTTCAGTATAGTACCAATTGGACTTGGCCACTCAGCATCTCAGAGATGATGCCCTATATTGGTGGGAGGGAGTTTTCGATGGAGTTTGAGGCCGTTATCAGCTTACTTATGAGGATTTCATAAAGGAGTATAACCAAGAAGTTCTTTCCTCAGGAGGCAATGTATGAGAAGCAAATTACCTTCGAGAATGTTTGCTAGGGTGGTACCAGAGCTGTCATAGAGTATGAGCGGGAGTTCAGTGAGTTTCGCAGATTCGCGAAGGGTATCTTGGACAAAAATGATTTGATCAGGAGGTTCCTAAAGGGCATGCGAGTTGATATTTGAATTTGATAGGCTGTTAGGGACTACGACAACTTGTCAAAGTTGGTGGAGAAGGCTGGTTTTTAGGAGGAAGGGATAGCTGAGGAGGAAAAATTCCTCAACGTGACTCAGCCAAAGCCTGGAAAGGCTCCAGGGATACAGAGGAGGACTTCATGACAGTCAAGGTCACCATATGCATGTGTACGGGTGAGCCATGTTGCGAAGTATTGTCAAGTTAAGCCAGTGGATGCACCAGTTTTCAGGTAGATTGCAACAGCACCAGCAACACCTAGAGCTTGCTTCGGTTGTGGTCAATAGGGCCATATTTCCAGATATTACCCATAGAAGGCACAAGGGGTTGCTTCCACCAGCACAACCCAAACACCAAGCTATCGCCTCACGAGTTTTTGCTCTTCCAGATCAGGAAGTAGTCGAGCGGATAGCCGGATCTGTTTTGGTTGGGGGTGAGGTAGCTTACACGCTTTTTGATACTGGAGCTTTGCATAGCTTCATTAGTTCGATTTTCGTTAAGCGTTTACCATTTCAGAGTATGTTTGAACCAAGTAATAAGCGGATTGAGATAGCCGACACAAAGGAGTTGGGAACTTTGAGATTTCATCGAGAGGAACCATTGTTTCTTGGGGGAGTTGTGTTCATCGGAGATTTGGCTGAGATGGTATTAAACCATTATGACGTGATTTTGGGGATGGATTGGTTGTCGCGACATAGAGTCGTGTTGGATTACCCAAGGGAAAGAGTGCATATCCTGGGAGCAGATGGGAAAATCACATTCCAGGGCATTCAGGCAAATGAAGGAGTTTCCATTATTTCCATGTTTCAAGCAGAGGAGATGTTGGAGAGAGGAGTTGAGAGATTTTTGGCTATGAAATTGATGGTTCATGATGATGGAGAGCAGAAGTTGCGTGATATACCTATTGTTTCAGACTATGGAGATGTATTTGAGCCCTTGAAAGGGCAGCAAGAGGAGACACTCTTTCGCGGGCACCATATCGCTTAGCCCCAACAGAGATGGCAAAGCTGAAAAAGCAGATGGATGAGTTGATCAGACCGAGCGGGTCACCTTGGGGAGCGCCAGTATTGTTTGTCAAGAAATATGATGAATGTTTCAGACTTTGTATCGACTACAGAGGCTTGAATAAGGTCACCATTAAGAACAAATGTCCATTGCCGAGAATTGATGCGTTATTATATCAGTTGCAGGGAGCTTCTTGGTTTTTGTAAGACTGATTTGGCATCCATGTTTCATCATATAGCGATAGCAGAGGATGACGTGTGAAAGGCCACCTTTCAGACACGTTATGGGCACTATGAGTTTGTGGTGATGCCGTTCGGGCTGACTAATGCTCCAACAGCATTTATGAAACTTATGAACACTGTGTTTCGCGAGCACTTGGATAAGTGTGTGATTGTCTTCATTGATGATATCTTGAGTCATTTGCGGAGTTGAGAGGAGCATACAAAGCATTTGAGGATCGTTCCGGATAAGCTGAAAGAGCAACATTTGTTTGCTAAGTTGAGTAAGTGTACCTTCTAGCATAGGAGGATTAGATTTTTGGGACACTTGGTTTCAGAGGCAGGAGTAGCTCTAGATCCGGAGAAGATCACTGCAAATGATCTAACCCATCTAAATGTGTTCCGTTTTTTGCAATGCCTAACTAGTTTGTATGTTAAATTGGAGATAGGATATAGAGGATTTAACCCATTGATTTCGTTTCCATTTATATATTATTGGTTGTTATACATATATATAATTATTTATAGATATAATAAATAGACACATGGTGATGCAAGTAGGTAAGATTGTGGGGGTATAGAGACAGAGTTCTACACTTGGACCGTATTGTGTGAGGGGACATGACAACCTAAGTCAATCTTTTGCCGGGGTCCTAAGATCGACAAATCGTCCACTAGACAGTGCGGTGGACACAACATCCATCATGGAGCCTCAATGGAGGAGTGTTGGCAATCACTTGATTCGCTAGAAACCTTATTTGCTGCTTGGGCACAGTAGATGCCGTGATTGTGCATGTTTAGGCTAGACTATTTTATTTGAAGTGCTTGGACCGAGTCTGTGGACTTACGCTTTAGCATCTCATACCTCACTGAGTGACTCCCCTATTGCTCATCCCTTTATCTTCCCTCTTTTTCAGGTGAGCCTGCCAAGTAGATGGATACTTAGTTTGGATGCGTTCTTCGGGGGTTTTCACCGTTTGTTTTTCGCATTTGTTTTAGACATTTTTTACGGCTTTATTTTAGTTTATTGCATTGTTGGAATAGTTGTTTCAGTTTGATTATTTATTGGAGTTTATTAGAGTTACTTGAGTTGCAAGTTAGGGTTACAATGAGTCGGGTGTTACACAATAATCAAGACCATGGATTGCATGAAGTTTTATCAACAAAATGAAGTTACTTTTTCTATAAACTGTTCAAAATTAGTGAAGATGGTGCCCGGACCAAAAGAATAACTCGCCTTTAAATCCATATAAAGGAATTCGAAAGAAGTTCTTCTAAATCTTTCAGATTTTTCATATTTCGTGCGTAGACAATACCAAAGTGGATAAACTGGTAATACTCGCGTTTAACCGAAATACTTCATAGATGTCATGAATTGAATCATTTCTTTTATGGTTTAATAAAAGAAAACTAAAATTATACTATATGAAAGTAGCTCTTTGATGTTCAAGAGACCATCCATCTCAACTAGATAAAACTCTCTACAATTGTGCCACATCACCAATACTCAAATCAATTATCAATCGATTCCAAAATATAAAAACACAAGAAAAACCAATTAAGAAAGGGAAGTGTAACGCTTCCTTCTCAAATGCAGACTGAAACGATCCCTCTCCTCTTCATCTCTTTCGCTACTTTTTAACCTCGAAGAATAATCATCTTCATGAGTTTTCTGCATCAACACATCTCAATCTCTTGCTTCGATCACGTAATTTTCGCTTCATCGATTCGTTTCGTCCTATAGAATTACATTCAGAACAATGTTTCGGGGAATCACCTTTTTCGGTGCAGCTTTGCGATTTAATGTTTATTACTTTCTGTTTTATTGCAATTGGGGAAGATTGTTTGTTGTACCTCTCATTCACAATTGTATGTGATGGTTAGTTTTTTGTATAGTCGATTGGATGCATACACTCCACTCGCTGCGACACAAGACAGCGGCGGTTAACGGATTTCTCTCTATTGAATCATCCCTAAAGATGAAGGAGTCGTGGAGATCTCCGATTACGTGCCGCTCCTTTACTCTTACCTCGCTCTCCTTCATCCTTTCGAGATCTCCCTCATCATGGTCGGTCTCTCTTCTCGATGATTGAACGACGCCACATCCCACATGTCGTGGCCCAGCTTCTCTACCTCGAGTCCTAGAATCCTTCTAAGCTGATTCATATGTACCTTCATTCACCAGGCGTACATGTCACTGCCGGTACACTTTATCTCCTTCCGATTTCTAGTTATGATCTCTCTGGAATGTCCCTACCAATTTCCCTGGATTTGATTGTGCAATGTCCTTCAGCTTGATCTATCATCCCTTCCCCTATAAAATGGAATTTACTCGGTGATTAGAATAAAACTCAGTGATTCATTGAAAGAAATTTCCTGGAATGTTGAGAGCTTTGTGTATATTGTTCAGTGAATCCTCTTCTTACTGATGGAATGTTGATATGAATGTTTCTTTGTTATGTTGATCATCCATTATGGTTATCTTGAAATTGTGCATGTCTTGCAATTTATGATACTATACAATACATTCGATCCCCAATAAGCACGATTTGTTTAGGTCATGTTGCGTCCATGGCTTCTCTTCTCTTGGCAGCATGTGCCAAAGGACGAAGACGGTCGCTCCCAAATGCAACCGTCATGATTCATCAACTTTCATGAGGATATAATGGACAAGCTAAGGATATGACTATCCACACGAAGCAGATTCTCCGTCAATCAGCTGTATGTAAAACACACAGGAAAATCGATCGATGTGATTCAAAAGAACATGGATAGGGATCATTGCATGGCCCCTGAAGAAGCTAAGGAGTTTGGTATAATCGATGAAGTGATTGATGAAAGACCGATGGAGTTGGTGAAAGATGCTATTAGGAATGAAAGTAAAGATAAAAGTTCGAGTTAAGAGAAGAGAGACGGTAATTCAAAGATAATAAATTAACTAGTTTTATTTTCCTATTGTTTGAGATTTCTGTTCTATTGATGATGATAGCCTCTCTGTTTTTTTCCTCATATCAATCCATTCGTAGAGTGTTCCTGACTTAGCCAAATGCCTCGGTGGATAAAGAATGGTATTCGGTTTTCCATTCCAATTGTAGTCTCATCAACAATAATTATGAGAATGCTCATGTTGTCTAGGCTTAGAAATTCTAATGCAGTTGTTTATGTAGGCATGGGTGTTCGGCTTGGTTCTATGGGTTCGAATTGGGACACCTAAAATAGAAAAATTGTTAAATTTTTAGTTCTAATCATTTAACAACAAAAATATGGATACCATATAAGTTATGTTGGAGAGATGTCTTTCTAAATTTTTAATTATATTGTATTTTTTTTTTTTTTGAAATAAGATATGACACACTTTAAAATAATATAATATATTTCGGTGTTTATTTAAAATAATATAATATATTTAAAATAATAATATTTACTTCAACATTATCGACTCTATATAAATATATTTACCCTATTTGAAATAAAGAAATAACAGAAATCAAAATAAAACATATTTACCAAGAAAAAAAATTAAAACACAAATAACCAAAAAAGTACGACTAGAAAATAAACAATAACAAAAAAAATATATAATATTAAATCAAATCTTTTTTTTGTCAACAGTGTTTATTCATGGGCTAAGGCCGTAAATGCAAATGGGCCGAAGCCATTACAGAAAACAAAGCGACAAAATCCAACTAAAGCCCGCCTCCGTGGATAGGATCACCACGTGGCAATCGCCGAGAGAAGAACCGCCGGGAGACGACCGGCAAACGTTGAGGAAAGCGAAGCCGGCCCCCACCGGACCAATTCACTGCAACCACCGGAAACCATTCGCTGATCCTAGCTTCCCAAGACCACCATACAAATCACCTGCATCAGCGAGAAGACAATTACTATGACTTCGCCGGAACCCGCCAGACTCAAGGAGACGTCAGCGCCGTATAGGCTAAAGAGCCCATCAGATTTCACCAAGAGCTTGTCCTCTAAGCGGTGGCACGCCGGTGAGGTTATTCCCAACAGAAAGGAAGATCGAAGGCAAAGCCTAGAAAGATCAAGGATCGGACGGCACAAGAAGAGAGGGGAAGCAAGATCGAGAAAAATGCATATCGGAAACTCCGGTGAACTCCGATTAATCGGAAAGAGCAGCCAGCCATAGCAATAAACACCTAAGATTATTACGGGCGAGAAGCAGAAGAAAGAACGTCCAAAACAAAATTGATCAAAGATCGAAAAGGAAGAACACAACAAAAAAATATACAGAACCGATATAGCAATCTCGGAATCAGCTTTGTGAAAGTTGGGATCGGAGAACAAAGATGAATCGAGAGAGAAAAGCTCTCTCTAGAGCAAGAGAGAGAAAGCGGTCGCGTTCACCTTTTATATTAAATCAAATCTAACTAATTGATAATTAAAAATCATAAAATTACAACAAATTTAAATGTATAACTCAACGGAATAACCCCTAGTAGTAAATAAGACCACGAACAACGGGGCTCCTTAGCCCGGATTCCAACAAAAAAAATTATAAAAAAAGCTGTGGGTCCCACGCTACAGGTTGTATACGAGTTCTTCAAATCCTTATGTAAGGATCGCTTCTTAACTGTATAGGGTGACGTGGCGGGGGTTTATTGGTCCATTTTTTTTTTTAATTTTTTTTTTCGCCTTTACAAAAAAAAAAAAAAAAAAAATTAATAAAAAAAGGAAAATAAGAAACTCACCTGGAAAACGCCGTTGGATGTGCTCTAAGAAACGAAAAATTATTTGAATGGTGTGCAAAACGACGCGAACCCATCCGCATGGAAAAGATCGATCTGTACAAGTATACATAATAAAGCATATTGAGATCCGTGGGCCGAAAACAGAGCCCAAATAAATAAGTGCCATTTCTTCCATCCAACGATCCAAACTAAACCGTAAACCGTAAACCGAATGATCATTAAAATCAAATCCGATTTTGACTCTACCAAATCGACACCATCGCCGAAACTTTCACCTTCCGATAACGCAATTCAAAAACCAATTCTCGCACACTCACCTTCATCTGCTCCACATAAACCCTAAACCCCTTTCATGCTCTCTGCAAATCCGTGAACATGTTCTCTCCACTTACTAAGAAACCTAAGCAAAGCTCTTGCAATGACAGAACTCCACGCCATCGAGTCGCTCCGCCGGATTCTCCAGTAACTCCGGTAACTCATAATCGCGAATTGACTCACCGTGAAAATTTCATTTCAGATCGTCCCGCCACTGGAACTCCTGCACCTTGGGCTCCTCGTTTGTCTGTTCTCGCTAGGTAATTTGATTTCCTCTGTCAAAATTTGCTTACATTTCTACCTTTTAGTTCTGGATCTTGTATTGATATCCCTGTTCATCGTCTTTGTTATGCGAAGAGTTTCTCCTAGCAACAATGGTGAAAACGGAGTTGATACAGACCAATTAAAGCCTGTATTCGTTGGGGAGTTTCCCCAATTGGTTCGATATGAACAAACATGCTTCTGGAAGAGTAATAGTCATCCTGGTTAGTACTCTTTGCATTAGATAGAAACAGTTTCCTTAAGGGAGAATATGTTCTTATTTTTTGCTTATTCTTCTCCAGGTGATGTTTGGGTATCCGGTGGGATGGACAAAGAAACCTGCCTTTCTTGGTGGTTCAGTGGAAGTAAACTTTTTGTTTGGAGCCACTTGACAACCTTACCATCAAGAAAATGTGTTGTTCTTGAACTTCCTTTGGCCAATGCAGAGTCTGCTAGTGCTTTACAAGATGGTAAAAGCTGGTTGATTAGCATTGTCTCTTGGGATACTTCTGCTGGTGCAGCAAGCAGGGCTGCTCAATCTCGTAGTCCTGTTGGTATTGTGATGGTTAATAGAAAAACTCGAGGTGTTGTATACTGGTCAGACATCTTTTCTGGTCAGGAAGTTGCACCTGTTACTAATCTTGGATCTTCTGACGAAACTGGTATGTACAGTTCGCCTAAGTGTAGAAAAAGCTCGTGGAAAAGCAATGGGATAAGAAGCAATAGAGCAGGATATAGTGATCTTAATTCTTTGATTACTACCCCAGCTGCTACAACAGAGCGCATTTGTATTGCTATCGCATGCAGTTCCAGTGGTGAGCTATTGCATTTTACTTGTAGCCCTACAGGCGTTAAAAGTAATCAGGTACACTTGGACGTCAGCTCTTCCTCCATGAGTGAGGGTTATCCAAGGTCCCTGTTTTGGCGGTTTTCGCAAGGATTGGCTAGAGAGTCTTGTTGCCAATTTTTCATGTTAACAGATTGTGACATACATTGTTTTACTATTGAACCTTATCCTGGTCTTACTGTTTCGGAAGTCTGGCGTCACGAGATTGTTGGCACTGATAGTGATTCAGGTATCAAGAAAGATATAGCAAGTCAAAAGCAAATTTGGCCTATAGATTTGCAGGTGGATGGTCAGGGTAAAGTTATTACCGTTCTTGTTGCCACTATCTGCATGGACCGCGCCAGTAGTTCAAGCTATACACAATATTCTCTTTTAACCTTGCAACATAAATCTGAGACGAGATTTGCTGATGGGAGAGAAGAAAGGGTTCTGGAGAAACAGGCTCCAATCCAAGTCATTATCCCAAAAGCAAGAGTGGAGGAAAAAGACTTCTTGTTCTCTATGAAACTCAGAATTGGTGGTAGACCTCAAGGGTCAGCTATAATTCTTTCAGGTGATGGAACAGCCACAGTCTGCTACTGCCATGGCAACTCTACCCGGCTCTATAAGTTTGATTTACCTTATGATGCTGGCAAGGTCTTGGATGCTTCGGTTCTCTCAACTGATGAACATGAATGTGGTGCATGGACTGTGCTAACTGAGAAAGCTGGAGTATGGGCTATACCGGAGAAAGCTGTCGTGCTTGGTGGAGTTGAACCTCCAGAGCGAAGTTTATCACGAAAAGGGAGCTCCAGTGAGAGATCACACGATGAAACAAGGAACACGCCATATGGTGTTGACAGAACTGCTAGAATAGATGATTCTGATTTACAAAATAGTGAAGACAAAGGAAATGCTAAAATGGGAGTTTTTCGTCAAACAGCCCGTGATGAAGAGGCAGAAGCTTTACTTGGTCGGCTCTTTGAGGAGTTTCTGTTGTCTGGTAAAGTTGATGGTTCCTTGGGGAAGCTTAGTCAATCTGGTGCATTTGATAGAGATCGAGAGACCAATGTTTTTGCTCGCAAAAGCAAATCTATAGTTGACACATTAGCTAAGCATTGGACAACAACTAGAGGGGCTGAGATCGTAGCTATGACTGTTATATCTGCACAATTGGTGGAGAAACAACAGAAGCATGAAAAATTTCTACACTTTCTGGCTCTATCCAAATGCCATGAGGAGTTGTGTTCTAAACAGAGTATTCACTTCTATCTCTCACTGTTTTTTTCAATAACTGTAGCATGATTCTGGTTCATCTTTTTAGTTCTACTTTTTAATGCTTGAAGATTATATCTACATTACGTAATTTGTTAACAAGATCAGATGGGTAGTTCATGTTTATTGCATACTCTGGACCTGTTAGATTATTCTGGTTGGCATAAAAACTGACTTCTGACAGAGCTAACGCATCTCTTTTATGGCAGGACATTCTTTGCAAATTATTATGGAAAATGGTGAAAAACTTGCTGCAATGAGTCAACTCCGGGAACTGCAAAATTTGATTAACCAGAGCCGCTCAAGCAGGGATCAAATTTCGTGTGCCCTTTGGGATCTTATTCAGTTTGTAGGGGAGAGAGCCCGGCGAAATACAACTCTATTGATGGACAGAGATAATGCTGAAGTTTTCTACAGCAAGGTATCTGAAATTGAGGAAGTATTTTATTGCCTGAACAGGCAGCTAGAGTACATAATCAGAGCTGAACAACCACTGGGAATTCAAGTGCAGAGAGCCTGCGAACTCTCTAACACATGTGTTACAATTCTTCGGACTGCTTTGGATTACAAAAATGAGCATCAAATGTGGTATCCACCACTTGAAGGTTTAATACCTTGGCACTCTCAGCCTGTAGTGTGTAATGGACTATGGTGCATTGCGTCCTTTATGCTTCATCTGTTAACTGAGGGATCTAGGATTGATATATCTGCTAAATCTGATATATACATGCATCTCGAAGTGCATACTGAAGTTTTACTAGAGGCTTGTGCTGGTTCTGCCACTGTTCAACTTCAGCGAGAAGAAGAGAA
The DNA here is from genome assembly GCA_030180135.1 of Orychophragmus violaceus. Lineage (NCBI taxonomy): Eukaryota > Viridiplantae > Streptophyta > Magnoliopsida > Brassicales > Brassicaceae > Orychophragmus > Orychophragmus violaceus. The sequence continues at coordinate 43,901,925 of CM058233.1, forward strand.
CAAAGCTTTGCTTGATGAGTACTGGACTCGGCGGGATACCATTTTTGATTGTCTTTATCAACAGGCCAAAGAGTTTATGGAAGCAGATTTCCAGGTTAGCAAGTTTTTTGCATGCAGTGCACTGCATATTGTTGAATAACAACACCATGAACTCGTTTTGTATCTGTAGGGCGTCAATGAAAGAACAGAAATGACAGATGAAGACATCTTCAGAAACCGTTGTTCAGATTTGCTTTCCATTGCAAAGCGACATGCAGGCTATAAAATTATGTGGAGGATATGTTATGATCTTAATGATACGGGTCTGCTTAAAAACTTAATGGTATGAGCTCAAGCTTCTTCTTTCCTTGAGTAATCGTAAAAGCATTAGATATTTTCTTGGGGTTTTTGTTTTTTGTTAAACTACTCAGTTTTCAAATATTTGAGGTTGCACGGTGGAGTAGACAATTTGTACTGTGTTTCTGACGTTTTGGGGCAGCTTGCGGACATCTTTTTATTTTGTTTAGCGACAATAGTTAATCATCTCTTTGTTTATCTTAGTTGTCTTACTTCTTTTCTACATTCCTGCTTAGTTAATACTTTTGAATTCCTGTGCAGCACGAAGGTGTGGGGCCACAAGGAGGCTTCAGTTACTTCGTGTTCCAGCAACTTTATAATATGAAACAGTTCTCTAAGCTTGTACGGCTTGGCGAAGAATTCCAGGACGAGCTATTGGTGTTTCTAAAGCGCCATTCTGATCTGCTGTGGCTTCATCAGGTGTTTCTTCACCAATTCTCATCTGCCTCTGACACTCTTCATGCATTTTCCCTAGCACAAGATGAAGAGTCTATGACAGCTATTGAAGAACCGACAGTGTTAGAATCTGAAAATGTACAACCAACGTTTGCAGACCGCAAGCGCTTTTTGAACCTTTCAAAGATAGCCTATGTGGCAGGTATAATAGTTTATTTTCCTTGGTATTATTGAAATATAATTTTCTGAATTTCATGATAATTATCACGTTTCAGATAAGAATGCTGATTCCAAATCGAAAGTGAAGCGCATTGAAGCTGACCTCAAGTTTCTGAAGCTGCAGGTAAAGAGATTTTCAGCTGTGTTGATATATCTCATGCATATCATGACGGTTAGATCAGCTGTGTAACTATTGTCTATAACTAGTGCAACCGTAAGCTTTTGCAGGAAGAGTTAACAAAAAGTCTTCCAAGCGATGAAGAAACCAGAAACCGGCTGTTCCGACCAGAGGAGCTCGTTGAAATTTGTCTAAGTATCCAGGGACGATGGACAGCTATAAAGGCTTTCGAGGTGTTTGCATGGACGAGCTGTTCGTTCCGTGAGAATCACAGGAGTCTCTTGGAAGAATGCTGGAGAAATGCAGCGGATCAAGAAGACTGGGACAGGCTCCATCAAGCCTCCACTAACGAAGGTTGGAGCGACAAAGAAACATTACAAAATCTAAAGAACACAGCGGTTTTCCAAGCTTCAAAAAGGTGTTATGGACCAAACCGAGTCAACGATTTTGATGGGGACTTTGCACAAGTCCTCCCCCTGAGAAGAGAGAACCCTGAGGATAGAACTTGTTCCGTAGAGGACGTGTTGATGAGCCACAAAGATTTCGCTGAGGCGGGGAAACTAATGATAACTGCAATCATGCTGGGCTGTGTAGAAGAAGGTATCGTAGCAGAAGATCTCTCATCTCCAATGGAGTAACTAAATTGTCTTTTGAAGTAAAAGTGACAATGTAAATGGTTTTGAGGGGATGCCATTGATTGCACTGCACCTCTGATGGTTCTGTACTTGTGTTTTAGGAGTTACTTATTGGACTGATATTTTGAACAATGTTTCTAAAACCCGAAGTAGACCATTCGGTGAAACCATTCCAACCACAGGTCCAAAACACAGAAACAGTGTTCGGTCTAACAAGAGAATTATGTTCTACTTTCAAACCCTCTCAGTATTACATTTAAGGTATCCAATTCACCTCTATATTTGACTTCAAATGCTCTTTTAGAGAAAAATTCACTCAACCCATCTTTATTTTTTCCTCTAAAATAGAGGTTGCTATTTTTTCCTCTATATATATATATAGGAAGAAATAGCATTCTGTTATGAATAATAAGATGGATGCCCATTATAAGGCACATCTCGTAGTAGCTTCTAGAATTACTTGTACTCTAGGTTTTACTTCGTCTCCAAGTTCTTATACTCCTATATAAAGAAGTCTTCATTCATTGGAATAATCATCACCAATTCTTCTATATCTCTTCTATTCACAACACGTTAATTAGCACGATTCTCTAATCACTAGAGTTAGAAGGTAGGCAATTTTATAGTAATCATAGTTTTTATTCTAGTCCTCTTTCAAACCATGTTTATTATCGATTCATGGTTCGTAAGAATGGATTCAGTTCTATCGATACTTAATCAAAATATTACTTATCGATATTACATGATGATTCATAATCCACACATATCGATACCTAATTAAAATATTATTTATCGATATAAAAATGGATCTTCAATCACATGTTTATTTTTTTATTTTACTTTTAAATATGTGTGATTGACGCACCACGAACTCCAATTGATATGACAACTTTATTGTTTGATCGTATGATGCACTAAAAACTCTTGAATCATTGTTTGATCGAGTATGTGTCATCTTTGGATTTTGTTCGTTCAAACAACGTAATGATTTATTATATTATTTCTTATACTTTGTCAGAATTATATTATCTTTTAAGTTTTTTTTTTACTGTTTAGTTCGTATTTATCTATTCCTCTATATATTTTTTTTTAGCATTTTTCATTATATATAAAAAAGGAATTATACAAACTTTCTATATTCACATTTTCCAGTATATACATTTTCTATAATTCATAGACTATATTCATAAAAAAAAAAGTTTAGACTTATACGAACTTTCTGTCCATTTTCCATTATACACATAAAGATTGCAAATATGCCTTAGACGATTGAAATCTCAACTTAGCACATAATTGTTTTCCTTTTATATTTACTAGTTAGCTGTCCACCCCGCGCACGCGCGGAATCCTATTGCATTTTTTGACATTTTATAATTTGAGAGGTGGCCAATCTTGTGTTGACGCCTCTTTTTTCTTTCTCTGTAGATGTTCTCCCTCTTCATAATGTATAGCAATTATTATGTGTTGCTATTTATGTTATAACCTTTCGTATTTGGTATCTTTTACTGAGTGTTTTGAGTCTAGATATTACAGGTTTTTCTTTACCACAACCTTAGCTATTCCAAATATTCCTGAGAGTATTATGATTGTATTGGCCGGTTAGCAAGACTGTGTCTCAACCCAAGAGTCTGGCATATTTGCGCACGTATGTCTTGGATTGCAATGTCAAGATTAGTATAACCAAGATTACAGTTGAGGACTTAATAATCAGAAATATGGAAATGGAAAAACGAAGACAATATTGCCTACACCCCTCCATGGAGTAAGTAGGTTCTTATTATATTTGTGTATTTTTCCTTCGACGCGTCTACACCCCTCCATGGAGTAAGTATATTTATTTTTTGTAATGTTGTTTGATAGGTAAATAATAATGCTCCGAGAATTTTTTTTTGTATATGAAAGCTCAAAAATATATTTATATTTTAGGAGATATAACTGTTTGCAAGTCATGAACTATGTTTCCCTTGCGTAAATCAAATGACACAAGCAATAATCTCTAAGCTCTAAAACACACATATGTATACATATGTATGCACTTTTGTTTCAGACCATCCATCACGGAAAGAATCTATTAATAACATTATGTGATGTTAATGTTGCTGCAGCGCTGTTTGCATTTGTCACCAGGATTGCAATGGCTGTTTGATAAATAAACACAAATTTTAGGAGACATCTTGCTTAACAGAGAAAATCAATTCAATGGCTCTTAACTATTTTTTCTACGCTGGATACCTCATCTGCAATGCCACATTTCCCTGTAAAGGCTTGAAGAAACCAACTACTTGACTTGGAGGGTTTGCTTGATATGCCTTGTTGTTGTTGTTGTTGTTGCTGGGAATGTTCTGCAGCAGAAAAAGCTCCAACCTGTGGTAAAATGATCGCAAAAACGTTGTTATAACTCGAGAACTCACTCATGTGTTTAATTTTCTTTTCTTCATCGTTTGCTAGTCTCTGTAATGGCATCCACTTTCGATGCAAGTCTTAGCAGAGTGCATCCACCTCCAACAACAATACCTTCTCCTAATTTATTAGTAAGTTAACTGCTACCTAAGTACCTACTTGAGAGACACAAACTTAAAGAATTAGTCACGGTATTTTTTTAATGTTTTACAGCTTTGAGTGTATTCCTTTGTTTCTTTAGAAATTTGGATCAACCCGTTTAAGATTCAATATCATGTGTAAAAGCTTTCACTATAAATATAGATAGTGTATATACCTTATATATACAAATCTCAATTACATTAATATTCAAAGTCTCTAGCTTTAATCATCATCTAGATCATCTTAGACCCTGTTAATATGATATTTTTTGTTAACTCAATCTCAATTCTAGATGCCAGATTTGTACATTAAACCCCATAAATCACAAAACAAAGTAAGCCATAAGCATCTAATTCAAACCGAAAACAGAACATCAGTGGACCGTGATTTCGAATTTGCAGACAATCTCTTTGATAACTTGGAATTAGATTTTTGAATCTCACCTAATTTGTTCCTCAGGCTCCTAACTTGCAAATCCTTTGGAAAGCTCTAAGCTTCCTCTGATTCTCCTGCACCCGAGATTTTAATCATGACCCAATCGCTAAATCAGACTCTAAATCCAAACTTTGACGACATTTGAAGATACGAAGCTTGGAAGGACGATACTGTCGCAAAAAAAAAAAGACGAAATCAAACTGAATTTCATATGGGTACCCAATTTTCTAACCTGAGAAAGCTTCGCTTGGTTAGGTTTAACCGGAGATCCCAGAAAAAAAATTTTTTTTGATCGGTTCAGACGATTGGGAAATGGCCAAACTGATGCAGATAACTCATTTGATTGGTCGACCTGGAACCTACATGGTGAAGCTAATTTTGTTCTGCTCTTTAATCGGCGTGGTTGAGTGGGCAAACAGCCAATCGGTCTCCCTGATCGGCTGATCGGTGTGGTTGAATAGCATATCAATCCCAGAGAATGGGTAGTGTTCTTCAGCGGAATGAAAGGAGCGTGAAAGCCTCTGAAACAGAATCAACAGAATGGTTAGGAGCCTATACGTTTATACATATATGTTAATGGGCTAACTTTATTAGGTATATAGTATGCATTTGTTTTAGAAAGTTAAGGCCCAAAATAAATAAGTACACGTGGCATGCATTGGAAAGAGTTGGTTTCCCATTATATATAAGATTATGGTTTTTACATAGCATACCTATTTCTATCATCAATGTTAATATTATTTAATATGAATCATGCATTAAGTTGTTTAGACTAAATTTTGCACGGTTCTCTTAATTGCATCTCGTTTTACAAACAAGTCTTGCATATATATTTTTTTATATGTTTCAGATTTTATTTAAGAAACTTGATTTATTTCTTTAATATTTTAGTAAACCATGTCGAAACTTACGAGCCTTGAATTTGGAGCTCTTGATATTAGTGGAGACAACTATTTGGCGTGGACACTAGATGCTGAAATTCATCTAGACTCAAAGGATCTCCTCGAGACCATCAAAGAAGGAAATCAAACTCAAAGCAAAGATAAATCAAAGGCTATGATATTCCTTCGCCATCACCTCTATGCGGACCTCAAGAATGAGTACTTGAGTGTGAAAGATCCACAAATTCTGTGGAATGATCTAAAGAAAGGTATGATCATCAGAAAACTGTGATTTTACCCAAAGCTCGTTATGATTGGACTCATATGAGATTACAATACTTTAAGTCTGTAAGTGAGTATAACTCAGCCTTGTTTAATATTACTTCCAAATTGGAGTTATGTGGAGAGAAAATGTCAGATGAAGATAAGTTAGAGAAAACATTCTCTATTTTTCATGCTAATAACATTGTCCTACAGACACAATACCGTGAAAAGGGATTCGTGAAGTATTCCCAACTTATTTCTTGTCTCCTTGTGGCTGAGAAAAACAACGAGTTGTTGCTGAAAAATCATGGATTACGTCCAACTGGCTCCGCTCCATTCCCTGAAGTGAATGTAACATCCTATTATAATAGCAATGACCAAGGAAGTGGATACACACGTGGTCGTGGTCGTGGACGTGGACGTGGATACTTTCGAGGACGAGGCCGTGGAGTTCAGTTTAAGAACTCATACTCTCACCAGAAGTGGGAAAACAAAGATGGTAACAAGTAAGAGAAATCAACATTTGTGAATGTATGTTACCGCTGTGGAGGAAAAGATCATTGGTCTCGAACATGTCGTACACCAAATCATCTTGTTGAGCTCTATCAACAATCAGGGAATCAAAAGGGAAAGAAAGTGGAAACAAATTTGGTGTACAAAGAGGGAGAAGATGACTTTGCCCTTGGTGATATTACTCACATGGATCTCGACGACTTTCTCCTTGATGAAGAGAACAAATGATTTAGTTATAATCATTTAAAGAACTTTGTTGCTTAAATTTTTATTCTCAAATTTGGTTTTTAATTATTTGGATTTTGGTTTTTATTTTTATTATACGAATTGATGTTTCTGGTTAAAGTTGATTTATTTTATTATTATTATTAAGTTATATTAATTTATTTTATTTGTCTTTTTGAAGAAAATGAATGGTGGAGATTTATGCTTGGCAGACAGTGCAACTAGCCACACTATTTTGAAAAATAAGAATTATTTCACTTGTTTGACAATGAAAGAAGCAAGTGTAAGTACCGTAACAGGTAGTGCTAAGATAATAGAAGGCTCTGGAAGAGCAAATATATCATTGCCTATGGGAACAAAGTTCGAAATTACTGATGCATTATACTCCCCTAAGTCTCAAAGAAATTTATTAAGTTTTAAGGATATCCGCAGAAATGGATAACATATTGAGACTACAAGTGAAGGTAATATTGAATACCTTCAAATCACAAGTAATACCCAAGGCTCTAAAGACATTGTGGAAAACTACCTGCATTCTCCACTGGACTCTACTATACTACAATTAATACAATTGAAGCAAATGCTATAGTAGTTCATAAGTCCACAGAAAACATCAAAGTTTGGCATGACCGGTTAGGCCATCCCGGTACAATAATGATGCGAAAGATTATTTCTAATTCATGTGGACATTCATTAAGGAACCAGAAGATTCTTCCTAATGATTTTTCATGTGCTGCTTGTTCGCAAGGCAAGTTGATTATACGGCCTTCACCAGTGAAAATCAATTCAGAATCAATAAGTTTTCTGGAACGAATACAAGGAGATATTTGTGGGCCGATTCACCCATTATGTGGAACCTTTAGGTATTTTATTGTTTTAATTGATGCATCTAGTAGATGGTCACATGTATCCTTGTTATCAACTCGAAACTTGGCGTTTTCGAGATTACTTGCTCAGTTGATTAGACTACGAGCCCATTTTCCAGATTTTCCCTTAAAGGCAATTCGCCTTGATAATGCTGGTGAATTCACGTCTCAAGCTTTTAATGACTATTGCATGTCCATTGGGATAAGTGTTGAACATCCTGTAGCACATGTTCATACACAAAATGGTTTAGCAGAATCGCTAATCAAGCGTCTTCAATTGATTGCTAGACCATTATTAATGAAATCAAAACTCCCAATATCTGCTTGGGGACATGCTATATTACATGCAGCAGCATTGATTCGCATCAGGCCAACAAGTAATCAAAAGTTCTCTCCATCACAACTGGTTCTGGGTCAGGAACCAAATATTTCCCATTTGAAAGTTTTTGGATGTGCTGTATATGTTCCAATTGCTCCACCACAGCGATCAAATATGGGTCCTCAAAGGAGGTTGGGAATATATGTTGGATATGAATCTCCATCAATAATTAAATATCTTGAGCCATCTACGGGGGATTTATTCAAGGCTCGATTCGCAGACTGTCATTTTAATGAGTCTGTTTTTCCAACTCTAGGGAGAGAAAATAAAAAGCTGGAAAAAGATATAAATTGGAATGAATTGTCAATGTCTTATCTTTATCCTCAGACTAAAGAATGTGAATTAGAAGTCCAAAAGATAATTCATTTACAAAGCTTGGCAAATCAGTTGCCAGACGCGTTTACTGACCCAAAAAGTGTGATCAAATCACATATACCAGCTGTAAATGCTCCGATAAGAATAAATATTCCAGAAGGACAAAATCAAACTGCTAATGAGTCTAAGGCACGTTTGAAACGTGGTAGACCTATCGGTTCCAAAGATAAAAATCCTCGAAAAAGAAAAGGAGCAGAAATTGGCAATGGTGAAACCGAGGAAATAATTACGAACGAAGGATCTCTAGAAGAGACTTCAAACATGACAAAGAATGAAATTCATGTACCTGATAATGATGAGATCTCAATTAATTATGTCATGTCTGGAATAAAATGGAACCGAAAGCAAATCGACGTCGATGATATTTTTGCATGCAATGTAGCAGTTGATGTTATGGATTAGGATCATGAACCAACATCTATTGAAGAGTGTACACAAAGAAGTGATTGGCCAAAATGGAAGGAAGCAATAGATGCAGAATTAAAATCTCTCGCTAAAAGAGAAGTATTTGGACTAGTAGTCCGTACACCTAAAGGTGTAAAACCAGTGGGACATAAATGGGTCTTTGTACGAAAGAGGAATGAAAATGGAGAAATTGTGAGGTATAAAGCACGTTTAGTCGCACAAGGATTCTCACAAAGACCTGGAATTGATTATGAAGAGACTTACTCTCCTGTGGTGGATGCAACTACTTTCAGGTTCCTTATTAGTCTGGCGATAAAAGGACTTGATTTACGTTTAATGGATGTAGTGACAGCCTACTTATATGGAACATTGGAAAATGACATTTATATGAAAGTCCCAGCAGGATTTAAATTACCTGAAGTAGTAAATTCCCGAGAACAATACTGCATAAAACTAAATCGATCTCTTTATGGATTAAAACAGTCAGGGCGTATGTGGTATAATCGCCTTAATGAGTACTTGTTAAGAGAAGGCTACAAGAATGACCGTGTTACTCCATGCATCTTTATAAAGAGATTTGAGAAAGGATTTGTGATAATTGCAGTATATGTTGATGATTTAAATATTATTGGAACTCCTGCAGAGATTTCATATACAGTGGAGTATTTGAAGAAAGAATTTGAGATGAAAGATCTTGGGAAAACAAAATTTTGTTTGGGACTAAAAATTGAACATGTAAAGAATGGAATTCTAGTACATCAAGAAACATACACAGAAAATGTGCTCAAAAAGTTCTATATGGATAAAGCACACCCCTTGAGTAGTCCAATGGTTGTAAGATCACTTGATGTGTCAAAGGATCCATTCCGTCCTCGAGAAAACAACGAAGAAGTTCTTGGCCCTGAAGTACCATACTTAAGTGCAATAGGAGCATTAATGTACCTTGCTAGTCACACAAGACCAGATATATCATTTTCGGTGAATTTATTAGCAAGGTTTAGCTCAAGCCCAACTCAAAGGCATTGGAATGGGATTAAGCATTTACTTCGTTACCTCCAAGGTACAAAAGACATGGGCTTATTCTTTTCTAACTTATCCAAGGAAGGCCTAATTGGTTTTGCAGACGCAAGATATTTATCCGATCCCCATACTGCTAAATCGCAAACAGGATATGTGTTCACTTGCGGAGGTACTGCCATTTCTTGGCGATCTATGAAGAAAACTCTCACCGCTACTTCTTCTAACCATGCAGAGATTTTAGCCATCCATGAAGCTAGTCGCGAGTGTGTATGGTTAAGATCTGTCGTTCATCATATAAAAGAAGATTGTGGTATTTCTGTAGGGAAAGAAGCTCCAACAATTATGTATGAAGACAATGCAGCATGCATCGCACAACTCAAAGACGGATACATTAAAGGTGATAGAACAAAGCACATTCTACCAAAATTCTTCTTCACACACGATCTACAGAAGAACGGCGATATACATGTTCTACAGATCCGTTCGAGCGATAATTTGGCTGACTTATTTACAAAGGCGCTACCTACTTCTACTTTCAAGAAGTTAGTTCATCAGATCGGGTTACGCCGTCTCAAAGATCTCGACACGTGTACTCAAGAGAGGGAGTAATTGCGTGTCGCACTCTTTTTCCCTTAACCATGGTTTTTCCCTTTGGGTTTTCCTGGTAAGGTTTTTAACGAGGCAATATCTTAAACGCATTACGAACCATTCCATTATAATGAACATCCAAGGGGGAGTGTTATGAATAATAAGATGGATGCCCATTATAAGGCCCATCTCGTAGTAGCTTCTAGAATTACTTGTAGTCTAAGTTTTACTTGGTCTCCAAGTTCTTGTACTCCTATATAAAGGAGCCTTCATTCATTGGAATAATCATCACCAATTCTTCTATCTCTCTTTTATTCACAACACATTCTTCTATAATAGAGTCAAACTTTTTTATTTGCACAATTGTCCTTCAACTTTTATATTTTATAATTATAACCGAAATGAATATACAAAAAATTATTTTATTGTTGCTTATATATATATATGAAATTTCTTTGTTGCTTTTTAAACATTTTATATTTTTATAAAAAATTTGTAAAATAAAAAAGAATAAAAATGGTCTAATTTGCACTTTTAAAAATAAAATATATTATTAGTAAAATAAAAATGAATATTAGAAAGAATATTTATTTTTAGAGGAAAATATAAAGGAATACATTGGAGCAAAACTCATTTCTATTATAGAGGAGGTAAATATAGATAAATAACAATGTATCTCTAAATCCATATCGGCATAAAAATGGGCATTCTTCTTCTTGTATGACTCACTCATTAAGCTTCTTTAAAAAAAAATTCAGTAGCCTCCAAGATTGCTATTAAATTGTCATCTTCATTGTAATTATAAATCCAAATTTTTTTCCACATCTGCTAATGGTTTTCTTCTATGACTTCATACACGATTTGAATATGTTATTTTTCCATTTTTACTCAGTTTCCGAATCCCCTTGATGGATGTATTGTTTGTAAGACCACATCACTACAAGAAAACCAAGTATTGATAGCAGAATAGGATAGCACGAATCTGGGAACTGCTATTATAGATGGTCAGAATTTTTGGATACTATATGACAACATTAAATTAGTGCTAACCCGTTTTTTCATTAGGCGGGAAACCCAAATTGGGTTTTGGAGCCCATTTTCTGCTATCCCGCGTAAGGCGCCAACACTTAGTAAAAAAACCAAGATTTGGGGCTTAAGGTTATTATAGAATCGTGATAAAAAAAAAAGACAGAGCTTGGAGGAAAAAAAAACACTTACACCTTGATTTCTCCGACATCTTGTCTGCTCTGACAACGACCATCACCACCACGAAACTACTCGCCGGCGATAATCCCTATCTTCTACGGCTTCGATTTCAGTTTTACTCCTGCTTCACTCGTCTTCTCTTTCGTTCAAATCGGGGTTCAATATTCAGCTCATCAAAAATCGAAGGTACGAATTGCTTCAATTGGTTCACTCGGTTCTCATTATTACCTCACCTACTTGTCACTGAGTTTGTATTTGTTTTCAAACAAGGGTTAACACAGAAGATCTACATCGAAGAAAACTCAGAGAATCTTCGTTTTGAAGCTTCTGGTTCTAAAGGTATTAAGTAGTTTCATCGATTTACTTTTCGATTTAGGGTTTATTATATGAGTAAGATCTTTAGTATCACTATACTAATCTTGAAATCTTAAACATATACTACTCGGTTCTTGATTTTTCAGGTGTAGTAAGCTGGTTGAAACAGATCTAAACTCGCAGCCTTCTCAAACCACGAGCGTTTACAGTGAGTCTCTTATCTACTAACTTGTTCTTGTGTTTATTGTTTAACTACTTGATTGTTGTTGTGAATGTTCTTAGTATGTTTTTAGTTATGTATTACTTTGTGTATTGAATGCATGTGCTTGTCATTGTCTGTTATAGTTTGAAATTGTGTTGTCTATGTGATTAAGTTGTTGGTCTTCTGTGTTTGTCTGTCTGATTATGTTTGTGAGTATAACCAAACTGTTTAACCCTTTAAAAAGGTTTAAACATAAAATGTTGGACAAGGCATGGGTCCATCTTCGCAAGTAAGGAGTATTTTATGTAGGTACTTTCTAATTGGGTTAAGGGGATGATTAGGGACTTGTTTGGTCTACTTCTTCTATATAGAGCTGATCCTGCATATGAGCAAGGTGCCTGGAGTTTTGTCACTGCGGCGGCTAAGGCATTAGGAGATGGTGACATGGTTATATGTCCTTGTAGAAGATGTGTAAATCTGGACCGACATCAAGCAAGCACTATTGTGCACCATCTAGTAACATAGGGCATGGATGAGGCTTACAAGCTGCGGACTGATTGGTTTCATCATGGAGAAGTGACCTCAGAAAAACATGATGGAAGAAAAGCATCTCAGTACAACGAGGAGATTGTTGGTTTATTTCAAGCTGCTGAATACTTAGATGAAGAGATGGTCCAGAAGGGTGACTTCTGCGAGGTTGCTGAGGGTGAAGACAAGGAAGAAGATGCGTTCTTAGCAAAGCTAGAAGATGCAGAGACTCCGTTGTATCCAACCTGTTCAACTCATAGCAAGCTTTCAGCCATTGTGTCTCTGTTCAGACTGAAGACTCAGAATGGTTGGTCTAATAAGAGCTTCAACGAGTTGCTTGGGACATTGCCAGATATGTTGCCTGTTGACAATGTTCTTCACACATCATTCTATGATGTGAAAAAGTTTCTGAAGTCATTAGACATTGGTTATCAGAAGATACATGCATGTGTAAATGACTGCATTCTATTCAGAAAGAAGTACAAGATGGCTGAGAGTTGTCCAAAATGCAAGGCTTCAAGATGGAAAACTAACATATATAGTGGTGAAGTTAAGAAGGGTGTTCCACATAAAGTATTAAGATACTTTCCAATTATCCCAAGGCTGATGAGAATGTTTAGGTCTGAGGAAATGGCAAAGGACTTAAGATGGCATTTTACAAACAATAGCACTGATGGAAAGGGTCGTCATCCCGTGGATTATGTGGCTTGGGATCAAATTAATGACAAGTACCCATCGTTTGCTAGTGAAGCAAGGAACATCCTGTTGGGATAGTGTCCTGAAATCACACTTGTACTCACTCCTAATGATAGTTGTGTGTCGAAATCAGACATTCGTATAATACTGGGTGGTTGCAATGTTTTGCTAGAAGCCTCTTGCAGTCTGTAAGTTGTAGACTTACTGCCAGTATTATATGATCCTATAGAGTCACACACCTAAGCAAACTGGAAGCATGAATGTGGAAATGATCATTATGGTAATGATCATGTTGATGTGTATTGGATACACATCGACATAGAGTTTTATGATATGTGTCGATCGATGCATGAGTGTGTCGATCGATGCAAGCTTTTCGTGGAGGTGTGACGATCGACACATTAAGTGTGTCGATCGTTGCATATCGGGTTTCGAAACTGATGTTTCGGATTAATGACGTAACCGAGTCGGGTTTGTCCGACGGTTGATGATGTCATTCTCAGGTCGATATATAAAGGTTTATATGGTCGACCTGAAACCTAGCCGTCTTCTCTTCTCTCTGACAGAAAAGTAGAAACACGAGAAACTCACAGATTCCACAGATTTGGCACTAGCATCCCGTTTTCCAGCTTTGTGTGCGTGTGTACATGGTAGAGGCGAGGCACCTGTGTCTCTACTGATCTCGTTCACCATTCATTCCGCTGCCAGTAACAAGGTAAGAACGAGGTTGGTGATTCAGTATATCAAACCCTAGATCCTAGGTGAATCCTACAGTGGTATCAGAGCATGTTAGGGTTCAGACTATTGAATCTGACACAATTAATTCAAAAACTGAGTTTGTTGAATTGATTTTTGCCTGCTAAAATCGTTTTCTCAAGAATTAATCTCGGATTAAAGCCTCTGTTGAAGAATTCGATGGTTGTGTGTTCGCAGTGTGTTGATCGACACAAAGCGTGTGTTGATCGATGCAGAGCGAAAACACGTAAATAATTTTAGGGAGTCGATCGATGCAAAGCGTGCGTCGATCGACACAGAGCAAAAACTCGTAAAACTTTTGGGTTGTTCGCATAGCTTCGATCGACACTAAGCTTGTGTCGATCGGTGCACCGCGAAAACTCGCACTGTATCGATCGACGCACTGGGTGCATCGATCGATGCAGTTAGTTGTTTTCGGTTGGATTGGATTGAACCGGAAACAAAATTTGATTGTGGTTAAGATGTGTCGATCGATGCAAAGGATGTGTCGATCGACACGCAACTCGCAGACTCAGAAGTTGGACTTCTAGTTGCGAATACCAAATCCAAATGAACCTAAAACTATTAAAACTGAATGTTTTAAGCAAATTTATAATTTCTTGGATGTGTATTCGATATACATCAAGATAAAATAGTTCCTTTCCTCAACTAAATATCAAGTGATCTTGATGTCTTGCCCGATCTTGTCTACTGTCAAGACTCGTGTCGTTCGTTGGATAGTCTTGGAGTCCTTGGTATCCACAGCAACATTAGTAAGGCAGGTGGTCATTGATAGACTTGCAGTGCGACTATCAATGATCGCAAGACAAGAAAAGATTGGTTTACTTGACTGGGCCATCAGAAGTTCTGGGCCCAGAGACATCAGAGTGGATAAGACATGGATTGTCTTATCTGCGACCAAGAGTTGTACTGGGTACAATTAGCAATTATTTGCTTACCTGGATGACTAAAGTTTGGGTGATGGCGAGTCACCCACTCGAATTTTGGTGATGTGAGGATCTTGGTTCATTGTATTCATCTGAGGAAACATGGTTATGAATACAATGCGAGTTTTCTTATTAGATAAGATTTCTCATTTCCTTGAGCACTATAACTAAAACCTCTATCTCTTTTAATTACAGCTATGTCTGTCTCAACTCACATCAACACTTTCTCACTGAGATCCGTCCTTGAGAAGGACAAGTTAAATGGATCTAATTTCTTGGAATGGTATCGGAACCTGAGAATAGTTCTCAGGCAGGAGAACAAGGAATATGTCCTTGAAAGAGTTCTCCCCGAGAGGCCACGTTCCAATGTCTCGCAGGCAGACAAGAATGCTTATGATAAGCATTCAGCTAATGTCAAAGATGTTAATTGTCTAATGCTGGTAACTATGAACTCTGAGCTGCAGAAGCAATATGAGAACGTGATGTCACCCATTGAGATGATTAACAGCCTGAAAGCTTTGTTTCAGGAGCAAGCTCGCACAGAGAGATACCAGATGGTTAAATCTCTTATGGATTGCAAGCTGGCTAAGGACAGTCCAGTAAGTCCTCATGTCCTTAAAATGATGGGTTACATTGATAACCTGGGGAAACTGGACTGTGCCATTAGCCAGGAGCTAGCCACTGACATGATTCTGCAGTCTTTGCCGTCGTGTTTTGATCAGTTCATCATGAAATACAACATGCAAAACATGACTGAGACATTGACTGAGTTGCACGGTATGCTGAAGACAGCAGAGCCGAATCTCAAGAAGGCTACTCCCAGTGTCCTGATGGTACAAGGGGGTAAAAGGTTTAAGAAACCTAAGAAGGATAAGGGAAAGGCCCAGGTTGTCGAGACTGAGAGTCAAGACAAGCCCAAGCCCAAGCCCAAATCCGGGCCTTCTCCTGAGGATAAGTGAAACTACTGCAAGCAGTTGAGGCATTGGAAGAGAGACTGCAAGAAGTTCAAGGAAGATTACAAGAAGCTGAAGAAGACGTATGATGCGTCTGACTCAGGTATTTATGTTATCGAACTCAATGTTATGTCTTCTAGTTCTACTTCGTGGGTATTGGATACCGGCTGCGGTGCTCATATTTGTACTAATATGCAGGCACTAAGAAACAGTAGGACGCTGAAGAAAGGACAAGTGGAGCTGCGGGTCGGGAATGGAGCTAAGGTTGCTGCACTGGCCGTAGGCACCTATGAGTTGTCTTTACCTTCGGGCATGGTTTTAGCTTTGAATAATTGCTATTTTGTACCTGCGATTAGCAGAAACATAATTTCAGTTTCCGTTTTGGATTTGGAAGGTTTTGATTTTGCAGTTAAGAATAAAGTTTGTTCTTTTAATCGTGATGGTACATTTTATGGTAGCGCCCCATTAGATAATGGGTTATATGTTTTAAACCAAGAAATGCCTGTCTTTAACATAAATACAAAGCGGTTTAAGTCCAATGACGAAAACCCGACTTTCTTATGGCATTGTCGTTTGGGCCATATCAATGAGAAACGCATCCAAAGGCTCCATCGAAATGGGCTTCTGGGCTCATTTGATTTTGAATCATGTGAGAAATGCGAATCTTGCTTGATGGGCAAAATGGCTAGGGCCCCTTTCAACAAACCAAATGAAAGGGCCAGTGAGTTATTGGGCCTTATTCATACTGATGTATGTGGGCCAATGAGCACTGTTGCCAGAGGAAATTACAAGTACTTCATTACCTTCACTGATGATTTCAGTAGGTATGGCTATGTCTATTTGATGAGACACAAGTCAGAATCCTTTGATATATTCAAGGAATTCAAGAATGAAGTACAGAACCAACTTGGCAAAAGTATCAAAGTTCTGCGATCGGATCGCGGAGGAGAATACTTAAGCCAAGAGTTCAGCGACTATCTGAGCGAGTGTGGAATTGTTTCACAACTCACTCCTCCTGGAACACCTCAATGGAATGGAGTGTCAGAGAGGAGGAATCGAACCTTATTGGATATGGTTCGGTCTATGATGAGTCATTCTAATCTTCCATTATCCTTTTGGGGATACGCTCTAGAAACGTCTGCGTTTACACTAAATAGGGTGCCATCTAAATCAGTGGATAAGACACCACATGAATTGTGGACTGGGAAAATTCCTAGTCTGTCTTTCCTGAAGATTTGGGGTAGTGAGGCTTATGTCAAACGTTTAATCTCTGACAAGCTCGCACCCAAATCAGACAAATGCTATTTTGTTGGTTATCCTAGAGATACCAAGGCATACTACTTTTACAACCAATCTGAGAACAAAGTTTTTGTTGCTCGGGACTGTTCTTTTCTTGAGAGAGAATTTCTTTCTAAGAAAAACAGTGGGAGTAAAGTACATCTCGAAGAAATTCAAGATGCACAGGAAAATGTTCAACCTGTTGAGGAAGAGCATCAGTTGGATCCACAAAGTTCTGTGGAACCGGCGCCTGTGGAGCCTAAAGTTTGCAGATCCGGAAGGATCCGTCACGAACCCGAGAGATACTATGGATTTCTCGTGACTAATTGCAATGATCTGATGATCATTGAAAGTGACGAACCAGCGACCTTCGCGGAAGCAATGATGGGCCCGGACTCCGAAAAGTGGCTTGGAGCCTCTAAGTCCGAAATGGAATCCATGTCAGAAAACCAAGTATGGTCCTTGGTCAATTTACCTAATGGTGCAAAGGCCATTGAGTGTAAATGGATCTTCAAGAAGAAGATTGACGTGGATGGCAATGTACAGATTTACAAAGCGAGGTTGGTGGCTAAAGGTTTCAAGCAAATTCATGGTATTGACTATGATGAAACCTATTACCCAGTCGCTATGCTTAAATCCATTCGGATTCTTCTAGCAATTGCTGCTCATTATGATTATGAGATTTGGCAAATGGATGTCAAAACCGCATTCCTGAATGGTATTCTGGAAAAGGATGTGTATATGACACAGCCTGAAGGTTTTGTTGATCCTAAAGACGCTGGGAAGGTATGCAAGCTTCATAAATCCATTTATGGGTTAAAGCAAGCATCACGGAGTTGGAATCTTCGTTTTGATGAAGCAGTAAAACAATTTGGTTTCATCAAGAACGAAGAAGAACCATGTGTTTACATGAAGACTAGTGGGAGCAAAATTGCGTTTCTCGTACTGTATGTCGATGACATACTCCTCCTCGGTAATGACATTCCGTTGCTTCAGTCTGTTAAGACTTGGCTCGGAAGTTGTTTTTCCATGAAAGACATGGGAGAAGCCGCGTATATTCTTGGAATCAGAATCTACAGAGATAGAATGAACAGGCTGATTGGACTGTGCCAGGACACTTATATTGATAAGGTGTTGCACAGATTCAAGATGCATGATTCCAAGAAGGGCTTCATACCAATGTCTCATGGCATTAGTCTCAGCAAGAAGCAGTGTCCGAAGACACAGGCTGAGCGAGAGCGCATGAATAGGATTCCTTATGCTTCTGCAATAGGATCTATTATGTATGCCATGCTCTGCACTCGTCCAGATGTAGCTTACGCGTTAAGCATGACGAGTAGATACCAATCTGATCCAGGTGAAGATCACTGGACAGCCGCCAAGAATATTCTCAAGTATTTGAGACATACTAAGGATAAATTCCTAGTGTATGGAGGAAGTGAAGAACTGGTAGTGAATGGATTCACTGATGCGAGTTTTCAGACCGACAGAGACGATTTCCGATCACAATCTGGATATGTCTTCTGTCTAAATGGCGGTGCAGTGAGCTGGAAGAGCTCTAAGCAGAATACCGTAGCTGATTCCACGACGGAAGCTGAATATGTTGCTGCTTCAGAAGCGACAAAGGAAGCTGTTTGGATCAAGAAGTTCATGACTGAACTTGGTGTGGTTCCTAGTATCTTGGAGCCAGTGGCTTTGTTTTGCGATAACAATGGAGCCATTGCTCAGGCGAAAGAACCCAGGTCACACCAGAAGTCCAAACACGTTGAGAGGAGATATCACCTGATTCGTGATATCGTCAATAGAGGTGATGTAAAGATCAGCAGAGTTCCGACAGATGAGAATGTCGCTGATCCTCTGACTAAGTCACTCCCAAGGCCTAATCATGAAAGTCATACGACTGCTGTAGGCATTAGAGATCTAAAGATGTAATCTTGATTCTAGTGGGAGTTTTTAGTTTTATTTTAGTTATAATAAGATGTTCTTGTAAACATTTTTTTGGATATGTTTAAATGAAATTTGATTTCAGCATTATTTATTGTGATCTAAATAATGGTTCCAAAATAAGTTTATGTTATATTATAGGTCATCAAGTTGAGGACTTGATCGTGAAACCCTATAAGTATAGATGACATAAGTTATAATGTGTCCCTAGTCGAGGTTGTCAAAGTGGGACGCTGACAACCGCGAGAGACTAGATTGTGAGGTGACTGTTGGCTAAGTTTCATGGAGCCAATGATATGATTATCGCAGTCAGTCACATAGGTATATGTTGGTGAACATATGATCGGACATGACCCGCTAATGAGAAGTCTACAAGATAGTTATATCTGTGTCATAAGAGGTTCTCATTACGACTATAGAGTATAGTCCTTAGACCTGAGTTCATCATGCTTTCTTGCATGTGAATTGGTACACTTTGACCTTGTCAAACGTCGACCCGTAACTGGCGGCTATAACGGCACTGTTCAGGTGTATCATGAAATGTGCGTTGAAACAGGGATGGAACAAGATGGAATTTGTCCCTCCTGAATAACGGGAGATAAATATCTCAGGGCCTATCGAAGATTTAATACTGAGAAAATGTGTGGCCGCACTCAAACGAACTGTAGTTCAGTTGTTTGTAATGTTCAGTATGAGATCAGGAGTTCGATAAACACGATATTGACTTAATAAGGATGACACCAATCTTGCCTTATGCCAAATCGAGATATAGAGACAAAAGGATTATAGGAATTGATGATTCCAGTACAAGTGAGAGATTGTTGGGATAGTGTCCTGAAATCACACTTGTACTCACTCCTAATGATAGTTGTATGTCGAGATCAGACATTCGTATAATACTGGGTGGTTGCAATGTTTTGCTAGAAGCCTCTTGCAGTCTGTAAGTTGTAGACTTACTGCCAGTATTATATGATCCTATAGGGTCACACACCTAAGCAAACTGGAAGCATGAATGTGGAAATGATCATTATGGTAATGATCATGTTGATGTGTATTGGATACACATCGACATAGAGTTTTATGATATGTGTCGATCGATGCATGAGTGTGTCGATCGATGCAAGCTTTTCGTGGAGGTGTGACGATCGACACATTAAGTGTGTCGATCGTTGCATAGGGTTTCGAAACTGATGCTTCGGATTAATGACGTAACCGAGTCGGGTTTATCCGACGGTTGATGATGTCATTCTCAGGTCGATATATAAAGGTTTATATGGTCGACCTGAACCCTAGCCGTCTTCTCTTCTCTCTGACAGAAAAGTAGAAACACGAGAAACTCACAGATTCCACAGATTTGGCACTAGCATCCCGTTTTCCAGCTTTGTGTGCGTGTGTACGTGGTAGAGGCGAGGCACCTGTGTCGCTACTGATCTCGTTCACCATTCATTCCACTGCCAGTAACAAGGTAAGAACGAGGTTGGTGATTCAATATATCAAACCCTAGATCCTAGGTGAATCCTACACATCCGACTTGGTCTTTCAACAGACGGATTCAATCCATTTGATGTGAAGAATTCTAAGTATAGTTGTTGGCCAGTGTTGGTTGTTAACTACAACATGCCTCCTCACCTGTGTATGAAGAAGGAAAACATATTTTTGAGCTTGTTGATTCCTGGACCGCACCAACCTGGAAACAACAATGACGAATATCTAAAGCCTCTCATAGAGGATCTGAATCATTTGTGGATCAACGGAGAGGTAACTTATGACGCCTTCAGCAAAACTACTTTCACACTTAAGGCCATTCTACTATGGACAGTCAATGATTTCCCTGCATTTGGCAATCTTGCAGGATGCAAAGTAAAGGGTAAGATGGCTTGTCCTCTCTGTGGTAAATGCATTGATAGTATGTGGTTGAAGCATATCAGGAAGCATGTGTACATGTGCCACAGAAAGGCTTTGCCCCCGACACATAGGTGGCGTTCTAAGAGATCCTGGTTTGATGGTAAAGTCGAGTATGGGACAAAGGGAAGGATTCAGACAGGATACAATATCAGTCAACTCCTGAAAAACTACAAGAATGATTTTGGTTGTGCTAAAAAAAGTAGAACTAAGAGAAAAAGGTCTGAGTGTGTTGCACCAAGCTCTGATGATGACACTGAATCAGAGGAAGAAGATGAAATTGATGAAGAAGAGTTATCAAGATGGAAAAAGAGATCTATATTTTTCAAGTTGCCGTATTGGGAGGTAAATATTTTTCTGATGATTTCTAGTTGTGTTTTATCAATTGATCTAGTTGGATTGTGTTTGATATTGTATTGTCTTGTTCAGGAATTACCAGTAAGGCATAACTTGGATGTAATGCACGTGGAGAAAAACGTGTCTGCAAGCATAGTCTCCACACTGCTGCATTGTGGGAAATCTAAAGATGGTCTCAACGCTCGTAAAGATCTCCAACATCTCGGTATTAGGAAGGATTTGTGGCCTCAAACCAGAGGAAAGAGAACTTACCTTGACAAAGACAGAGAAAAGAGTATTTTGCAAAAGGTTGTTTGACTTTAGAGGACCAGATGGATATTGTTCCAATATATCCAGGGGCGTATCAATGGATGATTGCAAGCTATCTGGATTGAAGTCTCACGACTACCATGTACTGATGCAGCAACTCCTACCAGTGGCATTGAAGGGTTTACTGCCAAAGGGGCCGAGGATATGTATTACACGCTTGTGTGTGTGTTCTTTAACAAGTTATGCCAGCGTGTCATCGACAGGGAGCAGATAGCAGTTATGGAAACTGAGATAGTGGAAACTCTCTGCATGTTTGAGAGGTATTTTCCACCAAGTTTCTTTGACATTATGGTGCACCTCACAGTACATCTAGGCAGGGAAGCTCGGTTATGTGGTCCAGTACATTTTCGATGGATGTACCCATTTGAGAGGTACTTTCAACTATCATTCATTTGATATAGTGTTTATCTTACAAATGTAGAAATTTTCCAGGCTAATGTTAATTGGTAAATGTGTGCAGGTACATGAAAGTTATGAAAGACTATGTACGGAATCCAACTAGACCAGAAGGATGTATTGCAGAAGCATACCTTGCAGAAGAGTGTATGCAGTTCTGCAGTGAGTTTCTGAAAAAAGCAACCAGTGTTGAAGAAACGATGAGGACCAGAGCAGCCCTATCTTAGCTGGTTGACCGTTATCCACAGCCACTACAATTATACTGACTGAGACAGAGAAAAGGATAGCTCATCTTGCTGTTCTTCAAAATATGGCTTTGGTGGAACCTTTTGTGGAGTAAGTAATTCTCATTAGTCACGTCCTTCTATAAATTACAGCCTACTAACAGTGTTGTTTATCTTTGAAGTATGCACCTTGAACATCTACAAGAGAGTAATGGAAGGTGTACTCGTGATGCCACTCTACTTTGGAATCTGCATACAAAGCTTTTTGTCGGATGGTTAAAAGTGAAGGATTATGTGTTTTTCCATGGTTCAATTCCCAAATTGCAACCTAGCACATAATCTTAAACAGATCTAGGTTCTTGTAATCGAATCATAAACAAACCTGGACATTACCTTTGCTGCGGAATTTGGTGGTAATGACGAGATCAACGAACAGATGAATACCTGTTCCTCCTTGGTATCCACACGCTTACAAGCACGGATGGCTGCTAGACCGGATGGAATTCAACCAGAGAGAGAGAGAGAGAGGAGAGAGAGCCTGCGGCTGCTCTTCCAAATCGCCAACCAACCTTAGGGTTTCATAACCCATGTTGCAATTTATTAACTCACTAATGGGCCCAAGTTTAATTAATTTAACTAATGGTCCATTAGACTTTTGGGCCCAAGACACAAATCAGACAAAAGCCCATTTGTTGTCTGCCCAACTCTCTGTACAAATACAGTAAATGCCTCAGCATCTTACGTATTAATTCCATCTTAACTTTCCCGTTAGCTATGGTGTGTGACCCTTCGGGATCATACAATACTGGTAATAAGTCCTAAACTTATAGATCATGAGCGGGCTCTAGCAAGTCATCATGATCACCCAGTATTTATGACTTATGTCTGATCTCGACATTTATCATACTTTCTAGAGATAGTACGGTAGATTTCAGGACATTCCCAACAATCTCCCACTTGTACTGGAATCCTACACAGGACATTCCCAACAATCTCCCGATTGTACTGGAATCCTACATTCCCTAATCCTTTTGTCTCAATATCTCGATCTGGCATAAGGCAAGATGCGTGTCATCCTTATATAGCCAGACCATGTTCATCGGACCAGATTTGATACTGACAATGCAAACGACTTGGGCAAGTCCGTTTGGGAGTGGCCACTCTCTTACCAGCTATCAAGTCTCCGATTGGCCTAGAGATATTACCTCCGTTAAACGGCAGGGACAAATCCCATCTTGTCCCATCACTATGAACTACACACTTTATAATACACCCAACCAAGGTCCTTATAGCTCCCAGTTACGAAACAGCGTTAGACAATGATCAAAGCGCATCACTCCATGTGCAGCCATATGCATGCGAACTCAGGTCTAAGGACTATACTCTATAGTCGTATATGAGAACCTCTCATGACACAGATATTAATATCTTGTAGAGTTCTCATCAGCGGGCCATGTCCGGTCATATGCTCCCCTACATATACCTATGTGTCGACTTTGATGCCGCGCATCTATGACCCCTCGAAACTTGGTCATAAGTCTCAACACAATCTAGTCTCAAGTGGTTGTTGGTGTTCCAATTTCAACAACCTTCGACTATGGACACTATGATTTATGTCATTTCATTAAATATGGGGTTTCAGGATCAAGTCTACTCATGTACTTCGATGGCCCATATATAATGACATGAATCATTTTGGAACGATTATTTATATCACAATTAAAATAATCCAGAAATCATAGATTTCATAAACATAAAATATTATGTTTACATGAACCTTTCAAAACAACTAAGTAAAGCCCTTTACAAACTCCCACTGAAATTAAGACTACATCTTAGTTTCATTCATCCTACAGCTACAGTCCGCGACTCATGCTTAGGCCTAAGGAGTGGCTTCGTTAATAGATTGGCAACGTTCTCATTCGATGAAACTTGCTGATCTACTTAACACCTCTGTCATTTATCTCACGGAATAGGTTATACCTACCCTCAAGGTGTTTGGACCTCTGATGTACAGCTAGTCTCATCTATGCTGGGAATCACATCAAGTTCAGTAATGAACTCTTTCTTTCCAAACAACCTCTTTCGCTGCTTCTCAAGCTGCGAAATGTTCAGCTTAAGTCATGGAGTCAGCAACAGTGCCTTGCACCGCCAGACAGACACAAGATATAGCCGGACTGTGACCAGGAATTATCTTTGTCTATTGGAAACTTGCCTTTCAGACTCTTCCGACTTTTAGCACTTCACTTTCTCCGTAAATCAAGAACTTATCCTTAGTATTCCTCAAATACTTTAGGATATTCTTTACGGCAATCCAGTGATTCTTTGCTGGATTTGACTGGTCTTTACTTGTCTTGCTTAACATTGAAACAACATCAAACAAGTACGTTTCATGGCATACATGATAGATCCAATTGCCGACGCATATGGAATCTCATCCATGCATTTAAGCTCAGCAGATATCGTAGGACACTGTTTCTTGCTTAACGTAATGCCATGTGACATTGGCATAAAACCCTTCTTGGATTGCTGAAAACGTGTAGGACTTTGTCAATTTAAGAATCCTGACTTTGTCCTACCAGCTCTTTTGGATCTTTATCTTTAGATCCAAAATCCAAGAACATATGTGGCTTTACCCATGTCAATCATAAAACCAACTCCCAAGCCAGTCCTTTACCGACTGCAGCATTGGGACGTTATTTTCGAGAATCAGTATGTCATCGACATACATTATGAGAAATGCAACATCGCTCCCACTTATCTATTAGTATACGCACAGTTCCACTTCGTTCCTGTTCAAGTCAAAACTTTGACTACTTCAACAGAACGAAGATTCCAACTCCGATATGTTTACTTCTATCCATGAATGGATCGATGAAGCTAACTTACACACAATGTAATTTTTCGGAGTCCGGGCTCACTTTCGCTTCTGTGAATTTCGCAGGTTCATCACTTTCAATGATCATCAGATCATGGCAACTAATCACGAGAAATCACTCTCTGATTAATGACGGATTCATTCAGATCTGCGAACTTCAGGCTCTACAGGTGTAGATTCTACAGAAATCTGTAAATCCATCCGCTGCTCTCCCTCAACAGGTTGAGCAGCCTCCTGTATTTCTCGAATTTTTCGAGTTATACTTTTACTCCCACTGTTCTTCTTGGAAAGCAACTTTCCTTTTAGAAAACAGAATTCCGAACAACCTAACTTCGTTTTCGGAATGGACGTAAAAAGTAACAAGCCTTGGTTTCCCTAGGACAACCAGTGAAGTAGCACAACTACAAATACTCAGTAAAGACGAATTTGGATCGATTCCAATCCACATTTACGTGGTGTCTTTCAACTTATATTGGTGGAACTATTTCAGCGTAAACTTAGATATTTCTAGAGTGTTATTCTTAAAGAATATCATGGAAGATTCGTGTGACTCATCTTTAATCATTTCTAATAAGATCTGATTCTTTCTCACAGAAATACCTCAAGGTTTTCAGGAGAATTGAGCTGTGAAACGACTTCACACTCATTCAGATGATCACACCATTAATGACTCAAGTATTCTCACTCGTGATCTAATCCAGAGTCTTAATACTTCTGTCACTCAGATTCTATACCTCATTCTGGAACTCTTTCGACCATGTTTAAATCTGATGAATTTTCTCTGGCATTACTGCTCATCGGACCACATACATGAGTATGTTCAAGGTCCAATAAGCCTTTGGGCCTTTCTCTAGCTCGGCTAAGATGGACCCTCTGTTCTTTGGTCCAGTAAACAGAATTCAAGTCTCATAAGATATCCAATCAAATGAGCCCAAAAGTCCATAACTATGGGGTTTCTGAATCCGACTTACTCTTTGACCAAAACATTTATGCCAAGAAAAATCAGGTTTAATTCATCAGATTTAAACCAATTCGGTATTTATGTTACATTTAGGCACTCTTTGGTTTAAGATATAAAACCCATTCCTTGAATAGGGTGCTACAATTAACATTTCATTAAGATCAAAAGAACAAAACTTGTCTTTATAGAAATGAAAAACATTCAAATTCTTCACAAGAAAATGAAAAACAACTCTGCTTAAAGCAGGTACATTGTAGCAATTACTTAATACAAAACCAAGCCTCAAGGGCATCTACAAGTGAAAACCCTACGGCTGAGGCAGCATCCCAAGCTCCTTCCAGACACGCAGTTCTACTTGCCCTTCCTTCAACGTTCTACTGTTGCTCAGGCTCTGCATATTATAACAAATATCAGTGCCGCAACTAGTATCCAATACCTATAAGGTATAACTTGAAGTAATAACATGAATACCTGAGGAAGTAGTCTCATACATCGACTTTAACTCCTCATAATCTTCCATGAATTTAATGCAATTTCTCTTCCAATGCCCAGTCTCTTTACAGTAGCAGCACTTACCAACGTAAGAGGTATCTGACTCGGGCTCAGAAGACACACGCTTGCCATGATTCAAAATCTGGACAACTTTGTCTTCACCCTTGTCAGCACTAGGTTTAGTAAACCTACCCTTCTCATTCATGAGATTGTACAGGGTACTCTTCACGTTTGGCTCAACTGTCTTGAGCATATCATGCAGTTCAGTCAACGTCTTCGTTAAGCCTTTCTTGATATAGTTCCTTCTGAACTTATCATAGCTTGACGGCAGTGACTGCAGAATGATCTCAGTTGCCAATTCTTGGCTAACTGGATAATCCAGTTTCCTCAGGTTATCAATGTAACCCATCTTTTTACTGACATGAGGACTCACTGGATGATCATTTGGTAACTTGCAGCTAGTGAGAGACTTAACCAACTGGTATCTCTCCACTCTTACCTGCTCCTGAAATTTCAATTTCAGGCTGCTGATCATCTCTATTGGCGACTCCATGTTCTCATATTGCTTCTGCAAATCTGAGTCCATGGTAGCCAATATCAGACCACGCAAATCTACCGCATCATCATAATGCTTATTCCAAGCATTCAATACTGCATGAGAGGCCTTGGGACCGATCCTCTCGGGGAGAGCTTTCTCAAGGACATAGTCCTTTCTCTCATGCCTGAGAACTAGTCTCAGGTTCCGCGACCAAGTCAAGAAATTTGATCCGTTCAGTTTGTCCATCTCAAGGACAGACCGGATCGAGAAAGTGTTTTGATTGTTTGTGCTCGTCATAGCTGAAATTTAGAGATAAATAGAGTTTTAGTTATTTAGTTCATAAAAGAGTAATCTTAATAACTTATAAGAAGACTCGCATTGCATTCAAAATTTCTTAGTTCAACCTCATAAGAATGCAATAATTCCGAGACCCATGTTCAGCTAAATCCAAAGTGGGCCACTGGCCGTCACCCGGAATTAGCTTTACTTGGTAAGCATACACACAGCTAGTTATATCTCATATAACTCTCGGTTGTGAATTGGGCCCAAGGCCCAAAACACCAGATGTCTCAAGGCCCGGGACTCCCGATGGCCCAGTCAAGGAAACCAATCTCTTACAGTCAAATAATCACTAAAGTCTGGGACTCCCAATGAAATTAGTGACTATATACTACTTTACTTACGCGAAAACAGACACCTCACACTGTAAGCCATATCTGTAATCGAATAAGCGTTAAGTAGCTGACAAGATTGGAAAGACATCCAAGCTTGATATTGGTTTTGAGGATTTTAAGTTTTATTTCCAAAAATAGAAGATTACTATTTTGGGAAACTTACTTGTTTTAGAAACTTTCTAAATTTAGAAATATTCTAAAAGTAGAAATTTCTAATTTAATATTTTATTAATATTTTCGGATTGGGTCACAAATTATAGGCCCAATTCTTGGCCCAAGACCATAGAATTCCAATTGGCCCAATAATTTGACATAACCGAGTCGGTTTATTAATTCTGGTCCAAGACCAAATTAACTATCAAAACCATCGGTTATATACTAAACCAGACCAGCTCTAAATTATTTGATCCAACCAAATCAAACTTAGACCAGCCTTCGGTTTAGGTTAAAACTCAATTTTATGAATTTCAATCCGGTTTAACCAGAAATTAAATAATACCAATTGTATTAAATAATTTCCAGCAAACCGCGATTTTGGGTTAACCGCTTAAACCATAATTATCAAATTTTTGAAACGATTTTGTCTTATTCTCATTCAAACAAATCGATTCAATTATTCATTAAATGCTTTAAGCCTAATCGATCACATGATCAATTCGAATACGATCATGACCTAATCAATTCTTTTGATTAACATACAAAGTCAAAAAGCGTGACATTAACAAGCGGCGAGAAGAATTCAATTATTGAATTGGACTTTTCCAAATCGTTTTCATGGAAACACTTAAAGACAAAACGAAATTCATCATGGTCAAACCTATAATTAATCGATTCTCATCAAAAACAAAATCAACATTATCGCTTATAAACAAAGCGATTTTGTCCTCATTCGATTCTTAACATTCGATAATTAAACAATCGATTCTCTTTTATACAACAAGTCCAACATGAGCGATTGTTTTTGATAACGATCCAAAAAGCAAAAACCTAACGACCTATGCTCTGATACCACTGAAGGATTATGTGTTTTTCCATGGTTCAATTCCCAAATTGCAACCTAGCACATAATCTTAAACAGATCTAGGTTCTTGTAATCGAATCATAAACAAACCTGGACATTACCTTTGCTGCGGAATTTGGTATCCACACGCTTACAAGCACGGATGGCTGCTAGACCGGATGGAATTCAACCAGAGAGAGAGAGAGAGGAGAGAGAGCCTGCGGCTGCTCTTCCAAATCGCCAACCAACCTTAGGGTTTCATAACCCATGTTGCAATTTATTAACTCACTAATGGGCCCAAGTTTAATTAATTTAACTAATGGTCCATTAGACTTTTGGGCCCAAGACACAAATCAGACAAAAGCCCATTTGTTGTCTGCCCAACTCTCTGTACAAATACAGTAAATGCCTCAGCATCTTACGTATTAATTCCATCTTAACTTTCCCGTTAGCTATGGTGTGTGACCCTTCGGGATCATACAATACTGGTAATAAGTCCTAAACTTATAGATCATGAGCGGGCTCTAGCAAGTCATCATGATCACCCAGTATTTATGACTTATGTCTGATCTCGACATTTATCATACTTTCTAGAGATAGTACGGTAGATTTCAGGACATTCCCAACAAAAAGAACATGCAAGTGTTTGTTGGGATTATGTCCTGAAATCACATTGTACTTACTCTAACGATAGTTGTGTGTCGAGATCAGACATGTTGTATGATACTGGGCGGTTGCAATGTTTTGCTCGAAGCCTCTTGCAGTCTGTAAGTTGTAGACTTACTGCCAGTATTATATGATCCTATAGGGTCACACACCTAAGCAATCTGGAAGCATATATATATATATGGGAATGATCATCATGGTGGTGATCAAGATGATGCGTATTGGATACATATCAATATCGATTAAAGAGAGGTGTGTCGATCGACACAGTAGGTGTATCGATCGACACGGGGTTGATTCCGAAACTGATGTTTCGGTTTATGAATTAGACTTTTTTGGTTAAACCAAAAAGATGGTTTAGTCTTAAAAGGTCGTATATATAGGCTTATATGATCGACCTGGAAGTAGGCCGTTCATTTTTTCTTGATCAGAAAAGCAGAAAAAACTATCTATTCGATTCTCAGATCCGGCACTAGCATCCCGGCTTTCCAGGTTGTGTGCGTGTGGACTACGATAGAGGCGAGGCATCTGAATCGCTCCTGATCTCGTCTTACCATTCATTCCACTGCCAGAACAAGGTAAACGCGAGATCCATGATTCAATAACACAAACCCTTAGATCCTAGGCTCGGAATTCAAACTTAGAGTTGGCTAATCGGATTAGGAACTGCTAGGAATTCCATCAGTGGTATCAGAGCCTTAGGGTTTTCCATTGAATCAGTCTGTTTAATAGAATTTGATGATTTAAATTCGCTCATAAGATAGTATGAATAAGAACAGGTTAGATCGATTTTGATCAAAAATGATTATGTTTTTCGTATGGTGTCGATCGACACAAAAGGTGTGTCGGTCGACATAGAATAGTGAATTCGTCAGAATCGGCGGCTAGGGTTTTTCGCGAAGAAAACCTGAATGCCAACTGTGTCGATCGACACAAGTTGAGTGTCGGTCGACACAGACCTTGCGATTGGTTAATCGGTTCAATTGGATTGGACCGATTATCATACTTGGTTAAGTCCGGTCAGATCGTTTTAAATTGGATGAATTGGTTCAATTGGATTGAACTGATTATTTCAATTAGTATAAACCGATTTGATCGGTTAAGATCAGTTTGATCTGATAAGTTGGTTCAATTGGATTGGACCGGTTATCAAAATTGTCTCCGGTTTAGGTCTATGTCGACCGTCACACATGGGTTGTGTCGATCGACATGACCGGTTCAATGAACCGGGTTAATTGGTTTAACCGGTTATTGAAGTCCGGTTATGTTTGGTGGTGTCGATCGACAGACATGGTCTGCGTCGATCGACACAGTGCTCACAATTCTGGTTATTGAACCTTGAATTTGCAAAACCAAACTCGACTTAAACCTAGTTGATAAAGAACAATTAAAACACTTCTTGGATGCATATTAGATATGTATCAAGATTAAATGTTCTAAATCCATTTTGATACACATTGGATGTGTATTAGATCAAAGCTTAGCTTCAATATGGTCAACTGTGAAGGCTCATTTCGTTGTGTGATGGTCTAGCCAAGAGCTTGGTGTCCACAATTACGTGAGTAAGGCAGGTAATTATGTTGATGGACTTGCAGTGCTTGACATCGAAAATTACATGACCTAAGAGATTGATTTGCTAACCTTTTAGAGTTTCGTTTCCTCAACTAAATATCAAGTGACCTTGATGTCTTGCCCAATCTTGTCTACTGTCAAGACTCGTTTCGTTGTTGGATAATCTTGGAGTCCTTGGTATCCACAATTACATGAGTAAGACAGGTGATCATTGATAGACTTGCAGTGCAACTGTCAGTGATCACAAGACTGAAGAGATTGGTTTACTTGACTGGGCTATTAGAAGTTCTGGGCCCAGAGACGTCAGAGTAGATGAGACATGGATTGTCTTATCTGCGACCAAGAATTGTACTTGGTACAATTAGCAATGATTTGCCTACCTAGATAACTAAATTTTGGGTGATGGCGAGTCGTCCACTCAGATTTTGGTGAAGTATGGATCTTGGATCATTATATTCATAGAGGAAACATTGTTTGAATATAATGTGAGTTTTCTTATTAAATAAGATTTCTCATTTCATGGAATACATAACTAAATCTTTGTTTTCTTGGATTTCAGCTTATGTCTAAAACTACTTTCTCATTGCGATCCATCCTTGAGAAGGACAAGTTAAATGGATCAAATTTCCTGGATTGGTATCGGAATTTGAGAATAGTTCTCAAGCAAGAGAGTAAGGACTATGTCCTTGAGAAAGCTCTCCCCGAGAAACTTGTGACCAATGCCTCGCATGCAGTATATGATGCTTGGAATAAGCATTATATTGATGTGGTAGATGTGTGTGGTCTGATGTTGGCTACCATGAACTCGGACTTGAAGAGTCAATACGAGAACGTGGAGTCGCCAATAGAGATGATCACCAGTCTGAAACTGATGTTTCAGGAACATGCACGAGTTGAGAGATACAAGACGGTTAAGTCTCTCATTGGGTACAAGCTACCAAAGGATGCTCAAGTGAGTCCTCATGTAATTAAAATGATGGGTTACATTGATAACCTGGGGAAACTGGATTGTCTAGTTAGCCTAGAGTTGGCTACTGAGATCATTTTGCAGTCACTGCCGTCAAGCTATGATAAGTTTATAAAAAGCTATATCAAGAAAGGCTTGACGAAGACGTTGACTGAGCTGCATGGCATGCTCAAGACAGCAGAGCAAAACATCATAAAGGGTAAAAGATTTGAAAAATCTTGTCTAAACAAGGGTGGAGGCAAGGCCGTTCAGATTTGGAATCGGGATAAGCCTGTGTCATCCTTTAAACCCAAGTCAGGCCCATCTGATGTTGGAAAATGCTGCTACTGTAAAGAGTTTTTGCATTGGAAGAGAAATTGCATTAAATTCTTGGAAGATTCACAAGAGATGGAGGAGATGTACGGAACTTCTTCTTCAGGTATTGTGTTATTACTTCAAGTTCTACGTAGGTATTGGATACTGGTTGTGGTACTGATATTTTTGAAATATGCAGGGCCTAAACAACAGTAGAACGTTGAAGAAAGGACAAGTGGAACTGCGCGCCTGGAATGGAGCAATGGTTGCTGCATTAGCCGTAGAGATCCTCCACTTGTAGGAGCCTTTCAAGCTTGGTTTTTGAATTAAGTAATTGCCACCATGTACTTTCTATATGCAAAGATGTCTTTCATTTTCTTGTTAGAATTTGGATGTTTTTCATTTTGATAAAAGACAAGTTTTGTTCTTTAGATCTTAATGAAATATTCTATGGTAGCACCCCGTTTAGAATGGGTTTTATGTCTTAAACCAGCGTGATTTTGAATATAACATAAATACTAAAGGTTTGAGTCTGATGACTCGAACCAGTCTTTCCTTGGCATAGTCGTTTTGGCCACATAGAAGTGAAGCAAATTCAGAAGTTCCATAGTTATGGGCTTTTGGGCTCATTTGATTATAACTCATATGAGATATGAATTCTGCTTACTGGGCCAAATGACTAAGGCTTCTCTAGCAATGCTAAAGAAAAGGGGCCGAGGCTTATTGGGCATTATTCATACTGATGTATGTGCCCGATGAGCATTAATGCCAGAGGAAATCTTCAGGACTTCATTATCTTTACTGATGAATTCAGTAAACATGGCTGTGTTCGCCTGATGAGACACAAGTCGGAATCTTTTGAAATGGTCAAAGGAGTTCCACAATGAAGTATAGAATAAACTTGACAGAAGTATTGAAAATCCTCGATTGTATCGCGGAGGAGAATACTTAAGTCAGGAAATAAGTGATCATCTGAATGAGTGTGAAGTTGTTTCACGACTCAATTCTTCTGAAAACCTGGATGGTGTTTCTGAGAAAAGTTATCGGGCCTTATTGGATATGTTCCGATCGATGATGAGTCACACGAATTTTCCAAAATCCTTTAAGAATACGCTCTAAAATGTCTGTGTTTGCGCAGAAAAGGGTTTCAATCAGAATCAATTGAAAGACACCACATTGGATGTGGACTGGAATTTTTTCAAGTATGTTGTTTCTGATCATTTGGGGATGATAGCTAACAAGCTTGAACCCAAATCTGATAAGTTCTACCTCGCTGGTTGTCCTAAGGAAACCGAGGCTTATTACTTTTATAACCAATCCGAGAACAAAGTTTTGTTGTCCGGAACTGTGTCTTTTGAGAAAGATTATACTTTCCAATAAGAACAGTGGGAGTAAAAGTACACATCGAAGAAATTCGATAAACACAGGAGGCTGCTCAACCTGTTGAGGGAGAGCAGCGGTGAGATCTACAAAGTGCTGTAGGACCTACACCTGTGGTGCCTGAAGTTCGCAGATCCGAATGGATCCGTCACTAACCCGAGAGTGATTTCTCGTAAACGATTGCCGTGATCTTTTGATCATTGAAAAGTGACGAGCCTGCGAAATTCAAGAAGTGATGGTGAGCCCCAACTCCGAAAATTTGCTAGGAATGCATGTTAGCTTCACCGATCCATTTCTGGATTGAAGCAAACATCTTGGAGTTGGAATCAACATTCTGATAAAGTGGTCAAAAGTTTTGACTTGATCAGGAACGAAATGAAACCATGCGTTTATAAGTAGACTAGTGGGAGCGTAGTTGCATTTCTCGTTCTGTATGTAGATGACATACTCATTCTCATAAACGACGTTACGTCGCTTAAGTCTCATGAGACTTGGGTCGGAAGTCATTTTCATCAAAAGACATGGGAGAAGCCGCGTGAATTCTTGGAATAAGAATCTATTGATATCGATTGGATATGCTAATTGGATCGTGTCAAGATCCTAATGTTGATAAGCTAATGGACTGTTCCAATATGCATGATTCCAAGAATGGCCTTATACCAAAGGTCTTATGGCAATGATCTTAGCAAGACGAAGTGTCTTGGACACTGGCTGAGCTAGTATGTATGAGTGTGATTCCTTATGCTTTTCAATGGAATCCATCATGAATGCCATAATTTACACTCATCCAGATGCAGCTAACGCATTACGAGTAGATACCAAGTTGTTCCGGTAAAATTCAATGAACAGTTGCCAGAAATATCCCAAGTGTTTGAGGGACACTATGGATAGGTTCGTGGTGAACTGAGGAAGTGACGAACCAGTTGAGAGTAGTTAGACGGACAAAGACGATTTCCGGTTCCCACTTGGTTATGTCTCTTTGTCTGAATAACGGTACTATCTGTTGGAAGGGCTCCAAGCAGAGAACCGTAGAATAGTGCTTTTATCTGAATGGCGGTGTGGTTTGTTGGAATCGTTTCAAGCAAAAACACCGCAGTCTCTCCCACAACCCAAGCACGAGATTTATTCTGTTGCTGTAGGTATTAGATATCTGAAGAGATGATCTTGATTCTAGTGGGAGTTATTTTAGTTATGTTATAATCTTTACATAGACATGCTATGGCAATGTTTGTGTAAGTTAAAACTGACATCGGTATTATTTAATTATTGGATGATTAAATAATGGTCCCAAAGTATTTTATGTTCATCTTATAGGTCATCAAGTTGAGAACTTGATCATGAAACCCTATAAGTAAAAGATGACATAAATTATGATTGTCCCTAGTCGAGGTTGTTGAAGTGGGACACCAACAACCGCGCGAGACTAGCATGTGAGGTGACTGTTGGACTAAGTTTCATGGAGTCAATGATAAGATTATCACAGTCAATCACATAGATATATGTTGGTGAACATATGATCGGACATGAACCCCTAATGAGAACTCTACAGGATAGTTATATTAGTGTCATGAGAGGTTCTCATTACGACTATAGAGTATAGTCCTTAGCCCTGAGTTCATCATGCTTCCTAGCACATGAATTGGTGCACTTTGACCTTGTCAAACGTCGATCCGTAAATGGCGGCTATAAAGGCATTGCTTAGGTGTATCATGAAGTGTGTGAAGGAACAGGGATGGAACAAGATGGGATTTGTCCCTCCTATATAACAGGAGATAAATATCTCAGGGCCCATCGAAGATTTGATACTGAGAAAATGCATGGCCGTGCTCAAACGAGGTGATTGTCAGTCGTTTGTTTTATCAGTATAGATCATGAGTTCGATGAACATGATATTGGCTATAATAAGGATGACACAGTATCTTGCCTTATGCCATATAAAGACGAAGGGATTATAGGAATAGGTGATTCCAGTACAAGTGGGAGCTTGTTGGGATTATGTCCTGAAATCACATTGTACTTACTCTAACGATAGTTGTGTGTCGAGATCAGACATGTTGTATGATGCTGGGCGGTTGCAATGTTTTGCTATAAGCCTCTTGCAGTCTGTAAGTTGTAGACTTACTGCCAGTATTATATGATCCTATAGGGTCACACATCTAAGCAATCTGGAAGCATATATATATTGGAATGATCATCATGGTGGTGATCAAGATGATGCGTATTGGATACATATCAATATCGATTAAAGAGAGGTGTGTCGATCGACACAGTAGGTGTATCGATCGACATGGGGTCGATTCCGAAACTGATGTTTCGGTTTATGAATTAGACTTTTTCGGTTAAACCCAAAAGATGGCTTAGTCATAACAGGTCGTATATATAGGCTTATATGATCGACCTGGAAGTAGGCCGTTCATTTTTTCTTGATCAGAAAAGCAGAAAAAACTCTCTATTCGATTCCCAGATCCGGCACTAGCATCCCGGCTTTCCAGGTTGTGTGCGTGTGGACTACGATAGAGGCGAGGCATCTGAATCGCTCCTGATCTTGTCTTACCATTCATTCCGCTGCCAGAACAAGGTAAACGCGAGATCCATGATTCAATAACACAAACCCTTAGATCCTAGGCTCGGAATTCAAACTTAGGATTGGCTAATCGGATTAGGAACTGCTAGGAATTCCATCAGTGTTGTCTCAAGTTCAATATTGTTTTATGATAGTTTGGTTATACACTAGTTTAATCCATTAACTTGTCTACATTTGTTAGGTACCTATGGACTCAGACTCACATGCAGAAACAGTTACGTGGTTGGCATATGGTCCTAGAAGCATTGCACGCTCCTACGACTATAGAGTATAGTCCTTAGCCCTGAGTTCATCATGCTTCCTAGCACATGAATTGGTGCATTTTGACCTTGTCAAACGTCGATCCGTAAATGGCGGCTATAAAGGCATTGCTTAGGTGTATCATGAAGTGTGTGAAGGAATAGGTATGGAACAAGATGGGATTTGTCCCACCTATATAACAGGAGATTAATATCTCAGGGCCCATCGAAGATTTGATACTGAGAAAATGCATGGCCGTGCTCAAACGAGGTGATTGTCAGTCGTTTGTTTTATCAGTATAGATCAGGAGTTCGATGAACATGATATTGGCTATAATAAGGATGACACAGTATCTTTCCTTATGCCATATAGAGACGAAGGGATTATAGGAATAGGTGATTCCAGTACAAGTGGGAGCTTGTTGGGATTATGTCCTGAAATCACATTGTACTTACTCTAACGATAGTTGTGTGTCGAGATCAGACATGTTGTATGATGCTGGGCGGTTGCAATGTTTTGCTATAAGCCTCTTGCAGTCTGTAAGTTGTAGACTTACTGCCAGTATTATATGATCCTATAGGGTCACACATCTAAGCAATCTGGAAGCATATATATATGGGAATGATCATCATGGTGGTGATCAAGATGATGCGTATTGGATACATATCAATATCGATTAAAGAGAGGTGTGTCGATCGACACAGTAGGTGTATCGATCGACATGGGGTCGATTCCGAAACTAATGTTTCGGTTTATGAATTAGACTTTTTCGGTTAAACCCAAAAGATGGCTTAGTCATAACAGGTCGTATATATAGGCTTATATGATCGACCTGGAAGTAGGCCGTTCATTTTTTCTTGATCAGAAAAGCAGAAAAAACTCTCTATTCGATTCCCAGATCCGGCACTAGCATCCCAGCTTTCCAGGTTGTGTGCGTGTGGACTACGATAGAGGCGAGGCATCTGAATCGCTCCTGATCTCGTCTTACCATTCATTCCGCGAGAACAAGGTAAGCGCGAGATCCATGATTCAATAACACAAACCCTTAGATCCTAGGCTCGGAATTCAAACTTAGGATTGGCTAATCGTATTAGGAACTGCTAGGAATTCCATCAGTGTTGTCTCAAGTTCAATATTGTTTTATGATAGTTTGGTTATACACTAGTTTAATCCATTAACTTGTCTACATTTGTTAGGTACCTATGGACTCAGACTCACATGCAGAAACAGTTACGTGGTTGGCATATGGTCCTAGAAGCATTGCACGCTTCTACGACTATAGAGTATAGTCCTTAGCCCTGAGTTCATCATGCTTCCTAGCACATGAATTGGTGCACTTTGACCTTGTCAAACGTCGATCCGTAAATGGCGGCTATAAAGGCATTGCTTAGGTGTATCATGAAGTGTGTGAAGGAATAGGGATGGAACAAGATGGGATTTGTCCCTCCTATATAACAGGAGATAAATATCTCAGGGCCCATCGAAGATTTGATACTGAGAAAATGCATGGCCGTGCTCAAACGAGGTGATTGTCAGTCGTTTGTTTTATCAGTATAGATCAGGAGTTCGATGAACATGATATTGGCTATAATAAGGATGACACAGTATCTTGCCTTATGCCATATAGAGACGAAGGGATTATAGGAATAGGTGATTCCAGTACAAGTGGGAGCTTGTTGGGATTATGTCCTGAAATCACATTGTACTTACTCTAACAATAGTTGTGTGTCGAGATCAGACATGTTGTATGATGCTGGGCGGTTGCAATGTTTTGCTATAAGCCTCTTGCAGTCTGTAAGTTGTAGACTTACTGCCAGTATTATATGATCCTATAGGGTCACACATCTAAGCAATCTGGAAGCATATATATATGGGAATGATCATCATGGTGGTGATCAAGATGATGCGTATTGGATACATATCAATATCGATTAAAGAGAGGTGTGTCGATCGACACAGTAGGTGTATCGATCGACATGGGGTCGATTCCGAAACTAATGTTTCGGTTTATGAATTAGACTTTTTCGGTTAAACCCAAAAGATGGCTTAGTCATAACAGGTCGTATATATAGGCTTATATGATCGACCTGGAAGTAGGCCGTTCATTTTTTCTTGATCAGAAAAGCAGAAAAAACTCTCTATTCGATTCCCAGATCCGGCACTAGCATCCCAGCTTTCCAGGTTGTGTGCGTGTGGACTACGATAGAGGCGAGGCATCTGAATCGCTCCTGGTCTCGTCTTACC
The DNA here is from genome assembly GCA_030180135.1 of Orychophragmus violaceus. Taxonomy (NCBI): domain Eukaryota; kingdom Viridiplantae; phylum Streptophyta; class Magnoliopsida; order Brassicales; family Brassicaceae; genus Orychophragmus; species Orychophragmus violaceus. Next base: position 43,940,603 of record CM058233.1, read on the forward strand.
ATTCATTCCGCTGCCAGAACAAGGTAAACGCGAGATCCATGATTCAATAACACAAACCCTTAGATCCTAGGCTCGGAATTCAAACTTAGGATTGGCTAATCGGATTAGGAACTGCTAGGAATTCCATCAGTGTTGTCTCAAGTTCAATATTGTTTTATGATAGTTTGGTTATACACTAGTTTAATCCATGAACTTGTCTACATTTGTTAGGTACCTATGGTCTCATACTCACATGCAGAAACAGTTACGTGGTTGGCATATGGTCCTAGAAGCATTGCACGCTCCTATACCGGTTATATAGTGAATGGCCTTAGGTTTCACACAAGTTCATTTTCAAGGCAAAGTCAGAACAGTGGGGTTCTTTATGAGGCGATATCTATGTATAGATCTAGTGCAAGAGACACTTCACAGATGGTTGATATGGTATCCTGTTACGGCAGAGTGGAAGACATTATTTTGCTAGACTACAATGTGTTCTACATTCCCATATTCCGGTGTCAGTGGGCTAACAAAGGAAATGGAGTCAAGGAAGAAGAAGGTTTCACTCTTGTCAACCTTAGCCAGAGTCAACACTCATTTGCAAGGGATCCATTCATCTTGGCTTCTCAAGCCAAGCAGATCTTTTACTCAAGAGAAGATGATTCCTCACCTTGGTATGTCGTGATGAGAAGATCTTCAAGAAGATACAGTGAGGAAGATCAGAATGACGAGATTGTAGATGTCGGGCCAGTAGCAGCAGATGTTAACATGAGTACTAATGAATTAGATGATGAAGATCAGAGTGCTCGTACTGACTGTGAAGGGATATATGTTTGAAAGACTGCTAGATTCACCTTTGCTTTTTGTCTTGTTTGTTTTGTGTCTTATGCGTCTCTGTGATTTTTGTTTGCATTAGGTGTGCTTAGTCTGTGTGTTTTTTTGGCTTCATGTTTCTCTATGTTTATGATTAATGGAACATGACTAACTCACTTTTGTATTTGAATTTCAGGTAATCAGTAATGGCTCGTACAAAGCATCTCACGTCGAGGAAAAGAAAAACCCGTGTGCCAGCAGCTAAGGTCCAAGAAGAGGAAATTATGGATTTAGAAGATGGTCCAGAACTGCAAGTTGCTGTGACTGAAAATGCTGAGAATGAAAATAATGACAAGGAGATAACTGAGGATGAAGATGCTGAGTATGAAGACGCAGAGGAGGAAATAGCTGAGGATAAAGATGATGTGGATGAATTTGGAATGGATAAGGAACATGAGCAAAACGATGAGGATGCTGAGGTTGAAGTGCCTACAGGACTGAACAATGATGAAGAACCCGTTGCTGATCAGGCTGCATCTGCGAGAGAAGATGATGCATCTCCACCTGCTCCTAAGAGAAAGCGTGGACCAACTATGATGAAACATATACCAAGAGATCCAAATGAGAGAGAACCAGTTGATTTCACAGAATTTGGAGAACCATGTGGACCAGGGCCAGTGAAGCTGTCGTCTTATCTAGGTCCCTTAGTCAGAGAACACGTTCCTATAATAATTGAGGATTGGAGGAAAGTTGGCGAAAACATTAGAACAATTCTCTGGAAATCTATTCAGGTAAAAGTTACTTGTCAGTTTTTTTGTCTTTGTTAGTTTTCCTGATATCTAATAACTATTCTATGAATGCATACAAGGTTTGCAGTAGATGAAGAGTATCAAAGGGCAGCTGTGTTCAGGCAGATGGGATGTCTTTGGAGGTCATCCAAATCAAGAGTTGTTACAAAGATCCGGCAGGCTAAGACAATGAAGGAGCGGATGCAGCTGAAACCAAAGAACGTTCCTCCAGTGGAGTGGCGTAAATTTGTCAACCAGAAGACAAGCACGGCTTTTAAGGTACGTGAATATGGAATCTGTCTACAAATTTTTTGGTATGTAAGTTCAGCCTTTAACCATGGTCAGTTATACTTAGGTTGTGAGTGATTCGTATAAGGAGAGGAGACGAAATCAGATTCCTCACACTGTTAGCCGTAAAGGAATGGTTCGATTGACTGAAGAAATGGTAAGTATAATACATTTTTCCATTGGGTGATACACATATATTAGGATTGATCTTTGTTGTCTCGCAGAAAAAGAGCTGCTCAGAACCATCTGAAGTTACAAGACTGAAGGTGTGGGTCAAGTCACGCACCAAAAATGATGGCACTCCAGTTAATAACCAGGCTGCTGAGAAGATAGTAAGTACACAAGATCAGTGTCCCTCACTAGTCATTTGTTATATGATAAAAATGATTAGTTTTCTTTCATGATGGTCAAAGAAAGGCAAAGGATGTTGAAAGCGGTGCTCCTTCATCATCAACAACGAGTATATCTAAGAATGACACCCTTGCACAAATACTAGGACCTGATAATCCAGGACGGCTAAGGGCTATGGGTCGGGGAATGTCTACAACAAAGCTAGCTTGTTTCCAAGTCAAGTCTGCATATATGAGTCAAATGCAAGAGAATCAAACTCAACTGCAGCAAAAGGTTCACTAGTTAGAGGCGATTGTCCAGAGAATGACTCACCAGGTATGATGCATATGATATGTATTTGGTTTGACAAGTACTTAAATGAGAAAAACTCTGACTCTGACATTTTCTCATAGAAACAAGATGAGCGAGGTGAAACCTCAACTCCAAGAGTAAGTGACTAGTTAAGCTCTCATTTCCAATGCCTTCATTAACTTATCAAATGACTAAGTCATATTTTCCTTTTGTAGAGTGTAAACAAGTCAGTACCAGCTAGGTGTTTGTTGGTTGATTGGACTGGAACCGAAGAAACTGTCGCTGAGGCCCGTATTATTTCTGCTGACCCTGAGGAGTATGTGAATGACATCCCACTAGGACCCAATGTAGCGAAGGTTTTAGTTGAATCAGCCTTAATCATGGATGCTTTTCTCTGGAGGCCTACATCAAACATGACCTGTATGGAAGAGGCTGTTGGTCAGATAATTGCATGGAAGGCATATAGTTGTCTTCCTGTAGAAGAGGAGGTTGCTGAGGACATGCCAAAGGTAATATTTATGGTTGTGACAAGCTAGTTTAAAAAATTGTTTTTGTGTTGTTGCCTCTGAGGTTGTGTTGTTACTGTTTTACACAGAGCCCATACTTAAGTTCGAAGAAAAGATGCAAATTGATGGACTGGGCTACAGATGACAAACCTGTTGCTGAAGGCCGCTGGCAGTCGAGAGACCCTCAAGCTGTGGTTAATGGTATACCTCTCGGTCCAAATGCTGTGAAAATTTATGTGGACGTGGTACTATCACCACATGCTTTTCCATGGAGACCTACACCGGATGTGACAAACATGGAGCAGACATTCAACTCTTTCATAGCTTGGTCTGCAAATAAAGTGGAGAATGAGACACACAGAGAAGCATCTATACAGAAGTCTCCAGTACCTTTGAAGTCTCCTTCAAAGTCGGTAGCAGGTCCATCACTTCACAAATCTCCAGTGACTCTGAGGTCTTCTAAGTCAATTCCAATGGCTCCTCTTCAGCCGTCTCCATCATCTCCAAAATCTCCTATTCAGTCATCTCCACTGCCTCCAAAAGCTCCTCCAAAGAAAACAAAACCAGATCCACAATCTCCTATAAGGAAATCTAAGGTAAATCTAAGCTATATCTACTTTAAAATTTTGCTGAACAATTTATTGGTATTGGATCCTCAACGTCTGAGCTCTGAAATATTGTGGTTTGATTGGCATTTCTCAACATCGCAGCGGTTGGTCAGCAAGGAAAATCAGAAATGCATGCTGATGGACATTACCGGTAAAAAGCGTGTGGTTGCTGAAGGACGCTGGGCTTCAAACGATCCACAACAGACTGTCCACCATGTACCCTTGGGTCCAAATGCAGTTCGCGTTTGGGAAGATGTTGTGAAGATCAAAAGTGCAACTCTGTGGAGGACAAACTCTGAAATTGAGACGATGGAAGATGCGCTTGGTTCAGCTGCTGCATGGCCAGAGGACAAAGTGTTGGGAATGTCCTGAAATCTACCGTACTATCTCTAGAAAGTATGATAAGTGTCGAGATCAGACATAAGTCATAAATACTGGGTGATCATGATGACTTGCTAGAGCCCGCTCATGATCTATAAGTTTAGGACTTATTACCAGTATTGTATGATCCCTAAGGGTCACACACCATAGCTAACGGGAAAGTTAAATGGAATAAATACGGTAAGATGCAGTGACATTTACTGTATTGGATCAGAGAATTGGGCCAGACAAAATGCAGGCTTTTGCCTGATTTGTGTCTTGGGCCCAAATGATTAATGAGCCATTAGTCAAATGACTTGGGCCCATTAATGAGAGATTAAGGATTTGAAAAATCGCAGGGATGTTTAATCCCCTAGGTTTTTCAAATCCTTAATCTCTCATTAATGGGCCCAAGTCATTTGACTAATGGCTCATTAATCATTTGGGCCCAAGACACAAATCAGGCAAAAGCCTGCATTTTGTCTGGCCCAATTCTCTGATCCAATACAGTAAATGCCACTGCATCTTACCGTATTTATTCCATTTAACTTTCCCGTTAGCTATGGTGTGTGACCCTTAGGGATCATACAATACTGGTAATAAGTCCTAAACTTATAGATCATGAGCGGGCTCTAGCAAGTCATCATGATCACCCAGTATTTATGACTTATGTCTGATCTCGACACTTATCATACTTTCTAGAGATAGTACGGTAGATTTCAGGACATTCCCAACAATCTCCCACTTGTACTGGAATCCTACACAGGACATTCCCAACAATCTCCCGATTGTACTGGAATCCTACATTCCCTAATCCTTTTGTCTCAATATCTCGATCTGGCATAAGGCAAGATGCGTGTCATCCTTATATAGCCAGACCATGTTTATCGGAACAGATTTGATACTGACAATTCAAACGACTTGGGCAAGTCCGTTTGGGAATGGCCATTCTCTTACCAGCTATCAAATCTCCGATTGGCCTAGAGATATTACCTCCGTTAAACGGCAGGGACAAATCCCATCTTGTTCCATCACTATGAACTACACAATTCATAATACACCCAACCAAGGTCCGTATAGACAATGATCAAAGCGCATTACTCCATGTGCAGCCACATGCATGCGAACTCAGGTCTAAGGACTATACTCTATAGTCGTATATGAGAACTTCTTATGACACAGATATTAATATCTTGCAGAGTTCTCATCAGCGGGCCATGTCCGGTCATATGCACCCCTACATATACCTATGTGTCGACTTTGATGCCGCGCATCTATGACCCCTCGAAACTTGGTCATAAGTCTCAACACAATCTAGTCTCAACAGGTTGTTGGTGTTCCAATTTCAACAACCTTCGACTATGGACACTATGATTTATGTCATTTCGTTAAATATGGGGTTTCAGGATCAAGTCTACTCATGTACTTCGATGGCCCATATATAATGACATGAATCATTTTGGAACGATTATTTATATCACAGTTAAAATAATCCAGAAATCATAGATTTCATAAACATAAAATATTATGTTTACATGAACCTTTCAAAACAACTAAGTAAAGCCCTTTACAAACTCCCACTGAAATTGAGACTACATCTTAATTTCACTCATCCTACAGCTACAGTCCGCGACTCGTGCTTAGGCATAAGGAGTGGCTTCGTTAATAGATTAGCAACGTTCTCATTCGATGAAATTTGCTTATCTACTTAACACCTCTGTCATTTATCTCACGGAATAGGTTATACCTACCCTCAAGGTGTTTGGACCTCTGATGTGCAGCTAGCCTCATCTATGCTGTGGATCACATCAAGTTCAGTGATGAACTCTTCTATCCAAACATCCTCTTTCGCCGCTTCTCAAGCTGCGAAATGTTCAGCTTAAGTCATGGAGTCAGCAACAGTGCCTTGCACCGCCAGTTAGACACAAGATATAGCCGGACTGTGACCAGGAATTATCTTTGTCTATTGGAAACTTGCCTTTCAGACTCTATCGACTTGTAGCACCTCACTTTCTCCGTAAATCAAGAACTTATCCTAAGTATTTCTCAAATACTTCAGAATATTCTTTACGGCAATCCAGTGATTCTTTGCTGGATTTGACTGGTTTTTACTTGTCTTGATTAGCATTAAAGCAACATCAAAACAAGTACGTGTCATGGCATACATGATAGATCCAATTGCCGTCGCATATGGAATCCTATCCATGCATTCAAGCTCAGCAGATATTGCAGGACACTGTATCTTGCTTAATTAATTGCCATGTGACATTGGCATAAAACCCTTCTTGGATTGCTGATTACGTGTAGGACTTTGTCAATTTAAGAATCCTGACTTTGTCCTACCAGCTCTTTTGGATCTCTATCTTTAGATCCAAAATCCAAGAACATACGTGGCTTTACCCATGTCAATCACAAAACCAACTCCCAAGCCAGTCTTTTACCGACTGCAGTATTGGGACGTTATTTCCGAGAATCAGTATGTCATCGACATACACTATGAGAAATGCAATATCGCTCCCACTTATCTATTAGTAAACGCATAGTTCCATTTCGTTCCTGTTCAAGTCAAAACCTTGACTACTTCAACAGAACGAAGATTCCAACTCCGATATGTTTGCTTCCATCCATGAATGGATCGATGAAGCTAACTTACACAAATGTAATTTTTCGGAGTCCGGGCTCACTTTCGCTTCTTTGAATTTCGCAGATTCGTCGCTTTCAATGATCATCAGATCATGCGAACTTTCAATGATCATCAGGTTCAACTAATGACGAGAAATCACTCTCGGATTAGTGACTGATTCATTCATATCTGCGAACTTCAGGCTCTACAGGTGTAGATTCTACAGAAATCTGTAAATCCATCCGCTGCTCTCCCTCAACAGGTTGAGCAGCCTCCTGTATTTCTGGAATTTCTTCGAGTTATACTTTTACTCCCACTGTTCTTCTTGGAAAGTATCTTCCCTTCTTAGAAAACAGAACGGACGTAAAAGTAACAAGCCTTGGTTTCCCTAGGACAACCAGCGAAGTAGCACAACTACAAATACTCAGTAAAGACGAATTTGGATCGATTCCAATCCACATTTACGTGGTGTCTTTCAACTGATATTGGTGGAACTATTTCAGCGTAAACTTAGATATTTCTAGAGCGTTATTCTTAAAGAATATCATGGAAGATTCGTGTGACTCATCTTTAATCATTTCTAATAAGATCTGATTCTTTCTCACAGAAATACCTCAAGGTTTTCAGGAGAATTGAGCTGTGAAATGACTTCACACTCAATCAGATGATCACACAATCAATGACTTAAGTATTCTCACTCGTGATCTAATCCAGAGTCTTAATACTTCTGTCATTCAGATTCTATACTTCATTCTGGAACTCTTTCGACCATGTCAAAGAATTCCGACTTGTGTCTCATCAAATGAACACAGTCACACTCACTGAAGTAATCAGTAGAGACAATGAAGTACAGGAAATTTTCTCTGGCATTACTGCTCATCGGACCACATACATGAGTATGTTCAATCTCCGATAAGCCTTTGGGCCTTTCTCTAGCTCGGCTAAGATGGGCCCTTTGTCTTTTGGTCTAGTAAGCAGAATTCAAGTCTCATAAGATATCCATTCAAATGAGCCCAAAAGTCCATAACTATGGGGTTTCTGAATCTGACTTACTCTATGTTACCAAAACTTTTATGCCAAGAAAAATCAGGTTTAATTCATTAGATTTAAACCAATTGCGGTATTTATGTTACATTTTAGGCACTCTTTGGTTTAAGACATAAAACCCATTCCTTGAATAGGGTGCTACAATTAACATTTCATTAAGATCAAAAGAACAAAACTTGTCTTTATCCAAATGAAAAACATTCAAATTCTTTACAAGAAAATGAAAAACAACTCTGCTTATAGCAGGTACATTGTAGCAATTACTTAATACAAAACCAAGCCTCAAAGGCATCTACAAGTGAAAACCCTACGGCTGAGGCAGCATCCCAAGCTCCTTCCAGACACGCAGTTCCACTTGCCCTTCCTTCAACGTTCTACTGTTGTTCAGGCTCTGCATATTATAACAAATATCAGTACCACAACCAGTATCCAATACCTATAAGGTATAACTTGAAGTAATAACATGAATACCTGAGGAAGTAGTCTCATACATCAACTTCAACTCCTCATAATCTTCCATGAATTTAATGCAATCTCTTTTCCAATGCCCAGTCTCTTTACAGTAGCAGCACTTACCAACGTAAGAGGTATCTGACTCGGGCTCAGAAGACACACGCTTGCCATGATTCAAAATCTGGACAACTTTGTTTTCACCCTTGTCAGCTTTAGGTTTGGTAAACCTACCCTTCTCTTTCATGAGATTGTACAGGGTGCTCTTCACGTTTGGCTCAACTGTTTTGAGCATGTCATGCAGTTCAGTCAACGTCTTCGTTAAGCCTTTCTTGATATAGTCCCTTACGAACTCATCATAGCTTGACGGCAGTGACTGCAGAATGATATCAGTTGCCAACTCTTGGCTAACTGGATAATCCAGTTTCCTCAGGTTAACAATGTAACCCATCATTTTACTGATATGAGGACTTACTGGATGATCCATCGGTAGCTTGCAGCTAGTGAGAGATTTAACCAACTGGTATCTCTCCACTCTTACCTGCTCCTGAAATTTCAATTTCAGGTTGCTGATCATCTCTATTGGCGACTCCATGTTCTCATATTGCTTCCGCAAATCTGAGTCCATGGTAGCCAATATCAGACCACGCACATCTACCGCATCATTATAATGCTTATTCCAAGCATCATATACTGCATGAGAGGCATTGGACCCGATCCTCACGGGGAGAGCTTTTTCAAGGACATAGTCCTTTCTCTCCTGCCTGAGAACTAGTCTCAGGTTCCGCGACCAAGTCAAGAAATTTGATCCGTTCAGTTTGTCCATCTCAAGGACAGACCGGATCGAGAAAGTGTTTTGATTGTTTGTGCTCGTCATAGCTGAAAATTAGAGATAAATGGAGTTTTAGTTATTTAGTTCATAAAAGAGTAATCTTAATAACTTATAAGAAAACTCGCATTGCATTCAAAATTTCTTTGTTTAACCTCATAAGAATGCAATGATTCCGAGACCCATGTTCAACCAAAACCAAAGTGGGCCACTGGCCGTCACCCGGAATTAGCTTTACTTGGTAAGCATACACACAGCTAGTTATAACCAATAACTCTCGGTTGTGAATTGGGCCCAAGGCCCAATACACCAGATGTCTCATGGCCCGGGACTCCCGATGGCCCAGTCAAGGAAACCAATCTCTTACAGCCAAATAATCACTAAAGTCTGGGACTCCCAATGAAATTAGTGACTATATACTACTTTACTTACGCGAAAACAATACCTCACACTGTAAGCCACATCTGTAATCAAATAAGCGTTAAGTAGCTGACAAGATTGGAAAGACATCCAAGCTTGATATTGCTTTTGAGGATTTTTAAGTTTTATTTCCAAAAATAGAAGATTACTATTTTGGGAAACTTTCTTATTTTAGAAACTTTCTAAATTTAGTAACTTACTAAAATTAGAAATTTCTAATTTAAATATTTCATTAAATATTTTGGGTTGGCTCACAAATTATAGACCCAATTCTTGGCCCAAGACCATAGAATTCTAGCTGGCCCAATAATTTGACATAACCGATCCGGTTTATTAATTCTGGTCCAAGACCAAATTAACTATCAAAACCATCGGTTATTTACTAAACCAGACCAGCTCTAAATTATTTGGTCCAACCAAATCAAACTTAGACCAGCCTTCGGTTTAGGTTAAAATTCAATTTTATGAATTTAAATCCGGTTTAACCAGTAATAAAATTATTTCCAGTAAACCGCGATTTGGGTTAACCGCTTGAACCACCAATTAAATTGGATCGGTTCAGTTAAATCCAAAACCGGGAAGAAACACCTAGTGTTTTAGCCAATTTGATTTAACTTGCGGTTTAAGGCTTTAAACACACAATTAACCGCCAATTAAATGGACCGGTTAAATCGGTGTGGTTTTGGGCAACGAACCGCGAAGCTCGGTTTAACCGATTGACTATTCGCGGGACGTAAAATTTTAATGGGCCAAACAATCGGATCCAAGATCCAACTCGGCCCATTAATGCAATATGTGGGCCCATGATTATCCAAGGCCCATTATCCAACTCGCGGTTGCTCACGATCGCTTGCGATCGATCATTGCACCGCATGATCATGCTCGGCTCATGGCTCACACATCGCTTGCGTTCGATCCTTTTGCCTCACGATCAATGTGATCGATCTCGGCTAGGCATCACACGCAATATATCGGCATCACAAGCGATCATTCGCTTAGGGTTTTAACCAAGCCGATAACATTATTAATGATATCGATCATTAAGTGATCAACAACACTCGGCAATAGCTTTCATGGTCGAGACCAAGCGTTAGGGTTTTAATAATGCAATGGAGCCGCGGTTTAGAATCTCATTCAATTATTAATAATAACAGCCGACACACACATGATCAGCAGCCAACGTGATAATCAAAACACAAGAAGACAAACAAGTTTGATTCGCAACGTGACACACACACACATGGCTCATTCAAATTTGATTCGCATCTTATGATTATAAAGCAAAATCATATAAAACGATTAACAACAAGCGATTGTCATCATGCGAACCAACATTAAGATCACTAAAAGACAAAACGCTTTTAACAAGCAACATTCGAATGACTAGGTTCATACCAAGCATACCAATCGATCATTTTGGTCTCGTAATAAGTGGTATCGTAGACAAACCAACATTCGATTCTCAATCGAATGACTTAATTCAATAATCGATTCATACAAAGATCCAAATTACAAGAATCTAATAACCTGGGCTCTGATACCACTGTTGGATTATGGGTGTTTTCCAAGGTTTAATTCTTAATTACAACCTAACACAAATCCTTAAACAGATCTAGGTTCTTGTAACTGAATCATAAAACAAACCTGGACATTACCTTTTGCAGCGGAATGATTGTAATGTCGAGATCAACGAACAGATGAATCACCTGCTCCTCCTTTGGTATCCACACTCTTACAAGCAAGGGACGGCTGCTAGACCAAAGAGATGGATCAGATCAGAAAGAGAGTTTTTGAGAGAGAGATAAAAATGCGGCTGTGCTGGAGAAGAAAAAATCGCAGGGATGTTTAATCCCCTAGGTTTTTCAAATCCTTAATCTCTCATTAATGGGCCCAAGTCATTTGACTAATGGCTCATTAATCATTTGGGCCCAAGACACAAATCAGGCAAAAGCCTGCATTTTGTCTGGCCCAATTCTCTGATCCAATACAGTAAATGCCACTGCATCTTACCGTATTTATTCCATTTAACTTTCCCGTTAGCTATGGTGTGTGACCCTTAGGGATCATACAATACTGGTAATAAGTCCTAAACTTATAGATCATGAGCGGGCTCTAGCAAGTCATCATGATCACCCAGTATTTATGACTTATGTCTGATCTCGACACTTATCATACTTTCTAGAGATAGTACGGTAGATTTCAGGACATTCCCAACAATCTTCTAGCAGCCGTCCCTTGCTTGTAAGAGTGTGGATACCAAAGGAGGAGCAGGTGATTCATCTGTTCGTTGATCTCGACATTACAATCATTCCGCTGCAAAAGGTAATGTCCAGGTTTGTTTTATGATTCAGTTACAAGAACCTAGATCTGTTTAAGGATTTGTGTTAGGTTGTAATTGAGAATTAAACCTTGGAAAACACCCATAATCCAACACAAAGTGGTGTTGTGCTGATGAGGTAAGAGTTCTTGTCATATCCCAAGAGTAAAGAACTATGGATATGTATCCTCAGAGTAGTAGACATAAACAACTTGTGTTTAAGTTTATGTTTTAAGTTGAACTTGTGTTTGTTTGTATGTTTGTGGATGTTATGTTTAATGTGATCAAATTTAAGTTTAAATTTCTGTGTGTAATTATAAAATCTAAATCTATTTCTGCAAATCTAAATGATTTTCAAATAATAATGCAAAACCAAAATTCAATTTAATCATTTTTCAATAGCTCCAATTTATAATAAATATGGCTAAAGATTTGAGTGTTCATAAAATATAAAACAGCAATACATACTCGCCATTACAAATTATAATACAACATCAATTAAACTGCTAGTATAAAATATAACATAGCCATAATATAATGCCACTAGATCAAAATTTATTGCATTAAAACAGAGCTACATTAACATTTTAAATGGCAATCGACCAATGCTACTGAAAAATATTTAATCACAGCAAAATTAACGCTATCATATACAGATATTTTATAGCATCCTAAATTAGTGATATCATAGATGCCTGACGTAAGATGGCAGCGGCAAACATAGCGTTTATGGAAACGCTACCATAGACATATGATAGCGTTTTCATGGTGCTAAGAATAGCCATTTTTCTTGTAGTGCATCTGCTAGTATGTGATGTTTGGACATGGAATCGAGTCCTTGTGAATGGATAGAACCGGATGTTGAACTAGCCAGCGTTGTGTACTGCATAAGTAACTATGTTCGTCATACAAATATAAAATCATGCTTTCCAAGTACCACAATATTGCTTTGATTTTAAAATCACACAACCAAAATCTTACAATTACAGTTCCAACCGGTCGGTCTAATACTAACTATGGTTTAGAAAGATAAAAAGAAACGCAATCCAAAATATGAGTCAACAATAAAGAACATCGAATAAACCAATCCAGTAAAATCATTGTAGAACTGAAAATTCTAAAAAGCCCTCTAGGCGGCCGTTTAAGCGTTGCTTAGGCGCTAAGTTGATGTGATACTCCTACGTATTGATACTCTTAGGATGATATGAAAAGAGTTAATCCTCGCAACATGACTACTAGCATCGGTTCAAGGCTTGTGGAGTGAATGGGTCGCAAAAGGATTGCAGCTTCTAATTGATGTTCCCAGCCTCTTCTTCTGCCTGATATGACGCACGAGCCAGAATGAGAGGTTTGTTGGTTGGATATTACGCACCAATCAACATAATGCTCAATAAATAACAAAAAGAGAAAAACTCTAAAAAGATTAAAGATTAAAAATAGAAAAATGTTGTATTGCTTCTGGTTCGAAAAGTACATAAAGAGAATGAGTTTGCATGAAGAAGACTAGTTAAACACTTAGGAAAAATAAAAGGAATTAACTAACTTAAGACCAAAGACTTTTGACCCAAAAGTGACTACGGAATTTTGACTTGATCGTGAGTCTTTTTGAAATTTCTTCTAAGGTATAATGGGCTTCTAGACTTCATCATTCATACTGGCAATGGGCCGCTCCAATGGCCTGGTCAATCTTTGCAAAATGGATGCACAAACAAACCAGCCAACTCAAGACTTCTTCACCTCGTACCATCTGAAATTATATATGAACCAAAAGTGCTTGCACAGCTTCTCTAAGCTTCTTGGACTTAGACCTTGTGATTGGTCCAATTTGAATGTGCAGAACATATTTGGTTTGTGATTTGGTACTTGGATTATGTTATCGACAACTCTCGTTCTTCAGCTCATCCTCGACCAGTTCGCCTCCGACCAACTGTTTCTCAGCTTCAAGCTCTCCTTTACTCCATCCAAGATCATGTACATGTTCAGGTACTATCTCTCCATTCATGATCACATCATCTCCTCCCCCTTGAAAAGGATTTGCCTTCAAATCTGGTTCATCTACAAGAAAAGGAATGAGATCAGAAATGTTGAAACTTGGAAATACCTTGTACTAACCTTGTAGATCAAAATGATAGGCACTGGCATTAATCTTTTTGACTATCTTAAACGGTCCATCAGCTATTTGCATCAGTTTAGATTTCCTTTCGGCTGGAAACCTATCCTTTCTCAAGTATATCCATACTTGATCTCCAACTTCAAACTCCAGCTTGCGCCCTCCTTTGTTTTCATCTCTATGTTGCATACTTCTTTGTTTTCATCTCTATGTTGCATACTTATTTGTTTTCTCCTCTATGTTTCTCTTAGCCTTTGCGTGAATTTGCTTCATCAACTCAGCCTTCTTTTTACTATCAAGACTATTCTTTCACTCAAAGGAAGAGGCTTAGATCCATTGGAGATAAAGGTTGAAACTATAAATGATTTAGAACAATGAGTACTTAGTAGATGGATGCACAAAATGGTTATAAGCAAACTCTACATGTGGCAAGCATTCTTCCCAAGTTCTCAGATTCTTTTTAATGACAGCCCTCAACAATGTAGATAAAGTCATATTCACTACTTCAGTTTGTCCATCAGTTTGTGGATGACAAGTAGTTGAAAACAATAACTTAGTTCTTAACTTAGACCATAGTGTTTTCCAGAAGTATCTCAAGAACTTGGTCTCTATCTGAAACGATTGATCTAGGAATGCCATGTAGCCTAATGACTTCCCTAATGAATAGATCAACAATATGCAAAGCATAATTGGTTTTATGACAAAGAATGAAGTGTGCCATTTTACTAAATCTGTCCACAACCACAAAAAGATGGAATCCTTTCCGGTCTTAGTCCTAGGCAATCCTACCACAAAGTCCATATATATATCATTCCATGGATGAGATGCAATGAGTAAAGGATTGTAAAAACCTTTGGGTGGGGATGTGGCTTTAAATTGTTTCAAGTCACACATCATTCACACACTTTCTCCACGTCCTTCTTTAAATGTTGCCAGAAGAAGTGATCCTGCATCACTTTAAGAGTCTTAGCCACTCCAAAATATCCCATGAGTCCACCACCATGTGCTGCCCTGAAAAGTAAGTCTCTCAAAGAGCAATTAGGAACACACAAACGACCTTCATAGAACAGAAAACCATCATGCCTTACAAAAGCAAACTTTGAACATGCTTGAAACGGTTCTTTGAATTAAATATCAGTGGCATAGAGTTCCTTGGTTTGTTCAAATCCTAGAAGCTTAGCATCAAGAGTACTAAGAAGAACATACCTCCTAGACAATGCATTAGCAACTACATTTTCCTTACCTGTTTTGTACTTAATGACACAAGGAAATGTTTCTATGAACTCTACCCAACGTGCATGCCTTTTATTGAGTTTGTGTTATCTTTTGAAATGTTTTATACTCTCATGATCAGTATGCACAACAAACTCCTTAGGCCAGAGTTAGTGCTGACATGTTTGCAAGGCCCTCACCAAAGCATAAAGCTCCTTATCATAAGTAGGGTAATTGATTGTGGCTCCTCCTAGATTCTCAATGAAGTAAGATATATGCCTTTTTCCTGCATCAAGACAGCACCAATACCAACTCCTGAGGCATCACATTCTATCTTAATTTTTTTTTTGCTAAAATCAGGAAGAAGAGGGGAATTAGTTAAGTTTCCTTTCAATGCTTGGAATGCATCTTCTTGTTCTTGTTCCCACTTGAAACCCACATTTTTCTTGATGACTTCAGTAAGAGGGGCTGTAATTGTGCTGAAGTCTTTAAAAAATCATATGTAGAAACCGAGAAGACCATGAAAGCTTCTAGCTTCTTCCACGTTTTTGGGACTAGACCAATCTCTAATAACTTGCACTTTCTTCTCATCCACCTTGATGCCTTCTGATCCGACAACAAATCCAAGAAAAACCAATTTATCTGTTAGAATAGTGCATTTCTCAAAGTTAACATAAAGGTTTTATTCTCTAAGCACATCTAGAACTGATTTCAAGTGTTGAACATGATCAAGAAATTTTTTGCTATATATAAAAATATCATCAAAGTAAACTACAACAAAACTCCTATGATTGCTCTAAGTACATGATTCATCAACTTCATAAAGGTACTAGGTGCATTAGTCAATCCAGATGGCATCACAAGCCACTTATACAATCCTAGTTTTTCTTAAAGGTGGTTTTCCATTCATCCCCTTATTTCATCCTAATCTGAATGATAGACACTTTTCAAATCTATCTTATAAATGATACTAGAACTATGTAGCTCATCTAACATATCATCAAGCCTAGGAATGATATGTATGTACTTTAACTGTTATTTGGTTGATAGCATGACAATCAACGCAAATTCTCTAGCTGCCATCTTTCTTTGGAACAAGTAAGACAAGAACGACACAAGGGCTTATGCTTTCCCTTATGTATCCTTTTCTCATGAGCTCTCCAACTTGCTTTTGAAGATCCTTAATTTCCACAGGTTAGTTCTGTATGTAGGCCGGTTTGGAAGAGTAGCTCCAAAGACAAGATCAATTTGATGCTCAATTCCTTTAACTGGTGGAAATCCTGCTGGTGTTTATTCAGGAAATACATCCTAAAAATCATGCAAAAGATCTTTCAAAGCACTTGGAGGTTCCACTGAAAATCAGAAGATGTTAGCAAAGTCTCTTTGTAAAGAAGAAGAATCAAAGCATGTTGAGAAATCATAGATTTCTTAGCATTGTTAGCAAAGAAGTTAGACTTACTATTGATGCTTGTTTCCTTTGCTTAAGATGCATCTGATCTTGGTGCACTTCTTGGGGAGATAGGGGGTGCTAGATTAATCTTCTTGCCTTGATGAACAAACATGTGGTGGTTAGTTCAGCCATCATGGATTGCCTTCTTATCATATTGCCACGGCCTTCCAAGTAGAATGTGTCAAACTTCCATGGGAAAAACATCACAAAAACCTCATCTTGGTACTATCCAATGGTTATATGCACTAGAACTTGCTGCCTCACTTTCATTTATCCTTGTTCATTGAGCTATTGAAGAAAGTATGGCCTCGGGTGCTTCTGAACGTGTAACCCAAGGTTATGAACTAAGGTTCCACTAGCAAAATTGGTGCAACTACCACCATCGATTATCAAGCTGCAGATTTTATCCTTCACATAGCACTGTGAATGAAACAAGTTTTCCCTCTGCTCATGCTCCTTAGACTTAGTTTCAACACTTATAATCTTTCTTTTCACTAAAAGCTTACCATGGACAGGTAGATCAATGGTTTCCTTTCTGAATGCTTCGGGTCTTGTTCCTCCTTTTCTTCTTCAGATTGCACTTCTCCATTGTCCAAAAGAATCATCATCAGCTTTTGGTTTGGGCAAGCATTGCAATAGTGTCCAAGACCATGACACTTGAAGCATCTCACATCTCTAGACCGTGTGGTATTTGTCACGACCTGATCCTTCACAGCTTGAACATGAACATTAGTTTAAATATCAACATTTTTTCTGATAGGGGCATTACCTTTTTCTTGTTAAGATGGATTTGGTTGGTATGCGCCTTTTGTGTAGCCTTTTATTTTGACTTGTTTCTCCACCAAGATAGTTTTGTGAAGCATCTCCTCCAAGCTATCATACTCCTACATTTTCAGTTTGTCCTGAACTTCACGGTTAAGCACACTGAGAAAGCGTGTCATGGTTGCTTCAAGGTCTTCATCAGCATCAGTTTTGATCATCAAAGTCTCCATCTCCTAGAAATAATCTTCCACACTCCTGGTTCCTTGTGTGGGGCGCCTTAGCTTCTGGTGAAGGTATATGTGGTAGTGGCTTGGTAAAAAGCGTTTCCTAATTACTCCAGTCAACTCAACCCATGTTGTAATGGGTCTTTCACATGTTCTCCTCCTATTGGTCAAGTTGATCAAACCAATTAATAGCATAACCATAAAACTCAGTGGCTGCTAATCTAACTTTCTTTTGTCAGAATAGTTTTGAAAATCAAAAACTAGTTCTATCTTTTTCTCCCACCCTAGATAAGCATCATGATCATTCTTGCCATAGAAAGCTGAGATTTTAAGCTTAAGACAACCTAGATAATATGTTCTACTCTATGGTACTTGGTTCACGGTTTTCATTGTTTCTCCTAGTTCTCCTATGACTTCTACTCGAGGACTGATAATAATCTACTTCATTGTCCCTAGCTTGTTTAGTTCTTCTAGATGAATTCCTTTCGTCACTATTGGTTGCATCAGCATTGGTTTGTTGAGTATCCTCTTGCACTATGTCCACGAGTGTTGCAACTCATCAAGTTCTCCTATGATTTCAGTTCAGATGAGTTTGGTGATCTCACTCATCATGACCTGCATTTGGAGCTTTGATAGGTCGGTTGCACTTTTTCCTCCTTTGCTCCTTTCTCCATGGATTCCTTAAGACATTTTTTCCTGAAAACACTAGGCAAACAAGTTCGCAAATCAAACAACTCTCTCTTTTCTGTTGTTTCCTCTCACGGTGTTTGATCTCTCCAAACAAGTGTTTTGCTTCCTCAATCGGTAATAAATGAGCTACTAGGCCTTGTGATAGGTGAGAAATCCAATGAGAAGAAAGAGTAAGATAGATAAATTGCAATATTTTTGGGACTAGTTGATTAACCAACACCAAGAACCGATTTCTCCTAATTTTAATACTCTTTTTTTTTTTTGATATGAGGCTACTTTTTTTGAATGGGTGTGGCTCAACTAGTCATAGAATATAGACATAAAATATTAGATGAAGATATGAGACTATTTTGAGAAGATGAAGTGGTTTTGATAAAATCGTTTGAGAGATGAGAAGATAAATAGATTTTTGAACACCAAACCTTAGAGCCTTGCTCTAATACAAGATGATGTGATACTCCCACATATTGATACTCTTAGGATGGTATGAAATGGGATAATCCTCGTAATAGGGATACTAGCACCGGTTCAAGGCTTGTGGAGTGAATGGTTTGCACAAGGATTGCGGATTGTCCTTGAAGTTCCCAACCTCTTCTTCTACTTGATATAACACACATGTCTAGAATGGGAGGTTTGTGGGTTGGATATTACGCACCAATAAAAAGAATTCTCATTGAAGAACAAAAAGAGAGAAACTCTCAAAAGATCAAAGATCAAAAGGGGAAAACGTTGTATTGCGAAAGTAGTCAAGCCAAGGGTCGACGAGCTGAAAACAATATGAGGCAGCGATCCCACGCTCTGGAACGCTGTGAACCTAAAAAAATACTTCTACTGAGTCTCCGACCTCCGCTCTTTTCAACATCACATTTGTAGTTAATTGAATTACATATGGCTTGATCCCTCCAATCGAAGGGTACATATGCAGCCCCTAACACGGGCACAACCACAATCGTAATAAAATTTATTTTTGCTACATGGCAGATTCCGAGCTCACAACGAAGAACACATATACAATCAGGGTTAAATCCGAGATGACGAGCTCGCACCACGACAACACAAGCAACAAGTGTCAAAGATGAGTCCTTTCTCGCAAAGCATACAACCAATCAATACTTAAAATTTTAAGGCCCACACTCTCACCCTAAAGCATTCTCAATGCTTAAAGTCGAGTCATGTCTCACAAAGCATACAAACAATCAGTACTTAAAGTCAAAACCCCGTGCTCCAAACCTGAAACACAAGCTATAAGTTTCTAAGCCGTGTCCTGCCTGACATTAACAAGCATTCTTAGTGCTTATGCCAAGCCATTAGCTCGCGTTGAACTACGCAAAATATAAAATCAACGCTTAATACTAAGATCAGAACGGTCGTTACCAGCAAAAAATGGTGAGGCATGCCATGCTAACAGAGCAAAGAAGAAAAGCGAATTAATATTAACATTCAGAGGTTATGCCCCATAGATTACAAAAAGAAGAGAAAAATACAAGTTTTCGTAACTAAGGCCACACGCGGACTAGCTACACGGTCTTATAGTCTCAAAAAATACTCGCATCATCAGGTGTGAATATCCGCTTTTTCATACCATACAGACCAAGGAAGGGCTGGACAGGAGCTCGAGGAGCACGGGAACCCCCTTGAAAGGAAGAGAAAGAAGGATTAGCAGGATTAGTCGGACAAAGGAACGAAGCTGGCCGACTCGCAGAATTTGGGAGGGGCAAGGACTCTTCAGCTCAAACCAGAGGCACGGGATTGGCGAAGAGTGTGAGGTCTTCCTTAGAGAGCTTGGGATTAATGATCTTCCTCAGATCGGCCTACAACCTGATTTCGGCCGTCATAAGCTTCTCCATTCTGTAGGAATGAATACCCATGTCATCTTCCTTTTTAATAGTCTCAAGGGACTCACTCGTCCCCACTACCTGCCTAAGGGTCAGAAACGGGGTATGCGCTTTGTCCCAACCGTCCAGATGAGCACATATCTTTCAAAATTAAGCCATGCAGTTTTACTTCAAAGACGACGACTTCTTTGTGATTTATATGTTCTCATGAGCCAGGTGGGCCTTTTCCTTCTCAATCGAGGCCTTGATCTGAGAGTTCTAACTTCGAAGAGCGTCTCGCTCAGCGCAGGCAACCTTAGATTCCCCCCGGGTTAAGCTAAGTCCCTTTTCCAACCTAGCGACATTCTCCATTAGCTTAGAGAGTTGAGGCGTAATCATGGCCAGGTTAACTCTCTCGAAATTAAGTTCGGCCCAAAGTTCGTCCGCCTTAGTAGCACGAATTCGCTTCCACCCCAACTCTTGTCGAACTACATTCAACTCGGCTAGTCGACACATCTACTCTTAAAGCACTCTCTTTAGCTCGACTATGCGGCACGAGAGCCGATTCAGAGTATCATTAGGATGATACTTACCAAAATCCACTTCGCTTTGTGCCTCCTTGAATTGCGCCTCTGATATGTCGAAGTATTATGCCACCAAGAGTAGCATCTACACAAGAACCAATTTTTTAAAAAGTTAGAGGAAGAGGATATATATACATGAACCACATAATAAGAGATGCTCGCAAAACCCTCGGGCTCCGCATTCTCCTCATAAATATAAGGAGCCGAGTCACCAAACGAAAAAGCATGAACCAGATCGGCGCACGCTCTTCTGTTACTCAGCAGGGGAACATTAGCCTTTGGATACTTGAACTCAAAGATTTGTTTGACATCCTCTTCCAAAGGCTCAGCGCCCTCATCCTCAACCGTCTCCTCTGCATGGTCGGCCACAAATGTTCCCCCCTTGGAACCCTCGTTGCCACCAACCCTCCTCCATTTAAAATCCACCCTATTAATTCCCTTTTTCCCTTTCCGAGGCGGACCTATTTTGGGAACAACGCACTCCCCTTACGAAGAAGCACCCTTTGTATCCTTATCCACATCGGCGTGTTCCCTCTCCCTACCCATTACGGATTGACCGTGGGTAACAATACTAGTCCGCCCCTAGGGTTCTGACCTAACAGTATCAAGTTGGGAATCAAACCAAGCAATTTAAGAATCACCTTGACCGCAGACAGTTCTACAGACTGAACCTCCAAGCTCGGGTTCACCCGATTGATCTCCATATTCTCCAAAGGTGGAGCAGTGTTGTCATCTATCGGCCCCTCTACTAAGTTTGATTCAACATGAACAAACGCTTATGCTGGATCTTCTCGTACTGTTCCATCTCGACCTTCCCACTTAGAGGGGGAAGGACGGGCGCGCTCCAAAAAACTCTAGGAACCCTAAACGTCACCCTAATATATTAAAAACAGTACACGGGTCGGATCTGAAAGGTAAAGTAAAAATATCGGCAACTCGGAAGGCCAGACTTACCATACATAATTGTTAAAATCTGCCACTAAATCTTCACAATGTAAAGGATTCCCAACATCGCCTATTCGCCGACCTAAGAATCGCGAAAATAATGCAGAAGAGCCTGAACCGACGCGTGGCAGAAGGGCACGACGATTAATGATGTCTCCTTGCATGCAAGAAACAAGCGGGAAACAATACAGAGATTTAATACCAATGTCTGCACGTGAGAAAAAAACATGGTGAAATCCAAAACCCTAATCACCTTCGACTATTCAATTTCCATACATGCTATGATGAGCCGAGCTAATCATAAAATTTGAAATTAATTTGATGCATTCGCCAAGGGCTTCGTCCACCAAACTTGGGAGGGGGATTAGTGTTGTAGGTGAGCTTAGCACCCCAAGTTAGCTAGGCCCATATTTACATTTAAGGCCCATTTCCAAAAATATATCAAAGTCGGCCCAGATCCAGCCCGCACGGGCCCACCGGTCTGCCATCCTTATGATGCCGATCTACAGTCTTGATCTCAATTAGAGGATGATGCATGGCGGAGTGGATCGACGAGCAATGACCTACTTTAACAGTATCCCGGCATCGGAATGATCACCTCTAAAGTGCACCACGGAGTAGCTCGAGTGCAAAGCTCGAGACACCATTCCCCGTAAAGATGCAGAAGACGACATGTCACCCCAATTTAAAGGAGATCTAACACTGTGACTCCTTTTATACATTCTCCGAAAATCATTTATGAGGAAACACTGAATTTATTACACAAAACTACTACTTGTAACCTCTTTTTTGCTCCGGCATGCTCTTTTAGAGTTTGTTTAGAAGAACTGATCTCACTTCAGAATCAGTTCGAAAGTCTTAACCTTTCGCTTCTTTACAGCTACATTAATATACACGGTCCCTGACCTGTTCTCCATAAAAATCCCAATATGTTCTTATAATCCACTTTCTCGTCAAAGTCAATCTTTCTATTTAAATAAGAATTATCGGTCTAATCCACATTAAAATATACTTTTGATTCCATGGATCAACAATGGTAATTAAGTTAAAAAGCTTACAAGTTTTGACAGCTTGCTCCCAATCAGCATGATGCGGAGGCACAAAGGAATAATTTGAGTTGAAGATATAACAAATTTTATCCCTATTCTAACTGCAAGTGCACAGCTATGCAATCGTAGTAGTATAAAGGGTATCGAATCTACGTAGACTCAGTTTCACGCGATAGATTGTATGCAATCGAATCAAGCTAAGCAAGACAGGTGAAAATCAGGAACACAGATCAATCAATCAACAGGATTCAGATATCGATGTTCTAGAACTAGAATCACAATCATATAACAAACCAACTCTCGCTGCGAATGCTAACTATGTCTAACAACCTAGAAAACCAAATCTCTTTGCGAATTCTAGAGTTCTAAACATGCATTTAATTCAGGTTCTTTCGTTCACAAATTCCTAAGCCAAATCTCTTTGCGAATAGGTAACTTGCTCAACCAGGTTCTTTTCTAATTAATTAACCAACTCTCGCTACGCTAATCAATATGATATCAATAATCCAAGTAGCTAATTTAGATTAAGCGTTAAGAACAATCTAGATGAAGAACTAGATGTTTTGAATCCTAATTAATCAATCAATCTATAATTCCAAAAAATCCCTAACAAGAATCCCTAAATCTAACAAAAGAACTACTTAGACATGACAATCATAACAATAGACATGATCAAAGTAACAATGATATAAATCAATAGAATAAGAAAAAAGGGTTCGAAATCTCTTCTCTCTCGAGTACAAGACCCGCCCCAAAATCTCCTAATCTCTGATAGAATAAAGCTTAGCCTAAACAATGGCTCAAAAACCTAAGTAGTATTCTGAAACACGATTTGGGTCTTCCTGTAAATATGAGAAACTTCTGGGTAAATCTTGCAAATATCCAAAATCTGTATTTCTGACGCACATGAATTTCGTCCTTTAGTGGTGTCGACCGACACCAAATTAGTGTTGGTCGACACTAAGTGCAGACGTACCCATTGAACTCTGTGAAATCCATGTATGCTGCAAAATCACTCCAAAAGCTCCCAGAATCTCCAAATAAGCTCCAAACGTACCTAAACCTGCAAATGACTCAAAAGACTCCAAATACAAGGTTAAAGACTCAGTATATACACATATATCATGGTTGAAAACCTATAAAAACCATGATATATCAACTCTCCCACACTTATGAAGGATCTTTGGGCCAATTCTAACAGTTTCAGAATTGCATCAAGTTCCTAAAGCCTAGGATCTAGGGTTTGTATATTGAATCCTTACCGATGATCTCGTGTTTACCTGGAGATTTGCAGCGGAATATGGTCAGATAAATGAGATCTCTAGCGCCTCAATTGCTGCGCCTCTACCGTAGTCCACACGCACACAAGCTGGAATCCACCGGGATGCTAGTGCCGGGATCAAAGATCTTCTTGGGATTCCTGTGTTTCAAGAGGTGGCTGTCAAAATGAACATTCTATCTCTCAAATCCGTGGCTAACATCATATATATAGCCCCTTGAGAAGACCTAATTAATCCCTGGACCAAACCATGATTAATTAAGTCATGAACCGAAATGAGAATTTCGATCCGTTCATAGTGTCGATCGACACACTGCTTAGTGTCGATCGACACATCCTCTAAAACACAATATTCAATGTGTATCCAATACACATTTACTAGACCATTTACCAATGATCAATCCCTTATGAAGTACATCCAACTTGCTTAGGTGTGTGACCCTGTAGGTCCACATAATACTAGTAATGAGTTACAACTCATAAAGTCAAAAGCGGCTTCTAGCAAAACATTATGACCACCTAGTATCACATGAATTGTACGATCTCGACAATACAACTATCAATCAGAGTTAGTACAATATGATTTCAGGACATAATCCCTGAGGATTCTGACACGATCCAATTAGCCTACCCCAATCTATTTCAATAGATCCTTATTCCAAGAACTCACGCGGCTTCTCCCATGTCTATTGTTGAAATTGACTTCCGACCCAAGTCATGATAAGACTTAAGCGACGGAACGTCGTTTATGAGATTAGGTATGTTATACACATACTGTGTGAGAAATCCAACTACGCTCCCACTAGTCTACTTGTAAACGCACGGTTCCTATTCGTTCCTGATCAAGTCAAAACTTTTGACCGTTTTAACAGAACGTAGATTTCAACTCCAAGATGTTTGCTTCAATCCAGAAATAGATCGGTGAAGCTAACATGCATACCTAGAAAATTTTCGGAGTTGGGGCTCACCATCGCTCCTTTGAATTTCGCAGGCTCGTCACTTTTCAATGATCAACAGATCACGACAATTGGTTACGAGAAATCACTCTCGGGTTAGTGACGGATCCATTGGGATCTGCGAAATTTAGGCTCCACAGGTGTAGGTCCTACAACACTTTGTAGATCCCACCGCTGCTCTCCCTCAACAGGTTGAGCAGCCTCCTGTGTTTCTCGAATTTCTTCAAGCTGTACTTCTACTCCCACTGTTCTCCTTGGAAAGAGACTTTCTTTCTAGAAAACAGAGTTCCGAACAACAAAACTTTGTTCTCGGATTGGTTGCAAAAATAATGAGCCTCGGTTTCCCTAGGACAACCAGCGAAGAAGCACTTATCAGATTTGGGTTCAAGCTTGTCTGTTGACAACTGCTTTGCATAAACCTTGAAATCCCAATTAATCAGGAAAACATACTTGGAAAACTTCCAGTCCACATCCAATGTGGTGTTTTCAACTGATTCTGATAGAAAATTATTTGGCGTAAACACGTACATTTCTAGAGCGTATTCCTAAAAGGATAATGGAAGATTCGTGTAACTCATCATTAATCGAAGTATATCCAATAAGGTCCGATTCATTCTCTCAGAAACACCATTCAGGTTTTCAGGAGAAATGAGCTGTGAGACGACTTCACACTCACTTAGATGATCACTCAATTCTTGACTCAAGTATTATCCTACGCGATCTAATCGAGGATCTTTAATACTTCTGTCATATCGGTTCTATACTTCATTCTGGAACTCCTTTGACCATTTCAAAGGATTCCGACTCGTGTCTCATCAAATGAACACAGCCATACTTACTGAAGTCATCAATAAAGGTAATGAAGTACTGAAGTTTTCCTCTGGCACTAATGCTCACCGGGCCACATACATCAGTATGAGCAAGGCCCAATAAGCCTCTGGCCCTTTTCTTTAGCTCTGCTAAAGAAGCCTTAGTCATTTGGCCCAGTAAGCAAAATTCATATCTCATATGATTTATAATCAAATGAGCCCAAAGGCCCATAACTATGGATCTTCTGAATTCGCTTCACTCCATGTGGTTTAAACGACTATGCTAAGGAAAAATCGAGTTCGAGTCTTCAGATTTAAACCGTTTGGTATTTATGTTATTTACAGGCGTACATTGGTTTAAGATATAAAACCCATTTCAAAAAGGGGTGCTACTATAGAATATTTCATCAAGATCAAAAGAGCAAAACTTGTCTTTTATCAAAATCAAAAACATCCAAATTCTTATAAGAAAATGAAAGACATCTCTGCTTAAAGCAGGTACATAGCAGCAATTACTTAATTCAAAAACCAAGCTTGAAAGGCTCCTACAAGTGGAGGATCTCTACGGCTAATGCAGCAACCATTGCTCTATTCCAGGCGCGCAGTTCCACTTGTCCTTTCTTCAACGTTCTACTGTTGTTTAGGCCCTGCATATTTCAAAAATATCAGTACCACAACCAGTATCCAATACCTACGTAGAACTTGAAGTAATAACACAATACCTGAAGAAGAAGTTCCGTACATCTCCTTCATCTCTTGTGAATCTTCCAAGAATTTAATGCAATTTCTCTTCCAATACCCAAAATCTTCACAATAGCAGCACTTATCAACATCAGATGGGCCAGACTTGTGCTTATAAAATGACACAGGCTTATCCTGATTCCAATTCTGGACGACCTTGCCTCCACCCTTGTCTACACAAAATTTCTCAAACCTTTTACCCTTTATGATGTTTTGCTCAGCTGTCTTGAGCATGCCATGCAGCTCAGTCAATGTCTTCGTCAAGCCATTCTTGATATAGCTCTTGATAAACTTATCATAACTTGACGGCAGTGACTGCAAGATGATTTCAGTAGCCAACTCTAGGCTAACAGGACAATCCAGTTTCCCCAGGTTATCAATGTAACCCATCATTTTAATGACATGAGGACTCACTGGAGCATCCTTTGGTAGCTTGCACCCAATGAGAGACTTGACCATCTGGTATCTCTCAACTCGTGTCTGATCCTGAAACATCAGTTTCAAGCTGGTGGTCATCTCGATTGGCGACTCCATGTTCTCGTGTTGACTCTTTAAGTCCGAGTTCATGGTAGCCAACATCAGACCACACACATGTACCACATCAATATAATGCTTATTCTAAGCATCATATACTGCATGTGAGGCATTGGTCCCAAGCCTCTCGGGGAGAGCTTTCTCAAGGACATAGTCCTTATTCTCTTGCTTGAGAATAAATCTCAAGTTCCGATACCAATCCAGGAAATTTGATCCATTTAACTTGTCCTTCTCAAGGACGGATCGCAACGAGAAAGTAGTTTTAGACATAGGCTGAAAACTAAGAAAAGAAAAGTTTTAGTTATGAAGTTCAGGAAATGAGGAATCTTATCTAATAAGAAAACTCGCATTATATTCAAACTATGTTTCCTCTATGAATATAATGATACAAGACCCATACTTCACCAAAATCTGAGTAGACGACTCGCCATCACCCAAACTTCAGTTATCTATGTAAGCAAATCATTGCTAATTGTACCCAGTACAACTCTTGGGCGCAGATAAGACAATCCATGTCCCAGAACTTCTGATAGCCTAGTCAAGTAAACCAATCTCTTCAGTCTTGTGATCATTGACAGTCGCACGGCAAGTCTATCAATGACCACCTGCCTTACTCATGTAATTGTAGAAACCAAGGACTCCAAGACTATCCAACAACAAAATGAGTCTTGACAGTAGACAAGATTGGGCAAGACATCAAGGTCACTTGATATTTAGTTGAGGAAACGGAACTTTAAAAGGTTAGCAAATCAATCTCTTAGGTCATGTAATTGTTTATGTCAAGCACTGCAAGACCATCAACACAACTACCTGCCTTACTCATGTAATTGTGGACACCAAGCTCTTGGCAAGACTATCACAACAACGAAATGAGTCTTGACAGTTGACCATATTGAAAACTAAGCTTTGATCTAATACACATCCAATGTGTATTCAATGGGTTTACAACATGTTTAACTTTAAATTTTAATTGAGTTTTAATTGTTCTAACAAAAGTGGGTTAGGTCATTTGGTTCGGTTTCTCAATCATTTGGTTCAATAACCAAACGATTACGGTTCGCATCCAACCTTAACAAAACCCGATAACCGGTCAATCCAATTGAATCGATTCAATCAGTTTTAACTAATCGCGATAACCGGTCCAATCCAATTGAACCGACTTATCCAATCAAACTTATCTTATCCAATCAAATCGGTTTATACTAATTGAGATAACCAGTCCAATCCTATTGAACCAATTCATCCAATTTAAACCGATCTGATCTACATTAACCAAGCATGATAACCAGTTCAATCCAATTGAACCGATCAACCAATCGCAAGGCCTGTGTTGACCGACACTTATCCTGTGTCGATCGACACAGTAGGGTATCAGGAAATTTAACCATGCGAGATAACCGGTTCAATCTAATTGAACCGATATATCCTTTCGCACAGCCTGTGTCGATCGATGCACCCAGTGTGTCGATCGACACAGTGCGATCTCTAAGATCGATACCCAAATTTTAATAAGCGTATTCGCGGTGCATCGACCGACACAAACTTAGTGTCGATCGACACTGTGCGAAAAACCTAAAGTTTTAAGATCGTTTTCGCGGTGTGTCGACCGACACAAACTTGTGTCGATCGACACTTTGCGAAAACACAAGTTCTTCGTTTTCGATAAGAAACAAAATCCGAGATTATTTTCATCAAAACGAAAACTAGCAAGCATTAACCTCTTCAAATAAATCATTATTCGAATTACATGCTTCAGATTCAATGATTAAAACCCTAAGGCTCTGATACCACTGAAGGATCTTTGGGCCAATTCTAACAGTTTCAGAATTGCATCAAGTTCTTGAAGCCTAGGATCTAGGGTTTGTATATTGAATCCTTACCGATGATCTCGTGTTTACCTGGAGATTTGCAGCGGAATATGGTCAGATAAACGAGATCTCTAGCGCCTCAATTTCTGCGCCTCTACCGTAGTCCACACGCACACAAGCTAGAATCCACCGGGATGCTAGTGCCGGGATCAAAGATCTTCTTGGGATTCCTGTGTTTCAAGAGGTGGCTGTCAAAATGAAACTTCTACCTCTCAAATTCGTGGCTAACATCATATATATAGCCCGTTGAGAAGACCTAATTAATCCCTGGACCAAACCATGATTAATTAAGTCATGAACCGAAATGAGAATTTCGATCCGTTCATAGTGTCGATCGACACACTGCTTAGTGTCGATCGACACATCCTCTAAAACACAATATTCAATGTGTATCCAATACACATTGACTAGACCATTTACCAATGATCAATCCCTTATGAAGTACATCCAACTTGCTTAGGTGTGTGACCCTGTAGGTCCACATAATACTAGTAATGAGTTACAACTCATAAAGTCATAAGCGGCTTCTAGCAAAACATTATGACCACCTAGTATCACATGAATTGTCCGATCTCGACAATACAACTATCTATCAGAGTAAGTACAATATGATTTCAGGACATAATCCTAACAACTTAGCCTTTGCTTGCCCTCAAGCAAACAAAGAGCCAAAGTATGAAAAAGAGGTTTGAAAACACAGAAACTCATTTCATCTTAGGAACATTGCATTCACATTCACTTAGTAACATACATGAAAACATCCCTGCCGAGATCAAGACCACAATGTACTTCCCCCACACTTAGCAACTGTCCCAAGTAAACTCCACAATCAAGACATGATATCTAAATTCACCACACTAACTTTTGTATATAATTAAGTGCGGTCTCACAATGGGAGTATCGATCAGAGGACACATGGACTCAACCCAGTCAGTACCTGACCACCAAACTATCGGATTCTGGATCCTTTCTTCTCCCTTTCTCTCTTAGCAACTGATTTTTCCCCACTGGGTATCATTTTATTTTTTCTATCAGTGCTCCTCCCTTTTTATTCGGGGTGTTACTTTGGACATGTTTCCATGAATACACAGGAGGTAATATGGGTCTCTACCACTCCCGTGACCACTTCGAAGTTATTAGCTTATCCGCAGTTTATTTCTTTTTTACTTTCAAAGGAGGGGAGAAGGGAACCATACTCAAACAGGTTTACAAGCTGTGTCAGGCACGTCAGAGGAATCCGATCCAGAGATACCAAGCCCCTAGGTGAGAAAATTAAGTCAAGATAAGAAGTGAAGTTAGTAGTGAATCCTATGAATACCTGAGAAGATATGGATGTCCTTCGTAGGCTGATCAGTGTGTGGTTTTCTAACAGTCATAGAGCTACTGCAGGTCTGTCCAATGGTCACTGAGTTCCTGTTCCAGCGAAAATTTCCTCGGAAAATCATAGTTTCATACTAGTTTTGACTCAATAAAACAATTTTTGAAAACAAAGGAATGACTCTAAGAAAAGAAAGCAAACGGTGGTCAGTAAAGTACCTCCCCCACACTTAAGCAACACTGTCCCCAGTGTTATCGCAGCTTGGGCTCGGGAGAACAAGGTATAACCAGCGAAAATTCGGAAAATCAGAAACCTTACCTGCTAACGTGATCGGTGTCGACCGACACACAGCCAGTGTCGAACGACACAAGGCTTTGGTCGATACTTTCTGATCCGAATCGAGCATCCTCGATTATGGTCCGTGTTTTCGAGTTTGGTGTCGACCGACACTAAAGGGTGTCAATCAACACTTCTGTCTGCAACCTGTTCGTCACGTTCTGAAACACCAAAAACCAGAAAAAAAATCAAAGAACCAAAACCAAAAACAAAAAAAGAAAATAAAAAAACTGACCCAACAGTGGGTTGCCTCCCACTCAGCGCTTGTTTTTAGTCATTAGCTTGACTATGGGTAGGAGATCATGCTCCTAGGGGTTTCAACAGAGGCTATGAGTGCCTCTGCGAAAGTCTCCTCATCCAAGGAGGTGTGTAAGCGGTATCAGTATGAGCTTGTCCAAGGAAAGAGGGAATAGATCCAGGGAGGGCGCGAAGCTTGGGTGGGATAGAGCGTTTCCCTGAAATCACAGCAATAGAGTCAGGTACTAAAGGTGTAGAAGATGCATACCTTTGCTTTGGTGGGTGTTTGATGTTTGGAGCTTTCTGCTTATGAGCAGTTGTAGGCTCTGAAGATGTTAGAGTAGATTCCTGACGAACCACCATCTTCTCTTCTCCAATATCAGACACTGTGGCCTTACCAATCTGAATTTCTTGCTCCACCTCAACACTAAAAGCTTGACCATCAATGGTAGATCTTCGCAGCTTATCCATTTTGAAGTGTATAGGCTTATCTCCTAGGTGGAGATCAATTAGACCATGCCTCACATCAACACTGCTCCACCTGTAGTTAAGAAGGATCTGCCAAGTAGTAGAGGATCATCTGGTTCAACATCATATTTTCAGCACTACGAAGTTTGTTGGAATCAAATAGTTTCCAACTCTAATAGGGATGTCCTCAAGAAATCCTTCTGGAATCCTCTTCGATCGATCAGCTAGGATTAGAGATCCTAGTTTGTTTGAAGTCCAGCAACCCCAATCTCCCAGCCACATAGTATGGCATGAGATTCACACTAGCTCCCAAGTCACACACAGAGTGTTTGAATCTGTTCTCGAAGATAGAGCAATCTAGCGCAAAGACTCCTGGATCTGGAAGCTTCTCTGGAATTTGATTCAGCAGCACATAACTGACTCTCTTAGATACAATCATCACCTCCTCTTTCAAATGACCATCAGTGGAAATCATCTTCTTCGCATATCTCAGCACACAAGGATGAACTCGCGAAGCATCAAATGGTGGAGTTTCATTCAGCTTCTTATCCATCACCACCATGCATTTGACCGCACTCTTCTCATGTTTAGACCTCATAGGAACTCTGGGGAAATGTACAGGAGGTTTGTAGACCCTCTCTTTAGCAACAACACTAGATTCTAACGAGATTGGATTGGTCCGACCGTAGTGTCGATCGACGCTGTTTCCTGTCGATCCTTCCGTGTCGAGTAGGGTCGATTTCCGTTCGTCATGAGAACTCGAAATTACCGTCGAAACTAGGTCTCGACTGACACTAAGAGGGTGTCGATCGACACTGAGAGCTATAGTCATAAGATTAATGTCGATCTCGGCCGATTTTGGTCCGTCGAAACTCTCGAACTCGGGTGTTTCAGTGGGTGTCGACCGACACTTAAGGGCGTCGATCGACGCTGAGTCTGCAAGCTCGGATTCATCTCCGTTTTCCACGATTTTCAGAGCCTTGACCTCAAATTATTCTTCCTGATTCAGCCTATCTTCAACTTAAACTGAGATAGTATTGATATGAGCGTTCTGAGCATTCTTCCCCTTGATTGAGCCTGAAATCTGAGCCACTTGTGTATCCAGCTGCCTCATATGAGTGTTCAAGGACTCAAACTTCCCATTCAGATCTTCATACAAAGCATCAAGCTTCTTGTTGAAGTCTACAATGGTATTTGTCTGCCCCTCAAGTATCTGCTCCATCATAGCTTCCAATCTACTCTCATTAGCATTAGTAACAGGAGGTGTCTGATAAGAGGAAGCTCCATAGTTCCTTGTGAAGGAATTGTTCTGCTGTTGGAAAGGCTTCTGGAATGCAGACTTTTGAGTGAAAGAAGCAGAATTTTGAGGGATTGTTCTGTGAGTCTCTCAGAACATCTTCTGCACCTCGAATCAATATCAAGCGATTCATCATCCTTGAAGAACTCTGAGCTTTTCTGTTTGTCCTCTCAAGTCTAGTAAGCTCCTCAAGTCTAAGGTTCAAAAGGTTATCGTCCGGGTTGCTTCTGGTGTGACGACTTGGCATAAACTGAACTCAAAAACTGGTCTCGAGCTCGATGTCGATCGTGTTGGGAATGTCCTGAAATCTACTGTACTATCTCTAGAAAGTATGATAAATGTCGAGATCAGACATAAGTCATAAATACTGGGTGATCATGATGACTTGCTAGAGCCCGCTCTTGATCTATAAGTTTAGGACTTATTGCCAGTATTGTATGATCCCAAAGGGTCACACACCATAGCTAACGGGAAAGTTAAAATGGAATTAATACGGTAAGATGCAAGGCATTTACTGTATTTGTACAGAGAATTGGGCCAGACAAAATACAGTTATTTTGTCTGATTTGGGTCTTGGGCCCAAAAGCCTAATAGGCCATTAGTTTAATCACTTGGGCCCATATAAGGAAGAGCACAGGCGCCAGTAAGACTAGTGGTCTGCGATTTCACTAGGTCTGGCCGTCCTCTCTCTCTCTGTTGTTCCAGCTTGGTCTAGCAACCTGATCCAGTAGCTTGTAAGCGTGTGGATACCTAGGAGGAGCCGGTAATCATCTGCTCTCATTGATCTCTTCATTACCAATCCGCTGCGCCAATAACAAGGTAATGATTCTGATCTGGTTTATGATTCAACTGCAAATCACCTAGATCCTAGTTGATTATGTTAGGTTGTAATCTGACAATTACACCAATGAACACACATAATCCTTCAGTGGTATCAGAGCCTAGGTCGTTAGGTTTTTGCTGTTTGGATCATATTTGGGTTGTTTTAATGTTAAGAATCGAATTTGGCTTAAGAAATTTGATTAGAACTTGTAAAAACCCTAATATGAAAATCGCATGATCCGATTGAAACCCATCGGTATGCGATCTGTTCGCCCGTGTCGATCGACGAGGGAGCGAGATATCGATCGATATGAATCGGATCGATTGCTTCTCGCTGTCCCGATGACCCGATCGCATCGAGCTGATACACGCGAGTATCGATCGACGCAGGAGCGTGATATCGATCGATACGCAGGCGTGGTAAACGGTCCGCGAGTAGCCAATCGGTTCAACCGAGATTCGCGGTTCGTTCTTCCCAAACCCGCGACAATGAACCAATCAAACCGATTGTGGTTCATTGTCAGCTTTAGCTAAAACCGCAAGTTAGGTCAAAATTGGCTAAAACACAAGGTGTTTCTTCCCGGTTTTGGACTTAACCGAACCGATCCAATTTAATTGGTGGTTCAAGCGGTTAACCCAAATCGCGGTTTGCTGGAAATTATTTAATACAATTGGTATTATTTAATTTCTGGTTAAACCGGATTTAAATTCAAAATTGAATTTTAACCTAAACCGAAGGCTGGTCTAAGTTTGATTTGGTTGGACCAAATAATTTAGAGCTGGTCTGGTTTAGTAAATAACCAGTTGGATTTAGTAGTTAATTTGGTCTTGGACCAGAATTAATGAACCGACTCGGTTATGTCAAATTATTGGGCCAATTGGAATTCTGTGGTCTTGGGCTAAGAATTGGGCCTATAATTTGTGACCCAACCGAAAACTTTAATAAAACTTTAAATTAGAAATTTCTATTTTTGGCATGTTTCTAGATTTAGAAAGTTTCTAAAATAAGTAAGTTTCCCAAAATAGTAATCTTCTATTTTTGGAAATAAAACCTAAAATCCTCAAAACCAATATCAAGCTTGGATGTCTTGCCCAATCTTGTCAGCTACTTAACGCTTATTCAATTACATATATGGCTTACAGTGTGAGGTGTCTGTTTTTGCGTAAGTAAAGTAGTATATAGTCACTAATTTCATTGGGAGTCCCAAACTTTAGTGATTAATTGGCTGTAAGAGATTGGTTTCCTTGACTGGGCCATCGGGAGTCCCGGGCCTTGAGAC
Organism: Orychophragmus violaceus; assembly: GCA_030180135.1. NCBI lineage: Eukaryota > Viridiplantae > Streptophyta > Magnoliopsida > Brassicales > Brassicaceae > Orychophragmus > Orychophragmus violaceus. The sequence goes on from CM058233.1 coordinate 43,975,058, forward strand.
ATCTGGTGAATTGGGCCTTGGGCCCAATCCACAACCGAGAGTTATATGGATATAACTAGCTGTGTGTATGCTTACCAAGTAAAGCTAATTCCGGGTGACGGCCAGTGGCCCACTTTGGTTTTGGTTGAACATGGGTCTCGGAATCATTGCATTCTAATGAGGTTAAACAAAGAAATTTTGAATGCAATGCGAGTTTTCTTATAAGTTTTTAAGATAACTCTTTTATGAACTAAATAACTAAAACTCTATTGTCTCATAATTTCAGCTATGTCAAGCACAACAACACAAAACACTTTCTCGATCCGGTCTGCCCTTGAGAAGGACAAACTGAACGGATCAAACTTCCTGAACTGGTCCAGGAACCTGAGACTTGTGCTCAGGCAGGAGAAGAAGGCTTATGTCCTTGAAAGAGTTCTCCCCCCTAGACCTGCGAATAATGCCGCACAAGCTGTGAAGAATGCTTGGGATACGCATTTTTCAGATGCTAATGACGTGGTTTGCCTAATGTTGGCGACAATGGCTCCCGAACTGCAGATGCAGTGGGAAGGCCTGACTTGTCCCATGGAACTGATGGCAAACCTGAAAGCGTTGTTTCAGGAGCAGGCTCGTACAGAGAGATTCCAAACTGTAAAGAATCTCTTGGACTGTAAAATGGCTAAGGATGCAGCAGTGAGTCCACATGTTCTGAAAATGATGGGTTATCTCGATCATTTGACTAGACTCGACTGTCCTATAAGCCAAGAGCTTGCTTGTGATATCGTTCTGCAGTCTCTTACTCCTGCATATGACCAGTTCATCTTGAACTATAATATGCATGGGTTGATAAAGACTTTGCCTGAGCTACATGGTATGCTCAAGACTGCAGAACCTAATCTGAAGAAGGCCAAGGAGCCGTCTGTACTCATGGTGCAGAAGGGCAAGGGTTTCAAGAAATCTGCTGCAGACAAGGGAAAGGGCAAGGCAGTCAACAATGAAAAGGCCAAGCCCAAGCCCGTGTCTAAAGCTGGGCCTTCTGATATCTGTCACTTTTGCAAAGAGGCAGGGCATTACCGCAGGGACTGTAAGAAATACCAGGAAAGTCTGAAGGAGAAGAAGAAGTCCTTCGCGACTACTTCTTCAGGTATTTTTGTTATTGAAGTAAATACTACTACTTCTGATAATACAACTTGGGTATTAGATACTGGATGTGGTGCTCATATTTGTAGTAATGTGCAGACACTCAGCAACAGTAGAAGGTTGAAGCAAGAGCAAGTAGAGTTGCGGGTTGGCAATGGAGCGAAGGTTCCAGCACTGGCCGTTGGCACTTACTTGTTGTCTTTACCTTCTGGATTGATTTTAGAACTTGAGAATTGTTATTTTGTACCTGCTATAAGCAGAAATATCATTTCAGTTTCATTGTTGGATTTACAAGGATTTGATTTTTCTATTAAGAATAAATTGTGTTCCTTTAATCTCAATGATATGTTCTATGGCTGTGCCCCTCTTATGAATGGGCTGTACATGCTGGATCAATCTACTCCAATATATAACATTAATACAAAACGGTTCAAATCTAACGAAGAAAATGAAACGTTTCTCTGGCATTGTCGTTTAGGGCACATTAGTGAGAAACGCGTCAAGAGGCTCCATTCAAATGGACTCTTGGGCTCATTTGACTTTGAGTCTTGTGAGCAATGCGAATCTTGCCTAATGGGCAAAATGACACGGGCCTCTTTTAATAAACCCACAGAAAGGGCCAGTGAACTATTGGGCCTGATACATACTGACGTGTGTGGCCCAATGTCCACAAATGCTAGAGGAAACTATCAGTACTTCATTACATTCACTGATGATTTCAGTAGATATGGATATGTCTACTTGATGAAACATAAGTCGGAAACCTTTGAGAAGTTCAAAGAATTCCATAATGAAGTACAGAACCAGCTTGGTAAAAGTATTAAGGCTCTTCGGTCGGACCGAGGAGGAGAATACTTGAGCCAGGAATTTCGTGATCATCTGAGTGAGTGTGGGATCATCTCCCAACTCACACCTCCTGGAACACCTCAGTGGAATGGTGTGTCTGAGAGAAGGAATCGGACATTGTTAGATATGGTCCGATCCATGATGAGTCACACAGACCTTCCTATATCCCTTTGGGGATATGCTTTGCTGACCGCAACGTTCACACTGAACAGAGTGCCATCAAAAGCAGTAGCAAAGACACCATATGAGTTATGGACTGGAAAAGCTCCAGCAATGTCTTTTCTCAGAATTTGGGGTTGTGAAGCCTATGTCAAAAGATTAATCTCAGACAAGCTTACACCAAAATCTGACAAATGCTACTTCATTGGTTATCCTAGGGATACCAAGGCTTATTACTTCTATATGCGATCCGAGAACAAGATCTTTGTTGCTCGGGATTGTACTTTTCTTGAGAGGGAATTTCTCTCTAAGAAAGATAGTGGGAGTAAGGTACAACTTGATGAAATTCAAGAAGGACAGGAACCTGTTCAACCTAATGAGGAAGAACAGCAGGATGAATTACATGAAGTTGTAATAGAACCTGAACCTGAAGTACCTGAAGTTCGAAGATCCGGAAGGATCCGTCACGAACCCGATAGATATCAGGGATTCCTCGTGACTAATTGGCATGATCTTTTGATCATTGACGGTGATGAACCCTCGAACTTTGCAGAAGCCATGATGGGCCCTGACTCCTCAAAGTGGCGTGAAGCCACTGAATCCGAGATGGACTCCATGTCAATCAACCGAGTGTTTTCACTGGTTGACTTACCCGCTGGTGCGAAAGCCATCGAGTGTAAATGGATCTTCAAGAAGAAGATTGACATGGATGGAAATGTCCAGATTTACAAGGCCAGGTTGGTGGCAAAAGGTTTCAAACAAATTCATGGTATAGACTATGATGAAACCTATTCACCAGTGGCCATGATGAAATCAATTCGGATTCTCCTAGCAACTGCCGCTTATTATGATTATGAGATTTGGCAGATGGATGTGAAAACCGCCTTCCTGAATGGAATCTTGGAGGAGGATGTGTATATGACACAGCCTGACGGTTACATTGATCCTAAGAATGCTGGGAAAGTATGCAAACTTCATAAATCCATTTATGGATTGAAGCAAGCATCCAGGAGTTGGAATCTTCGTTTTGATGAGGCAATAAAGAATTTTGACTTCATCAGAAACGAGGAAGAACAATGTGTGTATAAGAAAACTAGTGGGAGCAAAGTGGTGTTTCTTATCCTATATGTCGATGACATATTGCTTCTTGGAAATGATATTCCAATGCTGAAGTCTGTTAAAGACTGGCTGGGAAGTTGTTTTTCCATGAAGGACATGGGTGAAGCCGCGTATGTTCTTGGAATCTGAATCTTTAGAGACAGATCTAAAAAGCTGATTGGACTTTGTCAAGATGCTTATATAGACAAAATCCTGCATCGATTCGGAATGGATAAATCCAAGAAAGGATTCACGCCAATGATACATGGTGCTACACTAAGCAAGGATCAGTGTCCTAAAACACCTGATGAGCTTAAGCGCATGAGTAGGATTCCTTATGCTTCGGCTATAGGATCTATCATGTATGCCATGATCTGTACTCGTCCTGATGTTGCTTATGCACTAAGCATGACGAGTAGGTACCAGTCTAATCCAGGTGAGAGTCACTGGATTGCCGTAAAGAATATCCTGAAGTATTTGAGGAATACTAAGGATAAGTTCTTGGTTTACGGAGGAAGTGAAGTGCTTGAAATGAGTGGATTCACGGATGCAAGTTTTCAGACAGATAAAGATGATTTCCGGTCACAGTCTGGTTACATCTTCTGTCTGAATGGCGGTGCAGTAAGTTGGAAGAGCTCCAAGCAGAGCACCGTGGCAGATTCCACAACTGAAGCTGAATACATCGCTGCTTCAGAAGCTGCGAAGGAAGGAGTTTGGATAAGGAACTTCTTGATTGAACTCGGTGTATTCCCAAATGCCACTGAGCCTCTAGCACTGTATTGTGACAACAATGGTGCAATTGCTCAAGCCAAGGAACCGAGACATCATCAGAAATCCAAACACATTATGAGAAGGTATCACCTGATTCGTGATATAGTGAATAGAGGTGAAGTGATGGTCAGCAGAGTTCCCACTGATGAGAACGTGGCTGACCCGTTGACAAAGCCACTCCCGAGACCTAAGCACGAGTTGCACACTGCTGCTGTAGGAATTAGAGATATTCAAATATAATCTCTGTTTGAGTGGGAGTTGTTAGGGCTTTATTTTAGTTATTTTGATTGGTTCATGTAAACATTTTTAATGTTAATGAAATTTTATTTCTGGATTATTTTTAACTGTGATATAAAATAATCGTTCCAAAATGATTCATGTCATTATATATGGGCCATCGAAGTACATGAGTAGACTTGATCCTGAAACCCCATGCTTAACGAAATGACATAAATCATAGTGTCCATAGTCGAAGGTTGTTGAAATTGGAACACCAACAACCATTTGAGACTAGAGTGTGTTGAGACTTATGACCAAGTTTCGAGGGGTCATAGATGCGCGGCATCAAAGTCGACACATAGGTATATGTAGGGGAGCATATGACCGGACATGGCCCGCTGATGAGAATTCTACAAGATATTAATATCTGTGTCATGAGAGGTTCTCATTTACGACTATAGAGTATAGTCCTTAGACCTGAGTTCGCATGCATGTGGCTGCACATGGATTGATGCGCTTTGATCATTGTCTAACGCTGTTTCGTAACTGGGAGCTATAAGGACCTTGGTTGGGTGTATTATGAAGTGTGTAGTTCATAGTGATGGAACAAGATGGGATTTGTCCCTGCCGTTTAACGGAGGTAATATCTCTAGGCCAATCGGAGACTTGATAGCTGGTAAGAGAGTGGCCACTCCCAAACGGACTTGCCCAAGTCGTTTGAATTGTCAGTATCAAATCTGGTCCGATGAACATGGTCTGGCTATATAAGGATGACACGCTTCTTGCCTTATGCCAGATCGAGATATTGAGACAAAAGGATTAGGGAATGTAGGATTCCAGTACAAGTGGGAGATTGTTGGGAATGTCCTGAAATCTACTGTACTATCTCTAGAAAGTATGATAAATGTCGAGATCAGACATAAGTCATAAATACTGGGTGATCATGATGACTTGCTAGAGCCCGCTCTTGATCTATAAGTTTAGGACTTATTGCCAGTATTGTATGATCCCAAAGGGTCACACACCATAGCTAACGGGAAAGTTAAAATGGAATTAATACGGTAAGATGCAAGGCATTTACTGTATTTGTACAGAGAATTGGGCCAGACAAAATACAGTTATTTTGTCTGATTTGGGTCTTGGGCCCGAAAGCCTAATAGGCCATTAGTTTAATCACTTGGGCCCATATAAGGAAGAGCACAGGCGCCAGTGGTCTGCGATTTCACTAGGTCTGGCGGTCCTCTCTCTCTCTGTTGTTCCAGCTTGGTCTAGCAACCTGATCCAGTAGCTTGGAAGCGTGTGGATACCTAGGAGGAGCCGGTAATCATCTGCTCTCATTGATCTCTTCATTACCAATCCGCTGCGCCAATAACAAGGTAATGATTCTGATCTGGTTTATGATTCAACTGCAAATCACCTAGATCCTAGTTGATTATGTTAGGTTGTAATCTGACAATTACACCAATGAACACACATAATCCTTCAGATCGACACTGATGGATGTCGGTCGACACTAAATGCGTCTGTCGATTTTGCAGCAACAAAAACAAGCAAGACATAGAAGAATCAGTAACCAAAACAAAAGAAAAACAACTTAGTCTAAATTCTATAACAAAATCTATCGGCGAACTCAAAGAGTACCCGACAATGGCGCCAAAAACTTGATAGAGCAAATTTTATCCCTATTCTAACTGCAAGTGCACAGATATGCAATCGTAGTATAAAGGGTATCGAATCCACAAAGACTCTGTTTCACGCGATAGATTGTATGCAATCGTATTAAGCTAAGCAAGACAGGTGAAAGCAGTAAAGAAAGCAAGTAAGCAAACGGTGTGTGATCAATTAACGAAAGCGCTAGACTTAGAGAAGTTCTCAGGAAATCAGGAACACAGATCAATCAATGAATAGGATTCAGATATCGATGTTCTAGAACTAGAATCACAATCATATAACAAACCAACTCTCGCTGCGAGTGCTAACTATGTCTAACAACCTAGAAAACCAAATCTCTTTGCGAATTCTAGAGTTCTAAACATGCATTTAATTCAGGTTCTTTCGTTCACAAATTCCTAAGCCAAATCTCTTTGCGAATAGGTAACTTGCTCAACCAGGTTCTTTTCTAATTAATTAACCAACTCTGGTTGCGCTAATCAATATGATATCAATAATCCAAGTAGCTAATTTAGATTAAGCGTTAAGAACAACCTAGATGAAGAACTAGATGTTTTGAATCCTAATTAATCAACCAATCTATAATTCCATAAAATCCCTAACGAGAATCTCTAAATCTAACAAGAGAACTAGTCAGACATGGCAATCATAACAATAGACATGATCAAAGTAATAATCATATAAATCAATAGAATAAGAAAAAGGGGTTCGAAATCTCTTCTCTCTCGAGTACAAGACCCGCCCCAAAATCTCCTAATCTCTGATAGAATAAAGCTTAGCCTAAACAATTGCTCAAAAACCTAATTAGTAGTCTGAAACACGATTTGGGTCTTTCTGTAAATATGGGAAACTTCTGGGTAAATCTTACAAATCTCCAAATATGTGTTTATGACGCGCAAGAATTTCGTCTTTTAGTGGTGTCGACCGACATCAAATTAGTGTCGGTCGACACTAAGTGCAGACGCACCCAATAAACTCTGTGAAATCCATGTATGCTGCAAAATCACTCTAAAAGCTCCCAGAATTTCCAGATAAGCTCCAAACGTACCTAAACCTGCAAATGATTCAAAAGACTCCAAATACAAGGTTAAAGACTCAATATATACACCTATATCATGGTTGAAAACCTATAAAAACCATAATATATCAGTTGACAAAAGGAATCTAATGATTTCGGTATCATCGACCTGGTGTACAAAGTGAAAGAGGATGCCAATGATTTTTCATATTAATACACTAACTAGATAAAAGGAATATAAATCCTTTACCATTCAATGATTCAGTGGGAAACCAAGAACATTTACACAGCTTTTAGTCATTTGTTTACTGAATTTTTTTTGATGGGAACCTCAAAGATGGGGAAAACAAGCTACAGCAAAGGGACATGATGGTTCACATTCACAAGTGCACCAATGACACCTAAGCTAGTAAGGCACAAGTACTTGAAAGGCCTTGACTTGTTGTATTAATGAAGGGGTAAAGGTACGATGGGATATGAGGTGTCCATAAGAACAAACAAGGCATCACAACGAATAGATCAGTTGTCTTACTTCGTAAAATAAGCTGAAACCATACAAGAGAAGAAATATACAATAAACATATAACTCCCAGTACTAGCATTAAACAAACAATATGATATGATAGACATCCCCAATGGTACACAACATTAAATGTATATCCCAACAAACTGAAGAGGTATATTGTTGTTGGAGGTGGGTTTAGCAGTCCTCCTTAGACCGGCCCAAAAACAGATCAGACCGTCAAAGCTCAAGCCCAATACGAGGAACATGGCCCATCACAGTGAAGCCCACTTGGAAGAGTACACGTTGACCGGCAAAAAGAGGAAAATATGATAAAAAAAGTTAATCATATTCAAAAAAAAAAAAGTAAAGACAAATCTTCGAAAAGGATAGAAGATTCAAGAGTATCCGGATTTGACATTATCAGTATAAGAGAGAATTTAGAAATTAACTTAATTGTTCTGATATCAACATATATTCTTTACACGGAATAAATATTCATTGAATGATTCTTTCACTTTATTAACTCCATAGCAGAGAAATTGAGCAATGAATATTCAAACTCTGAGCTTAATAAAACAAATACTTTTTCGGTCTTTCTATTAGTGCTTTTTCACCCTTAATTTTTGAAATAATCAGTCTCCTAAATCCTTATCATTATCCAATTAATCTTTGTGAATGATCACAAATAAGAATTGACACCGTCTTTGGGGATTTTGAGTATATTCATACGATCAAAGGCAGATCGACAATGACAGAATCACCAATCTTACCTCAAGGAGCAAGAGAGAGCAACACGACTAACACCCAATGAGACGGAGAAGGACAGACCCAAATCAAGGCAACACCGCGAGATGACAGAATCCGTTCTAACTTGACGACCACTAGATCGAAAGTCACGAGCAACACGAAAACATCAAAAGACGAAAGTACTGCAGGGACATTCGTAATCATAGGGATGCATGGCCAGCAATAAGGATATCAGCCAAACTACAAAAAGGAGCCAAGATCCGACCGATGGGCAAAGGCAAATGTGACGAGGGAATCAACAAAGGATCCCCCTCCAAAATAATTAGATCAAGACAACCCTCTATAAGAATTGATATAACACATCAAGATTGATGACAACAACCCCGAATAATGTATTGGAATCGGTGCCGACTTCGACCCCTCCATCAAATCCGAAGTCATCAACTTCCTCAAGTAGGACATCTCAATGTTCTCTTGTTCGGTGAAAGATATGATCGGGATTAATTCAACGCATGTCATGAGCTCAATATGGATCCGACGTACGAACTAAAAAAACAAAAAGGAAGCTAGGAGGAGAAAGAGCCCAAGCAGTGAACAACAATGTAGAAAAGCTACTGGGAGCAGGGTCAATTATGGAAGTAAAATACCCAAATTGGCTCACTAATTCAGTAGTAGTAAGAAAAAAGAAGAACAACAAATGTAGAATGTGCGTAGATTTCACCGATTTGGACAAAGCTTGTCCCAAAAATTACTTCCCTCTACCATATATCGATCGACTTATCGTGGTAACTGCCGGCAACACACTAATATCCTACATGGACGCCTTTTCCGAACACAATAAAATCTTCATGCATAGAGACGACAGAGAAAAGACATCCTTCATAATAGACAAAGTGACTTTCTGGTACAAGGTCATGCCATTTTGACTCAAGAACGCATGACCAAAATACTTGAAACACCCCATCCCGGCCATAGGCCCGAGACGGATGTCCCACTAACCAATCCGTTCTAAGTTGAGGTTCATTCACGAACCTCAACCCTATTTGTTCTATACTTAACCATTCTAAACAATTATTCATTCCATTCATTCAATTCATTCCATTCTATCCTAAGGCAATGAGCAACATAAGATAAATAGACATTTTATTAATAATCAAATGTACCAATATAATGTGGTTCAAATGGCATTATGCTATAAAGAGTATCGGTCCTATTAAGTCTATCTATCACACTACACGTCTCTTGGGTCCTTGTGTCCGCGCCTAGGACGAATCATCCCCATGATCCTCCTTATGACCTGAAACCAAATAGTTCATGAATAATCTTTATACAAGTTAAACCGATCAATTTAGCATTTCTATTACTCTACATGATCCCTTATTTTTCCAATGCAATTCACAACCTAGAATTCCTTCTAAGTCATTTCCTATTCGCCCCATGTTCCAACCGTTAAACTCGTCCAGACCGGTACACGGTTCATGACCGTAACGCGTCCGTGTGGTCGTTCGTACACGTCCGTGTACGCCCGTGCAATCGTCCGTAGACGTCCATGCGGTCGTCCGTAAACGTCCATGCGGTCGTCCGTTACGGCTGTGCGTACGTCCTTACGGTCATGATGTACGTTCGTCTGTACGGACGTTCACGGTCGCACACGATAACAACCCGAGGGTCGTCACGGTCGTACCACGCCCGTACCACGCCCGTACTCTGCACGTTCCACGGTTCAGTCACACGTCCGCAAACGGACGCGACTGTTCGCATGAACGGATGCGATCATTCCGCGGACGGTTGCGATCGATCCTTTGGTTCATGCGATAGTCCGTGGTCGCACTTGATCATCTCACGGTCGCGTCAAGCTTTCCGTGGTGCATGATCGCCGTACCATGCGGCCACTGCTCGGTTCACGCTAAGGCCGGCCACGCTCCAATCTCTCGATCTTCGGCCAACATCCCCCTAGATGCGCCTTTCAACCGGTCAAGATGCGACAGCTCATTACAGCCCTTAGGCGTGGATTAAACCGCCCAACCGCTCATGGCTCTTTTCACGACCAAGGCCTTTGGCCGGTCGTGTAAGGCTTAGAACATGGTCACGCCTTAGGCCGAGTATAGGTTCTTCCTATGGCCCGGTTCTAATCAGAAAGAGTAGAAGAGAAACAATCCGGCCACAAATTCAATCCGACCGTTTGGCCCAAAGGCTTGGCCATGGCCGACATAGAAAGGGCTCGAATTCTACCTTGGATGTTGTGGTTGATTTGCCATGATCCTTGGCTGTTTCTCCAGTCATGGTTTCCAATCCAACTCGCCTTACTCAACCACCAACGCCTTAGATCCGCCGGCCTCCTTCTTGAAGATTCCGGCCAAACTCTCTCTCTCTTTATTTTCAGTTTTTATGGCTTGTGCCTTAGATAAATTCTGGCTCTTTCCCCTTGTTTATGTGTGCGCAAAAATGGCTCCCAAGTGGCATATTTATAGCCTTTAAGTTCGCCCATAACCGCCCATAAGAAGTGTTGCCTTTTGTTAGGCGAATGGACACATCCACCCATTGGTGTCCATTTGCTTATGAGCCCCTTGGTCAGCTAGTGACACTAGCTGACCAGCTGGTCCAACACTTGCACACTCCTGCTACCTAAGTTCAGCTAACTGCTAGTTGCCTTAGCTGATCAGCTCAGCTGTTCAGCTTGTTTGAGCTAACCCATTCTACTTCCAGCTGGTTTTCATGATATCAAGCTCCTTTCCATCTGAGCTTGACCTTCTTCTGACTACAGAACACTCTTATTGATCGCTCTTGACCTTAGGTTCGGTCTTATGGTTCCATAGACAGCCCAAACAGCCCTTAGGCCGGTTTGGGGATGTTACAAGTCTCCCCCACCCCTTGAAATGGATTCGTCCCCGAATCCGCTCCAAGGTGTTCGTTCCTTGTAAAATCTTAAAACCACTATGGGTAGTCGGCCTTCATTCGGTTTTCTGTTTCCCATGTTATCTCCTTAACCCCGTTACAAATCCATTCCACCTTGACCATCTGGATTACCTTCTTCCGGGTTGCTTTTTCCAGCCTATCCAGAATTCTTAAGGGTTTAGTTTCCAAAGTGAGATTTGCCTTTAGATCTTCTGGGATCTCGGGCATAAACTTGTCTTGATCCGAAAGGCACTTGCGCAATTGCGAGACATGGAACACATTGTGAAATGCTTCCATCTCATTGGGAAAGTCTAACTTGTAAGCAACCATTCCGACCCTTTCTAGGATCGTGAACGGCCCTAAATACCTTGGATCAAGTTTTCCACGTTTGGAAACCCTTGCCCTTCCTTTGAAGGTAATCATCTTGAGGTAGACTCGATCCACAACTTGGAACTCGATGTCTTTCCTTCTCTTGTTTGAATAACTCCTTTGGCGGTCTTGCGCCTCTTTCATCTTAGCTCGTAGGAAACGGATTTGCTCGGTGGTCTCGGCAATTATATCCGGCCCAAGAACTCTTGAATCTCCCACTTGCGTCCAGCACAATGGGGTCCTGCAAGGCCGTCCATACAAAGCTTCATAGGGCGACATTCCGATGCTTGCTTGGTAACTGTTGTTGTAAGCAGACTCGGTCAAGGGTAAATACTTTTCCCATGAGTCCCCCCAATCCAGAACACATGATCTCAACATGTCTACCAACGTTTCTATGGTCCTTTCTGACTGGCCATCCGTTTGTGGATGATAAGCCGTGCTCATGTTCACTCTCGTTCCTAGGGATTTCTGAAAACCTTGCCAGAAATAAGATGTGAACCGACCATCTCGGTCTGAGACTATACTTGCTGGAATACCATGAAGTCTTACGATTTCGTCAATGTATTTCTCAGTAAGTTTGCCCACTCCATCAGTCTTCTTGATGGCTAAGAAGTGTGCGGACTTGGTCAGTCTGTCCACCACAACCCAAATCGTGTCTTTCCTTAACCGGGTCACCGGCAGTCCTGTTACAAAGTCCATCGTAATGTGATCCCACTTCCATTCCGGAATGGGTAAAATTTGCAACAGGCCGCTCGGGACTTGGTGTTCAATCTTGACCAATTGACACGTTTGGCACTTAGACACCCACTCAGCAATGTCTCTTTTCATTCCGACCCAGTGATAGTACAGTTTGAGGTCCTGGTACATCTTTGTCTGTCCGGGATGTATAGAGAACTTAGACTGATGAGCCATCCTTAGGATCTCTTCCTTAAGGCTCTTCACGTCGGGAACACACACTCGTCCATTCACCATAATTGTCCCATTGTTTGTGAACTGGTACTCAGTTTTTTTGTGGTTAACCGACTTGATTAACTCTTCATCTTGTTCATGGGCCAACCGGACCCTAGTCAAAAGATCCGCCTGATATGCTGCTCCAAGACCAAGTGGCTTGTTTTCCACTGAAAACGCATTTAGGTGCAAGGACCTGACCAATCCGATCAACGTCTCTGCATCCTTTTCCACGGCCACTTCGGTCCTTTTCCGGCTTAAGGCATCTGCGACCAAGTTGTCCTTTCCAGGATGGTAAGTGATGTCTAGATCGTAATCCGCCACCAGTTCCATCCACCTTCTTTGCCTTAGGTTCAAGTCAGGCTGAGTGAACACATACTTCAAGTTCTTGTGATCGGTGAATAGTTGCACTTTTGCTCCGTAGAGGTAAGATCACCAGATCTTAAGTGAGAATACCACCGCGGCCATTTCAAGATCATGAGTTGGGTAATTACCCTCATGTTTTCTCAGATGTCTTCAGGCATAAGCTATCATCTTCCCGTCCTGCATCAAAACGCATCCCAAACCGTTTCGGGATGCATCTGTGTAAACCACGTAAGGCACGTTGTCTACGGGCAGGGTTAGGACAGGTGCTTTGGTCAGCATATCCTTCAAGTCTTGGAAACTCTTCTCCGCGGCTTCAGTCCATTCGAACTTCACGTTCTGTCCGGTTAGCTTAGTCATAGCCTTAGCCATGCTTGCAAAACCCTGGATGAACCGTCTATAGTAACCGGCCAGCACGAGGAAACTTCTAACCTTGATTGCGTTCCTCGGCCGCGGCCACTCTTTAATCGACCGGATCTTGTCCAGATCGACCGACACACCTTCATCCGACACTATGTGTCCAAGGAAACCAATCCTTCTTTCCCAGAAGCTACACTTGCTGAGCTTGGTGTAGAGCTTATGTGCTCTTAAGGTTTCCATCACGATCCTTAGGTGTTCACTGTGTTCCTTCTGGTTTTTGGAATAAACAAGGTTTTCATCAATGAATATGATCACAAACTTGTCTAACCATTCCCGAAAGATCCCGTTCATCATCTTCATGAACGCAGCTGGTGCATTGGTTAGACCGAATGGCATGACTACGAACTCGTAGTGTCCATACCGAGTTCTAAACGTGGTTTTCCTCACGTCCTCAGGTGCGATCGGGATTTGATGGTATCCCGACGCCAGATCGATCTTGGAAAACATGGTTGAACCCTTTAGTTGATCCAACAATTCATCTATCCGAGGCAACGGATACTTGTTCTTCACAGTGACCCGGTTTATGCCTCAGTAGTCTATGCACAACCGAAGGCTTCCATCCTTCTTCTTGACAAATAGAACTACATGGCCTGATAAAGCCTTTGTCTAGCAGTTTCTCCAACTGCTTCTTCAGCTCAGCCATCTCGGCTGGGGCCATTCTATATGGCGCCTTAGATAGAGGTTTAGTCCCGGGTTCTAGCTCAATGACGAACAGATCAGACCGGTCAGACGGTAAGCCTAAGGCTTTGAACACGTCCCCAAAGTCTTTGACTACTGGGATCTCCTCGATCTTCATCTCTGATCCAACTTCCTTAGTTGTGATGGTGGCTAGGTATGCTTTACATCCCCTTTCCAACATCCTTTCTGCTTGGATATCAGAGACGACCAAACTCCCCGAAGTTGGTCTTACTCCTTGAAACGCGACCCTTCCTTCCGGTCTTTCAAACTTCACCCTTCCTCGGTGGCATTCAATGGTGGCTCGGTTTTGTCCGAGCTAGTCCATACCTAAAATCACTTCGTGATTCTTAAGTTGGACTACTACTAGGTTGGCTGGCATGTCCAAGTCCCCAATTGAGACAGGAATGTCCTTGACCAATCCTAGCATAGGCATTACTTGCCCACCGGCCGTATTTACAATGCCTTGGCCGGTCGTTTGTTCCTTCTGGAACAAGCCTTTCCCAATCATTCCAGGACTCACAAAAATATGTGTAGCCCCAGAGTCAAATAGCGTGAGTGTCTCTACACCACATACTGTAACGGTCCCTACACATTCCCCCAAATGTCTAAGTGTCCCTCCCTTTTCCCCCAAAATATATGCAATGCATTACTTAATTGAAGAAGTAGAGGTTTAGTGACGTACCAGTGATCGAATCATAGGAGCCGGCCTCGCCAGAATCCTTCACAAGATTGTAGACTAGGGGCGTCCCGGCTTGGCCCTTGGCCTTGACCGCGCGACCTTCTTGTCCCCGGTTCCCTTCTGGTGTCTGCTTTTCACCTTGCAGCTTCGGGCAATCACGCATGTAATGCCCGGTCTTTCCACATTGGAAACATGTCAATGGTCTTTCTGTCACCCTTTCTTGCCCCTTGTTCTGTGGACATCTTGTGACCTTGTGGTCTTTGCTTCCACATTTCGCACATACCTTCCCGGCTTTCCAACACTCCCCCAAGTGATATTTACCACAAGTGGTACATTTGGTGCGGTCAGAGGATTGGCGATCAGCCCCCACTTGATCACATTTCCTCTTTAGGTTCTTCCCGGGTCGGCTGGCCACTTTGTCTTGTGCCTTTATGCCCACGCGGTTCTCGTCAGCCATGTTGGCTTCCGCGGTAGCAGCCCGTTCGACCAGCTCGAAGACGGTGTCATAGGAACAAACCCAGCAATGGGTACGCAGCTCCACTCGCAGGCCACGAAGGAACCGACGCACTTGAGCTGGCTCGTCCTCAACATCTCGTCCCACATAAAGTCTGAGACGGTCACACTCTGCCTCATACTCACGAACCGTCTTGCGGCCTTGGACCAAGTTCAAGTACTTTCGTTCCATACGATCCCAAGCCTCAGCTGGGAAGTACTTTTGGTTGAACTCAATCTCAAAGTCTGCAAACGAGTCAATGAGACCTTTGGTGCACTTATCCACGGACAGCCACCAGTTATGCGCATCCCCTTCCAGGAAGTGGACCGCAATATCCTTCCGATAGTCCTCTGGACAACGGGTAGATCGGAAGTTCCGGACAAGCCGTGACTTCCACTCATCAGCCTCAAGTGGGTCTGCACTTCCCTTGAAGTGCTTTGTGCCCAACTTGGTGATGTGGCCAAGTACGTTGAGGTAGTCCACCTTTCGGCTCTTTCTGGGAACTGGTGACTCTACCACTACTACGTCCGGCTCATCATCACTAAAGTCCTTTGTCTCCACGACCTTGGCCTTAGGCTCATCCTCAGCCGGATTCTGACCAGAAGATATGTTCTGGTTCAGAACCTTTAGCTTGTCCATGACCGCTTTCAGCATGGTCCACATCTGTCCGATGTTCGGGACCGCGGTCAATGGTTCACCACCACCGCCCATAGCATCATCCTCCTCATGGCCGGCCCAGTACGAGCCGCATGAGATGAGGACTCGCCCACTCTATCCTGTCCACCCCTAACTTGGACTTCCGGTTCATCAACCCTAGTCGTGTTGAGAGCGTTTGGATCAGTGGGTCCAGTGCTCTTCTGGGTAACCTCAGGACCGGTTAACCAAGGAGTGACAGGTGTGGCCTGGCTCTTGGATACTTGTCCGTTTCCAGCCACCTCCTTGTCCTTAGTACGCTTTGACTTGCTTTTTCCAACCTGAAGATTCAATAAGATTAGTCATTCTAAACAAGCAATCTCCAAGCCCTAAACAAGTCTAGAATAATCAACACGGACATCTAACCCCGGATGAGTGGTGTACCCCATAACCCATAGCCTAGGAAATAACTCCGCTCGGATACCAACTTGAAACACCCCATCCCGGCCATAGGCCCGAGACGGATGTCCCACTAACCAATCCGTTCTAAGTTGAGGTCATTCACGAATCTCAACCCTATTTGTTCTATACTTAACCATTCTAAACAATTATCCATTCAATTCATTCAATTCATTCCATTCTATTCTAAGGCAATGAGAAATATAAGATAAATAAACATTTTATTAATAATCAAAGGTACCAATACAATGTGGTTCAAATGGCATTATGCTATAAAGAGTATCGGTCCTATTAAGTCTATCTATCACACCACTCGTCTCTTGGGTCCTTGTGTCCGCGCCTAGGACGAATCATCCCCATGATCCTCCTTATGACCTCAAACCAAATAGTTCATGAATAATTTTTATACAAGTTAAACCGATCAACTTAGCATTTCTATTACTCAACATGATCCCATATTTTTCCAATGCAATTCACAACCTAGAATTCTTTCTAAGTCATTTACTATTCGCCCCATGTTCCAACCATTCAACTCGTCCAGACCGGTACACGGTTCATTACCGTAATGCGTCCGTGTGGTCGTTCGCACACGTCCGTGTGGTCGTCCGTGTACGCCCATGCAATCGTCCGTAGACGTCAATGCGGTCGTCCGTTATGGCTGTGTGTACGTCCTTACGGTCATGCTGTATGTTCGTCTGTACGGACGTTCACGGTCGCACACGATAACAACCCGAGGGTCGTCACGGTCGTACCTTAGATCGTTCAGATAAATCCTGATTCAATTCCAGATTCAGATTATCCTAAACATGCGATCTAGGTTCTTCTCGGAATAGAAACAAATGATGATCTCACCTTATACCTGTTATTGCAGCGGAAATGGATGGTATGTCTGAGATCAGAGAAACACCGAGGGATGAATCCTCCAAAGGTTCACACACGCTTTCACAGGAAACAGCTGCTAGACCACAAGGGGAACTCGGCGCAGAGAGAGAGAGTTTACGGCTCAAGTCTTAGGGTTAATCAGTCTGAAACTCGAGTTTTATGACACAAAACTCGTCCTGTTCCGTTTGGGCCATTTGGCCCAAATACCAATTAACTCGTCGGTGTTTGCGCACTGCATCGATCGTTGCACCTGATGCATCGATCGATGCACAATGGCTAAACCTTTTATTCTCTCTTAGTACAGTAAATGCCTAGCACTTTTACTGTACTTCTGCTAAACCGTTCCTACACATTTTCCTGTTAGCTTAGGCGTGTGACCCATATGGGATCATATAATAAAAGCAATAAGTCCAAGACTTATAGATCATGAGCGGACTCTAGCAAGCCATCATGACCCCCAATATTATATGACTTATGTCTGATCACTGACATACTCTTACTTTCTAGAGACAGTACCGAGATTACTGGACACAATTCCAACAATCTCCCACTTGTACTGGAATCTCTGTATTCATAATCCTTTTGTCTCAATATCTCGATTAGTCATAAGGCAAGATTAGTGTCATCCTTATAAAGCCTAATCTTGTTCATCGGACTCTGATTTGATACTGACAATCCAAACGACTCGGGAAAGTCCGTTTGAGCATGGCCATGCGTTTTCCAGTATTCAAATCTCCGATTGGCCTAGAGATATTCACTCCATTTATATTGGAGGGACAAATCCCATCTTGTTCCATCACTGTAAACTACTCATTTCATGATGTACCCAAACAAGGTCCTTATAGCTATCACAGAACGATAGCGTTAGACAATGATCAAAGTACATCAGTCCATGTGCAGTCACATGCATGTGAACTCAGGTCTAAGGACTATACTCTATAGTCGTAGTAAGAATCTCTTATGACACAGATATAAATATCCTGAAGAGTTCTTATAAGCGGGTCTTGTCCGGTCGTATGTTCCCAACATACACCTATGTACTGACTTTGATGCCGCGCATCTATGACACACTGAGACTTTGTCATAAGTCACGTACCAATCCAGTCTCACACGGTTGTTGATGTTCCAATTTCAACAGCCTTCGACTGAGGACGGGATGATATATAACATCTATCAAATATAGGGTCTCATGATCAAGCTAAATGACTTCGA
Organism: Orychophragmus violaceus; assembly: GCA_030180135.1. Taxonomy (NCBI): domain Eukaryota; kingdom Viridiplantae; phylum Streptophyta; class Magnoliopsida; order Brassicales; family Brassicaceae; genus Orychophragmus; species Orychophragmus violaceus. The sequence continues at coordinate 43,993,239 of CM058233.1, forward strand.
TGACTCAAGATCAAGTCATTTACTTCGATGACCTATAAAATGGTTTATATCATTTTGGAACGATTATTTCATCACAGTTAAAATAATCTTGAAATAATAATTTCATTAAAACATAAAATAATGTTTTACAAGAACATATCAAATAACTAAAATAAAGCTCACAAAAACTCCCACTCAAATTTAGATTACATTTCAATGTTTCTAATGCCTACAGCTTCAGTCAGGAACTCGAGCTTAGGCCTTGGGAGTGGCTTTGTCAACGGATCAGCGACATTATCATCAGTCGGAACTCGGCTGATCTTGACTTCCTTTCTATTAATGATGTCACGTATCAAGTGATATCTTCTTTGAACATGCTTGGATTTCTGGTGTGATCTTGGTTCCTTTGCCTGAGCTATAGCACCATTGTTGTCACAAAACAGTGCCAGAGGCTCAGCCGCATCTGGTATCACACCTAGTTCCATAATGAACTTTCGTATCCAAACAGCTTCCTTCGCTGCTTCCGAGGCGGCGATATATTCAGCTTCTGTAGTGGAATCAGCAACGGTGTCCTGCTTGGAGCTTCTCCAACTTACTGCACCGCCATTCAGACAAAAGACATAACCGGACTGTGACCGGAAATCATCTGTGTCTGTCTGGAAACTTGCGTCCGTGAATCCACTGACTTTAAGCACATCACTTCCACCGTACACTAAGAACTTATCCTTAGTATGTCTTAGATACTTCAAGATATTCTTTACGGCAATCCAATGGTTTTCACCTGGATTTGACTGGTATCTACTCGTCATGCTCAATGCATAAGCAACATCAGGACGAGTACAGATCATGGCATACATGACAGATCCTATTGCAGATGCATAAGGAATATTCTTCATGCGCTCAAGCTCAGCAGCCGACGTAGGGCTCTGCTTCTTGCTTAGCGTTGTGCCATGTACCATTGGCGTGAAGCCCTTCTTGGAATCTTTCATGCTGAATCTTTGTAGGACTTTGTCAATGTATGAGTCTTGACACAAGCCTATCAGCCTCTTAGGTCTATCCCGATAGATCCTAATTCCAAGAACGTATGCGGCTTCACCCATGTCTTTCATGGAAAAACAACTTCCAAGCCAGTCCTTTACAGACTTCAGCATTGGAACGTCGTTTCCGAGAAGCAGTATGTCATCGACATACAGAATAAGAAATACAATCTTGCTCCCACTAGATTTCTTATACACGCATTGTTCTTCTTCGTTTCTGATGAAGTCAAATTGCTTGATCGCTTCATCAAAACGAAGATTCCAGCTCCTCGATGCTTGCTTCAGTCCATAAATGGATTTATGAAGCTTGCATACTTTCCCAGCATTCTTCGGATCTATGTAACCGTCAGGTTGTGTCATATACACATCCTCTTCCAGAATACCATTCAGGAAGGCGGTTTTCACGTCCATCTGCCAAATTTCATAATCATGAAAAGCTGCAGTTGCTAGTAGAATCCGAATAGATTTCATCATAGCCACCGGTGAATAGGTTTCATCGTAGTCCACACCGTGAACTTGTCTGAAACCTTTTGCCACCAACCTGGCTTTATAAATCTGGACATTTCCATCCACGTCAATCTTCTTCTTGAAGATCCATTTGCACTCGATGGCTTTTACACCAGCGGGTAAGTCAACCAACGAAAATACTTGGTTGACCGACATGGAGTCCATTTCGGAATCAGTGGCCTTGCGCCACTTAGAGGAATCTGGGCCCATCATGGCTTGATTGAAGTTCGATGGTTCATCACCATCAATGATCAAAAGATCATGACAGTTAGTCACGAGGAATCCTTGATATCTCTCGGGTTCGTGACGGATCCTCCCGGATCTTCGAACTTCAGGTACTACAGGTTCAGGCTCTACAATTTCTTGTAGGTCCTCCTGCTGCTCTTCCTCATTAGGTTGAGCAGTATCCTGTTCATCTTGAATTTCTTCAAGCAGTACCTTACTCCCACTGTCTTTCTTAGAGAGAAACTCCCTCTCAAGAAAGTTACAATCCCGGGCAACAAAGATCTTGTTCTCGGAACGTAGATAGAAGTAATAAGCCTTGGTTTCCCGTGGATAACCAATGAAGTAGCATTTGTCAGATTTTGGTGTAAGCTTGTCTGAGATTAATCTCTTGACATAGGCTTCACAACCCCAAATTCTGAGATAAGACAGCACTGGAGCTTCTCCAGTCCATAATTCATATGGTGTCTTTGCTACTGCTTTTGATGGCGCTCTGTTTAGAGTGAACACTGCTGTTAGCAGAGCATATCCCCAAAGGGATATTGGAAGGTCTGTGTGACTCATCATAGATCGAACCATATCCAATAAGGTCCGATTTCTCCTCTCAGACACACCATTCCATTGAGGTGTTCCAGGAGGAGTGAGTTGGGATACGATCCCACACTCTCTCAGATGATCACTGAATTCTTGGCTTAAGTATTCTCCTCCTCGGTCGGACCGAAGAGCCTTAATGCTTTTGCCAAGTTGGTTCTGTACTTCATTTTGGAATTCTCTGAACTTCTCAAAAGATTCAGACTTATGTTTCATTAAATAAACATATCCATACCTACTGAAATCATCAGTGAAGGTAATGAAGTACTGATAGTTTCCTCTTGCATTTGTGGACATTGGGCCACACACATCAGTGTGTATCAGGCCCAATAAGTCACTGGCCCTCTCGTTAGGTTTATTAAAGGGGGCCCGTGTCATTTTGCCCATCATGCAGGATTCGCATTTCTCACATGACTCAAAGTCAAATGAGCCAAGAAGTCCATTCGAATGGAGCCTCTTGATGCGTTTCTCGCTGATGTGCCCTAAACGACAATGCCATAGAAACGTTCGGTTTTCCTCATTAGGTTTAAACCGTTTTGTATTAATGTTATAAATTGGCGCGGATTGATCGAGTATGTAAAGCCCATTCGTAAGAGGGGCAGAACCATAGAACAAATTGTTGCGATTGAAGGAACATAATTTATCCTTAACTGAAAAATCATAACCTTCCAAATCCAACAAAGAAATTGAAATAATATTTCTGCTTATAGCAGGTACAAAATAACAATTATTCAGTTCTAAAATCAATCCCGAAGGTAAAGACAACAAGTATGTGCCTACAGCTAGTGCTGAAACTTTCGCTCCATTCCCAACTCGTAGCTCCACTTGTCCTTGCTTCAGCCTTCTACTGTTGCTGAGTGCCTGCATATTAGTACAAATATGAGCCCCACAACCAGTATCCATGACCCATGAGGTATTATCAGAAGTAGTTGTATTAACTTCTATAACAAAAATACCTGATGAAGAAGTCTCGAAAGTCTTCTTCTTTAATTCCTTTAGACCTTCCTGGAATTTCTTACAATCTCTTCTCCAATGCCCCAGTTCTTTGCAGAACCTGCACATGTCAGTAGGCCCAGCCTTGGACTTGGGCTTGGGCTTTGGCGTGTCCTTGTCCGCGACTTGGACAGCCTTGGCCGCTCCCTTATCCTTAGCAGAGGATTTCTTAAACCCCTTGCCCTTTTGCACCATAAGCACATTGGGGTCCTTGGCGGTTTTCCTCAAGTTGGGCTCTGCAGTCTTGAGCATTCCGTGAAGCTCAGGTAGTGTCTTACTCAAGCCATGCATGTTAAAGTTCAGAATGAACTGATCATAGCTTGCAGGTAAAGACTGCAGAATGATGTCGCAGGCAAGTTCCTGGCTGATTGGGCAGTCGAGTTTCTGAAGATGATCGAGATAACCCATCATCTTCAAGACATGAGGACTCACTGCCGCATTCGCAGCCAACTTACAGTCCAAGAGGTTCTTAACTGTCTGGAACCTCTCGGTCCTAGCCTGCTCCTGAAAAAGCGATTTCAGGCTTGCCATTATCTCGATGGGAGACAATACACTTTCGAACTGCTTTTGCAGCTCAGGAGTCATTGTCACCAACATCAGGCAATAAACATCATTTTCATCTGACGAATGCTTTTCCCAAGCATTGTGCAGAGTCCTGGCAGCATTGGCAAGAGGCCTCTCGGGGAGGGGATCTCGAAGGACATAATCCTTCTTCTCCTGCTTGAGGACCAGCCTCAAGTTCCTTGACCATGTCAGGAAGTTCGTTCCAGTCAGCTTCTCCTTCTCGAGAACAGACCGGATCGAGAATGTGTTTTGTGTGCTTGTAGTAGTCATATCTGAAATATATAAATAAAAAGGGTATTAGTTATTATGTTCAAAATGACTAATCTCATATTAAAATTTAATATGATTAATCACGCATTATATTCAATAACATAAGTTACCCTCAATAGAATATAATGATTCCAAGATCCACATATAACTAAGATTAAAGTGGGCCACTGGCCGTCACCCAACCTTAGCTTATATCGGTAAGCCCTATATCGGCTAATTATATCCGTGATATAACTCTTGGTTGTGAATCTGGGCCCGAGGCCCAATCCACTCTGATGTCTCAAGGCCCGGGACTCCCGATGGCCTAGTCAAGAAAACCGGACTATACAGTCATGTAATCATTAATGTCTGGGACTCCCAATGACATTTATGAATCACAAACCGTCTTACCCACGCAAAAACAGACATCCTCACACTGTAAGGCCATGAATGCAATTGAATGGGTTTTGACAGCTGACATAGCATGGACAAGACATCCAACGCTTGATATTATTTGAGGTTCGTAGGTTTATTAAAATTCATTCCCAAAATAGAAGATTACTATTTCGGGAAACTTTCTATTTATGGAAACCTACTATTTTTGGAAACTTTCTAAAATTGGAAACTTTCTAAAAACGGAAACTTTCTAACTTTAGAAATTTCTTTAAAATCCAAAACCCGCAAATTCAGAAACTTCTATTTTAAGAAACTTTCTAATTATAAAATTTCGGAAACTTTAATTTAAAATCGACTTTATAATATTATAAAATAAATTTTAAATTTATCTGAAGAAAGACTCAAATAATTGGCCCAATTGTTTTAACTTCTTGGCCCGAGGCCCAAGAATTGGTCCATGTCCAAGACATGACCCAATTGTCCAATTAATTGACATAACCGGTCTGGTTCATTAAAACTGGTCTAACCAAGTTTTAATTACTACGATGACCACAATTGTCAACCGGTTATTTACTAAACCGGAATTTCTCAATTTATTTGGTCCAACCAAATCAAATTAGAAATTCCTGGTTTAGGCACTAAATCCAATATTTCTTTCGACATTGGATTTCTTATCCCGGTTTAACCAGATTTAATAAAATTATTAAAATCTGTTTATTAAACCAGAACGAATCAATTTTAATTAAATTAAACCGAACCAAAACCCTAACCGCATCGATCGATGCTCTCAGCATCGATCCTGCAACGATCGTTCATCGATCCTGCATCGATCGATGCTCTCACGCGTGCACGAACGGTTATCAGGTTTGCCCGAGAGATTCTCGCGAGATCCATGCGATCGTTTGAACGATCCATGCGATCGCGGTCAATCTCTCGCGACTGCAACGATCGATCCTTGCATTGCATCGATCGATGCAATGCGATCTCAGTCGATGCAAAATCAGTTTATGTCGCATACCAAATCAATATAGTTTGGTCATGCGATTTTTCAACTGTTTGTTTAGGATTCAATTCAGTTTCTTAAGTGTTTTTCTTATCAGTAATGGATTCAAAACACTTCTAAACAGAATAAACAACCTAAACATGAATCTAAAACAAGAAAAACCAGAACCTA